>QXTE01000009.1:13910587-14510587 GCA_003942145.1 Platysternon megacephalum | reverse complement strand
TTAAAATGCTCTGCTGCTGTAGCTCCTTGTCTGGATGCTCCCAGCCAGCAGACAAGCATACACTGAGTGTCTGTGTTGAGCAACCTAGATTTAGCAAATCTGACTCCAGCAGCCTGTTTGTTACACCACTGCCGCACTCTGGTCTCCACCAGCTTTGGTTATTACTAGCCAAGTGACCCCAACACACTCCCAGTCCTGAATTTCCCCAAACCATCTGTCCTGAAATGTCCAGCACTCTCCTGGAACATTTAGAGGAGTAATAAGGTGAATTGCTCCTTTAAGGAGACAAAAGCACAGCAGCTTGTTGTTTTAACTGGAAATAATAATCACTTCAAGTTAAACACAGCACTGGGTTGATTTAGAGTAAAAGTAAAATAAGTTTACTTCATCAAAAAGAGATTTTAAGTGAGTTCAGGTATAAGGGGTAAAGTCAGAAATGGTTACAAACATATAAAAGTGAAAAACTTCCTAGTGACTAAGAATTAACAAAACTACAGTATTGGGTCAAGGTAAGATTTTTACCACACTTCCTTTGACCAAGATGACTGACCCCTGCTGTGATCAGGATCTCCCACAAAGTCCAAAGTGCTCAGTGCCTTTGTCATCTTAGGTGAAAGATAACTTGGGGTTCTCTGCCCCTGTTTTATGGTCCAATGAACTTTTGAAATGTATTCTCAAAGTCCAGTGGCACAGTTGTGAGGAAAGGTGCCATAGAGTCTGATAGAGATGGTTCCATGCTGGTTTCTTCCCTGCTGTTGCTTTCTATAATTCAAACTGATTTGCCCCTGCAGCCTCCAATATGGCAATGAATGTCCTCTTGACTGTGATTGCCAGTTGTCTGTGATTGCACCTGGATGAAGGCATCAACCTTTCCTTTGTCTGGAAAAAACCTGTTTACCCACTCCCCAGACTTGTCTGGTTCAAACACATAAGAATGACCATACTGAGTCAGACCAATGGCCGGTGCCAGATGGTTCCATGGGAGTGAACAGAACAGGGCATTTGATTAGATGATCCATCCCCTGTTGTCCAGTCCCAGCTTCTAGAGGTACCCAAAGCATAGTATTGCGTCCCTGACCATCTTGACTAATAGCCATTGATGGATCTATCCTCCGTGAATTTATCTAATTCTTTTTTGAGTCCTGTTATGCTTTTGGACTTTACAGGATCCCCTGGCAAGGAGTTCCACAGGTGCACTGTGCATTGTGTGAAGAAGTACTTCCTTATGTTAGTTTTAAACTTGCTGCCTATTATTTTCATTAGGTGACCCCTGGTTCATGTGTTATGTGGAGGGGTAAACAACACTTCCTTATTCACTTTCTCCATACTATTCATGATTTTATAGACCTCTGTCATATTCCCCCTTAGCCTTCTCTTTTCCAAGCTGAACAGTCCCAGTCTTTGTAATCACTCCTCATATGGAAGCTGTTCTATATTGGTTTTCCAATGATACCTTGCATGATGCTTATTAGATACAGATTATGACATAAGTGAATTGGGGTACAATGAACTAGTCAGGCCAGTTGAAACTCACTACCTGACACCAGTGAACCCCTTGCCCTCTGGCACTTGGGATGCCCTAAAATAGCTGTATCATACTAATGAGAGCTATGATTAACATAACTTGTGAATAATTTTAAAAAAAGAAAACTCTGGAAAATAGCCATTAATTTCCTACTCCAGGCTTGGATGTAATTCTTCCCTGCACTTCTTCCTACCACTCTTACCCTCAAAAGAAAGCTGTAATTCCAGTGCATCTGCTTCTCTCTTTCCTATCACTTCATACCGGTTTTACACAAGGAAACAGTGCAAAAAGAAAAAGAGAGGCAAATAAATCTGGGTCAGCATAAAATTTGTGATGAAACATGCCCAAAATGTAAGTTAGAGGGCATCTACAAGGGAAATTTGGATATGCCCATCAAAAGATACTCAACTTGTTTAGTTAAGTTTCACAAATCGTTTCATAAACTTTTTAACTAGGTTTCTTGACTTAATTTGGGGCTGGATTGTAGTCTCTTCCCCCAAGTGGAGAAGCTAGGGAGTCAATCATCGTTACTGGCTGGTGTGAAATAGGGAATGCTAGTTCCAGAGTATTGACTGTGGAAATCTGATTGAGAGCTGTTGCTTCTTAAAGTACTACCCAATTGAAGCAGCAGGAACTTCCCACTAGGCTCCATTGCCTCTGCTGCCACACAGCAAAGAGGGAGTCAGAAAATGAGTTGTGTTATCGGCAGGGCCGGCTCTAGGCACCAGCCTAGCAAGGGTGTGCCTGGGGCGGCAAACGGAAAAGGGCGGCTTCCCGGGCAGTCTTAGGGCGGCAGCTCCTCCGGCGGTTCCCTTGGTGGTGGCATGACAGCGGCAGCTCCTCCGGCGATTCCCTCGTCGTCGGCATGACGGCAGCAGCTTTTTTTCCCCTTCACCGCTTGGGGTGGCAAAAAAGGTAGAGCCGGCCCTGGTTATCGGGGAAGGAAAGGGGCAAGAAGAGTAGCACAGCGGGCCTCAGCCTCCATATTGCTGCCTAGTTCAGCATGGGACTGGGGCTGCATTTTTGAGCATATCCCCAGAATCCTCGGGACTTGGGAGCCTGTACACACTACCCACTGTGTAACCTTAATTCTTGGAAGCTCTGTGGGTTCTTGCTCGCCCAGCTGTGGGTTTCTCTGTGGGAGGAGATTATTCCTTTAATAGGAGAGGCAGTTTTCAAAGCTTAACATATCTGGTTTTGGTTCTGTGATTTTTAGACAATTATTTTAGATTAATTTTCTTTTTAGAAATAAATAGTGCTGTCTAACTTTTTAAAAGAACACGAATATTTTAAAAAAATCAGTTTTGATTGATTGCAAACATTTTCGGTTTCTTTGGCTGAGGGATAGCGCTTCTTAGCAAATTTCATTTCTTTACAAGTAAAGAAAAAATAGAAATAATTATGTTTTTTACTTTTCACATCCACAGAGAAATTTTAGTCTTGGCAGACTTTCAAGGAACAATTACTTGAAAGTCGTGGTGAAAAGGAAAAAAGTCATGGACTGTAATAAAAGAAAGTCAAAGCAGTAAGCTTTGTCTTGTGCCAGTGTCTTTTTTAAAATCTTTTTCACTTCATTAGTGCAAATGACAAAAACAATGATACCCTTTCCAATGTGAGGTTTGACAGCTGATCTCTATAATCTAAAAGTAACCCTCTGTATTTTCAAAATATTTTCTTGGGAGAGGGGGGAATCTCATGACCCCTTGGGAAATTAAAGTTCTCACAGAAATTCCATTCATGTGCTCTTTTGTGTTGCCAGAATCATTGCTGAGCTCCTGCTGGTTATTAACTTCCAAATCAGCCCAGGGTTTAACTTTGTGACTTTCAGTTAAGTTGATTCAACTGCTTATCATCACATCCTCCCACAAACACATTACTCACATATGGGAATCACATTTCTTGTCATAGATCTTTCTTTGTAAAAGCAAAATGAAACATGAAAATTACAGACTATCTAACATGCATGACAAAAGTTGAGCCCTTTAAAGGTAAAATTGACATGGGAATTTGACAGAGAAAATACAGAAAAATAAATATGAAAAAAATATCTAGTGAGAGACTTAAAAGTACAGCTTCTATAACTAGGCATGACAGAATTTTTTTTTTCATAATTTCAACAAATATTATTTTTAAGCTTTTTATTTTATTTAAATTTGCATAGTTGCACAAAATTAAGCGTTTTAAGCATTTTAATTTTTTTTATCAATTTAAATTTTCTCAGTTTTGGGAAATTATGAGGGGGGGTGAGACAAAAGAAGTCAGACAATTATTTAATAACAGCAGAGATTAAGATTCCAAAAGTTAAAGTTTTATAAGCATTAAAACACAAATTGTCAACATCACAAGTCAAAACATACAAAGTAAATATCCTTAAATCAACTCTGAACTTCTCAAGCAGCATTTTTCTTTGCCTATCTGTAAATTTCAGTGGAAATATTTTTTTACTTGTGTATGTACATTGAAATCAGTGTTTACCGACATTTACCAACAAAATATCTAATCCTTCCAAGAGTACCCTACATACTTCCACAGTAATGCTTTTCACCATGACATGGTGTAGATAATTAATTTTGTCCCAGCAGAGTCCTCTGAATAAGATGATGTTGGACGGTCATAAGGCAGTTATAAGTCAGCTAGCACAGTAGGAAATGGGTTAGCTGTTTAGTTTCTATTCATCGCTGGTGAAAACACTGTCTTTTAGGAATTGGGTGAATGCACACTTCTTATTCAAACTGAGCCTCCTCTGTAAGCCCTCTGAAAAGGTTTTCAACTTTGAGTTTTAAAACAAAGTGAAAAGGATTGTAAGACATTTCTATTTTCAAGCTGCCAGCTCATTTGAGCTACAAATGTAAGATTTTGCTCTTTATTGCAACAAGGAGGATCTCCTCAACATTCACGTTCAAAACAATTTGGGTCTACTGTACTTCTAAATCAATCTCATTCTGATCTCTAACTTTGCACATGCACATCAGGCAAATACCCCTGTTTGTACATTCAGTTGCATGTCAAAATGGGAATTTTACTCTTCTTTCTATACAGTAACTTTTCTGGCAGTCATGGGATATTAAAACAGATGCATACACTCCATCTTACCCCTGAAACCCGAGGGTCATCTCATTAATCTGTGAGTCCCGTAGCCCACATCAACTCAAGAGGCCGTAGTCACTAAATATAACAATTAATTATGCTACCATTTGAAACCTTAATGTAGCTGATAAAATGTTTTTTTTAATTTGAAACTTAAATTGTGCTGGTGATTTTTGTATAGTTAGAAGAGTCACTAAACATCATATGTTTAATACACAAGGGGAGGCTTATTTTCAGTAATAGTTTCAGATAAACCCAGTGTTGTTAACTATTGTGATTTTTAGTCTTTTTCTTAAAGCCTGAGCTGATGAAATTATGCTATTGCATGAAACTCACAGCCTTCATTTAAAAAATAACTTTTCAGCTTTTGTGGTTGCAGAGAAAAGTTTGAACATGCAAAGTAAGTGCACCCTAAAAGCTAAAAAAAACAAAAAAAAAACCCAGAAGGCAATTAAAAAGAACTCAACATTTATTAATTTTAAAAGCTTCTATTTTTAAGCCACTCATGATTTTTTGGGGTCTGGACTCATGATTCCTGAACATTTTGGGTTGGCGATAAAACTGTGAGTTGGAATATTACATGTTGGTTGTATATTGTCTTTGATTTGGGCATGAAAACTTGTGCACATAAAGCCACTTTAAAATTTTGAACCTATTATTTAAAAAAATAACTCTTATGATCTTCCAGTAGACTTAAAAAAATATATTTTCCATTATGAATAGTTTTTATTGGATTCATCCTCTGAGGGCAAACTAACCCCATTCACTTAAATATCTTTTTACTAATTGCTGTTTAATATGGTAAGCTCTAGTTGGAAAAATAACTTTTCTCAGATTCAGAGGTAAATAATAATACTTCCTCTCTACTGATAGAAGTGTGTGTGTACTCTAAAGTTTTGAACTCCAGTTTCCAGTTACTTCTGTTCACAAAATCATGCCTAGCATTTTCCTCAATCATCGCTTGGCATTTCAGAGGCATGTAGTCCAAAATCCTGAATGGAAACAGCCTTCTAATAGGTCATTTATGGATCCATACCTCAATTTTGCAAGGTGCTTAGTAGTTTGGCCTCATGCAAAATCAACCTCCTACTGATAATTTTAGATTTGTTTATGGGGAACCTGAAAATAATTCTTTTGGTTCAGATACCATTCCTCAAATATTTCTGCTAAGGAAAAGAACAATTCATAATGAATCTCTGAGCCACTATTTCATCTCTTCCATTTTTGGTGGCTAACCCATATAATTTCCAAGTAGGACATCATCCAAGACAACCCTACAAGTCATAGTAGAGCTACTAAAGAAACAGTGACCGCTGACCAAATATGTAATAATAACTGTGCAGAATATTTCTTCTCTGTCTCAAAAAATGTGGACAGGTCTGCCCAATGTACTAGAGAACTGGGCTATATCAGTGTTCTTGTCTATTTAACAATTTGTACAAAGATACAAATGTTAGGTTTTAGTATTTCAGAAGATGACCTTTTCCTTTTTTAAGAAAACTAACTTCATTGCCCTTATATTTCAAAACACAAAGAGAAAAAACCACATTATCAGAAGTATATAGTATTTTAAATTAAGGAAAGCAAAGAACAAACAAAAGTTTCATGAGAAAACACCCTGAGTGTATATCCTCTCTAACAGATTGCAGATGCTCTGAGCGCACAATGGCTGCTGTCTGTGCAAAGAGACAGTTCTTAGGAAATTAAAGGTACAGTACACAAAAAATAAACGCTCATTTTCAGGATACATACATTACAAGTTGCCAGAACAAAATCCATTTAGGCCCTTTAAATAATGTATATATTAAATGTGTATATATACTGAAATTATATACTACTACATCCAAAAAATCTATATTAAAAGACAATTAAAGTTGCAATGTCAAGCTCTCAGAAGTTAAGAAATGCCAGAATTAAGGTGGCCGATGCTATCTTAATTCAGCTCCTTTCTGCATATTCATTATGATGCCATCTTTATTTACATGATCACATGCTATTTTTTCCACCTGCCTCATTCAGTGAACAGAAAGGCTGGTGCTCATTGAATGGGTTGCTATTCCATATTTCTCTTTATCTTCATCTTTCAACCTGTAATCCCATGCCTTATTTATTGCACACCATATAAATCCTACACTGAATACAGAAATATTAATTTCTTCCGAAGTTTTTCTATGATGCTATCATCATAGCATCTCAGTGCTTTACAACTAATTAATTTACATCTTCACAACAGCCCCAAAAGGTGAGGTGGTGGTATCCCCATTTTACACATGGGCACTGAGGCAGAGATTAAGGGGGAAATTGTCAAAAGTGTTGATTAATTTTGAGTGATCAATTTGAGACATCTGGGGCCTGATTTTTCAGAGAACTTTGCATTTTATAGCACTTTATATGTTCAGACCAGAGCTCCCATTGATCTATGTTCCAGTTGTGAATGCTGAGCACTTCTGCAAATCAGCCCCCAGGTGTCTCAAGTTCAGTATTCAGAAAATAAGAAACACCTCTGAAAAGTTTAGTTCGTGACTTGTTCATCATCACACGGGAACTCTATAAGGAGTGTGGGGGGGTGTAGAATCAAATTCTGCAGGATGACATTAAACTGCCTTAACTACAAGGCTATCCTTTATCTTACTGCAATCCCCTTCTGCATTCACTACACACTTTCCAGTTTATCTTCTATATCGGGGTTCTCAAACTGGGGGTCGGGAACCCTCAGGGGGTCGTGAGCTGTCAGTCTCCACCCCAAACCCTGCTTTGCCTCTAGCATTTATAATGGTGTTAAATATATTAAAAAGTGTTTTTAATTTATAAGGGGGTCGCACTCAGAGGCTTGGTATGTGAAAGGGGTCACCAGTACAAAAGTTTGAGGACCACTGTTCTATATGGACCTGCCTCTAGAGGAGGGTGGAGATGCATTTTGCCAGTGAGCTTCATGCCTATTTGTCAAACAGTGAATGTTGAGACTCGGGACTCCTGTGTTGAATTCCAGGATCCGTAGGGGAGTATTCCCAAGTGGTCATAAACCATTAATAAAATAAATAATAAATAAATCTGTTAGTCTTTAAGGTGCCACCGGACTCCTCATTTTTATAAACCGTTAATACTCTCCTTGTCCCCTTTTGCTCTGATTTCCTTCTCTCCAGCTCCTGCCCTTGTTCTCCCCCCACTATTATCTCCCCCTCCTGTCTCCTCTGTCCCCAATCCCACTACTGTCTTACATCTGACTTCTGCCATTCCTGACCCTTCAGCCCCTGCCCCTGTTCCCCCTTCCCTGGCTCTTGTCATCATTTCCCTTCTTCCAGTGCCATATCCTGCCTCTCCTCCCCCCTTTTCCTTCTTGTTCCTACCCCATCCCCATCTTTTACTTCCCTCTGTGCTTGTCCCTTCTCCCCACTCCTGCTTCTAATCATCCCATCCATCCTGAGCGCTGCCTCTCTTCACATTTTACATTTTTTCCCTTTCCTGCCACTGTTTCTTGCTCCTCTGCATTTGAGTCAGGCCATATCCTTCTCTTCTTCACTTCTCAGATGCCAGTAGTGGGAGAATTGAAAGCACAAGAGACACTATTCTGGTGCCTCACACCAGTGTCCACCTTACAGGGAAGGTCCTACTCAGACACCTCAGTCACAGAATGGAGCATGCTCAGTTGCTTTGTGGGGATCAGCACTTAGGAGCTGTGAGGAGATGGAGCATGCTCATTGCAGACAGAATCTTCAGAGACTTCAGCTTCCAAACTCTAACAATTCTCTAGTAAGCACGTGCAAACTGCAGTTTTTCAGAGGCTTTTAATTTGGCCAAAGGGGGTGAATTTTCACATCAACAGCAAAAGACACATCCTTGACACCAGGGAGATGTCCCTGCCAAATTTCAAGTCCCTGCTGCAAAGCATGAAGGTCCTAGAGCTTTATAATGAAACAATTGTAAGGTTTTTTCCTTAAATTAGGGGCAAAACAACTTTTCCCCTAACCTTGATCTTGGAAATGGTTGAACCGTTTTAGCTGAAACTTCCTCCTCTCTTCCTGCCCCCTCCCCTCCCTCCCCCCCCCCCCCCCCCCCCCCCCCCCAAAAAAAAATTAAGCTTGAGGCAGATACCCAGTGTGGTAAATATCAACCTGAATGGTTTAAATTTGGCAGCGTACAAACACTCCTTGGCACTGAAGTAATCCCCTGCTTGAATTCTTAACTTCTTGAATTTAGCCATCAGGTTTTTAAACATGTATGAACAGACTTCTGTGGAGTACAACCTATGCAAAGGTGATGTGAGGGAAAAGGGATGCAGAAAATGAAAGAATAGAAGAGGAAGTTCCTTATGTTCTCCTTTCTAGTTAAGCATATTTAGAGTCCAGAATGGCCAGCATAATTGATTCCTGCCAGAGGCAGTGGTAATTTATATCTTTACCCTTGGCTTGACTTTTAGCCTGCTTCTGTCTCTATTTATCCTGATTTCCTCCTTAATATTTTCCTCCCATTCTCCCACTAATTGCTTGTTCTCTATAGCTTTACTGTCACAAGAGTTTGAAATTTTTTTGAAAAGCAAATGTAACATACATCTGCAGCCCTTTAACCTACATTTTTAATTCTTTTTTTTCTTTGAATTAAGTCTAGCTTTGCTTAAATATATATTTTCTTCCAGCGGAAAGCACCAACTAATTATTTTAAATTGTAATAATGATTATATGGTAACTATGTTATATACAAATCTAATCTTCTACAGACTTGGGTAAGGAAGTTAGGGATAACACATTTATTTCAAGTTGATCAGGGATTTCAATTAACTTTTATCGAAGCAAAACAAAATCAGTGTTTTAGAAAAAGAATGATAAAATGAACAAGGCAGTAAATGTTACCGTGGAGATGATATTATTTAATACAGCTGCTTTGTTTTCAAACTTTCTTTTATACTGTTATCAAATTTATCTGGGATCATTTTCTTCTGAATAAAACTGCCAGATTGGGCGTCATGGATATAGCTCTCATTAGTGCTATGTAGGGTACCACTAGTTAAGAATTAACTGAATTCCTATGTTTTGTAATGTAACAATTCTAAAGATTTTCCAAATGCAGTACAGTTTCAGTGGAAGTCTTGGGCATCCGCTGTATTACGGTTACGATGCAAAATACTGTCAGAGGGTGGACATTGTAATGCCTTTGAAGGCTCTGTTGATGTGATATGCTGTAATTGAAAGGTCATTTTTTATTTTATAAAGTACTATGGAATTAGCTGCCTTAGGAGGCCATTGAATCAAATGCTTAGTTGAATTTTTAAGGAACTGGCTCTGCATGCTAAGAAAGAGTAGAACGGTCCCACCTCCGATCTGACAGCCTCTGTGCTGTTGAGGAGGATAAAAGCCTCAGGGAAGGAGAACATCCAACTGGAGCAGAGGGAAATGATCCCATAGTTGGGACCCTCCTTCCAGATGATGTTGTGGTATCCTCTCGCACTGAGGATACCTCTCCGGGGGAGGGAACTCCAGTTATTAGGAAGAGACAGGTATTAGTAATGGGCGATTCGATCATTAGAAACATAGATAGCTGGGCTTGCGATGACCAGGAGACCTGCATGGTGACTTGCCTGCCTGGTGAGAAGGTTGCGGATCTCTCGAGACATCTAGATAGGCTTATGTGTAGTGCTGGGGAGGAGCCAGTGGTCGTGGTACATGTAGTTACCAGTTACATAGGGAAGGATAGGAGAGAGGTCCTGGAGGACAAATTTAGGCTGCTAGGTAAGAGATTGAAGTCCAGGACCTCCATGGTAGCATTCTCTGAAATGCTTCCAGTTCCACGTTCAGGGCCAGTTAGGCAGAACTGCAGGGTCTCAATGTATGGATGAGATGATGGTGTAGGGAGGAGGGGTTTAGATTTATTAGGAACTGGGGAAACTTGGGAAAGGGAGAGACTATACAGGAAGGATGGGCTCCACCTAAACCAAAATGGAACCAGATTGCTGGCGCTTAAAATTAAAAAGGTCGTAGAGCAGTTTTTAAACTAAGGGCTGGGGAAAGCCGACAGGTGCAGAAGAGCACGCAGTTCGGACATCCCTTGGGGCGGATTTATAAATGGAGATACCCTATGTCCTAATAAGGAGGAGAGGATGGAAGATTATAAAATACAGGTAGGATCTGATGAGAAACAGTCAAATGCAAAAAAAAGCCCCATTCAATTACATCATGTAATGGCAGACAGCTAAAAAGTGGCAAGTTTTTAAAGTGCTTATATACCAATGCTAGAAGTCTAAATAATAAGATGAGTGAACTAGAGTGCCTCATATTAAATGAGGATATTGATATAATAGGCATCACCGAAACTTGATGTAATGAGGATAATCAATGGGACAGTAATATCAGGGTACAAAATATATTGGAAGGACAGAACAGGTCGTGCTGGTGGGGAAGTGGCACTATATGTGAAAGAAAGCATAGAATCAAATAAAGTAAAAATATTAAATGAACCAAACTGTACCATATAATCTCTATGGATAGTAATTCAATGCTTGAATAATAAGAATATAGCAGTAGGGATATATTACAGACTACCTGACCAGGAATGTGAAATGCTCCTGGATTATTAAAATAAAAAACTCAATAATAATGGGGAATTTCAACTATCCCCATATTGACTGGGTACATATCACCTCAGGAATGGATGCAGAGATAAAGTTTCTTGACACCTTAAATGACTACTTCTTGGAGCAGATGGGCCTGGAACCCACAAGAGGAAAGGAAGTCCTAAAGTGGAGCACAGGATCAGGTCCAAGAGGTGAATGTACCTGGACCGCTTGATAATAGTGACCATAATATAATTAAATTTAACATCCCTGTAGCGGGGAAAACACCACAGCAGCCCAACACTGTAGCATTTAATTTCAGAAAGGGGAACTACACAAAAATGAGGAGGTTAGTTAAACAGAAATTAAAAGGTACAGCACCACAAGTAAAATCCCTGGAAGCCGCATGGAAACTTTTTAAAGACACCATAACAGAGGCTCAACTTAAATGTATACCCCAAATTAAAAAAACATAGTAAGAGAATCAAAAAAGAGCCACCGTGGCTAAACAACAAAGTAAAGGAAGCAATGAGAGCCAAAAAGGCATCCTTTAAAAAGTGGAAGTTAAATCCTAATGAGGAAAATAGAAAGGAGCATAAACTCTGGTAAATAAAGTGTAAAAATATAATTCGGAAGGCCCAAAAAGAATTTGAAGAACAGCTAGCCAAAGACTCAAAAAGTAATAGCAAAATTTTTTTTTAAGTACATCAGAAGTAGGAAGCCTGCTAAACAACAAGTGGGGTCACTGGACGATCGAGATGCTAAAGGAGCACTCAAGGACGATAGGGCCATTGCAGAGAAACTAAATGAAATCTTTGCATTGGTCTTGACAGTTGAGGGTGTGAGGGAGATTCCCAAACAGCATTTCTTTTTAGGTGACAAATCTGAGGAACTGTCCCCAGATTGAGGTTTCATTAAAGAAGGTTTGGGAACAAATTGATAAACTAAACAGTAATAAGTCACCAGGACCAGATGGTATTCACCCAAAAGTTCTGAAGGAACTCAAATGTGAAATTGTAGGACTACTAACTGTCATCTGTAACCTATCATTTAAATCAGTTTCTGTACCAAATGACTGGAGGGTAGCTAATGCGATGCCAATTTTTAAAAAAGACTCCAGGGGAGACCCCGGCAATTAAGGCCAGTAAACTTGACTTCAGTACCGGGCATACTGATTGAAACTATAGTAAAGAACAAAATTGTCAGACACATAGATGAACTAATTTGTTGGGGAATAGTCAACATGGTTTTTGTAAAGGGAAATCATGCCTCACCAATCTACTAGAATTCTTTGAGGGGGTCAACAAGCATGTGGACAAGGGGGATCCAGTGGATATAGTGTATTTAGATTTTCAGAAAGCCTTTGACAAGGTCCCTCACCAAAGGCTCTTAAGCAAATAAAGCAGTCATGGATAAGAGGGAAGGGTCTCTCATGGATTGGTAACTGGTTAAAAGATAGGAAACAAAGGATAGGAATAACTGGTCAGTTTTCAGAATGGAGAGAGGTAAATAGTGATGTCCCCCAGGGGTCTGTACTGGGCCGAGTCCTATTTTACATATTCATAAATGATCTGGAAAAAGGGGTAAACAGTGAGGTGGGAAAATTTGCAGATGATACAAAACTGCTCAAGATAGTTAAGTCCCTGGTAGACTGTGAAGAGCTACAAAAGGATCTCTCAAAACTGAATTTCATCTGCCATTTTGTTGCCCAGTCACCCAATGTTGATAAATGCAAAGTAATGCACATTGGAAAACATAATCCCAATTATACATATAAAATGATGGGGTCTAAATTAGCTGTTACCACTCAAGAAAGAATCTTGGAGTCATTGTGGATAGTTCTCTGAAAACATCCACTCAATGTGCAGTGGCAGTCAAAAAAGCAAACAGAATGTTGGGAATCATTAAAAAAGGGATAGATAAGACAGAAAATATCATATTGCCTCTATATAAATCCATGGTACGCCCACATCTTGAATACTGCATGAAGATCTGGTTGCCTCATCTCAAAAAAGATATATTGGACTTGGAAAAAGTTCAGAAAAGGGCAACAAAAATGATTAGGGGTATGGAACGGCTGCCGTATGAGGAGAGATTAATAAGACTGGGACTTTTCAGATTGGAAAAGATACGACTAAGGGGGGATATGGTAGAGGTCTATAAAATCATGACTGGTGTGGAGAAAGTAAATAAGGAAGTGTTATTTACTCCTTCTCGTAACACAAGAACTATGGGTCACCAAATGAAATTAATAGGCAGCAGATTTAAAACAAACAAAAGAAGTATTTTTTCACACAACGCAAAGTCAACTGTGGAACTCCTTGCCAGAGGACGTGTTGAAGGCCAAGACTGTAACAGGGTTCAAAAAAGAACTAGATACATTCATGAAGGATAGGTCCATCAATGGCTATTAGCCAGGATGGGCAGGGATGGTGTCCCTAGCCTCTGTTTGCCAGAAGCTGGGAATGGGCGACAGGGGCTGGATCACTTGATGATTACCTGTTCCGTTTATTCCCTCTGGGGCACCTGGCATTGGCCACTGTCGGAAGACAGGATACTGGCTAGATGGACCTATGGTCTGACCCAGTATGGCTGTTCTTATGTTCTTTAGAGGTACTCCAGTCTCATGCTTCAGGTGAAAACCGATTGCTAGGATGAGGTAGCATTCCATAGCAAACAAAGAGCATTATGTAAGCTATGGTTGGGTGGGTTTCACTGCACCTTATCCTGCAGTATTTCCAAAGTCACGAGAGGAGCTGCCACATGGAACATTTCAATGTCCTTCAAGCAGCCCTGCTGGAAGCCATAGAATGAAACAATTCCCGGTTGCTGCTGGCAGTCCTGCAGCAGCTGAACACGGTGGAGTGCTGTTTCTGGTCCCGAGAAACAAGCACTGACTGGTGGGATCGCATCATTATGCAGTTATGGGATGACAAACTCTTGTATGCACAAGGCCACTTTCCAGGATCTGTGTGCGAAGCTCTCCCCAGCCCTGCAACGAAGCAACACTAAAATGAGATCTACTCTGACAGTGGAGAAGCGAGTGGTGATCACTGTGTGGAAGCTTGCAATGCCAAACTGCTACTGGTCAGTGAGGAATCAATTTGGAGATGGTAAATCCCCCATGCAGGATGTTGTGATCCAAGTATGCAGGGACATTAATCTCCTTTTGCTAAGAAGGGTTGTGACTCTGGGCAATGTGCAGGACATACTGAATGGTTTTGCTGCATTGGGGTTCCCTAACTGCAGTGGGGTGGTAGATGGCACCTATATCCCTTGGCACCAGACCACCTTCCCAAAGAGTACATAAACAGAAAGGGATACTTTACAATGGTGCTGCAAGTACTGGTGGATCACTGGGGGTGTTTTACCAACATCCATGTGGGATGGTCAGGGAATGTGCATGTCGCATTCATCTTTAAGAACACGGGTCTGTTCAGAAAGCTACAAGGAGGGACTTTCTTTCCTGAACACAAAATAACCATTGGTGAGGTTGAAATGCCAGTAGTGATCCTGGGAGACCCAGCCTACCCCTCCCATAACTCATGAAGCTGTACACTGAACATTTGGACAGCAGCAAAGATCGGTTCAACAATAGGCTCAGCAAGTGCAGAATGGTGGCTGAATGTGCCTTTGGCCATTTAAAGGGTCATTGGTGCATTATCCCCATGGTTATAGCTGCCTGCTGTGTGCCTCATAATATCTGTGAGGCAAAGGGAGAGAAGTTTCAACAGGGGTGGGGCTAATTTTGAGCAGCCAGATACCAGGGCTATAAGAAGAGCTCAGCATGGAGCATTGCGTCTCAGGGAGGCTTTGAAAATCCATTTCAGTAATGACTCACAGTACTGTGTGCTGCTTCTCTGTATTGTGCCTTCCCATAGTGTGAACCTTGCTGTGACTGCTGGGTTTTTGTCTCCAGAACATCCCATCCGTTGCCTCAGTTTCCCTATCCTTCCCCACCCCTACCCACCATTTTAAATTAATAAAGATGATTTCATTCTCGAGACATGGGCTTTTATTGAACAAACATACTGAAACTAAAAGATCACAATAAGAATTTAACCTTGGACATACAGTGGAACAAAATTGTGAGTGGAAACACACGTTGATCTTGTCTTTAAAAGCACAGTGGTCTTGCCTGTCACACATTGTCATATGTGCGGCTTTTATTCTTAGGACCCTTCCCTGGGGTTGAGTGAAAGGGATATTGCATTTTTCCCCCTTGCCTCCTGAACGTTTGGGAGAGGAGAGGGGAAATACGTCGATGTTGGAATGACGTTCTGCAGGGGCTGCAGAGGGAGTCTAGCCTCAAGTTGCTTCTCCTGAAGGTCAGCCAGACGCCTCAACATGTCTGTTTGGTCCTTCAGAATCCCCAACGTCTCCTGCTCATTCTCCTGGGTTGGTCTCCTGCTCGCAATGTCCATGTCCAGTTTTTCAGAGAGAGAAATCCTCCATGCTCTCTGCTCGGTGTCTGCTGTCCCAGAGGCATTCATAATCTCATTAAACATGCCATCATGCAGTCTCTTTCGCCTTCTTCTAATCTGGGACAACCTCTCCGCCAGTGTGGAGGAAGAGCTGAAGGCCACACTTGCAGCTGTAAGCCATGGAAAGCACAAAGCAACCATTGTCAGTGCAGACCCAAGGTCTAGTGGAGAGTTGCGATATAAAAATCACTCCCCTTACTTCAAAGAAGTTTAAGGCAGAACATTTTCATTTACACAAGGTATTGATTGAACTGGTTTGCTGTCCAATGATGAGTATGGCCCTGGGGCATCATACCATCAGCATCATTGGGTGGGCAACCTGTGGTGGGACCAGAGGCGGGCAGGAGGCCATGCCACCTCCCCTTTGTAACATGGACATTGTCTAGAGATCGGGGAGCAGTGTTCACCCTTCCAAACTGCAAGCATTGGGAGAGGCGGGGTGGGGGGTCGTGCTTGCAGTGGCGAGTGGGCACCACAAAATTTCCTTTCCCCCCAACCTCCCTGGTGCTGCTGCTGCTAGCTGTTGCCTGAGGCTTGCAGTTACTAAGGTCAGCCCCGACCCGTCACCCAAATTACAGCCATGTTTTGGAACCCGTGTGTAAAGGGGCAGAAAATCACAATGGGGAGAGCACAGGCACTATTGTTTGTGGTCCGACCAGTCAGAATGAAGACTACCACCGTTTTCCCCTAGGTGATCCTAGCTGATACTCTCCTGAGGGTACCAGAGGTGGCAAAGGAACAGATTCTGCAAGCGTCCAAGTACAGACTGGGTCCTTATGCTGCCATGCTATGTACTGTGACGATTCCAGGCGAATTAATAATCGAGTGGCATGGGAAAGTGTCCTACCGTGGTAGAAGAAATAAGGCAGCCCTCCACAGAAACCTTCTGCAATGGATTGCAGAGTACCTCCACAAAAGTTTTCTGGGGATCTCTATGGAGAATTCCCGAGCCATCCCTGCATACATAAACAGTCTTTTTCATGGGGCAACCTCTGCCTAGCTGCTGCGGTCACCTGCAAGGAGATAGCCACTCTCTACCTCACCTTGTTAATTTTAATTAAAAATAGACTATAAGAACATGTGACCCCAAAATATTACTTGGAATTGCATAATCGCCAGAGGTTCCTTCCCCAACGTCACACTCGGCCGCAATGCTGTTCTGCAACTGGGTGGACTGCTCCAGGGTTACAAACAGTCCTGACTCTCTGGGCGAATGGAATCCCATTCTCCTCCTCCTCTTCCTCATCCAAGACCACCTCCTCAGTGTTGCCTGTGCTGGCCCGGGACTGTGACTCCTCAGAGGTATCCATGCTCCTCTTGGGGTTTATGGTGGGGTTGCCGTTGAGAATCTCATGCACCTCCTTGTAGAAGCAGCATGTCTGCGGTGCTGCACCAAAGTTGCTGTTCGCCTCCCTTGCCTTCTGATACGCCTGCTGCAGTTCCTTGATTTTCACTTAGCACTGCTGAGTGTCCCTGATGTAGCTCTTCTTCTCCATGCCCCATGCGATCTGCTCATAGATGTCTATGTTTCTATGGCTGGATCGGAGCTGTGCCTGCATAGCCTCTTCGCTCCACAGACCAAGAAGATCCACCACCTTCTGTGTACTCCAGGCTGGAGTGCATTTGGAGTGTGGAGCTGTCATGATCAGCTCTCCACGCTGAAAAAACAGGACATGGAAATTCATAAGTTCCTGGTCCTTTGACAGGGGAGGATTTGTTTCCTGTGTACAGTAACTCCTCACTTAAAGTCGTCCCGGTTAACGTTGTTACGTTGCTGATCAATTAGGGAACATGCTCGTTTAAAGTTGTGCAATGCTCCCTTCTAACATCGTTTGGCAGCCGTCTGCTTTGTCTACTGCTTGCAGGAAGAGCAGTCCATTGCAGCTAGCTGGTGGGGGCTTGGAACC
Source organism: Platysternon megacephalum (assembly GCA_003942145.1). Lineage (NCBI taxonomy): Eukaryota > Metazoa > Chordata > Testudines > Platysternidae > Platysternon > Platysternon megacephalum. The sequence goes on along the minus strand of QXTE01000009.1, from coordinate 14,493,040 downwards.
AGGGTGGACCGGCAGCCCCCCTATCAGTTCCCCGCTCCCTTAAGTTCCCTGTGCTGCAGCCACCCAGCAGGCTATCAATTGCAGCTGTCCCTCCCCCCACTGCCATGTGCTGCTCCAGCCCTCTGCCTTGGAGCTGCTCCCCGAGCCTCCTGCTTGCCTTGCGGGGGGGAGGGAAGGAAGAGGGGGGCTAATGTCAGGGTGTCCCCCTCCCCCCTGCTCCTGCACCCCACTTACCCCATCTTCCATAGAGCAGGGGGGACACACCAGGGCTCAGGACGGAGGGAGCTTGCAGCAGCTGTTCTCAGCAAGCTGATCTAATTAACAAGGCAGTGTACTTAAAAGGGGAAATGCGCATATCTCTCTCTCACACATACCCCCTCCCTCCATTCCTGCTGCCTTGTAGAGTGAGACAGTTAACCCTTGAGGGCTCAGCCAATTGCTAGTTCATCATTTAGCAGTAAGGAGAATATCCCACCCTCTGACTCCTCCACCTCAACCAAGCTTCACAATCATCATCACTGTGTACCAGTATTAAATTGTTTGTTTAAAACGTATACTGTGTGTGTGTGTGTGTGTGTATATATACATATATATATATATATATATAATATACTCTCTCTATATATATGTTGTTATATATATGATGTTTGTTAAGCGAATCCAATTTCCCCGTAAGAATTAATGTAAATGAGGGGGTTAGGTTCCAGGGAAATTTTTTTCACCAGACGAAAGACTATATATATATATATTTTCTCTCTCTATATATATATATCTATATCTATATATCTATATCTATATATCTATCTATATATATATATATATATNACGATTATTGCCATTTTACAGGGAGGTTCAATGCCTTTCCAAAGGCTATCTAACAAATCAGTAGCTAAGTCAGATTTAGGATTCAGGAATTCCTTGCTCCCAGTCACTTACACTAATCACTAAAGAATACTGTCTTATTTTTCATAGGACATACCTCACCTTTCCACATGGTAAGAAATGGTGGGAAGCCTAATATATTCCAGTCTCATGAGATAAGATTTTGTACAGAAAACCAGGAAGTTAACTAGTCACATAATAATTTTAACAGGTATTATAAAATGAATCATTTTAGGGGAAAGTTTGCCCTGGCTCCCATGTTGTACAGTTGGAGGTGGGAGAGGCAAGGATACCCAGAGTTTGCTCAGAGGACATGTGCCCTTTGCATACCAACAGGACTGGACTTTGCCATATAAACAAATAATCCTTTTTGAATAGAGTTTTCACATAAAATATGAGGACAAGCAGTTTTTAGGTTTATTCAAAAAATTAAGGGGAAAAAAACCACATTCCTCCAGTTTAAAAGAAGGTAGTGGGGGCAAGACATCAGTACAGCATGTCAGCTGTGTAACCACTAAGGCTTTGATCCTGTAGTGTGCTGCACTTGGGTAGACCCCCTACACCTGTACAGAACCCACTGACTTCAATGGCACTCCATACAGATGCAGTACATTGCAGGAACAGGGCCTATGAATCCGATTTCAATGAACCAAAGTGACAAAATAGAGAGTTAGACCTGCTTCTCTGCTCTGCCTTGCTTCAAAGCATCGCACAAAGCCAACACTTAGGAATGAGTTATAGACAAATTTTAGCACAGCAGCTCTGCATAACCTTGCCTTTATAAGTGTAAAGCAGAAACTATAGACATGGACATTATTTTATTATAAGAGTTGTTTTGTTTTCTGCTTTATTTAACGGTAAGAAGTAGGATTTGCTATAATGGATTGTTTGCCTATTAAGGCTTGGTCTGCACTATAGTCAGGTCGATGTAAGCTGCCTTACATCTACCTAATAATGCATGTGTCTTCACTACCAGGCCCCTTCCACCGATGTAACTCGCGCCTGCTACGTTGCCTTAATTATTCCACCTCCACAAGAGGCAGAGTGCTTAATTCGATGTTGTCAGGTCAACACAGAGGCAGTGTACACACTGTGTTGCTTACATCAACTTAACTGGCCTCCAGGAGGTTTCCCACAAAGCTCCACTACGACCATGCTGGTAAATGTTTTCAACTCCACTGCACAGCAACCAGGTACAGTAACTCCTCACTTAACGTTGTAGTTATGTTCCTGAAAAATGCGACTTTAAGCGAAATGATGTTAAGCGAATCCAATTTCCCCGTAAGAATTAATGTAAATGAGGGGGTTAGGTTCCAGGGAAATTTTTTTCACCAGACGAAAGACTATATATATATATATTTTCTCTCTCTATATATATATATCTATATCTATATATCTATATCTATATATCTATCTATATATATATATATATATGTCTTTCGTCTGGTGAAAAAAATTTCCCTGGAACCTAACCCCCTCATTTACATTAATTCTTACGGGGAAATTGGATTCGCTTAACATCATTTCGCTTAAAGTCGCATTTTTCAGGAACATAACTACAACGTTAAGTGAGGAGTTACTGTACCTGGTTGCTGTGCAGTGGAGTTGAAAACATTTACCAGCATGGTCGTAGTGGAGCTTTGTGGGAAACCTCCTGGAGGCCAGTTAAGTTGATGTAAGCAACACAGTGTGTACACTGCCTCTGTGTTGACCTGACAACATCGAATTAAGCACTCTGCCTCTTGTGGAGGTGGAATAATTAAGGCAACGTAGCAGGCGCGAGTTACATCGGTGGAAGGGGCCTGGTAGTGAAGACACATGCATTATTAGGTAGATGTAAGGCAGCTTACATCGACCTGACTATAGTGCAGACCAAGCCTTAATAGGCAAACAATCCATTATAGCAAATCCTACTTCTTACCGTTAAATAAAGCAGAAAACAAAACAACTCTTATAATAAAATAATGTCCATGTCTATAGTTTCTGCTTTACACTTATAAAGGCAAGGTTATGCAGAGCTGCTGTGCTAAAATTTGTCTATAACTCATTCCTAAGTGTTGGCTTTGTGCGATGCTTTGAAGCAAGGCAGAGCAGAGAAGCAGGTCTAACTCTCTATTTTGTCACTTTGGTTCATTGAAATCGGATTCATAGGCCCTGTTCCTGCAATGTACTGCATCTGTATGGAGTGCCATTGAAGTCAGTGGGTTCTGTACAGGTGTAGGGGGTCTACCCAAGTGCAGCACACTACAGGATCAAAGCCTTAGTGGTTACACAGCTGACATGCTGTACTGATGTCTTGCCCCCACTACCTTCTTTTAAACTGGAGGAATGTGGTTTTTTTCCCCTTAATTTTTTGAATAAACCTAAAAACTGCTTGTCCTCATATTTTATGTGAAAACTCTATTCAAAAAGGATTATTTGTTTATATGGCAAAGTCCAGTCCTGTTGGTATGCAAAGGGCACATGTCCTCTGAGCAAACTCTGGGTATCCTTGCCTCTCCCACCTCCAACTGTACAACATGGGAGCCAGGGCAAACTTTCCCCTAAAATGATTCATTTTATAATACCTGTTAAAATTATTATGTGACTAGTTAACTTCCTGGTTTTCTGTACAAAATCTTATCTCATGAGACTGGAATATATTAGGCTTCCCACCATTTCTTACCATGTGGAAAGGTGAGGTATGTCCTATGAAAAATAAGACAGTATTCTTTAGTGATTAGTGTAAGTGACTGGGAGCAAGGAATTCCTGAATCCTAAATCTGACTTAGCTACTGATTTGTTAGATAGCCTTTGGAAAGGCATTGAACCTCCCTGTAAAATGGCAATAATCGTCATTTCCCATCTGTATCACACAGGAGCAATGTGAGAATTGATTAATTAGTTGATTTATGTAGACCACTTTGAGAACATGAGTGCTAAATACTATTTCCTCCCTTTTGAATCCCTTTTCCCTGTACTGCAGTGAACTTCTCTCTGTTGAGAGAGGCTAGTGGCATCTCCCTCCAGAGCCTGTCAAGGCCACTCATACAGTCAGCCTGAGGAATTCTGAAGAGAAACTCAAGGCCCAATCCTAAAAGGTACTAAAATCAGTGGAAGTTTAGGGTGCTCAACACCTGAGGATCAGGCCCTTAATGAGATGCTTTCGCATTTCTGTGTATCTCTGTTGGCCTGAGAACAGCCTGTTTTGAAATTAGATTTTAGTGCTTTCCATAAAGGTGGTAACTGTTGTAACAAAGGATACCTTTCATCATGAAAAGCAATCTGTTGTACCCCTTCTTCGTGGATAGCAAATTACTACTGGGTTTGGTTTTGTGTTTCTTTTTAGTTTCCTATAACGTATACAATACATCCCAATAAACAGTCATTCAGGAACAAAAATGATAGTATATCTTGTGTATAAAAATCCCCATAAAATTACATTGTAGACCTTGATTGCATGGTCAGTGGTCAAATTTTTCAATGCTTCATTGCTCTTGTTCCTGTTACAGGTACATGTGACAGCATTGCAGCTATGAGTGGAATTTTAAAGAGGAAATTTGAAGAAGTTGATGGCTCCTCACCCTGCTCCTCTGTGCGGGAATCTGATGATGACATTTCTAGCAGTGAAAGTGCTGACAGTGGTGATAGTGTCAATCCATCCACTTCTAATCATTTTACCCGTAAGTACTAAAGTTGTATATAAGACACATTGTTTTGCTCTACAAGAGAAACCATATTACATGGTGACAGGTTTCAGTGGTAGCCGTGTTAGTCTGTATCAGCAAAAAAAACGAGGAGTCCTTGTGGCACCTTAGAGAGTAACACATTTATTTGGGTATAAGCTTTCGTGGGCTAGAACCCACTTCATCAGATGTATGAAGTAGAAGATACAGTAGCAGGTATAAATACATGAAAGGATGTGGGGTGCTTTACCAAGTGTTAAGTCAGTCTAATGAGATAAATCAATTAACAGCAGGATACCAAGGGAGGAGAAATAACTTTTGAAGTGGTAAGAGAGTGGCCCATTACAGACAGTTGACAAGAAGGTGTGAGTAACAGTAGAGAGAAATTAGTATTGGGGAAATTAAGTTTAGGTTTTGTAATGACCCAAACACTCCCAGTCTTTATTCAGGCCTAATCTGATGGTATCAAGGATCTACAACCTATCCTGAAGGACGATCCCTCACTCTCACAGACCTTGGGAGACAGGCCAGTCCTCGCTTACAGACAGCCCCCCAACCTGAAGCAAATACTCACCAGCAATTACACACCACACAACAAAAACACCAACCCAGGAACCAAACCCTGCTACAAACCCCGGTGCCAACTCTGTCCACATACCTATTCAAGGGATACTATTATAGGACCTAACCACATCAGCCACACCATCCGGGGCTCGTTCACCTGCACATCTACCAATGTGATATATGCCATCATGTGTCAGCAATGCCCCTCTGCCGTGTACATTGGCCAAACCGGACAGTCTCTACGCAAAAGAATAAATGGACACAAATCTGACATCGGGAATCATAACATTCAAAAACCAGTAGGAGAACACTTCAGTATCTCTGGTCACTCAATAACAGACCTCAAAGTGGCAATTCTTCAACAAAAAACCTTCAAAAATAGACTCCAACGTGAAGCTGCAGAACTGGAATGAATTTGAAAACTAGATACCATCAGATTAGGCCTGAATAAAGACTGGGAGTGTTTGGGTCATTACAAAACCTAAACTTAATTCCCCAATACTAATTTCTCACTACTGTTCCTCACATCTTCTTGTCAACTGTCTGTAATGGGCCACTCTCTTACCACTTCAAAAGATATTTCTCCTCCCTTGGTATCCTGCTGTTAATTGATTTATCTCATTAGACTGACTTAACACTTGGTAAAGCACCCCACATCCTTTCATGTATTTATACCTGCTACTGTATCTTCTACTTCATACATCTGATGAAGTGGGTTCTAGCCCACGAAAGCTTATACCCAAATAAATGTGTTAGTCTCTAAGGTGCCACAAGGACTCCTCGTTTTTTTTTGCATATTACATGGCTTAATAATAATTCCTAGCACTTATACAGCACTTTTCAGTAGATCTGAAAGCACTTTACAAAGGAGGCCAGTTTCATTATTCTTATTTTACAGATGGGAAAGCTTAGGCATAGAGAGAGGCAGTGACTTGCCCAAGGTCACTGTGATGATCTCCGATTCACAGTCACCCAGCAGGCTCAGGCATTTTGTCTTCATATATTTTTAATTCACTTTAATAGCTGTACAAATTCTTTATTAGTCTGATATATTTTGACTAATATAGGAACATAAGACATAGGAAGGGACTTTCCAGGTCATTGAGTCCAGTACCCTGCTACTGCAGGTAAACATTATACACTGCAAGCCCTTTAAAACATGCCATTTGGCTTAGATAGCTACATATTAGTAGTCAGATACACCGAAATACTGAACATTCTGAGGTTATCTTACAGTTGTACAAAGGGATAATTTTGAAGATACTGAAGGTAAACCTATCTATTTGTTTTGGATAAAATTGGCAAGTTTTTAAGGGCCACATTCTATGCAGCCAGTATCATGAAATATAGTTCTTAGTATCATCTGCTCTGGTGTACTATATATAATAATACTTTATTTTTAAATCAGAATGGTCACACTATAAAGAACTTACTGAAATATGCTGCAGATCAGACAGTGATCCTGGCAGCCACTGGTCATAACAATAGCTTGCCTGCTCCAAACAGGAACTTGCTTCTATGCAGTGAACAAATATTTTGTGGAGATAAGTATTTGCTTCAAGGTTAGCAAAAATCGGCAGTTTATGTGATTAGAATATCTGATGAGAATGGATTTGTTTTTGGCAGTGGGGTGTTGGTTGCATTGAGGTTTTTTTTTAAATACTGAGTTGAATATTTTAAACAATCTAGGGCCAGGTTCTGCAACTCTCCTTTGCACAAATAGTCCCACTGAAGAAGTGCTTAATTTTTAATTGGTTCATTTAACTGAGCTGGAGCTACCTGCATGATAACAGTTGCAACTCCTGATTTATTCAGGTTTTGTACATTATTCCCCTTTAGTTTATACATGAAAAGTGCATGAAATTCTAAATTTACACAGATCCTAAACCATTACATTGAACCTTGAGTTCAGTGTGTTCAGTTCTTCCTCTTGTACAATATAACCCATAACCATTTCAGAATATAGGAATGAAATTACTGTATGATTTAGAGGCGGCATTCCTAGATCTCATCAAATCTTTATGCTAATTCATTAGTGGGAAAAGCTACCTTGCAAGTTACTGAGATTTTTTTAGTGCAGACATATTACTTTATCCCGCTAAAGGCTTTCCATAATTTATCAGTTTTCCTCATATGCAGAAATAAACTACATTGTATATATTGTATCCTAGCTTTTTCAAGAAAACAACTCCATTGTGTGTTGATCATGTGATGTGAAACACCTTTCTATAGAAACGTATCTGTTTTAAGGAAAGTATAGGTTATACGTTCATTTTATCATATGGAAGAAATTACATATGTAAAATGAAAAAAATCCCAGTCATGTGTGTCATTATGTCCTATCTATGATTATGTATATTGAGTGAAATGGATTACTATGACTTGGTTAAATATAATCATTCACCAAACTGGTGAAAAGCATTTTGTGTAACTAATGTGAAGAAAAATGGGGGAGGGGAGGTGTGTGTGCACGCACGTGCAGACATACAATTTAAACACATTTTAAGAGAGAAAATTATGTGGGTTTTGACTTTGCAATAGCTATTTCAGCCCTGAATTATAATTCAGATGTTCTGATGCTGTTTTATGATGGCAGTACTCATGCTGGCAGATTCTCATTCATGCTGGCAGGTGATAAAGATGTGCAAGTGTTTTTGTGCTGAAACTGCCTATTTTCTCCTTTCCTTCATGCTTTTTACTTCTGCTGATGTCCATCACTCATCTCACGTGAACGTGTGTTCAGCTGCTAAATTAGACTTAGGAAAGGTATCCTGTTAAGTCTGGTCACATATTTTCACTTCCAGCCACTCTGCTCATTAGAAATATGGACACCTTTGTTATATTTTAGGTTCTTCTTTGAGTGTTTGTTCACGTCCATTCCACATTAGGTGTGCGCGCGCTGCGTGCACAAGCATCGGAAACTTTTCCCTTAGCGGTACCCGTCAGCCCGGCAGGGCCCCCGCCTGAGTGGCGCCACTGCGCCGTGCATATATACCCCGCTGGCCCGACCCCCTCCAGTTCCTTCTTACCATCCATGGCGACGTTGGAACAACCTCTTGCTCTCATACGAGAAGCAATCCCTTAGCTTTAGAGTACTTAGCTGCTATCAGTTCGTTAGCATTCCCTTGTTGTGGACACTTAACAGGTTAGGTGCTTGGAGGCTTCCAGCACCCGCCCCGGGCCACGGGGCATGCCGCAGGCCCAGGGGTTTAAGGCTTGCGCCACGTGCTGCAAGCCCATGCCGGTTAGTGACCCCCACGACTCCTGTCTATGTTGCCTGGGGGAAGCACACCAAACAGAGAGGTGTAAGATTTGCAAGGCGTTTAAGCCCAGAACAAAGAAAGAGAGAGACTTTCGCTTGAAGCAGTTGTTGATGGAGGCAGCGCTGCAGCCATCGGGCCCACAGCACCCGACGCCAGCTCCAGCCTCCTCAGTGCGGAGTGCCCCGGAGTCGGCAAGAGACCCGGTGCCGGATAAGCACCGCAAGCCGTCGGCCTTGGAGAAAAGTAGGCCACGGCACCGCTCATCCTCCCCGGTGTGGCCCAAGGCCAAACCAAAAGAAGGGCGCGGACGTTCCCCCCAAAGGAGACCGGCGCCATCTAAGGGCCCAGGCACCGGAAGGAGCGGGATGGACATTGTGCCAGCGCCGGCACCGATGGCACCAACGTCACAAGTCCCACTGAGTCCAGCCCTAAGTGAACTCGGTGAGGACGATGGGCTTGAGGGAGTAATAGATCAGCCCTCCACACCTGACACCTTTGAGGCGGTGAAGGACCTCATCGGGTTGTCGGCGGTGAGCCCCCCCCCGATCAGGGAATAGCCTCCAGCACCCGGGCCCGCGGTGCCGTCAAGGGGAAAGCCGGCAATGGTGCGCCATTCGAGGACACCCTCCCGGCATCGCTCCCAGCGTTCGTCCCGGTCGAGCGTCAAGTTTGTGGACTCTGTTACCCCTGACGCAGAAGGAAGCCTCGGTACCGGAGATGAGTCAGCGCACGGGGTTAGTGCAAGGGACCCGACGCTCTCCGGCACCCTCCAGAGACCGGCACCTGGAAGCCTTCAGCGATGGACGGCTCGCCTACTCCTGAAGTCACTGGTCCTGGTCCAGGTCTCCGGAGCACCGATACCAGTCCCGTTCCCGTTCCCAATCGGCAAGAAGCCGCTCGTCTGCCTCCCGCCAGCACAGGTCGACGGCACCTCCGTGGCCTTCGTGCTCGGCGTTGCCAGAGACCGACGGCGACTCAGGCCTATACAGTTACCTGCACCGGGCACCGGACAGCAGAGAATACCAGGCTGGGTGGCAACCCCAATGGGGACCACTGAGACACTGGCCCTTCTGGACGCCTTGTGCCTACCACCAGCGGCAAGGGGCTCCCTCCAGGGCCAGCTACTCAGTGCACCGGTCCCGGTCCCCGCACCAACACTCATCCATGCGGGAAGCTACAGCGTCCAGACCACCTGCACCGTCGCTGAGCGAGAGACTGGAGAAACCGGCACCAAGTCCGGTGCCGCCCCAGGGTCAGCTGTCCGGGCCCAAGCTGCAAGCCCCTCCTTCGGGGGAGGGGGACCAAGGGGACCAGCAGGAGGAAGCGGAGCAGCTGCTGACCTCCTCGTCATCCCCGGATGAAGCGGTGGCAGGCACAGTGGTATCAGGACCGCCGCCAATAGACCACAGAGCCCACCAAGAGCTGCTGCGTAAAGCTGCTCATAACTTGGGGTTACAGGCCGAGGAGACAGTTGAGCAGGAGGACCCCATGGTGGACATCCTGAGCCCAGAGGGTCCATCCAGAATAGCGCTTCTGCTCATTAAGACCATACAGTCGAACTATAAGACTATATGGCAGACCCCGGCCTCCAGCGCCCCAACAGCCAAAGGTGTGGAACGCAAATACTTTGCCCCGTCAGAGGGGTACGACTTCTTGTTTTGCCACCCAAGCCCATGTTCCCTGGTAGTCTCGGCGGTAAACGAGAGAGAGCGCCATGGGCAGCAGGCCCCGGCCCCTAAGGCCAAGGAAGCGAAGTGCCTGGACCTGTTTGACAGGAAGGTGTATTCCTCAGGGGGCCTCCAGTTGAGGATTGCTAACCAACAGGCCATCCTCAACAGACATAACTTCAACTCCAGGGTGGCGGTGGGGAAGTTTAAGTACAACCTCCTGCAGGGTTCCCAACAGGAGTTTAGGGCACTGTTGGACGAAGGCAAGGCCGTAGCGAAGACCTCTCTCCAGGCGTCCTTGGATTCGGTGGATGCGGCGGCCGGGACAATTGCGTCTGGCGTGGTCATGCGATGCTTGGCGTGTCTACAGGAGTCAGGTCTGCTGTCTGAGGTCCAGAACTCGCTCCAGGACCTCCCCTTTGAAGGGTCCGGGCTCTTTTCGGACCAGATGGATGCAAAGCTGCATAGCCTAAAGTACTCGAGGGCCACACTCAAGTCGCTGGGTATGCACACCCCGGCGACCCAAAGAAAGCCCTTCAAGCCACAGCGTCCTCCTCAGCATCACTACCAATCTCGTCCTAGGCAGGAGCCCTACTGCAGGCGAAATGGGGATAACAGGAGGCAGCGTAATAATAATAACAATAGCTCCAATAGGCCGGGCCAGAGCCAAGGCCAGCATACATCTCAGCCCGGCCCTAAACCAGGCTTTTGAAGGTGTGCTCGAGGACAGCGAACCAGACCAATCACTGGATCCATCCCCTTGTTTTCTGAATCGCCTGTCCCGCTTCTCCCATGCGTGGTCCAGCATTACGTCGGACCATTGGGTGTTACGCACGGTGCGAGGCGGTTACATGCTGCAGTTCTCCTCCCTGCCTACCCACCACCCCCCCCCCTTCCCTGTCCCTCTTCAGGGACCCTTCTCATGAGCACTTCCTGGAAGAGGAGGTTCGCATGCTCCTAGAGGCGAGGGCAGTAGAGTTGGTACCGAAGGACCTAAGAGGGAAAGGGTTCTATTCCCACTACTTCCTCATTCCCAAGGCCAAAGGAGGCCTTCGATGCATTCTGGACCTGCGCTGGCTCAACAAGTTCCTGGTCAAGGCCCGGTTCCACATGATCTCTCTGGGCACCATCATCCCTTCCCTGGATCCGGGGGACTGGTACGCTGCCCTTGACATGAAGGACGCGTACTTTCATATCGCCATCTACCCGGCGCATCGCAGATTCCTGCGCTTCACTGTGAACCAAGAACATTACCAGTTCACGATTCTCCCGTTTGGCCTAGCTGCGGCCCCACGGGTATTCACAAAATGCATGGCGGTAGTGGCAGCCTTCCTACGGAGGCAGAGGGTCTGAGTTTACCCATACCTCGATGACTGGCTCCTGGTGGGCCAGTCCGAAGAGGAGGTTCGGTCCCACGTGCAAGTGGCCCTCAGACTATTCCGCATGCTGGGGCTCCTGGTCAACGTCCCCAAGTCCACCCTCATTCCAACGCAGAGAGTGGAATTCATAGGGGCGGTCCTAGATGCGGTACAGGCAAAGGCGAGCCTCCCAGTATCACGATTCCTGGCCATCCAGCAAGCAGTGAACTCCCTGTGCCAATTTCCCACTACAACGGCCTGATGCTGCCTGAGGCTGCTGGGCCACATGGCAGCATGCACACATGTGGTCAAGCATGCCAGACTGAAACTCAGAATGCTGCAGGCTTGGCTCGCCCGTGTATACCGCCCAGGCAGGGACCCCCGGACTTGGTAGTGACTGCCCCGGGGGACGTATTAGACTCCCTGCGGTGGTGGCTGTCCCAGACCGTGGTTTGCGAAGGCATCCCCTTTGCTGCACAACAGCCGGACCTGACGCTTGTGACGGACGCATCAGACCTCGGATGGGGTGCTCACTTAGGGGACCTCAAGACTCAGAGCTTGTGGTCGGGAGCAGAACGGTCGCTCCATATCAATGTGAAGGATCTCAGGGCTGTTCGTTTAGCCTGCCAGACCTTTCACACCACTTTGAGTGATCACAGCGTGACAGTTCTGATGGACAACACGACCACCATGTTTTACATAAACAAGTAGGGTGGAGCCCGTTCCTCGCCGCTCTGCCACGAGGCTCTCCTCCTCTGGGACTTTTGCATAGCCCACGCCATTCATCTTGAGGCGTCACATCTCCCAGGGGTGCGGAACGAACTCGCGGACCACCTCAGCAGGTCGTACCGCATGCACGAGTGGACGCTCAGAGCGGACGTCGTGTATTTGCTCTTCCGCAATGGGGGTTTCCCCGGGTAGACCTGTTTGCCACCAGGAGCAACGCCCAGTGCCCGCAGTTCTGCTCATTCCAGGGCCGCAGCCCGGGCTCAATAGCAGACGCATTCGCGATCCTGTGGGGAGTGGAATTGAAATATGCCTTCCCCCCGCTTCCTCTGGTGCACAAGGTCCTGCTCATGGTGCGCAGGGATGGGGCAGTGGTCATCCTCATCGCCCCGGCCTGGCCCCGCCAGCACTGGTTCACCACGCTCCTGGAGCTGTTGGTGGAAGCCCCGGTAACCCTGCCCCTGCACCGGTACCTCATCATGCAGGACAAAGGGTGGCTCCTCCACCCCGACCTGCAATCACTGCATCTAACGGCATGGAAGCTCTGTGGCTGAACGCTTTGGAGAGCCAGTGCTCCCTCCCTGTGCAGCAGGTTCTACTTGGTAGTAGGAAGCCCTCTACCAGGGCCACTTACCTGGCCAAGTGGAAGAGGTTCTCGTGCTGGTGTGGGCCTCAACGGGTTCAGCCACACCAGGCTCCGGTGCCTACCATTCTAGAGTATCTACTGCACCTCAAGCAGTAGGGGCTGGCCCCGTCCTCGATCAGGGTGCATCTGGCGGCCATCTCCGCCTTCCACCCGGGGTTTTCAGGGGGCTCTGTGTTCTCCCACCCACTGGAGAGGGTGTTCCCTTACTCACGCCCCCCAGTCCCTCCATGGAATCTCAACTTAGTCCTTTCTAAACTCATGGGGCCCCCGTTCGAGCCCCTCGCTACCTGATCCCTCCTCCACCTTTCCAGGAAGGTGGCTTTCCTGGTGGCCATCACCTCGGCCAGAAGGGTATCTGAGCTGAGGGCACTCACCTCGGAGCCACCATATACGGTATTTCATAAAGACACGGTGCAGCTCCGCCCACACCCCAAGTTCCTCCCAAAAGTGGTCTCACAATTCCATCTAGGCCAGGACATTTGTCTGCCGGTTTTTTTCCCAAACCCCATGCGGACCCGAGTCACCGCAGCCTGCACACCCTGGATGTCCGTCGAGCGTTGGCGTTCTACTTGGAGCGCACCAAGCCCTTTTGTAAATCCTCGCAGCTGTTCACGGCCGTGGCTCAGAGGATGAGAGGCCTCCCGGTGTCGGCGCAGCGAATCTCCTCCTGGATTACAGACTGCATTCGGGCGTGTTATGACCTCGCAGGTGTTCCGGCCCCGGCGGTCACGGCCCACTCGACCAGGGCACAAGCAGCTTCAGCGGCTTTCCTGGCAGAGGTCCCGATCCAGGAGATCTGCAGAGCAGCCACCTGGTCGTCGGTGCATACCTTTACAACCCACTACGCGGTCAACCAGCAGGCCCGAGAGGACGCGGCGGTTGGCGGGGCGGTCCTCCGATCAATTGTTCCGTGACTCCTACCCTCCTCCGAAGGTAAGCTTGTGATTCACCTAATGTGGAATGGATGTGAACAAGAACTCGAAGAAGAAAAAATGGTTACCTACCTTTTTGTAACTGTTGTTCTTCGAGATGTGTTGTTCACGTCCATTCCACCACCCGCCCTCCTACTCCTCTGTCGGAGTCGCCAGCAAGAAGGAACTGGAGGGGGTCGGGCCAGTGGGGGTATATATGCACGGTGCAGTGGCGCCGCTCAGGCGGGGGCCCCGCCAGCCCGACGGGTACCACTAAGGGAAAAGTTTCTGACGCTCGTGCATGTGGCGCGCGCACACCTAATGTGGAATGGACGTGAACAACACATCTCGAAGAACAACAGTTACGAAAAGGTAAGTAACCGTTTTTTTCCTTGGAATGCTGGTGAGCTCTTACATCAACAATATACTTCAATTGTCCAGCAGTTCACTGAAAGGAAGTAGTATACCTTATTTTAACAATATATATATTTGGTTATATTTCAATAAAAAGGTGGTTGAGTGATGGAGTGAACTGTCCTGTGGGTGATTTCAACCTACTAATAAATCTGATTACCACTACAGGGGTCAGAACTGGTTAGTTACATTACCTCTTTCCTACCAATTGTCTCACAAAGGGCAGGAAAAATAGTGGGCAAAATGTCTTTTTTATTTATCCTGTTTTCCAATTAATTTAATTTTAGCACAAGGATACTACAGCCTTTTGACCTCTTAAACACAGGAAGATACATTTGCTTGGTCAAAATTAACAGTAATAACCAGATACCTTTGTAATTTACTGAGGCATCCTAAAACTTCTGTTTCTTACTGTAGTTTTTTAAAAGCTATGACAGTTTCTCTGTTTTACAATAGAAAGTGTTTGTTTGTATAATTATACAGTTTTGCACAGATTTTCTATAAACTAAACTGATATAAGACATTCTTAAAATAAGAGTTTCCACACACAGATTTGTGCCAGAATAACAGAAAGTGTGAATCACCAACTGTGACAGAGTAGTCAGCCCCTTAAGGATAGTGGTGCCTAAGGGTCAGCCCACCCCCGCTGCGTGGTGTGGCCATTTTAGGTTTTGAAATGTCTGACCTGCAGAGTTGGCAATAGGCATAAGCAGACTAAGCAATTACTTAGGGCTCCAAGCAGCTCAGGGGGGAGGAGAGGGGGCACTATTAATTGTTAGTATGTGTTGTGGAGAGGGGAGGAGGAAAATATTCCTGCTTAAGGCCCCCAGTCGCTAGCACCGGCACTGATGACAAACAAGGACCAGGAGATATTGGTAGAAAGGAAGCAGTCCTGGAATAAATAGTGTTTGGGAAAAAATCCCATCACTGTTTCTTTAAGGACCCCAGACCTAGAGCCTTGCAGAGTGGGTGGGACAAGGCTCCGCTCTCTCCCGACCAACGGAGATATGCTGTTTCCCCTTCCTTAAAGCTCATATGCTGCCTCCTCCCTCATAGCAGGACAGAAACCAGCAAAGGAAGGTTTGTATGCTGAGCCCTCGGAGCCCAGGGACTGATTGGGGAAAGGAGCCAGCTGAAGGAGAAGCTAGTTAAGACCCTATAGCTGACCTAAACTGCAACCCAGCTCCAAGGAAGAGAGCTGGAGACTCCTGTCTTAAGGAGAGAGACTATTGAAAGTACAGGCCAGCTCCAAGGAAGAGAGATGCAAGAGCATTGTCTTCAGACATTGTTTTTCTGAATTTGGTCAGCAGCAGTACAATATTACTGACCATATCAGGGACCAGATTCTTAGCTGGTATAAGTCAATATAGCTCCACTGAAGTAAAGGGGATGGCTATACCAATTTACCCCCAGACTTGCTTTTTGCCCCTTCTCAGCCAAGCAGGATTCAAGCACAGCTTTTCAGACTGTTTTACTTGTGGCAATATTGGTAGTATTTCACAGATATGCATATATTACATTTAGGGTATAATGTTGATAAGCTAAAATGCAATAGTTACTATGACATAAGACATTATTTCTGAGTAGCCCCATAGGGGAATATTGAAGTGACATAGTAACTTTCGTTACTGGTAATATGTTGACTGTGTACCCGTAAGCTGATTTGTGTTACCACTGCGTCTACTTTAGTGTATCTATGATTCATCATAGACTGGGTTTGAAACAATCTATTTACATCAGATAGTCACCAAAATAGAAAATAGCTATTTGGTTCTGAGTGCACCAGTTTATAAGACAGATTGTCACTAGTGTTCCTTATTTCTGAATATATTAAATTGTCAGATTTAGAAATAGAAACTTGAAAGTTTTAACACAAGTGCATAACATTAAATCTTGATTGTTTTTGAAATACTGTTCTAAATATTGTTCTTTAGCTTCAAGAACAATGTTTTTAAATCTAGGCATGGGAAAATTACAGCTTTTAGTATTGTGAGTATCAGAGGATCTCAGAAATATTTGGCCAGAGCCAGAAATCTATGTATCTACTGGCAATATGGAAATATGAAAAGTAAGTTGAATGTACATGCTTTAATTTTACTTTTGCAAACAGTGCCCTGAGTTCATATGGTAAGGGTCTAAATTCCAAGAAACATATGTACAGTATCTTCAAACCAGCTTTTGAATAAGCACGTATTTGACAAGCTTCATTGCCTTCCAGGTTATGTTAGAATCAACACAGCTTGGAGACCCCAGAAGGAGGTGGCTATTGTACGTTGGTACATAGTCAGAAAGTGGCATGTGTTCAATTTCTAGAATTCTGCTGTATGTTTTAGTATATACCATATATGTATACAGCTATAGGTACAGTATATTTGTAATGGTTTGATAGGGGAGACAGCATATTTGTTACTAACAGTAATACTGGGGACATTGATCTTCTGTGTCAGATGAAATATCAAATGGAAGGATGACCTTGAGCTTGCTCAGCTGCTTACATCTCACATTCAAAGCCCATTCAGTTCTTCTTCGTTGTTTCTTAGCTTTATCAGTCAAACATAATTTAAATCATAGTGTAATTGATGGGAAAATTACATTTACTTACCTAACAGTAAGTTGCTAAGACTAGGGGTACGTCTATACTACCCGCCGGATTGGCGGGTAGCGATCGATCTATTGGGTATCGACTTATTGCGTGTAGTGTAGATCCCCGATCGCTCTCCCGTCGACTGCTGAACTCCAGCTCGGCAAGAGGCGGAAGCAAAATCGACGGGGGAGCAGCGGCCATCGATCCCGCGCTGCAAGGATGCGAAGTAAGTGATTCTAAGTTGATCTAAGATACGTCGACTTCAGCTATGCTATTCTCGTAGCTGAAGTTGTGTATCTTAGATCGATTTCTCCCCTCCCCCCCCAGTGTAGACCAGGCCTAGGATATTCAGAACTTTAATTTTTTCACCCTTAGTTCTGATTTGGATCAATTTTCACTATATTCAGTCAATTAAGGTCTAGCAGTTTCAGTGTGCTTCAACATCATTATTGGAAAGTTGAAACTAGCAGAGCTCCGTGCTGGCCTTAGACATGTCTTCTACACGTTTGCTGTAGAAAATGATGATGTATGGTAGTAAATATAAACTGGTATATGAGGAAAGAACTGATAATATTTTTAGGAAAGAACCAACTTAACTTTTTTTCTAGCACTTAAAAATAAATATAAACAAACCTTTTCCTGTCTTGCCATTTAAAAGTGATTTACATTTTAGATAGTTACCCTGTGCTTAAAAACATTTGATTAATTTAAATATGCCAGTAAAATTTCTAGTTTTAGAAATACTTAAGATACTCTTTTCCAGAACTTTGTGTTTTAGTGAGAAATTAATTTCCTATATTTTATCACTTCCACAGTTTCTAGGGAGAGTCTTTATGCACTTTGGTTTAAGAAAGAAAATATGTTAATTGGGACAATTGATGAAACAGGTTATGTGCATGTAGAAAAAAATTTCATTTTAGTCAGCTGCTTGTGGCCTTGATATTCCTACTTTGACCTCCCTATACTCAGTAAATTTCCACTGGTGGTCATCCAATCACCTTTGGTTGTCTTAATTAGATTGTAAGCTTTCCAGAGCTGGGAACATTTCTCTTTCTGTGCATTTTAAAATGTGGTGTAAATTTATAATGCCATATAAATTATTTAAGTATGAAAACACTATATTATGGGCTTTAGATTGTGGTGAAAAAAGCAATTTATTTTCATTGTAATGCTTTTACATTTTCCATGGTCATATAGGTATATAGTTAAGTTTTATATAAGAGATTAATTTCGATGTTTACTTTTGCTGCTTAGTACAGTGTCATCCCTAATGTACATCATACAGCCTTTCTGTCTATTAGGAGATTACCTGGGTGAGGCAATGGGGGGAGTTGACATAGAGCCCGCATAACTGCCTAACACCAAGGAGAAGCCGCTGCTGCTTCAGAAAGGGCTTTGAATGGGAGTCTCATCTAGTTATTAACCCAGACAGCAGAGAGACCTTTTCCCCCATGGGAAGCAGTTATAAACCCCAGGCACTTTGAGTGCATTTGGTTGTTGCATTTCAAATAAGCTTGTATGCTAAAGTAGGAGAATAAAATCCAGCACTGTATAAACTGGAGTGTTCGGTCTCTCTAACCCAGTCTGACCTATTTCACTTGACTCGCCGCTAATGTAGATGTTTTACATGTACAACTGATACATTAAAACCTTCCACTAAAATTAAATGATGGTTAGTTGGTAGCTATATCGAAGCATGTATAGTAACAGAGTGAAGTCTCTTTAAAATATACATTAAAAACATATTTTCCTCATTCTCTTAACCCATCCATCTACACAAAGAAATAATGGAATATTTCACCAGAGGGTTCTATGAAACTCATTTGAGCTAGAACGTACACTGGAAATAGCATGGGCACATCATACAGTCAGCCAGTTGCACTGCCTCTATCTCACTTGCACATTTCCTTTTCTCTGATCCCATGGAAGCTTTTTCCTTCCTTGCTTTAAAAAAAAAAAAAAAAAAAATTCAGTTGCTACTCATTGTTCTGTCATTTCTTGATACCTTACACTGTTTCCTTTCCTCTTCTTCTGCTGGATCTTTGATCATCCTCCTGCATGCCCTTTGTATAGCTCTTCCCCCCTCCCACCCCCACTGTATGATAAAGTTTGATTTTAGATACAAATTGTCTTTCAAAGACCAGCAGTTTGGCGATTGTGGAGCACCTTGGTGTTTTACAGTCAGCAGGCCCTTCTATATACTATTTCTATTACGGTAGCACTTAGAAACCCCAAGTGGAGATCTGGACCCCATCTTTGAAACTTGTCTTCCTTTTCTAATTAATCCCATGAGTTCTGAATATTAGAGAAAACCTCATGGACTAATTCTCTTGCTCCTCTGAGATAGAACCGGAGTAGATTAGAAGGAGGTAATTTTTGAATCAGTAATGGAACTGCAGCATATTAGCAAGCAGGCAATGTGTATAAATCTATGCAGGGTAGCTAATGTATCTCAATGGCCCTTACAGTACATATTGGATCAGATTCACCACCATATTCCAGCTGCTCTGCTCCACTAGCTATAAACGTAGTTTAACTGGCCAGAGCCAGTGATGCAGAGCAGCCAGTTGAACTAGGTTTATGGCTGCTTTGCATCACTGGAGTGGTGCAAAGCAACCAGAGCATAGCAGTGAATCTTGAACCATTATCCCTACAGGTGAAATTCTCTAGTGTGGTGCCAAGGAGCTTCAGCTGGCTTTAGTCTCTAGCCGCTGCCGTTACCAGATAATGAATTAAAAAACAGATTACAGTAACTCCTCACTTAAAGTCGTCTCCGTTAACATTGTTTCGTTGTTACGTTGCTGATCAATTAGAGAACATGCTTGTTTAAAGTTGCACAATGCTCCCTCATAATGTTGTTTGGCAGCCACCTGCTTTGTCCACTGCTTGCAGAAAGAGCAGCCCGTTAGAGCTAGCTGGTGGGGGCTTGGAACCAGGATGGACCGGCAGCCCCCCTATCAGCTCCTCGCTCCCCTAAGTTCCCTGTGCAGCAGCCGCCCAGCAGGCTATCAATTGCTGGCAGTTCACCTGTCCCTCACCCCACTGCCATGTGCTGCTCCTGCTTTCTGCCTTGGAGCTGCTCCCGGGAGCCTCCTGCTTGCTGTGAGGGAGGGGGAAAGAGGTGGGCTAATAATAGGGTGTCCCCCTCCCCCCTGCTCCTGCCCACCCCATCTCCACAGAGCGGGGGGGGAGGGAGACATGACAGGGCTCAGGATGGAGGGAGCTTGCTAGCAGCAGCTGCTGTCTCAACTTGCTGATCTACTTAAAAAGGCAATGTACTTAAAGTGTGGTCAGCGTACTTAAAGGGGCAATGCGCATCTCTCTCTCTCTCTCTCACACACACACACAAGGCGTGTGTCTCTGTCTCTGTCTACCATGCTGTCTCCCCTCCCTCCATTTGTGCTGCCTTGTAGAGTGTGAGGCTACATTAACAATGTGTTAACCCTTGAGGGCTCAGCCGAGTGCTTGTTCATCATTTAGCAGTAAGCCATTCCCTGGGAAATATCCCACCCTCTTGCACCCTCTGACTTCACCATCTCAACCAAGCTTCACAATCATCATTGCTGTGTACAGTATTAAATTGTTTGTTTAAAACTTATAGTGTGTGTGTGTGTGTGTGTGTGTGTGTAATAATACAGTCTTGTCTGGTGAAAAAAATGTCCCCCCCCCCTTTACATTAATTCTTATGGGGAAATTGGATTTGCATTTTTTCAGGAACATAACTACAATGTTAAATGAGGAATTACTGTATTTTTTATGTAGTTGGTTTCATTTAAAACATCTTAAAAAAAACAAAACACTAGCCCAAGCCATTCAGATCTTTGCAGGAGGGGAAAAAAATCATAAACTATCTGGAAACAAGGAAACAAGGTCAAACAAGGAAATTACAGAGTGCTGGTATAATGTGTTTCCAGAAAGATGCACTGCTTAATAAACGGCTTGATGCCTGCTGAATGAGCTTCCATTGCAGGGTTTATTTAAGATGGAGCCCAATGCATAGAACATCCAATATTTAGAAAAAGAAATCCAATCCATCCAAAAAGCATGGGTCACAGTTACCAGGTACATAGCCAAAAGGATGGTTGCATTCTGTTGGCCAGACACAGATGGGGAAAGAACCTTTGTGGTCTAATATGATTGGGCTGGGCAGAGTTCAATATTTATGTTTTTATAATTTTTTGGTACTAGTGATGTTTGTACTTTAACAGTTTTTAAAAATTATTTTTATAGACTTTAAAATTTTTGCAGTTGCAAGAAATTATGGGGGAAGTCAACCAATGGGGGGATGTCAGACAATAATTGGGGATATGATTTTTTATGGTAAAATTATGCTTAATTCATGGCATAGTCATGATAAAAAAATAGATGATTTTACACTATGATTACAGCAACCTTGTGAACCCTGCTGCCCGCTCATTAACATTTCATTAGTTTACTTTGATCTGGTCTTCTTTTGAAACAGGGTCAGAACTAAATCAAAGCAAACAAACTGTTAATCAGTGCTCAAATTATGGGCAGGGGTTCCTCTACCCTATCTATCCCCCCATTCCACTCTGTCTCCCATCCCCACTCTGCAGATCCTTCTTCCCACTGCAGAGCTTCTACAAGGGGCAGGGCTGGGTCTTTGCCCCTCTCGTCTCCCAGGTCCCTTGTGGTGACAGCTCCCATTCTTTGCCCTCTTTTCTCCTTGTAGGTGCCCTAGTCCTCACCCCACCTCCCTCCCCCATTCCTGCTTGCTACTGGCTTGCCTGATCTCCAACACACACACCCTGCCACCACCACCCCCTTTTCCTAGCTCTCTCCCCAGTCCATTGGTGGAGAAGGAGTAGTCAGAAGGGACACAGCAGGCACGGGATAGTACCAGTCTCTGCCAAGCAGTGGGCCAGGGTATTGGGCCATGCCTCTCACTTCCTGCCAGGATGAAGGGATTCTCCATCAGAGATCATCAGAGCCTGGGATCTGCCAGTCAAGGTCCAGGCCTGGGTAGCGGTCCCACCAATGGGCTAGGGAGAGAGCTGGAAAAGGAGGATGGGGAGCTGGAGGCAGAGGGGAGCTGGAGGGCCAGGGGACCTAGAAGGGAGAAAGAACCCAGAGAAAGTCATCTGTTACCACTGGGAAATGAGGGGGCAAAGACCCAGCCCTGCCCCTTCTAGGAGCTGCACACTGAGGTAAGTGGGGGACAGAGATGGGGAAGGTCTACAGCAGGGCTAGGAGAGGCAGAGGGGGTGTGAGATGCCTGGAGCTAGTGGGTGTTGGGTAAGTGCAGAAGGCTTGGTGGGGAGGCAGTGGTAGGGTCTGTTTGTGTGTGTACAGTGTATCGATATTTACTGCTAAAACTTTAATCTTGCTAAGCCTATCTGATCAACTAACGACAGCTTCCCTACACTATCTGCAGATTATAAACTCTAGTAACAAATGGTGGGCATTCACCTTTAATAACGGGCAGGTATAGTGCTTGCTGTATCTCTCAGTTACTTCTGCCAACAGCACCATCTCATTCTTATCTGGATTGAGTTTTAGCCAACTGGTTCTCATCCATGACCCCATGTAATCTAGACACAGGTGTCACCATCATACTGAAAACCGCACAACCCACATCTCCTCATTATCCCTCCTCACAGCCCCTAATACACATTGAAAGGAAGGGTTCCATTTGGTCTCCCTGCAGCACTCCACATGTGAGTGCCCTAAGGGATGACAAGCCATTGCCCCAGCCCTCCCTTTGAGATTGCTTGCTTAGGAAGGAACATTAGCAGTCCTGTCCACTCCTGCATAGACCTGACACATTTTTTTCCATAGTTAACTGAAACTTTGTAATTTTATAAATGTTTTGACCAATTTTTCTCACCAATGTTAGTTTTTAATTTTAGCATCCTATATCCCCACTGCATATCTTTTCCCTCACCCAAATGATATATGTCCTCATGGAACATTCTAGTTACATGTGACGACATACTGAGTGTTGTGCAGGGCCGGCTCTAGGCACCAGCGCTACAAGCACTTCCCAAGGGGCGGCACTCCGGCTCTTTTTTTTTTGTTTGTTTGTTGCTTGGGGCGCAAAAAGCCAG
The DNA here is from genome assembly GCA_003942145.1 of Platysternon megacephalum. Lineage (NCBI taxonomy): Eukaryota > Metazoa > Chordata > Testudines > Platysternidae > Platysternon > Platysternon megacephalum. The sequence continues at coordinate 14,470,292 of QXTE01000009.1, read as the reverse complement.
GAGCCGGCCCTGAGCAGAGGTGAGCTGCAGCGGTGGGGGGTGCGGGGAGGGCCGCAGGAATTAACCCTGGGGGGGGAAGAGGAACCGCTCCCCCCCAGCTCACCTCCGCTTCCTCCCCCGAACGCGCCGCCGCTCCGCTTCTCCCCCCTCCCTCCCAGGCAAGCCTGGGAGGGAGGGGTAGGAGGGGAAATGCAGCGCGCCCGGGGGAGGAGGAGGGGCCGGGATTTGGGGAAGGGGTTGGAATGGGGCGGAGTTGGGGCAGGGCCAGGGGACAAGGGAAAATTTTTTTGCTTGCGGCAGCAAAAAACTTGGAGCCGGCCCTGGTGTTGTGTTCCACTTCCTTGTCTTTGTGGTGGATTGAGAATGTTGAAGAGTAATATCACATTATTTGAAATATAGGAGTATCTAAATTCTTCCATATTATATTTATGTAAAGGAAACAATACATGTTTTATTTGGTGAAAGGATCTAGAGCGCTAATCATTACCTGAACCTACAGTTTTAACTAGTTGTTTAATACCACTTAAAATATTTGCATTATCATAGTACCTAGGAATCCTACTCATGCAGCAGGATCAACCCCATTGTGCTAGGTGCAGTACAAACATGGAACAAAAAGACATTTTATGTCCTAAAGAGCTTGCAAGCTGCATAGACAAGAGACAACAAAGGGATACAGACAGAAAGGTGAATACAACGAAACAATGAGACGATGTTGTTCGGCATGATAGGCTGCAGTCTCAATACAGCAGCAGAAAATCTCCCCTCTGAAATATTAGTGAATTTCATCACTTCGTGTGATCATAAAGACAGTTTTTGACAGAAATCAGAGAGGGTTTTGTTATTGTTTGCCTTAAATAACTTGCAACAAAAGTCATGTGATGGGAGTATAACAGATATGCAAAGACATGTTTGAAAATGTACATGGATGGGTGGCTAAATGAATTGAGGCATCCTTGTATTGAAATAAGTAGTTATTGAGGTTACTGAGATCTTGGAAGAGAAGGATAGATCACAGACCATAATGATATATTGCAGGACTAAAGTCACATGAGAGTAGTCATTGTCAATCAGACCTGTAGATTTCAAGTTGCACAGACTTTTTAGACATTCTTTCACTTGGAAAAGAAAGATGCTGCAAAATGTGATTTGGTTAAAGTAAAAAAAAAAAAAAAAAAAAAAAAGAGAGAGAGAGAGAGAGAGAATACTATTGAGAAGAATAAGATGTTCTGGGAATTGATGTAAAGGTTTGAGGAGGATGAAAGGTTTGAGGATGAAATGGATCACATATGCTAGCTTTTAGTACATTGCCCATTCTGTAATATTAAGATCTCCCATACTACTGGGATTCTGAATCTTTTGAAATCTGATCTAATGGTTAGTTGAAGCATTGAGTATAGTACTGTATTTTTTTTCTCAACAGGTCTCACTGAAGAATTTTTTTTTTAAATTTGTGTTGTAATTAATAACTTGGTACATTGTGCTTGAACAGACATAAGCCTATAGAGCATATACTGGCCATTAATAAACTTTTTAATAAATAAAATGAAACATTCACATCCCTGCATCTTGATTTGTGTCTATAAATGTAACACCAGATTTGTTATATTATTATTTTTCTCACTAATTAAAGCCCAAATGTGACAAATATAAGAATTCTTAAACTTTACCTCCAAGTTAATCCTAGTAGGATACATGGTCGTAACCTGTTTTCTTACTCAACAGGAAACTATGACCAAGACAATAATAACCATCCAGTAATGACAGCTGATGATTACAATAAGTGGTAGACCTGTAGGTTGATCACATTTTCAAAGTGAAAAACTAGAACAAAGGGGCACCCTCTTTCCTCTCCCACAGTCTTTCCTGTTTAGAGTAGAAATCTTGAGACACTTTACTGTAAAGGCAGTGTGGAAGAAAGTAGTTTTTATCCCTCTGTGACCCCCATCACTGTCCTTGTCCCTACTGCTCTCACCCTATCCCCACACATTGCCACCAATTCACCTATATGTTCATTCACCAATTCGCTCTATTCTCCTCACCTCCATATTCAACCATGCCAACCTAACCCCCTCCTAGCTCTGCATCTCTCCATGCTCCCTCCAGCCCAACTCAACCCCCTCTTGCTCAGAAATACCACATTCCCTATCCCAAAGGGTGAGAACAAAAGCTGTTCAACATTTTTACTTTTTGGGGGGCAGAAAATTCCTTTTTTTACCTAAATTAAATTTTTCATGAAAAGTATGCTTTCCATGGAAAATTTCAAGTTGTCATCAAAACTTTTCAACTGAAAAACTGAAAACTTGCAGTTTTCAGCTGTAAAGTTTTGGTTTTCAACTAAAAAGGTGAAAGTTTCTGCAGAAACCATTGACAAAAATATATGTTTTCCCTTTTGTCAAAATTTTCCACAGAAGGGGAGAATCATTTCTCACCAGTTCAAATGAGAACTTGTCTTCTTTCTTCCTAACCTCTCCACATTTCAAACTAGCCCCCTTCTTCCACTTGACACCCGCAGACTCAAGAGCACCACACACCAGAGACACATGTAGCTCTCCAGCCTCAGAAAAGCTAAACAAAGGTCCTTCTTTATGTAGGAGGCTGGACTAAACGTTTTCAGAGGACCCTTCCAGACCTAACATCTGTAACTATGGCATCAGGCAAACATTTTCATGAAGAACCTCTCTTGGACTTGGCTGCATAAGAGAGGGGAAAGTGCATTAGGGATATGAGAAGCCTGCTCAATTTGGTGTTGACAATCTTATTAGGTTAGAGGTGGAGCAATGCAGTGCTATTAGAAGGAGCAGAAACGGTTGCATTTCTGTAGCATGGATGAGGTCTTATCACCATTGCCCCAGTCATGCCCAGTTTCCGCCCCCTAGCTGGCTCCCTTTTGGGTCCTGCACAGTCAAGCAGTAATGGATATGGCCTTCTTGATCTGCTGAGCACAAATCCAATTTCTCTGCATTATGTAGTTGATGCATCCATGGATGCACAGCTTCTGTCTACACCTCCCACTAACAACAGGGAAGGTCTTGTGAGCTCAAGCCTCTTCTCAGGAAATTATATTGCCTGTCTCTAAATCAATATATATTTTTGAGGTGGGGTGGGTTGTGCTGCAATTTTTCTTCTAAACTTAGATTTTGAAGTCCAAGCATGTAGAAGTAATTACGGATTCCCTCAAGGAATTGGTATTGTGAAAAGAGTATACAGAAAGTAGTACCAAAACATCTTTTTGTAGGGTAGAGGGGGGGAGCAGGGGCAAAATTCAAGAGCATGAACTCTTGCCCAGTTTTTGCTTTCTAGGGTGATTGCGAAGAAGACTTGGACTTTTTAAAATGTATTATTATTCTTTAAAGTGATATTCTGACCTGGATTATCATGATATATTAGGCTTGACAGTTCTATATTGTTAGACTTGATGAAATTCTGTGTGGGAAAGTCATGGAGCAGGTGGAGAATGGTGTTAATCCTTTTTACCATAGTGGCTCCTATGGCACTGAAAATATGTAAAAAGCAGGAAAATAGGTTAGTGGAGTTTAAGAATAGAAATGTCTCCTTCTGTCACTATGCTAGAATTTTAATCAAATGGGCTTTATCTAGTCTTGAGATTTTCATGTCCCTAAAATATTTCTATGATGGTGGTAATGAATTGCATTGTCCTCTTGACTGTAAGAGTGCTAGTATTCTCCTGAGGAGCCATATGGTTCACATTTTTTTTAATGTGTCTGACATCAGGAGAATAGCTGAGACAGCAGAGGAAAGTGCTTATGCCTTGGATTTCAGCCAGAACTGAGACTATTTATGTTTAGTAACCAAAGAACTACTCCCTTTTCAATAAGAAGTGTCTGAGAAACATTATAGGCTGATAATGTCATTCAAGCTAGGATTTTGTAAAACTTGGAGGTATACTTCACAGCCCCTATCCAGAAGTTATTTTTAGTTGAAGTTAGAATTCCCTTCCTGAATGTGGAGTTCCGTGTTCTGTCTTTGGGAAGCTTTTAAATATACACAAGGGCTCTATCTTAGACCTGTTTTACACAGGCATAACCTCACTGACTGGTGAAAAGGCACAGACTCCAAAATCAGGCTGTATAAAGGTAGAGTTGTGTGGGTGTGTAGCGTATTATTTGTCTACTGAGGTCCATTGAGGCTGATGCTGTGTAACAGTCTCATATTCCCATTATTAATTTATCTACAATTTAGATAATTATTTGACAATTACAGTTTATTCCTATGGCAAAGGAGACTTGGAGCTGTATAGTAGACACATTGTATTAGTTTCTTTGTTCTGGGTTCAGTACTAGATTCAAATACTCCCCAGATTCTTGTGATTTAGGATTTGGGTTGTAGTTTAGACCTGTTACAAAGGCAATCCCAAGTCACTGACCTGAACTTTCCCAAAATTGGAGTGTGTGGGAGGAGGAATGGTTTTCACATCCATTTTCTGAATTAGCAGGGCTGGCCTGACCATGAGGCAAACTGAGGCGGCAGCCTCAGGTGCCAGACGGTGGGGGGCACCACTAGGACCCAGAGTGTAGAAAATTGTGTCTGCTGCTGATGCCTATGTATTCTCTCTGCTCTAGATGCACAGAGATGGTGGAGTGCTTTGCTGGAGGAAGGAGGGCACAAGAGACATAACAGGCAGGAGAAAAGGTGAGGGGGAATAACAGAAAGCAGCAGGAGCTGCAGGGAGAGAGAGGAGGAGGAGCCTCTTATGTACCTCTCTAGCACCCCCAGGAGCCTGGACTGATTAAGACCAGCTTCTCAGGGAACTTCCTGTTTCCTGTTGCTTCCCTGAACCCACTTGAGGAGAACAGCCAGTCAACTGAAGTAGTAGGAGCCAGTTAGGCCCTTAAGACGCTGATATTTTCCCTCACTCAGGTCCTGCTACCAGCCTGCTCATTTGTCCCCTTCAATTGAGTGTTGAGAGCCACTATAGCTGGCACAGAACAGCCGTCATGAGTGAAAGAAGAAAACGCCCCTCTTGGGCAGCATTCAGAAAAAGAAAGAAAGCAAAGGAAGCTTTTCTATCTAAGCAGGAAGGAGCTCTCCTGAGATACATAGACACAAATGTTCACGGTGAGCCTTCCGGCCCCAGTAAGGATGTGAGTGGTGAGGAGATGCCTGATCTTCCAGTTAGTCAGAGTGCAGGTGACCTGGCAGCTACTGCAGCATCCATATCTCCATCTCAAATGGATGTAACCATGCACATTCCTGAAGAAAAGTGTAGATCAGAGAAGAGTGTGGTGAAAGAAACAGCTGCTGCTGAGTTTAGTCCCTTAAGTTTAGATGATCCAGGACTGTGGACCCACTTGAGCAGTAGCTTAAGGGACTTCCTTGTACTGCATGGGCCACAGCAAGTGAAAAACTTCATGTCCCCCAAAGACAATGAAAATAGAAGTTTCCATCCAACACATTACTGGCGTGAAATCCCCGATGGTGACAGAGTGGAGAGGCCATGGCTTATGTACTCAAAAACACAGAATTGTGCATACTGTTTTTGTTGCAAACTCTTCCAGTCTAATGTTCCAGCCACATTGGGTTCTACAGGAACAAAGGACTGGAAAAATCTGGCTAGAAATCTGGCATGCCATGGGAAGGCAGCAAATCACCAGAGAGCATTCCATAGGTGGAAAGAGCTTGAGATGAGACTAAGGTTAAAGGCTACCATAGATTATCAGGATCAAGAGAAGATTGCATCAGAGTCTCTTTACTGGCAAAATGTTCTGAAAAGGCTCATTGCCCTTGTGAGAATGCTTGCTATCCAAAACCTAGCATGGCGTGGCACTTCAGGTCAGTTGTACGTGCCAAACAATGGAAACTTCCTTAAAATTGGGGAGCTGATGGCTGAGTTTGCTGTACTCCAGGAGCACCTAAGAAGAGTCACCATCCAAGAAATGTACACACACCACTACCTTGGAAAAACAATTCAAAATGAGATCATACAGTTACTGGCAACAATAGTCAAACAGAAGATTGTGGCAGATCTGAAGTCAGCAAGATATTACGCTGTTATTCTGGACTGCACACCCAGTAGCGGCGCCAGCTTTGCTGGCGCCCTAGGCGGCGGAAGGTCCCGCCCCCGAAATCCCGCCCCCAACAGCGGCGGCGGAAGGTCCCGCCCCCAAATTTTTACGGGCGGCGGGGGCGCAGGCGCCCCCAAAATAGCAGCGCCCTAGGCGACCGCCTAGGTCGCCTAATGGAAGCGCCGGCCCTGTGCACACCTGACATCAGCCATACGGAACAAATGAACAAATGGTGCGTCTTGTAACAACAACAGAACCTAGTGAAAATGTCTCTGCAATGGTGACTGTCAGAGAGCATTTTCGAGAATTTATTGACATTGATGATATTACAGGAGCTGGTATGACAAATGTGCTTCTTAAAAAGCTGGAAGATACGGGAATTGCGATAGTTGATACGAGAGGTCAGGACTACGATAATGGTGCCAACATGAGAGGAAAGAACAGAGGAGTGCAGACACAGATCCGAGAGTTAAACCCTCGCGCTTTTTTTGTCCCATGCAGTTCTCATTCATTGAACTTGGTGGTCAGTGATACAGCATCAGCGTCTAGTGAGGCTGCTGAATTTTTTAATGTAATTCAAAGCAGCTATGTATTTTTCTCTGCATCAACTCATAGATGGCAAATTTTGAAGCAACATCTGGGAACATCCTCTCTGACACTGAAACCACTGAGTGCCACATGATGGGAAAGTCGAGTGGAGGCAAAAAAGCCTATCAAACACCAAATTGGGAAGATGATGCCATAGTTGCCATTATGGAGGATAATGCTATGACAGGAACTGTTCGTGGGAGAACAGTGGCAGAGGGAAATGGAATCACCAGAAACATACATAACTTCAAATTTCTGTGTGGCTTAGTGTTGTGGCATGACATACTGTTTGAAATAAATGTTGTAAGCAAGAGACTCCAAGGTGTTGACCTTGATATATCTGGAGCAATGGAACAACTGGACAAAGCAAAGTCATACCTACAGTCTTACCGGTCAGATGAGGGATTTCAAAACGTTCTGAAGAGTGCACAGAAGTTGGCAGAGGAACTTCACACTGAAGCTATTTTCCCACCCATTCAAGAATACAAGAGTCACCGAAGAAGAAGACATTTTGATTACGAGGCACGGGATAATCCCATAAGAGACCCCAAACAACAATTCAAAGTTGAATTCTTTAACCAGGTGCTAGATTGTGCAATACAGTCAGTTGAAGAACGTTTCATGCAGCTCAAGGAACACAGCAGTATATTTGGGATGTTGTATGATATTCCAAAACTCCTCACTATACCTGAAGAAGACCTACACCAGCAATGCAGGGCACTAGAGACAGTGTTGACACATGATGACATGCACGATATTGATGCGAGTGATTTAGGTGATGAACTGAAAGCCCTTTCAAGATACATTTCAGCAGGATCAACTCCAAAGGCTGTTCTGGAATATATGTGCACAAATAAGATGACCACCCTCTTTCCAAATGCTTTTGTTGCTCTGCGCATACTTCTAACACTTCCTGTAACAGTTGCCAGTGGAGAACGCAGCTTCTCCAAGCTGAAGTTAATAAAAACACATCTACGCTCCACAATGACACAGGAGAGGTTGGTCGGCCTTGCAACCATCTCAATAGAGCATGAGCTGGCCCAGACTGTGGACCTTCAGGATGCAGTTTAAATCTTTGCAACCAAGAAGGCACGGAAAGCATCACTTTGATTATTCAAACAGATGATAATGCCAGTGTTTACTATGCAGACAAGAAAAGTTACATTTGCTGTTCAGGCGTTTGAAAGTTAAGTGTTACTTCAAATTTTTGAACAAGGCATTTTAAGTTGTTATTTCTCCTTTGTTGGGGTAGGTAGCAGAGCAGTATCATGAGAGGAGTAGAAAATAAGATAGAAAGAAAGAATATTAGAGATACAAGATGGAAAGTAAAAAAACATTTTACTTAATGAATGACTTAGTACAGTGGTTTTCAACCTGTGGTCTGAAGGCAGAATTGAGACCTTTCAAAGTTTTGTCCCAAGCGAGGGGGCATGAGGGTGTCATTTGAGCTCCCCGCCTCAGGTGCCAAAATGTTGTGGGCTGGCGCTGTGAATTAGGCCCATCTCTGTTTGCAGTTAATATTTCTGCATGAAGGTACCTCTGTTGTTTTTTGTTAATGTGAGGATTTTTCTGTTTCAGTATTTAATATCAGTAGAAAAAGACAGAAACCCAAACAATGAAATATATATAGAGAGAGGATATGCATTTCCTAATACTGTAAAGATCGAGTGATGCTAAAGTCATCTGAGAAGGGAAATAATTTAGCTGGTCTCTTTTTTTTGCACTGGTGTAAATAAGGAGTAATGGAGTTAATCTGGATTTATACCCATGTTAATAAGATCAGAATTTGCTCCTTTGGAGTTTGGACTGGTACATTTTCATGTAGCTCAAGGTGCCTGGACATAGTTCTGATTTGAATAACATATAGAAGGACCAGTTAGTACTCAGATTCCAAGCAACCAACAGCTGCCAACTTCTTTCACCATCCCTAGTCCCAAAAAACTAATATACCTGGACACCTGTGTGAATTTTTAATTTTTCCTGCAGATGATCCCAACACTTAGTATATGGTGTTGAATGTGATAGATGTAGTTGGCTATATAGTTAAGCACAAAGTTATACTCTGTAGTGATGTACTATGATTCTTATTCTGCCTTTTAACAAAAATCTGACATACCATAAAAAGATGTTTTCTGTTTTTTATATTCACAAGAGCTAAAGATGCTTGTGATATTGGAGTTAGTTGTATAGTATGAGCTGTTGTCTTTTTTCATTTTCTTTTAATTATTAAGATGTGTTTAACTGTGGATAAAACTGCACTTGGCATCACTGGAGGTTTTTAAGCCACTCATTCAGTATGCTTGCCACTAAACAATAATGTCAGGAAATCCAAGTGCCCATGGGTAAAAGCATTTCCTTAACCTTAATCCCCTAATACACTGTAATTACAATGCTTAAAGACTGTGTTGATTTGGGGGATCTGTCTATGTACAACTTACAAATTCTGTTCGATGTTGGGGCCCCTGCATTTCTGTGTCAGACCGCAAACTATTTTGAATGTGCTGACCTCAAAACATCAAAAATCTAAAGAAATAAAAAGTCAGATTGGTCCAAAAACCATGTTGTTGNGTGTGTGTGTGTGTGTGAGAAAAATATATACATTTTTGGTCTCTTGATTTTTGAACTACACCTGCCCTTCCCCAGTGTGTATGTGACAATTAGTGTTGCCCACTCTCCCAGATTTATTGGGTGAAGTGATTTAGGCCCTTGCTGAAGGAGCTCTCACTCCCGCATCTGCCCAGTGATTAATTCTGCCCTTCATTCATTCCCCTCCCCCATCCGTTCAACCCACTCACCAGTTAAGCCACCCAATCCCATCTCTCCTCCTGGATTTCTTCACCCATCTCTCCTAGGCCTGAAGAGAGGGCTGCAGCAAGCTCACCCCCTTTCCAGCCTGGGGGGCTCTTCACTCCCTTCTGCCCTTTCCCAGGCAAGTTACTACAGGGCAGGGGAGGAGCAGAGGTGCCATCCTATTCCTGTTGCTCAGAGGGGGGAGGTGGCAGAGCCCCTTGAGCTGATGGACCCATTAGCTCTCTCCTCCCCCATCCCTTCCTACAAGAATGACTTCAGATAACTAGAAGGGGGTGGGGAGGAGAGCTCTGCCTACAGCAGCTCTGATTGGTTATTCAGCCCCAAGAGGTGACCAGGTGGGACAGTTAGAGGGCTCAAATTTGCTAGAGGGCTGGAGCTTCTTTTGTCATCACAAGACTGGTTCCAACCCCAGCCAAAATCATGTCGCTTGTGAAAAAATCATGAGGGTTGGCAATACTGTGTGTGGGGCTGGTTGCTTTTTCTGTTGTGTTTTTACCTCCATGTTGGACTGAAATTCTAAAGGGTGATGACACAGGGAGCAGAGCCTACAAGTCTGGTCTTTGAAAGAGACTGTCATTAAGGACTATTTATCAGTGATCAGACCTGACCCACAGAGAACAATAGGATCTCTGAAGGCTGGGAGAAGCTAGTTTGCCCTAACTTTTCTGCAGGAGGTTGAGGATTGGAAAATGGAATTTCCACAGCAGCAGGAACCAGATGGTGGTGGCGGTGGGATATGTAAACTTGTGGGACACACAGAGCAGAGACAGATTCACTCACTTCATGATTTGGAAGAGAAGGCAAGTGCAGGAGGAGAGATCCTGGACTCCTTAGAGGATTCTGCCCAGGCTCAAAAAACTCTCCAGAGTGGTGAGGAAACTGAGCCAGGGAAATGTCTAGATCTGTGTATCTCTTGTGCTATCTAAGTAAAAAGTAATTGTGTTTAGGAGCCCTTACAAAGCCAATTTGCTTTTTGCTATCACATGTCCCTGAAAGACAGTGTAAATCAGAGTGCCCATGTGGCTGGAGTTCTGGGAGAGTGTGTGTGTGTGAGCTACTAGGAATCTGAGGAGTTAGCACTGATCCTAGGGGCCTAAGGCTGCTGGACCACGTAGTCCCATTTCTGTGAAAATATAGCAGACAAAGCACCTGTGCTCAGGAGATGTGTCAAAGAAGTCAAGGGGAGAAACAGTGCTGCAGCCTAATGAGACCCAGAGCACACAGGTCCTGCAGATTGGACCCAGCACAGCAGCCTGGTGTGTGTCCAGCAGAGGGAGTTCTATTAGGGATGTGTGTGTGACAACCATGTAATCAAAAGTATTTAGTGTATGCACTTTACAGATGTGTACACTTTCTTTTTTCATTTGTGGACCCCTAAAAAATTTCAAATGGAGGTGCGTCCCCCTTTGGAAATCATAGACATAGTCTGTGGACCCCCAGGGGTCCGTAGACCACAGGTTGAAAACCACTGTTCTAAGTCATTCATTAAGTTAAATTTGTTTTTTACTCTCCATTTTGTATCTCTAATTTTCTTTCTTTCTATCTTCTTTTAATCTTTAACCTAGCCTGCTGTTGTTTCGTTCCTGTTGGTAGCTGTAAACACTGCATTTGTTTACTTGGTTGGGAGGCAGGCGTGCAACTACTGCTAAGGATGAAAAATAATATCAGTACTACTCCACAGATTCCCTGCCACCAATCCCAGAACAGCCCACATGACTCCTCCTTTCAGTGTGTGAGGGCAGGATTTCTGGGATGCTCCAGCCTGATAACTAGTGCTGGTTGGAAAACGACATTTCCATTCTGCAGGAAATTGTGACATTTCAAAATTTGTTTTCATTTTGAATCTGAATGAAAAATTGAAATTTCAAAATTTACTGTTTTATCTCATTAAACAGTTTTATGTCAATAAGGAAAAGAGTTTTGTTTTGATAATGTTTAAACATGATTTTAGATAAAATAGTACATACAATATAATGCATAATGTAATATAATATAAAAGTTAAATGCAATGGGTCAGTTTGATAAAAGTTAAAATGTTTCAACATTATCAAAATTAAACTAGAAAGCTAAAATGATTTGTTTCAACTTTCTCCAGTCAAAAATTTTGTTAAAATCAACACATTCCTGCAAATATTTTTATTTCAGCAAATACTGCATTTCCTGGGGAGGAGTGGAAACTGTCCCATTGAAAATTTTTTAACCAGCTCTACTAATAACAGAGATCTTCATATTTGCATCCTACCTATCTTTGGCATAGCACTATAAAGTTGTTTCAGAGTTGCAATTTAAAAAAAAAGTAATAAAATATCCTCTGTAAAATAATATAGGGCCTCTGGCATTGTACTCAGTGGTTATATATGATGCCAATTAAATGTAGCACACCAGAAGGACATTTCTTGAGAAGTATATGTTATTGGACCACACAATAATTGTAACAAAATCGTATTTAGTAGAAGTGAGAATGTTTCATGGCAGTGCTGAGAATCAGAATATTTTGGGTCTGTGTGTGAAATATGAAAGGTCTACTTTTGTTAACAAGGCTACTGATATTTTTAATGAAAGTCAGTTTTTCTTAGCACTACTTTTTTAAGGAGAGTGAAAAATGTTTTATTTTGTTGTCTAATTTCCTCATGTAGAATTGTTCCGTTTTTATTTCTTATCACAAATTTTTTGTTCCATAACAAAAGAGTTGTGGTGAGGAGCGGGGGTTGAGGGCTGGGAGCAGAGCCAGGGCAGCAGCTGCGGCCAGAGGCTGGGGCCAGGGGCAGGGCCAGAGAGGAGCGGGGGGGCAGAGTGGGGCTGGATGGCGCTCCCTTCCCACCCCCCTGTGGGAGTGGTCTGGGCTCTGCTGGACCCCCCTGGATGTTCCTCCACTGCCCACTAGGAGGGTGTGCCCTACAGTTTGGGGACCACTACTCTATTCTTTCTGACAGATAGGTTTCTCATATCATACCTGTGCAATTGTTGCATCTAAATTGCATGGCTGTAACACATCATCTAGTTTCTTGATTTCCTGTAGCCATTTTATAATAAATCAAATCAAATAAAATAAGCTGTCATATCTTAAAAAAGTCAAGGAACGAGTTTGTTGCTCTTATTTTGCTCTAACGGCCAACCACAGCCACTTTTGAATGTCAACTACTGAATATCATTACAGGAATCTCTAAATATCTGTACAACAAAGAACAAATATTTAAAGATAGAAACAAGACCTATGGCACCATTTTTAAATTAGTGCACATCTTGTAGAGCTACATTTGTGTGCAAGTGAATTAAGGAAGGAGGGAAAGGAGAGGAGTGTGAGAGAAGGTGAAAAAAGAAGAGGGGAAATAGGCTTAGCGCTGACTTCACATGTAACAATGAACTGTTCACTGGGCGGCAGCAGTGGGATGGGTGGAGACAAAGGAGAGGAGTGTAGTTGTAAATCAGTATTATTTATATAGTATCATCCTGTGACAGGTTTCCCATTATTATTACGGATTTCTAGGTCCCTGGGTGACAGTAAAATGTTGTTTCATAGTTTTTTCTAAAGCTCAGTTCTCTTTTTCTGGAATACAAAATAGTGGTGCTTGGAATCTTCCCTTACTCCTAAAAAGAGGGACAATAATTCCAACTATAAAATTCTAGAAATCTTCAACTAGAATCTTATAGACACAGTGGCAGTAGATATATATTACACTGTGTGAGAAATTGGGCCACATTTCCCCTGCCTCATGTCATGCAATCCTAGTGACATCAATAGGATTTTCTAAGTGTAAGTCAGTGCCAGTGTCTTTCAGGTACTAAGTTACACTGAGATGGCTTCTTCCAATCTTCATTTATTTTCCTGGTGAAAGATAAAACATTGTGAAAAGAGTATGGACTAACCTGAGTGTCCTGGTCAACATTACCTCCACTCTTAAAATAGATGACAGTGTCCACAAGTGTATGGTTTTGTAATAGTTCAATCAAACACAGAAGCTGTCTGACTTCTTACTTTGGCTTAACTTGAGTAAGAAATATGTTGTATATTTATTAGCCAAATTCTATTGTCTCATGTAAAATGTTTATTGCAAATCTTTATGGTTATTTTCTAATAATGCCCCCTCACAGGTGATCCAATCCTGCAAAACTTTGCTTGTGTGAGTATCCCATTTGATTTAAAGTTAATGGGACTACTCCGATAAGTAAAGATTTGCTGTGTGACCAACAGATTTTTTCATTAACATTATAACTGGCTTCCATTTTAGCTTCATCGATCCTGAAGAGGGAGAAGCGGAAAAGGACAAAGAATGTTCATTTTAACTGTGTTACCGTGTACTACTTCACAAGAAGGCAAGGCTTCACCAGTGTCCCGAGTCAAGGAGGAAGCACATTGGGCATGTCCACTCGTCACAACAGCGTGCGCCAGTACTCCCTTGGAGAATTTGCAATGGAACAGGAGAGGCTCCATCGAGAGATGTTAAGAGACCATCTAAGGGAGGAGAAACTTAACTCTTTAAAACTGAAGGTAAGAATGGCAAGGAAACCTTGCTTGCTCCCATCTCCCACATTTTAATGGATACCATCAAGACACCATAGGCCCAACATTTAATCTGGTCACTTTATCTGACTTCACCAAATTTAAATTCAATAGAAATGTTCCTCTGATTTTTAAAAAATTCCAATTAAAACAGGTTTGTGTTCGGATTAGATACATTAATCTACAGGCAATGCAATCAAAGAATGGCAGCATGGTGCTAGTGATGAGATATGGAAAGTGAAACTGACCAGTTTCTTTTCTTGACCAACTTGAACTAAATGCAAAAAGCAAACATTAATGTTGAAAAGTACATTCCATTTTTGAAAAAATCAGTTTCATCTTCCACCATATTATAAGCAGCATAAGTATGGATGTTTATTTAAAAAAATATATATTTTTAACCAGAAAGTATGCCTTTAAAGAAGAAAAACTTGCAAAATGTCATTTCTTTGTTTGACATAACTGCTTGATGCGGGTGCTTAGCTTATCAATACCAAAGATTTCTCATTATACTAATCCAGTCTCTACAAATTGGAAATATGGTCCTGGGTTGGCTTTTGAAATACAGCATAGTAGATGTTCAACATGTGTGTGCTTTTTACATTCAATGTATCATTGAAAAATTATGTTTAGAAACACTCGTCCTATTCCCGAATCTTATTAAAATTAGTGGCAAAATTCCCATTGAGTTAAATGGGAGCAAGATTGGGCAAACTAAGAATATGTATTAATTGTTTCTGTTATTCATTTATTTATTTTGGCATGGTTGCAAATTAATCACTGTAATTAGCTTTGAATGATTTTTAGAATTGTAGCCTAACTGCAGTCCTTTTCCCGCTATAAAATTATGCTGAGATTACATCTCTCTGTTTCAAATACCACTAGAAGGCCGATTCCCAAAACAAACTGGCATTATTCCGAGTTTAGAACATTACTCATATTGCTTCTCAGGCATTTTTTCACAGGTTTCTGCCTGACCTCCTTAAGAAGTCTGTGTGGCTCTTGCTACACAGACACTGTTGTAATTACTCTGCTGTCTACTAAAGTTTCTAGTTTGAACAGTGAACAGTTTTTTTTAATAACTTCTAACCCTCAACTCTCATGGTGATTAGGACACATAGGTGAATGACAGACATTGGAATGGATTTTAGGCGGCAGACCACAACTTTATTGACATTGGTAGGGGCTATATATTCCCTCCCATCTCATACACCAGGCATTTACCTGGATCTGGTGTGGGATTATGGGGCTCCCACCAGATAACCAATAATTTGGTATAGACCTGTCCCTGAGGACTCAGCTCACTTCTGAGTCCTCTAACCCTCCCACTGCCCATAGAGTAGAGGTTACCAACAGGGGCTTCGGGCTTCCCGGTCTCCTTACAGGCACAAGATCCACCAATTAAAATCCCAGATCTCATTTACCTCTAGCGCTCTCATCTCTTTCTCTCCCTCCTGGGAGTGGCAGATACTCATTTTTGGTCCATTGAGCAACATGCCCCCAACCCGATGAAGCAAGAGGGGTGGCACAGTTTTTTTGAGGCACAGATTCTCTGACCAACCAAATCCTCTCCTGCTGAGACTAGGCGTGGAGCTGGGGAGGGTTGTTTAAAATAGACAGTGACCTGTAGTCAGGATTTTAAATTCCTGTAAATTCCCTTTTCAGATATTGGTGTAGCAATAAAAGTTTGATTTCCATTCCATGCACCCTCTCCTCCTAGTCTCTAACTACTGGATTAATTCCTGTAGCCAAATGGAAGGGCCTCACCTACAGATGGAAGGTTCTTCCCTCACTATTTCTTAGCAGCTGGTGGTGACTGTGGGGAATCTGTTTTGGGGTAGTAGGTTTACTTTGTATTGCCATCCGCACACATTCAAAACTCATGAGTCAAGCCCCCAAAATCATGAGACTGGTTTAAAAATCATGAGATGTTTTTTAAAACTGGTTCTTTTTATTTGCCTTCTGATTGTTGAGCCTTTGGCATATGTTTGGGTTTGTTTTCAAGATTTTCTCTGCAACCATGAGAACTAGAAAGGTGAGATTCTTCCATAATCAGTTTAATTCAGGGCCATGGCTTTAAGAAAATAACAAATGTTGTGAGATTCACAATAAAACCACGAGAGTTGGTAACACTTTCTATCAGAATATGTATTCCAGATACTAGTCCTGATTCTCTTCTCATTTAAACCAGTATAGATCACTGAAGTCAATGGAGTTACTGGTGTTAAACTGTTATCAATGAGAGGAGATTTGAGCTTAGTATGTTGAGCTCATAATGGGAGCTACACTCCCATTGATGCTAATGAGCACCATGTTGAACACTTTACTCCAATATTACTCATTCATGCCAGCTTCCTTTTTTCAAAAAGTGGTTGTGAGGAGGAAGAGGGGGAGAAATAATGTTATCATTGAGTCCCATTCAGTCACAGTCAATGTTAGAAGTTTGAGGGATCATTTATTGTCTAGCCTTTTAGTCAGTCATTCCGAAGCATCAAAGATGTTTTGTTTACTTATGACAGTTGGGCCTTGTTGATTTCTGTTTACGGAGATGGAAGAGCTGTTTTGCCATTTGAGCTGTGTCTCAATGAACACAAGGAAGAAAGACATTACAGTTCTTAGGTGATAATATCAGCGATTATGATCTTGATTTGAAGTGTTCTGCCCAGGAGTTACATGTGCTATACAACTGCACAGAAAGTCATTTCATAAAATGAAGTAGGGAAAGTTTTTGTTTGAAAGGTTGTTTTTAAATTCCTGTAAAAGCTGTGTGTTAAAAAAGAAAGAAATTAATAGTTTTTATTTCAGTTCTCCTGGTTTGTTAATTTCTACACTGCATCAAATATGTGGACTCCTAGGTAGCAAAAATGACATATTGTGGGCCTCATTCAAAAATGAAAATGTCTGATAAAAGGAGTATCTATGTTAGGTACTTTTTGTTTGTTTGTTTGTTTTGTTTGTTTTACTTGCTGGGAATAGTAGTATCTTATTTAGCTCCCCATATTATTAAAATCAAAGAAGAATTTTTAAAAAGACAAAGCTTATTTTAACCATTTAAGCACGGGGCAGGTTTGGCACGCCAGCATTGGTAACAGATCAGCAGTGGTTTGTGAAAATTCTAATTGCTGAGTCAGAGCATAAAAATCATCCTGCCTACAAGAAAGGGACATGGGAGGATTTACTTTAACAAATTGTCATTTGAGGAAACATTAGTAACCTCAATAAATTCACCAGCATCACCTGAGTGATATGAAAGTTCACAGATCTGGAAACCAACATGTGTCAGCACATTTACCTTGCACCAAGCTAGACTTTGCTTTACACATTGCAGAGGTGAGCCTCCTGAAAACAAGAGAATCAAAAGCAATCACCAGAAAAGAACTTAGTTGTCTACTCTACCACAGTATAGGAATAGGATTATTCTAGCAGCCCTTTTCCCATTTAAAAAAAAAAAAAGTTAAAACCATTATTCCAGGCCTTCTCCATCTTTTCTCCATCAGAGAATGTGCTTAAAGAATAGCTGACAAGGAACAGTATATGTTCAAGTCCAATTTTCTAGTCTCTGAATATCTGTAGGGACGATCTCTATGCTATTTTGTAACTGCTATATAAACTAGGTAAAATGGATAAAAAAAGACAAAAATGGTATGAATATGGTGCATTTAACTTTAGCTTGTGGAGATATGTGTTTAGCACTTTACTAGAAGAGCTATTAGCTGCATAGTAACTGCAATAGACAGGTTTGAAAGTGCTCAATTCATTCTAATCTGTCTTGGAAACGTCAATAATGGCTGAACTGATTTAATATTTTCAATATTTGGATTTCAACATTGCAGCTGTGCAGCTCTAAAAATTTTCATTAACCCTTAAACTCAAGAATATATATACTTCAGTACACACAGTTATGGACAACTCCTGTGATTTTTAGGAAGGTCTATTAGATTCCTTTGATTATATTATAAATGTCCCTATTTTTCAGCCATTCCCCCTCATTTTGAGTGTACTATGCAAGTAGATGCCAGGAGTTCTAGCACCCAGAATCAAAAGAAAAGAAATTCACCTGCATTATTATTTTGCCCTCTTTGCACTCTGGTGAAACCTGCTGCAGAAACTACGTTTCCTTCACCTGATTCCCTTGTGGAGAGAAGTTTTCAGCTAAGGGGGTGGAGAGGAGTGTGGCATAAAGTTCAATTTCTCAGGTTTTATAGAGGCGAAGCGAATTTCACACCAAGGCCTTAAGTGTACATCAGCCCTTGTTTGGTCCTTTACACTGCCATGAATTTCACTCTGATAGCTTTAAAATATAGACTGTTATTTCTCCCTATACCATATTTTACTCAGATTAGCAATATTGTGATATTCACAAGAGGATTTAATGCTCCTCTAAATTCTTTCATGAAAATGTATTTTGTGACAGTTAATAGTCTCAAGCTCCCCTTTGTATTTAGCTGATAAATTGCTTATTTCGGAAGTGGTCTACAGTAACTGGGAGAAAGTGTGTCACTTTTTATTCTGTGGTTATTCTGTGCCAACTAATTCAGAGTTGCTGTCACCACGCAGAAGAAAAGGTAACAATAAACTTGCCAATGAACCTTGATTATTAGCATTTGAAAGACTTGACTATAAGTAAGAAGTCACTACCTGGCCTGAGGTGTAGAACTGACTTTTGTATGACAGACTTGGGATTATGTGATCTAAAGGCTATGATCCAAATGTTGCAGATTCTGACTTATTTGTTGACAAAAACACAATCCTGTTAGGAGCATGCGCTGGTTACCAATCACCCAGTTCAACTTCAATTTCACTTGCAAGCATTCTGAGAATATGAAAACTATGAAAATATTGGCATGAAGGCAACAGGTTATACAACTCAAAGAGCGAAATCAAACTGGTATGAGCATAATCTAATGGGATGAACACAGGACTGGGATCAGGAGACTGGGTTTAAATCATGGCACTGCCACTGCATGTGATCTTGAGCCTTACTTAAGATTGTTTTCCCACCTGTAACTGAGAAGAAGTCTGGACACCATCTTAATATGGGAATGTTTAGCAGTATTAAATTCTTTAGAGTCAAATCAGTGGTTTTAGGACTGATGATAAAAGCAGAGGAAAAATTAAACAGGAATAAAATCATGTATAGCAATTTTTCCATATACTTAACTTTTTACCTGTCACTGGATAATTGAATTATTTATCTTTTTTGCTAGAAAGAAATTGATTAGCATTTGATAACTGAATAAACCATGGATCATCATCAGTTCTTCGTTGATGAGAGATTCATTCACCTGGGAGGGGAGATATGAAGATATAGACCTCTTCAAATCCCCCAGATGACACAGGAACATGTTTGTGGCTAAACTGTTGCAGCATAGAAACAGATTTTATTTTTATTTCTACTAAACATGAGCCCAACCTACAAAATTCACCTCCAGATCCAAAGTCTCTGAATGTTCAGATCCAGGGGCCAGCAGAGACTATCTGTATTTTATCATTCCCTACTCTATTGTATTCATCTCCAAACACATACTGATTTATTAGATACAAACTTCTAGCTAGTAGCTTGAAAATATTTCTCTTTCTGAATAAAAAACCTTATTTTTCTACTGTCATATCTTTGGACTCAGAAGAGGCAGAGGAAGAACACCACATTTTATATAATGGGCACAGTTAATAACCGCTTGTTGTGGCTAACAAAATTATTAACAGTTTGCGGGCAAACAGAACAAAATACAGATTTCTATCACCTCAGGTAATATAAAAATGTGTGATGTTCTCTACGCCAGCACAACTTTCTTTATTAAATTTCTCCTTGTATTATTTGTATTAAACTGCTTTTAATAGCCTTTTTTTTAGTTGGCTGCCACGAGCAGGAACTAAGTTTTAAATCAAGAATTATATTTTAATTTCGTACAGGCAACTGAGCAACATGGCTCTGCTTAGTAAGTGGTTTGGGGGGTGTAACGAAGTGGGAATGTTCTTAATGTTTTCTCTGAATACTCTGGGTGCCTCAGTTTCCCCTATGCAGTTCTTAAGTATCTAGGTGGGGGGATAAGGGTGTGTGATTGTCGCAGAGTCCTAGAAGGCCAGTGTGATGCTGTCCGCACAGAGAATGACCGACGCCCTGTCTCCTGGCAACTGATGGCCTTGGCCCCTCCCCTGCAAAGGTGCCAACTGAAGGTGTTGGAGAACAAAGAGATCAGGTGACCTCCTGGCCCGGGAAAGAGACAAAGGCCAGAGGAGAGGCTTGGAGAGTTTCAGTTTGGAGCTGGCTGGGGAAATGGAGAGAGTCCAGATGGGGCTCTGGCCTCCCTAGCCCCAAGATGGACCTGACTGAGGGGTCCTGTTCTCTGTACCTACAAGCTGTTTTGGACTGTGTTCCTATCGTCTAATAAACCTTCTGTTTTACTGGCCGGCTGAGAGTCACGTCTGACTGCGGAATTGGGGTGCAGGGCCCACTGGCTTCCCCAGGACCCTGCCCGGGCGGACTTGCTGTGGGAAGCGCACAGTGTGGAAGGGGATGCTGAATGCTCCGGGGTCAGACCCAGGAAGGTCGAAGCTGCGTAAGCTTCTTGCCATGGAGACAATCTGCTCACAGAGAGGAGGCTCGCCCAGAGTCCTGACTGGCTTCGTATGGAGTAGTTCCAGAGCATTGCCCCAGTGACTCCGTGACAGGGGGGAAGGGAAAGTAACTGCAATGTGTTAATGTAGAAAGTTCTGTATGCTCAGGTTAGTAAGACTAGTGTAGACGGGTCCATAGTGTATACTGGGCAGAGAAAACATGCTAGCACCTCTCTAGCAAAAAATTTGTTTAAAGCATAGTTCACAAGGGAGGTTTTATCTTTTGCTAACTAGTGGGGCGAGGGCTGACATCTAGGGAAACAGAAAAGAAGAATAATATGAAGGTTTTTCAAGAGAAGTTTTAAAGATGCTTATATATAACTGTGAAAAGAGAACTGGAAATATCTGAGCATAAAGGATTTGAATATTATGGGGCTAACAAACACGGCAGCTGAAATGAAAATCACTGGGCATTAAACTCTGAAGGTTGCAATTTGTTTATAAAAGTCAAAATACATTGGAAAGAGGAAGAAATAGTATGTCGTAAGGGAAGTTCTAGAAATGGCAGTCTAACTTTGTAAGAAGTACAGGTAGTGATGAAATATTAACAGAGGACATACTACTGTACACTAAGGAAATGTCTTCTTGTTTGTATATTAGTAAGTATGCCCACCTGCCAGTTGGGAATTGGGGGTCAGCTCCTTGGTTGGGGCAGGGAGTTCCTTTAATCCTGAGTTTGCAAGAAAATGGGTGAATGATCTGTCAGATCTTTTCAGTCTTTAACATCTATGATTGTTACTACTCAAGACTGGAGGCCACAAAGACAGTAAACTCTTGATAGGAATTCACTTTCTAGACTACTTGAACAATGGCATGAAATGACAGCTATAATCCAGAAGGTTGTGCAAAGGGCAAACTGTTAACAGAAGTGGGAGACTTAAGGTACCTAAGACAAAGCAGAGCATATAGTAAATAAATGCAGCAGTAGTTATATGGATACGATACAGGACTGCTTCCTTATGCAGTATGTAAAAGAAGATACAACTAGAAAGAGAGTAACAGAGATGGCAGGATTAAGTAGTAGAGAAGGGGGAGTATCTAAGCAACAATGGTAATTTTACCATATATAAACATAAAAAACCATAACAGAATTGGAAGCACATGCACTGTTTGTTTGTTTGTTTTGTTCATAGAGAGGGGCATGAATTTTGGAGAAGGAAAATTGGTAAGGGATCCCCAAGCTCAAGTAGTTCAAAACAAATGGAAGTTTGCAATATGATATGAGAGGGTATAGCCAACACAGTTTCTGCAAGGGAAAATTGTCTCTCACTAATCTCTTATAATAATTTGACAAAGGAGAACTGTTTGACATAGTTTCTTTAGATTTCCAGGGGGGCTTTGACAAGTTTGTGCACAAAAGGCTACTAAAAAAGTTAAGTAGTCACAGGATGAGAGGCAAAGTATTGACATGGATCAAAACTAGCTAGAAGACAGAAAACAAAGAGTAGGTTTAAATAGTCAATTTTCATTATGGTAAAAGGTTACCAGCAGGAAGCCTTGAGGTGCTGACTAGTCTTGTGTTGTTTAATTAATATAGTCATTAATAATCTCAAAAGGGGATAAGTGGTGACATAACAAAATTTGCAGATGACACAAAGTTTAATTAGGTTAGTCAAGACCAGAGAGGACGGTGAGGAATTTAAATGAAGGAGACCTAAATAGTCTCGGTCAATGGGCAGCTTGGTAGCAACAATGAATTTTGAAACTACTTGTACTCCTATTAATGTTTTAAATTAACTGTATCAGCTCAGGAAAGGGACCTGGCTGTCACTGTAGACAGCTCAATGAAAACCTATGCTTAATATGCAGCTGCAGTCAAAAGAGGAAACAAGAAGTTGGGATGCATAAGGAATGGGATGGTGAATAATATGGAAAATATAATGCCATTATATAAATCCATAGTAGATCCAGATCTAGAATATTATGTCCAGTACTGGTCATCCCCTCTCAAAAAGGATATTGTAGAATTAGAGAGGGCTCTGAGAAGGGCAGCAAAAATGATTGAGAAAGATTGAAAAGATTGGGATTGTTTATTTTAGAAAGGAGATAAATAAAATGGGACTTGATAAAGTATATAAAATAATGAATGATAATGAGAAGGAAGATCAGGAAATTCTGTCCTTCTTGTTTCATATCAACAAAGGAGCATTCGATGAAATTAAAAGATGGCAAATTCAAAACTGATGAAATGCTTTTTCACACAAAGTGTAATTAGATTGTGGAACTCACTGCCACAGGAAGTCATTGAGGTTTAGGACTTAGCAAGATTCAAAAAGGGATTGGACATTTATATGGTTAATAAGAATATCCAGAGCTGTTATAATTAATGATGATACATTTTTTGGAAGAGATTTTAAATCTCATGCTTCAGAATTTAACCAATCTCCAACTATTATAGATCAGGACCAAATGACAGGGGCTGATCACTGCACATCTGTATATTGCAGGATTCTTGCATCTTCTTCTACATTATCTGGTACTGGCTATTGCTAGAGGCAGGATACTGGATTAGATGGACCTCTGGTCTGATCTAGTACAGTAATCCCTGTGTTCCTAAATGTAAAGCACAGTACTGTATACTTTGACCTTTCTCTGATTCCATGTTGTGACGGGATCCCCCGGGGGTGCAGCCTGGAACTGTGGGACCGCTGTGCCCCCTTAACTCTCTCCAGCCTGGGCTATCTCTCACAATGCCTTGCTAGTGACCAGCAGCAAACCTCTCCAGGAGCTGTGATCACTCAGCACAACCGCACGTGGAGCCCCACACCCAGCTAGATTGCATGAATGCTCCCAGAGCCACTCATGAATCACACAGAGAAAGGCACTAGAGCCAAGTCCTCCCAGCACTGTACCTCAGGAATATACCGTCTTGCACTGCTCAAGATGGGCAATGGAAATTTATTAATTGGTTCACCACTTCAACAATTGAAAGTGAATATACACCAGCCTTTGCAAAACCTGAACAGATTTGCCCCACACTTCATACAAACTCACTGGTAAAGATAAACAAATAAACAAATTTATTGACTATAAAAGGTAGATTTTAAGTGATAGGCAAAAAGTCAGAGTTAGTTACCAAAAGTAATAAAATATAAGCACGCAGTCTAAACTCTCAACCCTATTAGGCTGGGCAACATATAGATTAAGCAGTTTTTCTCACCCTGCTGGATATTGCAGTCCTTAATATACCTGGGCCAATACCTTAATCCTGAGCCAATCTCCTCTGTTGGAGTCTTGTCTTCTTCTCTGAGTTGCTTGCAGTGTAAGTGGGGGCAGGAGAAGGGCCCAGCATGTGGCCTCTGTGTCTGTTTTATACCCTCAGTTCATGTGCTTGGAAAACACAAGTCCAGGCATGTCTGGGTGCATTGCTGAGTCTCCAAGCAAGGTTGAGAAATTCCCCTGGGGTGGCCTCATGCAGGTGAGTCATTGCATTGTTACTCCCTTGCTGGACAATGGTTGTAGATGGGTTGATTGATACCCCACCCAGGTGTTGGTTACTTTCCTTGCTGTTGCCTCTGGGGAGCTAATATCTGGCTAATTCCCCAATTTACAGCATGTTTTAGTGACAACTCAATTCTCATAACTTCATATGCATTAATGATATGCATATATGGATAGAGAAATGACTTTTAGCAGATCATAACCTTTCCCCTGATACCTTACAAGGCATGCTTTGTATGTAAGATCACAATTATATAAAAATGAGGAATATGGGGGTTCCAGGATGCTCCCTGAAGGTATAGAATGTCACACATGTACTTTGCATACAAATTCTAACTCTGGTAATGTTTTCCTTGGGTACTTGTGTCTCAAATGATGACAACACAGTGCATAATAGTATTTTTCTTCTGATGTGTTTCTCCATTTTTACTCCACTGATGGAGTAATTATTATTCCTGCAAAGACAGTTTAGTTTGTGAATAGCTGTCATGATTTCAGCCATGATTGTATTGTCTATACACAAAAGGGCATATTTATCCTAACACTAATGTTGCCCATTGGTTTTAGTTAATCCTTGTCCAGCACTTTGCTGTCACCATAAAGCACTGACGAATAATTTTAAAATGTCAACTTCTAGCAATATGGGGGATGATAATATTGTTTTTTCTTCCATATTTTGCATCTATAGGTGAAAATCTGAATTCTCAATTATTTATTTTTATTTCCATGAGAATTCCGAAAGGAATGACATCTGAAATAAATTAGTCTCTTCAGAAGAAAATCTATTAAGAATCCTTGAATATCAGTTTTACAGAACCATGTATAATACTGTATATTCTTAGTGTTCTTATAGTTCACATGCAAACAAATAAATTATAATTAATATGTTCTCACTAAAAGTTTTAGTTTCAAAAAGTGTATAGTCTTAATACTGTGTTAACTGCTCTATATCATAGATGACAAAGAATGGTACAGTGGAATCTGAAGAGGCTAATACTCTGACGTTGGATGACATTTCTGATGATGATATTGATTTAGACAACACAGAAGTAGATGAATACTTCTTTCTACAACCCCTACCAACAAAAAAACGTAGGGCGCTGCTACGAGCCTCTGGAGTGAAAAAGATTGATGTGGAAGAAAAACATGAGCTGCGGGCTATCCGCCTATCCAGAGAGGATTGTGGCTGTGACTGCCGAGTGTTCTGTGATCCAGAAACTTGTACTTGCAGCCTTGCAGGCATAAAATGCCAGGTAAAGATCTATATTACAGACATTCCTTACTAGCAGGGCATAAACAACCCACAACAGAGGTATTATGGGTAATGAATTACTAAGTGCTGAAATTTGTGCGTCTCAAAACCAGTAAAATAAATATATATATAATACGGTTTTTATTGTGATTACTTTGAAGACATGCAATAACTGGCATTTTCCCCTCTGAATACAAATGCTCAGCTCCTCATATTCTTCTATGGGCCTTTAACCAAACATCCAACAGAGGAGTCACTAACCTATATGACTGCTGATTTCACAAGATTAATTTTTATTTTAGAAATACTGTATATCTTTTCCCCTGAGCATAACTCTGCAGTTACTTCAGATTGTATGTTTCTTAATTTATAATCACAAGTAGTTTTGAATCAAATATTAAAATCCAAACTCAGAGTAAGAACCAATAAATGAAGCATGTTTTACCGTCTTTCAATTAATACGTGTGATAGAATCATAAATGTTAGAGCTGGACCATTGGTATTAGATCATTTAGTCTATCTCTCTGACAATCAAAAATGTATTTCCTAATGTACATTTACTGGTGGTTTCTACAGGATCATTTTAAATGTCCCAAGCAAGGAGGCTTCATCAGTTCCATTATGTCACTATTATACAGCCCAATAGATCTCACCATCAGTGAGTTTCTCTAAATTTTCCTTTTAATAATTTTTTAAATCTGCCTAAACTCATCCTACTACCCTCAGGTGTTTACCCTCTTGAATATTCATAGACTGTTTTCAGTTCTGCTTTGACGGGGATATGGACTAGATCACTTTGGGGGCCTCTAATTTTGCACCTGCATTTGATTGCAGGTAGGTGAAAACGATTACATTTAGGCATCTAACTACAGTACCTGATTTGTGGATCCAATCAGGCGGGTAGATATCTAAATTCTATTCTTTCAGCCTACAGTTCATTGTGTCTACAATAGTGTATCCACAATTGACTGAAGCCTCATTTAAAATGTGTCCCAGTTTCTATTTCTAACTTCTGTGGTCATTTCTCCCCTTAGTTATTGTTTTGTCAAGCTGTCTATATTTAATTTAAAAAACCCCCACCTTTCTGCACAAGCCATTCCCTCCTAATCATTAATCATTTTTGTTTCTTTCACCTGATTTCCATCCAGTATATCAGCTTCTTTCTGGTAATGAGGGCCCCAGGAATGAACACAGTATTTCAGGTGTGGTTATAGCAGAGCCATAGAAAGATAAATCATTTATCCCTTGATCCACATTGTGATGTATGAAACCTAAAACTGTATTGTCTTTTTGTTTTCTGCTACACTGCATTGTAAATCCATGTCTAACTTTCTGTTTTTTATGATGATATTGCTTTCCAGGTTCTCCCTCCCAGTGAATATCTGTGCTTTGGTTTATTTTTCCATATATATTGTACTGTGCACTTTCCCCAAATGAATCTATTTTGTTATTTTATGCTTCTAGTCTCTCTAGTGTCTGTTGCATCATTGGGTTTATTGTACATATGGTTAATCTGTATTCTCTTTTTAAAAGGTGGATCGTATGTCTTTTCCATGTGGTTGCACTAAAGAAGGGTGCAGCAATACAGCAGGTAGAATTGAATTTAACCCCATCCGTGTACGGACTCACTTTTTGCATACAATAATGAAGCTTGAATTGGAGAAAAATAGAGAGCAGCAAGTTCCTGCACTAAATGGTTGCCACAGTGAGGTAAGTGCTCACACTAGTTCTCTGAGTACAGCACCCCACCCGGTAGAATATTCACTTGCAGAGAATTTTGAGATTGAAACTGACCCCCAGGCTGCAGTGATGCACCTGCAGTCTGCTGAAGATTTGGATTGTCCTGGGGAAGAGGAGGAGGAGGAAGAAGATGGAAGTAGCTTTTGTAGTGGAGTTACAGATTCTAGTACACAAAGTTTAGCACCCAGTGAATCTGATGATGATGACGATGAAGAGGAGGAGGAGGAGGAGGAGGAAGAAAAAGCAGATGATTTTGTGGAAGGCATGGGGTCCCATGCCGATGTGGTGCCTCTTCCTTCTGTCCTTTGCTATTCTGATGGCACTGCAGTACGTGAAAGCCACTCTAAAAATGCCTCATACTATGCTAACAATTCAACTCTGTATTACCAAATAGAGAACCATGCCCCTGGCAGTAATAACCAGATCACTGAGACCTATTCAGAAAGGGACACTGTTAAAAATGGTAGTCTTTCTCTGGTGCCTTACAATATGACTTCAGAGCAGTTTGTTGACTACACACGGCAATCAGAGGAAAGTTACAGCAGCTCTCATTACCCTTCTGCAAACCCCTCTGTGATAGTTTGCTGCTCCTCTTCAGAAAGTGATAACAGTGTTCCATGTAATAGTTTATACACTGAACATAGGCCAAGCCACCCTCAAGTGGAATTTCACTCATACTTGAAAAGTACCTCTCAAGATGGATTTGTTTCAGCTTTGAACGGTGACAGTCACATACCAGAGCAAGCTGCTGAGAATTCTATAAGCCTTTCAGAAAAGAGCAGACTGCATGAAGAGTGTATCAAATCATCTGTAGTGGAAACAGTACCTGTTTAATTTATTAAGATATTCTAGGACTGAATCCCTTTATTTAAATGCACTCCAATTGGATTTCCTAGAATCATAATTTTTTAAGCTGTGGACTAAGAAAACTTGGACTATGGTTAATATTCCAGACACATTTTGTTTTTTTCTTTCAAGCTACATGGCTGTGGCATTGCACAAAAACAGTTCATGTAAAGATTAAAAACAGAAATCAAACTGTCTTTTGATAGAAAATGTATAAATTAAAAATATATACATATTTCAAAGTAGCCTACCTGTCAAACTATGTGGAACCTGCCAAGCTATCTGAATCAAAGCTTCATGTTTTTGATTGTTGGGCCTGTGCAAGATTGTTAAACCGATACTTTGAAATAATCATGTTTAGAGTCCTACATTTTCAACATATCTGAAAAAGATAGTGACTTTTTATGTAAAAGTAATTAATGTATGAAAAAGGTTTAGGTGTTCTGTACTGTATTTTATTTATGGTAGTTTAGTACTCATGTTTTGATAAAAATGAACAGCATGTTCATTTGAGTTGAAGATCCATAGCTAGTTCTGCAGAGCATGCCCACGTAAATTTCATCTGGCATACCATATACATTTTTTTATAACTACTCTTAGCAACTGATCTTAAAATACATTCTTTAAAATTCATTACATCTGTTTTTACTCTTTTTGACAGACAAATCTGTGAATAAGGGGGCATTTATATTTTGTATAAAGGTGAAAGGTAGGACAATCCTCCATTAATGTCTGAATCAATGACAACCCACAGTTAACTCCCCCTAGAGAAAATTGATGTTGTGTATAAGGACAAAGCAGTAGTTTATAAACTTGCACAGCACCTTTTAGCCCCACAAATATTCAGCTTACTAATGCACTTTAGTGCCATTTTGCAGTACCTTATTAATTGTGGGTACTGTGAACTACTTTGGAGATATGCCATAGCTCCAGATTGTGAGATCTATATAATAGACAGGCATCTTACAATTCATTGTAATAAAACTGATACAAGTTTTCCCAAGCCAGTATATGAATGCTTAAATAAGTAATTAGTAAGAGCAAAGAGTCATTCTGTTAGGAGGTTAAAGGAAGCATGGAAAACAGTTTAAGTTTTTCTAGATTCTTCTACCTATTTAGCAATCTTTACAAAATAAGAGCCAGATCCAAAGCCCATTGAAGCCATTCAGTGGGCTTTTGATCAAACCCTAAATGTACAAAGTCACTTAATTACTCTGATAATAACAGTATTAGGTACCAGAATCTGTATATTCAACTAGGACACTAGTGTCAGAAGTTTTATAGTTGTGGAAATTTGTAGGCAAATTCTAATGCATTACATGCATCATCCATTATTACCTGGTTTTAATTTTACTTTTAAAAGGGACAATGAGAATTAGAACACATGCTGCATCCCAACCCTTAAATTATCTGGACTTGGTTTTTCTAGAGAAGAACTTCTTCTAGGAGTTCATTTTCTACACATTTATTAGATATACCTAGCTGTGCATTGCCTTATTTTAAAATGCAATAGGACACTTCTTAAACTGTTTTGATATTTTGGTCCTTCTACTGATATTGAAGTATCATTATATATCTGTTAGTTGGAAATGATTGTCTTTTTGGTCAAATTACAGCATCTGCTGCTTAATTTTTATCTCTGTCAAATTTAGTTGTTTTAGGGGTACAGATGTAAGCATATTGTAGATTTCAACTCTGTACCAATTACTCGTCTGCTGAGTCACTTTTTATAAAGTCAGCTACAATATTCCAGGTAGAAAAACTACCATGCCTAAAAGAAGTTATCTGAAAAAGAAGTTGTGACTTAATGGCTCTTTTATGAAACCATTGCACACCATTTTCAAGTAAATTGTTTTACACTAAATTGGCAAAATATTTTTTATATTTTCCACGTAAGATGAGGGAGCTGTTTGGTTTATTTGTTCCCACATTGATTCATGAATGCCTTCGTTGGGATTCCTTTGAGATAAAAGCCCTGGTTCAATAAGCATTGCATCCTTCATTTGCATGGCATTCCTATCTCCTGGGAAAGTGCAGGCCACTTGGACTTGCTGTCTAAAGTAGCCATTCTAGCAATTCATCTGTTCCTTGTTTGCAGTTGAAACTTCTTTTCTTTCCCCGAAGGGTGTGTAGTCAATTCAGACAGGTGTTCTCAGCTTTTACACAGCAAATGGTATTCTTTATTTTTAAAGAGAAACAGATTAGAAACATTTGATAAAAAGAAGTATGCAGGTTACTGATAATATTGTCTTGATAACAGAGCTCTCTTAATTTACAGAGCCCCTGTACCAAATCACTGGGCACATGTGTACACATCATGGAAACCTGGCAC
This sequence comes from Platysternon megacephalum, assembly GCA_003942145.1. Lineage (NCBI taxonomy): Eukaryota > Metazoa > Chordata > Testudines > Platysternidae > Platysternon > Platysternon megacephalum. Next base: position 14,440,137 of record QXTE01000009.1, on the reverse strand, counting down.
ACGCCACACTAGCACTTAAAGCACAAACCTCTAGCTAACGCAGTAGCTGTGAATGAGTAGCAGGTTCTTAACTTCAGTGTGGATTGGCCACTAGAGGGAGACATAATTATGCACATTTAACCAATGTATTACGTTCAGGTGAAAATAAGATTTGTACTTCATTATTTGCCCTGTTATGGAGCAATAAGAAATTATTTTCTTAGTCTCTAACTTTCCACATAAAGAAAATCTTCAGTGACATTAGAAAGAAAAACACTCAGAAAAGTAAGTAATTATGTAAAGCACATCTCAACTAGCTTTAAAATAATGATATGGCGGCTGCTGTTCTTCTTCTTTACCATTTATATTGCAATAGAGTTCAGAGAATCTGATCAAGATGGGGCCCCTTGTGCTAGGTGCTGTATAACCATCTCTAGGTCCTGAGTCCTGCTATTATAGTATTAGAACTAAACATGGGCCCTGCCCGCAAGAGCTTACAATCTAAGAAAACACGCAGCATACAAAGGGATGGGGATAGGGAGGTGATTAAATAATATTTTGCTATGATATTTTCCACAAGTAAAGTTGGGAACAGTCATGAGGAGTCAGAGGATATAGTATCCGGAGTTTGAATTTGGAGGAAAAGAGCCACTGGCTTAAGGCAGTGCTTTTCAACCTGTGGGCCATGGACCCCTGTGGGGTCACAAACTATTTCTAAGATTTCCAAAGGGGGCTGCACATAAGTTTTTTAGGAGTCCGCAAATGAAAAAAGGTTGAAAACCATTGACTTAAGGAAAAGCTCTGTTTAGTGGTTTGGTTAAACCTTGAGATTTGTGAGTGCTTTTCAGTCTCCTTCCCTTGGCCAACCTATAGTGCCCTACTGCTCAGTTAATGAAGTAATATATTTGCTGTGTTGGTTGCTAATACTTTCACCTTTGTGAACCTTATTTCCATATGCTAAAAGGGTTATGTTGTTAAATTACAAATAGCCATGTGTGTCTTCTGTACAGATTTGGCACGTCATTTGTTGCCGCATTTATTTTAAGGGTCTCCATTCCTTGTTTGTGCTTAAAAAGCTTTACATCTATAAGATACTTGATGCCTGGTAATAGTCATTAACAAGAAACAGGATAGTTTTGAAAGTCATTCTGTAAACTGAGACAAGGTGGGTGAGCTATTGGTATTTATTGGACCAACTTCTGTTGATGAAACAGACAAGCTTTTGAGCTACACAGAGCTCTTCTTCAGGTCCTGAAGAAATGTCCTGAAGAAGAGCTCTGTATAGCTCAAAAGCTTGTCTGTTTCATCAACAGAAGTTGGTCCAATAAAAGATATGACCTCCCCCATCTTGTCTCAGCAGTGTCCTGGGACCAACACAACTACAACAACACTACAAACAGTCTGTAAGGTGGCAGACAATGCTTTCTTTGGAAATGTGTTCCTAGTACTCTTTTCCCCCCTAATAATTTATGTACTTATAACCCTAAAACATTTTCTTCTGGTACAACATAAAAGAATTTGCACACTGCAGATTAGTAAAAACAGCACAGAACTGACTGCGTTTTTTCCTAATGAAGTAAATCTAGCTTCTCTTGGAAGATACAACCAGCTAGCTTGCATATTAAGTTTTAGCTAAAGTTAAATATGAAGCTAGAAATTTGCTGGCAAAATTATGGCAATTGTAGTTGTTTCCAAGGAGCTATAACTCATGCCAACTGGAACATTCACTTTAAAAGAGAATTGGCAAGGAAAAAAATGCAACAATTATCTAAAATTTTATTGTTGTTTTTCATAAAAAAATTCTGATTGAGTGCATGCCAGAGAGATGAGTAAATTTTGATTTAAAATTATTATTGATAAAGACTGTCATTTAAAATTGTACAAATTACTAATTCTTTGTTGAGTTCTAACATAATAGTTCCATTTTGTACCTTTGCATTTGCCTTGGGTCAGGTTCTGATCAAATTCTGATCAGTCATCAACAAACAGCACTCACACCTGCAAAGCCTATTGCTCAAAGAAACCTGTTATTAAGTTATATTTGGTTCAGTCCTCCCATTGATTTTTTTAAAGTGCTCTGAGTTTCTTTAAAATGTCATAGTACTAGTTGTAATAATAACATTCTACAAAATGTCCAGTATTCATGGTTTTGTTACTAATAGATTGGGGGCCAAATGCTCAATTTAATTTTGTGTGGCCTGCATCACCACATGTCTTGAGAAATTCATTCACGCAACAGTAACCTCTCAGCTGGGAGCAGACTCTTCAATAAACCAAACCTGGCTGTTACAGGTTACATACAAACCTCAGCAAGACAGAGAATTTATTTTGCCATGGTTTTTAATATTTAAAGTTGTGTTTGGCATTGTGGGAGGCAGCATTGCCTAGCGGAGCACTGGACTGGGATTTAGGCGACCTAGGTTCTATTCCTAGCTCTGCCAATGGCCTGCTTTGTGACTTTGGATAAGTTACATTACCTCTTTGTGCCTCAGTTTCCCCATCTGTAAAATGGGGATGATGATACTGAGTCTTGACTCTGCTCCCCCTCCGCAATACACTACCCAGCATATCTGAGCCAGGGCGGGGGGAAGTCATCTGCTACTGGTATAGATCACTAGCAGATTCCTGCCCCACTGGAGCAAGGGAGGAACCAGGCAAGAATTATGTCTCTGGCTCAATTCTTTCCCTGGACTGCTCTGGGGCAGTGCAGTTCTGCACCACTCAGAGCTAGAAGGAAAGAGACAATCTGGCCCATTGTAGTGTTTTAAGAGGATCTGCTGAATAACAGATTAGCCTGGTGGGTTAATGATAGTGCTCTACATTGTAGCCTGGCGACCTGGGCTTGATTATTGCTCTAATTGTTTCATTTCCTGAATCATTCAGGGCTGAAGGCTGTGTACCATGGGGATGATAAAAAAGGCAAATCCTCAGGTCTTAGTCAGGGATGTGCAGCTCCCCTGGTGGGGCCAAAGAGTAAATATAGCCTTTATTGTGCTTACAAATCATTTGATGTAAAATATTAATAATAATAAATGGTAGAATTAACTCAGATGATAATATATTCTATAGAATTTATTTCTAAAATATAAAGTCTGAGCAGTATTTTTTTAAAATTAATAGTAGAAAACTACTGTTATTTTCAGAAAATAAAACAGATGTAAGCAAAGAGCCCAGTTCCTTAACATGTTCCATAATGAGTATGAGAAATCTCAAAATGTCCTCCTTAAAAAAAATTTCTGACATTCTTTTTAAAAAAATGCACTTTGTTTAATTTTGCTGTTCTCAGTGATCACTTGACATGCTAATAATTCTCTTTTTTCTCCAAGAGGGATGCAATCCAAAGCAAGAAAATTGTGATGTAAGAAACAAGTTTTCTTGATTAGTTACGAAAATAGAGTATATAAAGTACAAGAGCTCTCCAGGGGTCTTCAAGTATTTTTTTTCCCTAGAATCACAAGGCAACTTCCAACTTACTTGGTATTAATGTGCCACAGGTAGCATTGTTATCTGGGGAGAAGGGTTTTAAATTCCTTTCATGAGAGCTGCTTGAGTTCCCTGCCTTCCAAGCAGCCTACATTATGGCATTTACTATAGACATTTCCAGTTCACCTGACACACATGTTTTGAAGAATTTAGTGTTTTGTAGCTTTGCTCTGTTTGTATCTTCCCTGAAAAAGTTTTGCTTTGAGATGAGGCTTTACATTAAGGAAGAGCTGAAATGTGGGTCTAAAATGAGGTATGTCTCTCTGAAAAGGGAAGGTTGAAAGGTATATTGGGTGTTAGGGTTCTGGAGGACCCAAGGTTGGCAGATGGTGCGTCAGGGTGCCCAGTAGCACAGAGGGGACACTGTCGTTTGCTCCTGGAGGCTAAAGAGCCACACCCAGGGAGCTTTACAGCTTGGCTTCTCAGATGGAAAGTCTCCCGTTTTTCAAGTAGGCCTAGAGAAAATGAAGAGGCAAATGTATTATTTATTTGTTTAATCATTTTCACTTACGCCTCAGCAGTGACTGAGTCTGTCAAACTGGTCATACTGTAGAATGTTCAACAGATGCTTTTGTTGAACCTCAAGTGGTAACAAGTCCACAAGAAAATGAAAAGAACGTGTTGCCCTGTGTTTAATATATGTACTTCCTTTCCCCCATTCCGCACTCCTGCATAAAAGGTTTCCACAGCAGCCAAGGAAAGCCTAAATAGTTTTATATACTGTCTGGAGGAATAATGGAAAATATATTGACAAACATGGCTCCAGTCTTAACCATGCACCCAGTTAATGCATCTGCGCTGACATGGATTTTTTTTGGAAGAAGGCCTTCGTTATCTTGATAGCAAAGGAAAAGTTTCATAAAAAGGGCAAAAATTGAGATAAAGAGGGGCCCAGAGCAGGCACCATAAGTCTGTCTTCACTAGAAATTAAGTTGTGTTAGAACATGACATGAGTTGTGTTAACTAATGTTGTTAAACACAACTTTGCAGCAAGTATATACAGGAAAAATACATGTTTAACATCATGTCAGCTGGTCATGAGCAAACATCAGTGAAACCATAGGTTTAATCACAACCAGTGGATACTGTGTGAAACACTTCTTGTCCCTGTCTACCCTGACTGCAAAGTCATGTTTAATATTGAGTTAGTTAACACAGTTCCTCAGGATCCTGTTCTAACATGACCTGATTTCCAGGTATCAACACACTGTAAGAGTAAGGAAGAAATATAGGTCCTCCTGAATAGTGACTTAGGTTGGGAGCCTAAGGGAGTCAGGCTCCAAGTAAGAGTCAATGCTAGTTGGACACCTAACTCCCTTAGGCTCCTATGAGCCATAATTTTTTCTGGATTACTGACATGGGCCTACAGTTTTGTTTTGGATTATGTGTGAAAGCCCTTTTGGTATGCTTGGGGTTTACTGTGAAACCACACACCCACAAGTGAGTCTTTGATATGCAGGCTAAACCTGGTGTTTCAGGCTTCTCAACAGGGTTATATTTTTGTGTGCACTGCCAGCTGCTTCTCTTAAAACAAACAAACAAAAAAATGTCTTGCTGTTATGTGAACATGTGCCACTGTACTTTATTTTCAAATTGTTGCACACAAAAGAACTGTTTAGGGTAATTTTATGTGTAACTATTTCAAAATATGAAGTGTAGTGAATGTTCAAATAACAGCAAGACTTTTTTTGTTTTATATATATTATATATATAATGCCCATAACTGGGCCCTTCTTTTAATTGACTGACTGTAGGCACTTCTATGGAAATATGTCTGAAGTGTAGTTTGTGAAAAATGTTTTAAAAGTGTTTGATGTAAAATAAGCGCTAGACATTTAACAGTGCAGAATTAGTCAAAATCTGTAGATTACAAATCTGTTCCTAACAGCCTCAGCCTGTAATAGTGTCTTAGTAAAGTTGATCTGCTTTATTTTAGTTAATCGCATTTCTGGTGTAATAGCCTTTTGAAAATAAAATTATTAATACATATGTACTGGTTAATACCTGTGAATATAGAACATGGCACTTTGTTATTTTGATATGGTTTCACTTAAAACTGATAGAGTATATCAATTTTGTAAGAAAAGTCATTCAGCATTTACTATAAAGACATTTTTCATGTTAAAAATACCTTTGGTTGGTTGAACAAATATCAGCTATGTAAAATTTATATTGTCTACCATGGCCATATATTTTAAAAGGTTCAGCAATATATGTGCAAGAATATTAATGGTGCTTCTGAAACTCTGTGAGCTCACAATTGGTGATAGAAAGACAGTAAGTTAATATGGTTAATATTATATTAAATCACAGGTTCAAAAGCACTTTGAGTTATTTGTCCTTCAAACAGATATAACCAATTCAATTGTTAAATACAATGGGAATTGCAGTGTAACCGTATAATTATACAGTAGTAGTGGATTTAAAAATTGTATATAATTCCTAACTAATAATTTTTGAGAAAAATAGTTGTACTGCCATATAATTACAATATTTTATTTTCCATTATAACTGATCTTACATGCTAAAATTATGAGGGTTTCAACAGTAAAGCAACATTTTATTTATTGGACTGTTTTCAAACTGAGAAGTGAATGGAAAGAGAGTTCATCTTAAAATCAAAATACCTACATACATGAAAATCATTGAACATTACAAATTCATGATGAGTTACACATTTCCTAGATTTATTTCCTTTGTTTTATAAATTGTAAAATCAAAGATGCCAAAGGGTAATATAAGCTACAATAACATTCAACAGAACTTAACCTGGACCTTATGTTGTAATAATTTATTCAAATTACCTGTATTCTTCTGTATTTATATTTTCAGTATTTATTATGAATGATATGGAAATTGATGTATTTATTGTGGCTTATTACTGCAATGTACATATTATAAAATTAGCATTTTTAAGTCTTAACATTAGGTTTCTTTTTGTTTATTAGTGGCACTCGTATTCTCCTGTATTTTTATTATATATTGTACAATATATATTGTCCATTTGTTTGCAACACAGTAAAACAGGTTTCTACGTTACATCAGCTACTGCCATTTTTCCACTTGCATCTTATTTCTATTATACAATTTCTAACAGTTTCCTCTCCAATCTACTGGTGCCATAATTAATGCTGTATCTCCTCTCCAAGCGGGAGGAGCAGCATAGGGAACCTTAGTATCCTCCCTTTTCACGCTGATTAGTACTTCTTCCTTTCCTTGTACAGTATTCTGAATGCATGTTTTCATGAGTTGTTTTTAAACCTTTAGTGTAAGCAACCTTCAAATGTAAAGAAATGAGCAGGAATGCCATATTTGGTATATCTGTTTGCATCTTAGTGAACAGTAGCACATACACTTTAATTAAAATGGGCAGAAAGAGAAATTGCATAATTCAGCTGTACTTATTATCCTGGTAACTTTGTCATGCCAGTTTTGTTTAGGCTGAGGAAGAAAGATATTCCAAATGCTGCTCGAAATAACTTTGCAATACTCCCTCTGTTGGCCATAATGCAGTAATTTTATACACCAAACACATTTCAAATAGATGAAGGTAGGTAAAAGGCAGTGTTAACTTTCAGCCTATTGCCTAATTATTCCGAAACCTACCAGCTAACAAATATAGCCCCTTTAGGGAATTTATATTTTTATCATAGTGTTTTCTCTGGTTATTCTATTATTATGTTATGTTATTTTGTTATATTATGTTAATTTGAGTTTTATATTTTTAAACGATAAATCACCTATGAATCTGATTTTATAATATTTAAAATGATTAATTGAAAGATTGGATGTTCTCTAGTAAAATCTGCTATGAAGGCCTTTTCATAAAACGTCATTTTATCTTAGCAGGAGTTATGCAAAAGAAAATTGAGATGAACATCTGTTACTGGTCTGTGGTTTGCTCTTCCATGAACTATAATTAATTGCACTCCAGGGCTTGCCACTATAGTCAAGACATACTGACACAGAAAAAAGGATAAACAACCTTTAAAACTAGTCCTCTAATTAAAGAAGGCAGCACTCCAGTTTCACAAATAAACTAGATTTAAGCTTATAAAATAGGATTTATATTAATTGTAAACATATAGTCTACACCAGGGGTCGGCAACCTTTCAAAAGCAGTGTGCCGAGTCTTTATTTGTTTACTCTAATTTAAGGTTTCGCGTGCCAGTAATACATTTTAACGTTTTTAGAAGGTCTCTTTCTATAAGTCTATAATATATAACTAAACTATCATTGTATGTAAAGTAAATAAGGTTTTTAAAATGTTTAAGAAGCTTAATTTAAAATTAAATTAAAATGCAGAGCCCCCCGGACCGGTGGCCACGACCCGGGCAGTGTGAGTGCCACTGAAAATCAGCTTGTGTGCCGAAGGCGGCACACGTGTGCGTGCCATAGGTTGCCTACCCCTGGTCTACACTCACACTAGTATAAATCAGAAGTAATTCTACTCAAGTCAATGGGTCAGATCCTCAGCTGGTGTAAATTGTCATAGTTCCATGGAAGTTAATAAAGCAACACCAATTTACATTGACTAAGGATCTGGTCCAATGTGATTCTGCTAATGTCAAACTGGTGTCAGTGAGAGGAGAATCAGCCCATATATTTTTGTTACAGTTAGAGCCTCTGTTGTCTTGGAGTAAGATTGAGCATTCTGTAACTTAAATCAAGCATGCTGCAAAGCCTGTTATTTTCCTAGATGTTTGGAAAGGTGGGTGGGTTAACAGAGAATGGTGAGAGAGAAAATGACTATGGATGTTAGTTTTGTTGGCAAATGTTAGTGGCTCATATAGCAGTCTGATCTAGTATATTTCCATCTGAATACATTGTGTATTTGATAGTTTTAATCCCTTTTGGAGAGCAACAAACCCAAGAGAAAGTGCTTTAAATTAAATCAAAGGAAATAAAGAGCCCAAGGAAACTGTTTGACATACGCTGAATTTCAATCCTCTATTTAAATGAATCCCTATACTTAGCAACAGTATCCTGTTATGTAAAAGAAAAGTACAGTAGCTAATGAATGGTACATGATGACCTTTTATTTTGTGCTTACACGTTTTTTCTGATAGATTTTTATGCATAAGTATCTATATGACCAGGAGGGAGCACTGGTATAAGAATTTACAATAGGAGCACAGCCAAATATTTTCAAAAGATGGTGTCGTTATTTAAAAAATTGCCTACTGACGAAGCTAGGCAAAAAGGGTTTCCAAAAATATTTGACCTGACATAACAAGCGTTGGGAGGCCAGGATTAAACTTAATACATCGTAGTGAAACCTTGCCCATACTCAAATTGTTTATTTGTTCTAGGTATATTTATTTCCTGCACTATAGCATATGTATGCTAGAGAGTAGTACATCATTTCTGTACTTTATTACCTCATTAAGTAATTCAAAGCTCTATTCAGAAACCAGTATTTCCTGGTTTCTGGGACACTAAGCATACAGTCAGACTGAGGAACGCTGTTTCATTTTTGTTCATTGGTTCGTTTTATATGGTAGCATGATGTGGATAATGGCAGAGCAGCATTAGAGGAAGAAGTCCTTTCCTGCTGTAGGCTATATTGCAAATCATCATGCAACAGGATTTGTAACTCTCTCTTAGGTTCACCAGTCTCCAAACCCATCTAACTGTGCACTCAGGTTTTAGGATTAATTACATGGCTTCCTGTACTGGAAGAGATTGTCATGTTACCACAGAAGATTTGAGGGTGTTATGCAGGACAAGGGGATTAAAAGGGCTACAGCAGTGGTTCTTAATAGTACAATGTTACAACACTGAAGTTTCACCTCTCCCTTAGTTTTAGCACCTCCCTCCCACCTGGCCAAAAAGAGAGGGTAGTCCTGGTTGCCATGGCCCTACTGTGACTGCCTCACCAGCCATGGTGAGAACCTGCAGGCACACATCATTGCATAATAGCTTTCCAAACAGGATTGCAGCCAGGCAGAAGAACCATAGTACACTCAGTAACTCCTCCCAGTGCTGGCATATTACAACTAACCTTTTAAAGAAAATATGATAGACTGACTATATTGAAATTAAGATTTAGCTATAATTCACTATACTGTAGATCTCTGTTAATTTCACTAACGTGATAAAGTAATAGAAATGATTTAATATCATAATGTTCTAAGGATTTAATATTATAAACTGGCTGAATACCAAGGTAATTTGTGAGGACAAAGTCAGGGCTGAGGACCATTAGTAGCAACTCTATCAATAGTAAAGGACAAATGCTTATATTAATGTCTTTTCAGGCCAGTGACAGAATGGACTGTCAGCAAAAATAGCGTTTTGCCTCTGCTGAGCAGTAATAGGTTAGTGTTATAACCTGGTGAAGGTGACTCTGCTGCTGCTGCTTTTCTTTCTCCTTGCCTTTGCGCAGGAGGGATTTTTTTGGGTGAGGTGTGTGTCACAAGCAGGGTGGCTAGAGTCCCCTAGGAGGGAGGTGATGGATGTGTGTGAGATGTGGGTTTCAGGAGGAGGCTTTATGTGCCTAACTCAATTAGCCACCATGGACATTTACAAAACCCCCAATGCTGGAAGTGCTGAAACCCCCTCGGTGGCTGTTTTCATTGTTAATGTCTTGAGGGGCCTAAATTGCAATGGGCAGCTGCTCCGCTACTTGGAGCCTCACAGTGCCCTGCAGCTTGGTGCCTAATTCATGTCTAAGCTCCAGTAGCATCCCCCTGTCCATCGTACCTGTGGGACCCAATTCAGTGCATATGCTTAGAGCATGCCTAAAACATCCAGAGGAGAACCTGCCTCCCTGTGAGCCTTTGGCCCAGTGGTTAGGGCATGCACCCAGAAGAGGTTTGTGAGGGGGAGAACTGGGATCCAATTCTGCATCCTTCCCCCAACCTCTGCCTACTGGAAGGGAGGTAAATGTGAGTCGCACACCACTCAGGAGCGTGCCCTGACCACACTGGAGGTGTGGCTGGAGCAGGTTGTTCAAGCTCTTGTCTTGAAACTTTCCTACTGTGTGTATATATAATTAGCTGTGTGTTGGAGAAGCAAAGGACGCTGAATGCCTGACGCCCACGGGTTAGTGCACTTACATATGCTGTAGAAGCCGGCCTGCAGGACCCTGGGTCTAAGCCATGTCACTCAGAAAGTGTTGGGTAACTCGCTCTACTTGGGTTTCATGCAGTCCAGCCTTCTTATGGAGGCCTTTTTTTTTTTCCCTTCAAGAAAAATGGAGATAGCTGAGTCCCATGGCTCACAGCTTTTAGTACCGACCTTTACTTAGGTTATGGAAGACATGGTGTGAGTGCTCCAGCCAGCTGAAGTGGTGTAAGGCCTTGACCATGGGTGGCCTAGGTCCCAGGAGAATGCCCTAACCACATGGCTATGGGATAGCCCTGATGTAGGACCATCTGCGGGGCAGGGCCTCCATTGCATCTGGTAAAGCTGTTACACAGTGTGTAAGTAATAAATATACCTGGGACTAGCTACAAAGCACTGACCCTACTGTACCCCAGTTGCTGCAGGGAAGCAGGAGGTTCACCTAAGAGATGGGATACCTAGCATTCAGGTCACTGCAGAATGTCTAAACTCTAAGCCTCACACTGGGGTAGGTGCTTGTAGCCACTTGGGCTACACAGCTGTGAGCCCTCTCCTGGAGTCAGGCCCCTTAGCCAGTCATTTAAGACAAACAAAAGCAGATGCCCACCTCCCTCTGGCCCCCCAGAGTTTACAACCTTTGGGTTGGCTGTGCAGGCATTGCCCCAGAACATGAGGTAGCCACAGTCAAGGTCCTTTCACTGCCTAAGGTGGCGTGTGGTGTGATGTGGGGGGTCACTCGCCATATAGGAGACAGTCCTATCCCCCCACCTCTGGGAGACTGCATGGCTGGTCAAAGTTGACGCTGATCCACCATGTATAAAGAGGTAACTATGCATTAGGACAAAGAGGTGCTCAGCTTTACTCCATCGCCCAGGTGCTAGTGCACCTGGCTGGCTTCTGCAAGACCTTTGTGCCACTTTCCTACAAGAAATCACAACCATGCCTGCAAAGGGCATTAGGTGACTGCAGTATGTCACTGTCAACCATCTCCCAGACTTCAGGGCCTTAGCCCTTTCTCGGTTTTTCTGAGAAAAGCAGAGGAGGATGCAGCGGGTCCCTTTAAACCCTGGCATTAGGGAAGTCACACGGGGTCTGAGAAACCTGCAGGCAATTGGCCCGTGCCTGGTGTTGCTTAGAGAGTTGAACTTGAGTTTCCCACCATTCATCAGTATGCTCCATACACTGGGCTAGGGCAGTTTCGAATGCAACTTTGTGTATAAATAATGAACTGGGCCTTGGGCTACAAGAGTGATGTGCTAGCTCCGGGGTGGGGGCTGGTTCAGGAGCTTAAAGACAATTTTCCAGGTTCCTTCTGGGACCTACAGCATGCCCCCTTCAGCAGGGCCATGCCTAAGTGTGAGGTGGTGGGAAGTGCTCTTTGATGCTTGGCATTCATAGCTGAGAGTACATTTACCCAAGCTCTTCAAGGCAGGAATCCACCAACCCCTCACTGATGTGGAGCGAGACATTTACTGACTGTTAGGACACCCATATTTTGCATGCCCTGACTCCAGGCCTATTTACTATCCCTGACAGGTGGGGTTCCCTCTCTAAACTGATCCCCTGTGTATAAATAATTAAATATGCATTGGGCCAAAGAGGCTCACACCATTACACTATAGCCGAGAGATTAGATCACTCACCTTTTAGGATAATCCTTTCAAAAAGCCACAATACATTCATCCAAGATGTTACCTAAAATAGTGCTTCTTTGGGGTGGTGTAATATTGTTTCCCTTGCCTCATGTTTCCCTTTCTGCTGCTTTGAGCATACTAACACAGCTGACCTGGTTTGAGAAACCCACCAAGGAAGAAATATAATCACAGTGAATTTATTTCAGCACATTACATAAGCGCATAAGAATAGCCATACTGGGTCAGACCAAAGGTCCATCTAGCCCAGTATCCTGAATGAACAGAGCAGCTAATCATCAAGTGATCCAGCCCCTGTTGTCCAGTCCCAGCTTCTGGCAAACAGAGGCTAGGGACATCATCGCTGCCCAGCCCAGCTAATAGCCATTGATAGACCTATCCGCCAGGCATTTTATCTGGTTTTTTTGGAACGCTGCTATAGGCTTGGCAACATCACCCTTCACAACATCCTTGGGCATGTAGCTCCACAGGGTAACTGTGCATTCTGTGAAAACAACATTAAAATGACTACTAATTGTACCCTAGTTAAATATTTGTTATTTTGAGGAAATTGTGAAAGTGCTATAAAAAACATTACATACAGTAGATCAATAACTACTTGAAAGAGAAACTGGAGTATAGCAACCAACTGGAAAAACAGAATGTAACTACATCATGTCAGCCAGTTTCTGTCTGAACAGATGTAAGAGCAGGTGGGGATGTAAATGCCACCTTATTTTGTGGTAGAAAAATAAAAACGTCAAATTGAACTGCAATCATACTGTGATTATGGCCTGAAAGTCTGTGATTGTGGTTTCACATTCAGGGCAATGCCAATGTGGCGGAAGAGTAATGTTTTGCTTTGTGGCTTGAATGTTGAATAAGCACAGGAGGAGAAAGCCATACTAGAAATGGTAAATGGTAGAAGAAAAAGATACTGAACGCATAAGAGGAAGAAACAATGGTGTTATTTAAATGTCTGACAGAGTATGAAATTAATTTTTAACTTTTAAGCCAACAGCTACACTAAGGTTTTAATATTAACCATTTCGTAAAACAAAAAAGGTCATGCTTTCACACACACCCAGCCCCACCCCCGTTCATGGCCACACCAATGGTGGTTTGTGTTTTTGTTTTTAAATACAATGTAGCATTCACTGAAGGGCCAGAAATCATCTTTTTATCCACAAAATAGGCAAAGTACTTGCAAAAGCAGTGCAAGCTGCCCTCCCCACGACTCTACCACTGCTGTATCTTAATCCTGACACAGAGGGACCTCTGCTTTAGAGAGTAGTATAATGTATAGTCTATGATGATGAGATTGTTGGGGAGATGGCTTTGGTGGCAGGGACTTGTTCATACTGGTAACTGACCAGAAAGCACTAAGTTCATTTCACACAGGCCCACTACCAAACCCTCAGATGGGGGTAAATTTTGAAGGTAGCTGGGTTTGAATGGGGACTTACTGTAGAGGCAAACAATTTATATTATATCCAAAGAAAACCCTACATTTGTAGAGGCTGCAAAGTCGAGCACTCAAAAGTTAGGAAATGCCCAATTTAAGATAGCCTGTACAACCTTAATTTGTCCATCTTCTGTAAATGCGTTATAATACAGCCTTTAATTACATAACCACAGACTGTTCAGTCCACAGGCCCCCTGCCTCCTTCAGTGCACAGGACAGTCGATGCTCACTGAGTCAGTAACTATTCAATATTCAGTATATGGCTCCTGCTGCTGCATACTATATAAGCCACTGGCGAAAGACTGAGTGAAGTGTGGGGTCTGGAGCTTCCATTCGTGATTTGCGTAGAAGGAGCTGCTGAGCATCACCGCCAGAGTTGCTGGTGCCCGGGAGGTGCATGGCATGGAGGGCGACCCCATGCCTGAGGCACCAGTTCCAGAGGAAGATGGCCTCTGTGCAGAGGGAGGGGGACCAGGCGCCACCCGGCTTGTTGATATATATGATCAGTGTCCCGTTCTTGGACAGCAGTTGACTGTGTCGGGCAGGCATGCCCGACAGGCAAGGCAGGCAGCCAGCAATTCTAGTATTTTGATGTGCATCCATGCCTCTTGCGGTATCCAGACGCCGTCCAGATGAGCGCCCGACCCAATGAGGGAGCCTTCCGTGGTGCGAGTGCTGTGAGGAGAGCAAATGGGATCCCAGCCAGAAACTTGGACAGGTTGGTCCACCACGTGAGGGAAGCTAGGACCGAGTGGGGGAAGCAGAATCTGCTTGCCAAAGTGGCCTGCAGGCAGGCATGAGGCGTAATGGAGGTGCAGGCCATCATGTGGCCAAGGACAGAAAGGCACTGACGCATTTGCATACACGGGTGGGAGCAGAGCTGCATGATGAGTGAAGTGAGGGCAGCAAAACAAGCCATTGGGAGAAAGGCACGGCCTGTGAGAGAGTCCAGACATTCCCCGATAAGCATGAGCATACGGGTAGTGGCAAGGCGGACTTGTCCTCATTAATAGAAACCCAGGCCATGGAGGAGGGCACAAAGGGTCTGGATAGTGGAGGGGAGATGAGTACGCGCTGGCGCAACAAGGAGCCAGTTGTCTAGGTAGGAAAACATGGAGTGGCCAAGATGATGCATATGGGCTGTGACAAAAATCTTCATGAACGCACACAAAACAGTGGTGATACCAAAGGGGAGGACCCAGAATTAATAATTAGAGTGCTCCACTATGAAATGGAGGAACTTCCTATGAGCTGGGTGGATGTCGACATGGAAGTAGGCATCCTTCATATCGAGAACCAGGCCCAGTGGGCGAGTGAGATGGGAGAATGAGAGGGAGCATGACCATGCAGAGACAGAATTTGCATATGAATTTGTTCAGTGCCCAGCGGTCCAGAATGGGGCGGCAGCAACTCGGCTTTTTTGGCATGAGGAAATAAGTGAAATAGAATCCATTGGTATGGTAATGGTAGGGGATGCATTTGACGGTGCTCTTCTGGAGGAGAGTACACGGGAAGAATCCCCACGGCCACCAGGGGGTGGGTGACGAGGGGGGAATGAGCAGAACTCTATCTATCCCTGATGGATGACATCCACTACCCATCCATCGGTGGTGATTTTGCACTAATTGTGGGTGAATAGGGCAAGGCACCCCCCGAAGATGATATGAGGCACCACAGCAAGTGGTTTGTGGGTCTCAAGGGGAGATTCAAAATGGCTGGGTGGAAATGGGGGAATAATGGGGTCCCTGGGTGTGTGGGTGATGGCTCCTACGGGCGTTGGAAGTAGGGCTAGTAGGCAGATCAGGGATGGGGGCAGAAAGACTGTCTCCGCTATCAGCGGGTAGGAGCTGGGGTGTAAACGTAGAGCAACTTCAGGGTGGCATGGGAATCCTTAAGAGCGTGGAGGGTTTCATATGTCTTTTTGCTGAAAAGTTTGTGGTTCTCAAAGGAGAGGTCCTCCTTAGGGAAGCTGGAGGATTGGAGCCAAGAATCACGGCAGAGTACAATCACTGGTCACTAGAGTGCAAGATGCAGTGTCAGTGGTGGCGACCACGGGTGGAAGGACCACCTTGGCAACGAACTACGCCTGGAAGTCCTGCTGTTTGTCCACCAGAAGGAAGGGTTGGAACTCTGCTAGCTTAGAACAGGACAGGGAATTGTATTTCACCAAATGGCCTGGTAATTGGCAATGTGAAACTGGAGGCCCATGAAGGAGTAAACCTAAAAAAAAGCCTCTCTGGACTCCATCTACATTCCCACCCTCCCAGACTGCGTTCCTCACCTTTGACAGTTGGGCCTCACCCACTCCTCCGTCTATGTCCAGCTGGCAGCACTCATTGCCTTCCTTTCCCTGCGGATGGTTCTTCTGTCTTCACTCACCCGACCACTGCCCACTTCCTTCACGGCCTTCTCAACACCTTCCCATCCATGCGGAAGCCTACCCCCCCTTTTGGGACCTGAATCTTGTCCTCTCCACCCTCACTAAGCCACCCTTCAAACCTCTTACAATGTGCTTTCTCACCCATCTCTCCATGAAGGTGATCTTTTTGGTAGCCATCACCTCAGCATGACAGGTTAGTGAGCTGGCAGCCATGATGGCCAACCTACCCTTTACCCACAAAGACAAAGTCTTCCTGCGCCTGCACACCAAATTTCTCCCCAAGGTGGCCTCACCATTTCACCTAACCCAGTGCATACAGCACCTGATCTTCTATCCTAAAACACACGCCTCCTCCAGGGCACAAACGCTGCACTCTCTCGATGTCCGCTGGACGCTAGCCTTTTACCCACGCACCTGCACCTTCTGTGCCTCAAACCCGGCTCTTCATCATGGAGCGCTGCTCAGGTTGCACCCGCTCCTCGCAACACCTCTCTGAATGGATCTCCTGTTATATTGAGGAATGCTATGCTCTCGCTCATGTTCCTTCCCCCCTAGGAGTCACCGCCCACTCCACAAGTGCGCATGCTACCATGTCAACCTTCTTCGCAGACATACTGTGGCAGGACATTTGTAGGATGGCCACGTGGTCCTCCGTCCACACTTTTCCCACTCACTATACCATCACACCTGTGGAAGTGGTAGTGCAGCAGTTGGCTGCACCGTCTTACAGACTGTGACGTGCCAGTCCTCGCGCCCAGCTCTATGCTGAGCACTGCTCGCTACTCTCCCACGTCTGGAATCCATATAGGGACGATCACTCGAAGAAGAGGAGGTAACTTACATAACTAGAGTTTCTTCGAGCTGTGTGGTCCCTATTTGGATTCCAGTACTTGCCGTCCATCCCCTCTACTGCAGCCTCCTTTGCTTGCTGGTAAGAGGGACCTGGAGTGGCAGCGACCCGCACAGCCTCTTAAAGCCTTGGAGGCACCATGCAGCCAACACATGTGCAGGTCAAACGGACAGTACTACAAACAGTTTCAGCTCCGATGCATGGTGCGCATGCGCACCCTTGCCTGGAATCCAAATAGGGACCACACATCTTGAAGAACCTCCAGTTACAGCAGCAGTTCTCAAACTTTAGTAACCCAAGGAACCCCATTTTGATTTAAAAATTTTCGGGGACCCCCAGCCCGCCCCCTGCTCAGCCCTTGCCCCATCCCCTTCCCTGAGGCCATGCCCCTTCTCCGAGGCCCCACCCTCTGCTCACTCCATCCCCCTTCCCTCCGTCACTCATTCTTCCCTACCCTCACTCACTTTCACCAGGCTGGGGCAGAGGGGTTGGGTGCAGGAGGGGGTGCGGGCTCTAGGAGGGATTTTGGGTGCAGGGTGTAGGCTCTGGCCTGGGGCAGGGGTGCAGGCTGTGGGAGGGGGTGAGGGGTGCAGGCGCCAGCCAGTCTGCGCTTACCTCAGGCGGCTCCCGAAAATGACCAGCACATCCNGGGGGGGGGGGGGGGGGGGGGGGGGGGGGGGGGGGGGGGGGGGGGGGGGGGAAAGGGGCAGGGGGTCTCAGCGCACTGCCTGCAGGCACCACCCCTGCAGCAGCTCCCATTGGCTGCAGTTCCCGGCCAATGGGAGCTGCAGAGTCGGTGATCGGGGCAGCGTGCAGAGACCCCCTGTTCCCCCCACCAGGGCTGGGAGGGAAGGGGAGGAGTTGATCAGTGGGCCCCTGGCATCCCTTGGGGTACCTTCGGGGACCCACAGACCCCAGTTTGAGAAATGCTGAGTTACAGTAAGTAACCTCCTCTTATAGACCCTTGCACACCATGCCTATCTCTGACTCCTGTGCTGTTATCCAACACCTCACCAGCTCCTGTTCCTTTTCCCCTGCCCTCTGACGCCTGAAACCCTCTCTCCTCCCCGCCCCTTGTTGTCAAGGCAGCCTGCCTCATCCAGTTCTTCCATGCTGGCTAGGACCCTTGAAAGCACAGCAGAATTTCAGTTCTTGTGCCCAGAACCATAGCTGCCTCTGGTTACCATGCTGAACTGCAGGGAAAGTTGCTCAGCCCCAGCCTTGAGTATACCCCATGTAGATAGAATCTTCAGAGATTTTAGATGCCAAACTGTAACCAGTCTCTCAGCATGCCTAAACTTAGATTTTTCAGAGATTTATAATTTAGCCATAGTTGAGCAAATTTGCACCAGGCCAGCAACAGGCATATATTTGACACCTGACAGTTCCCACCCACGCCAAGTTCCAAGTCCTTGTTCCAGAGCATGGGGATGCTAGAACTTCTCAGTTAAATGACTGTAAACATTTGTTTCAACAAGGCAAAAACAATGCATTTTCCTTAATCTTGTTCTTAGAAATGGCTGAACTGTTTTAGCTGAAACTTTCCAAAAACATTCAGCCTGAGGCAGATGCCCAGTATGGAAAATTTTATCCCTAACATTTTGGCATAGTTACAAACTATTGGGGGGGGGGGGGTGTTAAAAAATGGGGAGTGTAAGGGAACTTGAAGCAGCATGAACAACCTTACCTTTAATATGCCCTTTGAAACCTCCCTCTGCCCCCAATCCAGGCGGTTCTCAGACTTTTTTCTTCACATGGATCACATCTTAATAAAAAGATTGGCTTGAGTACCCTCTTCTCCCATTCATAATCACATCTTTAACCTCTCATGATTGCATACTTCACCATGGCAACTACAGTAATTTAAATGGAAAAGCAGTGTTAGGAAAACACATTTGTATTTTTGGTTGTCTTAATGTGAATTGTTTTGTCCTTTTTAAAAATAAGTCAATCATACCATTTACTTTTGCTCTTCATTTCCTCTCCCAATCTTGTTTATTCTGTTCCACCATCTCCTATGCATGTACTTTTCTGCCACCAGGTCCCCCTTGCTCCTGCAATGCACTTGCATATGTTTATTAGGTATCTGATACCCCTCTTCCTCAGCACATGCTTCCTTACCACTTAGTTCTCTTCTCCGACGACAGGCCCAGCACTCATCTCCCTGACACATACTGCCCAGCTGCCTTGTTTTCTGTTCCCACAGAATTCCTCCCTTGGTTAAGGCAGCACTGCCCATTTCACTGGCAGCTGAGATTCCTGATGAAAGTTTCTGTTTCTTCTCCTCCTCCTTTTAGGCACCAGCAGCCATTAGTAATGGTCTCCTCTTTGTTTCTACTTTTTCCTATTTTTAAATCTTCCAGGCTCTGGTTCTTCTTTGCATTTCTCCCTTCTTTATGTCAAATTGAAGAGACACAGTGTACACTCAGGGACGACATCCTTGTATTTAAAGTTATTTATTTCTACTTTTTCTGAGGTGATTGCAAACTCTTATTTTTGCATTTATAATAAAAGGATAGAAAAGCTTCTGTAGACTTAATTTAAAGGCTTCATATAACAAGCCATATTGCTAGTGTTTAAGTGGAAGTTCATTTATTGTGACAAAGCTTTATTGCATTAAAATAAAATTGATGGGTGATTTTTAAGCAATAGTTTAATAGCCTACCACTATTATTTCTATAATGGTTGTGCCTAGATTGCCAAATCAAGGTGTACAAATCTCTTATGAAACAGGGTTCTCCTTATTAAAATGTAATTTCCGCATGCTCTTAGTCTCCTCAGATCTAGGACAGGGCCTAGTCTGTCTTTCATTTCCCAAACTAGGAATTTGCAAAGAGTAGTACACATACCCTTGGTTCTTGAAAAGGGATTTCTTGGCTGAAGAAGAAAACTCCACTAGAAAAGGATTATAGGAGTAAGAACATAAGAATGGCCCTACTGGATCAGACCAAAGGTCCATCTAGCCCAGTATCCTGTCTTTCGACAGTGGCCAGTTTCCCAGAGGGAATGAACAAAACAGATAATCATCAAGTGATCCATCCTGTCGCTCATTCACAGCTTCTGGCAAACAGAGGCTAGGGGCACCATTCCTGCCCATCCTGGCTAATAGCCATTGATGGACCTATCCTCCATGAATGTATCTAGGTTTTTTTTTAACCCTATTATGGTCTTGGCCTTCACAGCATACTCTGGCAAGGAGTTCCACAGGTTGACTGTGCACTGTGTGAAGAAATACTTCCTTTTATTTGTTTTAAACCTGCTGCCTATTAATTTCATTTGGTGACCCCTAGTTCTTGTGTTATGAGAAGTAGAAAAAAACACTTCCTTATTTACTTTCTCTAGACCAGTCATGATTTTATAGACCTCAATCATGTCATCCCTTTTCCAAGCTGAAAAGCCCCAGTCCTATTAATCTCTCCTCATACAGAAGCTGTTCCATACCCCTGATCATTTTTGTTGCCTTTTGCAATTCCAATATATCTTTTTTGAGATGGGGCGACCACATCTGCACACAGTATTCAAGATGTGGGCATATCATGGATTTATATAGAGGCAACATGATATTTTCTGTCCTATTATCCCTTTCTTAATTATTCCCAGCATTCTGTTCACTCTTTTGACAGCCGCTGCACATTGAGTGGATGTTTTCAGAGAACTATCCACAATGACTCCAAGATCTCTTTCTTGAGTGGTAACAGCTAATTTAGACCCCATCATTTTATATCTATAGTTGGGATTATGTTTTCCAATGTGCATTACTTTGCATTTATCAGCATTGAATTTCATCTGCCATTTTGTTGCCCAGTCACCCAATTTTGAGAGATCCTTTTGTAGCTCTTCGCAGTCTGCCTGGGTCTTAACTATCTTTAGTAATTTTGTATCATCTTCAAATTTTACCACCTGACTGTTTACCCCTTTTTCCAGATAATTTATGAGTGATATCTTTCATTTATGAAAGGGGAAGTACAAGTAGTTGCAAGGGGACATTTGGAGGAAAACTCTGATTTAAAGGTGTTTAAGACCAGTTTATGTAATCAATTACCCAAGGGAGAACATTGGAAAAATACTGTACTTCTAAAATACTCATATGGAAGAATATAAATAAAACTACAACTGTGCATCCAGAGTATCACCAAACTATATTTGCATATTTATTTTCTATTAAAAGGCAATATTTCATTATAAAATTCTGTAATGCAATTGGACTCTCCTTCTGAATGATTAAAAACAGAAATCAGACACTCAAGGGAAAAACATAAAAGGAATTGCATATACGCATTAGAAACCCATACAGTATACACTACATGAATCACTAAGACAGGCAGACAAAACAGTAACATTTATTGACAGAATAAAAGAACAGTAATGAACAGAGTGCTAGCAACAAATAGTACGTTTATGTTCTGCAATTTATGAAAACCGACAAGTACAAAAAATCTTCAGTTTGGGAAATCTGTGACAAATGCTGGCAAAAATGGTAATGTGTATTGGATTCAAATTTAAAAAAGCATACAAGATTAATACCAGGACAATACATATTTTCCATTTAAAGAATATATGAATTACATACTTCAATAAAAATTCTGAAGGATTTTTTTCTTGCATTCAGCAAAGACTGATGTGCTAGAAATTGAGTGGGTTAAGATTTCCCATTGGCTTCATCTCCGGGTCCAATATTGTTTTAAGTGTGTAAAATTGGAGAGAGAAGTGCTAAGAATATTTTTAAATTTTTCCTTTCTCATTTACTTTTCTTTAAGTGAAACTGTCAGCAGAAAAGTCAAACAACTGAGTGCTAAAACAATATTACCACTTATAAAGGCACAATAGTTTCCAGACACTGTACGAAGATCCATCTCCTAACCTTCATTGACCAGTTTTTCATTACAAAATGAGAATATATAAAACCCTACACTTTATCCCAAAATAGAGGAGATTAAAATATCTGTAAAATCAGTGGTTAACATATATAAAAAGCTAAGCTTATTGTGGAAATTACATTTCCAACATATTGTAAACATTTTTCCTACCTGTGAAGACCTCAAAATATTCTTTGGTATTTTCTACACAGACGCTTAAGGGATCTTTGCAACTGTGCAATTTTATACTTTTTTAAATAAGAAAATTGCTCTTGGAATATTTTACATTAGCTAGCTTTGCATCATTTTAAAAAATGAAGTATGCATATATGGTCACAGTTTTAAAGTGGATATATCCTTTTCACAAGGCAGATGTATCCTTTTAACAAAGCGGATGTATCCTTTTAACAAAATATTTCCTATTTATAAGTAGCTGTACTTAATTGTTTTGGCCAAAAACCCATTTTTGGAATAGATCTAATGGATTACATGATACCAAACTTGGATGTTCTCCGTTTCCCGTTAGGCACGTATTTAATGCTGCATTATACAACAGTTGATCCTAGAGAGGAGAAGAGAGGAAAACAAAACAAAACAGCACGCAGAGTAAGTTTAAATATTTGTTTGTAATTTTTTGTGAATTTACTGCTAGTTTTTTAGGGTAGGGCCCAACAGGTAAACTCAGAGACTGAAACCCTATTTATCAAACAGGTAAAGCACCATGCAATGGCACAACAAACTGCCACACATTGTCCCACAAATTTATATCAAGCTGTCAGGGAGGGGCCACTTCTAGGGATGAAAGAAAAGTCCATTCTCTGTGCCCAGTTGATCCTTGGCATTTCCGCCAAGAGAGTTCAACATGAGTGCTAACGCACCAATTGTTTAAGTTTGTTGTGATGTGGACATTTCTCCACTGGAACTGGACTGAGGCCATCATTTTACATTTGCCACAGCATAGCCAACAGAGTGGGCTGTATTTTAATCTGCAACCTAAAGGTGAAAATGTCTATACACGTTTTTTTCCCCAGAGCTGAGCTATCCATTCTTGTCTTTTGCTATAAATAAAGTCATGCTAACCCTGTAGCAACTCATATTTGATCAAAAAATCTTTTCTTTCAATTAAAATAGATACATCTTTATTTACTGCATAAATTGCTTGGAAGTACCTTTCGAAGTTCCCACTTCTCTTCTCCAGGGGTGAATGTTTTTTGACCTTTGTAGTTACAGACCCGAAGCTGCACTGGTCCTTGAGAAGCATACAGACAGAGCTCCTTCTGAATGTTATGTCGAATCTCAGAGTGTTCAGAGTATTCAAAGTACTATATAAATAAAAATTAAATACGTTTTTACATATATTAGGTGGGAACAAGCAACCACAGCAACTAAATTCATCCCTTGAAATTCCATGCCAAAAACAAGTCAAGTTTAAAAAATATATTGTATCATTCTAGAGAGACAAGGTGGGTGAGGTAATATCTTTTATTGGACCAACTTCTGTTGGTGAAAGAGACAAGCTTTCGAGCTATACAGAGCTCTTCTTCAGATCTGGAAAACTAACTCGATAGCTTGTCTCTCTCACCACCAGAAGTTGGTCCAATAAAAGATATTACCTCACCCACCTTCTTTCTCTAATATCCTGGGACCAATACTCCTACATCACCACTGCATACAACATTGTATCATTCTGTTATCTAACAGTTTAAATATAGTATCCAGGTTCAAATATTTATCATGCATGTTATGCAAATATTTACATAAGTAAAATATTCATATACTTTGCTTACATGGAAACTTATTAAGTATTACAGCTAGTATTTTTAATTATTACACATAAAACTATGTTACAATCTTAATTCAGCCCCCTGAATTATGATAGAATCTTTTATTACATGATCACATTACTATTTTTCCATAGGACCCTGCCTCATAAAAGGGGCCAAATTAAGGTTGCATGCACTACTTTAATTTTAGCATTAAAGCATACATTTAGCACTTTTGATTACTTTTAATGTATTTTTTCTATGTAATTTACTACCATTTTTTTTAAAAGCAACTGAAAAAAACAAATTTAATCATATGGAAATGTATTGATTCCCACTTGGTTCATTAGCAGGGTTATAACCTTTATGTCCACAGCACAGATCTCAGCCACTTGACTTCATAGAGTAACTGATAACAATAGTAGATTGCTGTCCTCTATGGAGGCTAGTCACTAAAAGGATATGTAGGCACACATTTTGCCATTGTGTTTCACAACCATTTGCTGACCACAGAGGAATGCAGAGATTCAGGAATCCCGGGTTATTATGGGATGTACTCTAGTTATTAAAAACATTTCTGCCTATGTCCCCACCTAAAACCTAGCCCTTCCAGACAGTGCTTGTTACAGTTCCAGCCTCCTCTATTCTCATCTCCCTCATTATACCAGTCTGTTCATCAGCGCCAAGTCACGGTCTCCCTCATCCCTTCAACTTCAGGTCTCCCACACCCACATTTCCCCAAGGCTGTTCACCCCAGTCTCCCCCACCCCCCCCCAACCTATACCCCTAAGTTTGGTTCTTCACTCCTATGCACTCCAGTCAGTCAGCTTCCTCCTCCTCACTACCTGGGCCCTAGCAGGGGGAGAATACAGGGAAAACAAACAAACAGTCTCCTTGCTCTCAACTCCTGTACCCATCATCACAAAGGCCCCCGATCTCCAGGAGGAACAATTGCAGAGAAAGTCCTGTTCAGCCCCTGCTGACCTGGGATGCAGCGTGCAGTGTACATGGAATATTCACAGAATTTAGCTTACAAACTCTAACATATCTCTACTGAGCATATGCTTAACAGAGATTTTAGATGCTCAAAAGTCAGCCAAATTTTGACAGGTTTTTACAGGGATGGTAAAGGCACATTCCTGACATCAGTATGACCACCTTTCCATATTTTAAGTCCCTGCTCCAAAACACTGAGTTGCTAAATATGGAGTTTAGTATTTTTCCCTAATCTCTTTTTGAGATATAGTTGTACCATATTTTGCTGAAATAAAAAAAATCACCTTGAGGCAGACACCCAGTATGGAAAATTTAAACCCAAACCCAAACACACATCACTACCAGCACCATCTACAATAAAAACAGATCTTAAAAGAATTTTAAGAAGATTCAGAATATTATGATTGAGCAGAAAAAATGTGGAATTTTGCTTCACTTCACCAAGACAACTTATTAAAGTAGATATGGCAGACTATGCCTTTGTGTGGCAGATCTTTTAATACCATGCTTTTGTACCAAGGTTGTGTAAATTGCTAAAGAGATTAATATAGAATCATAATCCCTCAAGTAACATAGTGAATGGGATCCAAAGGAAAATGCTGTATAATAGGAAAGACTAACATAGCAAGTCAGCTAGCACAGACCTATAACTGCCCTTTTCTCATTTAAATTAATAGGGAAAATTTCCATTTACTTTAATGGTGCAAGATCAGACCCCCTAGGTTATGCAGCTGTTAAATACTGTTAACAACTGAACATACCATAGATAACATCCAATGATTTTACTGAGAAAAAGAGGAAGAGAGAATTATAAAAAAAAAATTTGATAAAAGAAACAGGTATCAAATCAGCAGTGAGATAACTTGTCAGTTACAACTATTTTTATTCAATGTACTGATGTTTACAGTGTTTTTAGTAACATTTATTACTAATGACTGTGTGAGGCAGCATTTAAGAAAGCAGCATAGACAGTTCTTTTTTGTTTTGTTTTTTAACACTACAGTAGTGGCTAGAGGACTCAGTATCAGAGATGCACTGTTAACACACATTAAAAGGCAATTCGTGCCCCAAGAGCTGTGTGTCAAGGAGAGCTCCTGTTGGGAAATTCAGCAATTTAAAATGTTATATTTCTCAAAATGCTAGATTTTTATTGGCACAGGGCAGACCACTCTGACCTCCCACTATGAGGCTGTAAGCATGACAGGGCAGGTAGCTCAGGTCTGGCTGTTCGATCACCCACTGACAGTTTCCCACCGGCTTCCTCCTTGACAGCGTGAGTCCTGGTGACAGAGAAAGAAGCAGTAGGAGGAAGAATAAGAGAAAAGAAGAATCAAGATAACATTTACAAAGGAAAAGTGAGGAAAAAGAAGTGTTTCTGTAGCAGAGAAGTCAAATGAGGAAGAACTGCAAGTTGCATGACAGAGCAGTGAACTGGTGTCATGTGGCTGAGATATCTATTCTGTGCACTTTCTGCATGTGTCCAGAAATTTTTTCATCCAAATGCCCCTGTAAATTCCACTAAGGGAAGGCTTACTGAGTAGCCCAGACTCAGAAATGGAGGTTCAATTCTTCCTGAGAATATAGTTATACTAGAAATTTTCACCAACAATTTTCTAAATTAAAAAAAAAAAAAGGTCCTCTGTAATACAGTTTGCAATTATTACAGTATCAGCTTCTGCTATTATAGGTGAGGATACCCGAAGCTATTTCTTTTAACTAATTTCAAACCACTTCTACGGTAAAAATACCATTGTATGTGTATGCAATTTCTCACTTGCATGAATGCGCCTGGGTATTTGTCTGTCTAAAGTTACATGTGCAGTTTTTGTGCAAGCAATTTTGAAGATCTGAACCATAACAGTGAAAGATCACAGAAACTTCCTTGCAATTTTTATATTTACTGTCCTCTCATGCAAGAATAATATAGGTAACAAAAAACAATTAGCTTATCTTCATACTAA
Organism: Platysternon megacephalum; assembly: GCA_003942145.1. Taxonomy (NCBI): domain Eukaryota; kingdom Metazoa; phylum Chordata; order Testudines; family Platysternidae; genus Platysternon; species Platysternon megacephalum. The sequence goes on along the minus strand of QXTE01000009.1, from coordinate 14,413,705 downwards.
AATATGTATGCCAATACTACTAGAGGGAAAATTAAGCTTTGCATAGGGATATGTTATATCTGTGTGGACCAGTTGCGAAAGAAATTAAGTATAACAACATTTTACCTGGTTTCCCCCAAGTCCATGACAGGTATACATAATTAATGGTTTGCCACCATGGTTATTTTCGCCAACATCTAGACATAGACGTCTACCTACATTTTTTAACTGAAGAAAACACAAGTTATTTTTGCATATAACTAAGTTATTTAAAACTTGCCAACAATTAAAAAGAGTAAACAGCTATTTTACTTAAAGTTCCATCTTTAAATGTACAACCCTGTCCACACAAGAAGTTAAATCTTTGCTAGACTAAACCTCATTATTGTATTCTGATAGTACCCACAATAGGTTAGGCATTGTCCACAAACTCAGGAAGACATGTTCTCTATTCTGAACAGCTGGCAATATAATAAGGCAAGCAACCTATTAAGGTTGTATGAGAAAGCTAAAACAAAACAGTTTACAATAAACATTAACTATTCCCAAATGCACCTGAACTTAACCAATATTAGTAGGCTAATATCTTATAGAACTATAACACATGAGGAGTAATATGGTGCAGGAAAACATGGTGGCCTTATAGATAAGTGCTGAGAAAGAATCCACATGCAAGAGACAGTGTGGAAGGAGCCAAAGACAGTCGTGGGAAAAGCTAAAACAGGATTCTAGCACAGTTTCCCTCATCAGTTTGAGCAGGGATTTCTCTCTGAAAACCATGTTAGAGACCATCTAAAGTTGCATTTATAATGACAATTTCTGGAAAACCTCTCACCATATAATTAACACTGCTGCTGCAGCCACTTCAGAGCTAGAAACTGTAGGAGTACTAATGTTACTACCATCTGAACAGGGTTGTGAAACATCAGTCAAGTAAAAAGTGCATTATTGGAGCTACAACAGTGCTAGTCATGAGGGAGATTTTCATAAAAAATACAAGTATACACAAGGTTAAAGAATGAGTCTAAAGAATGTTCTTCTAGCAAAATTTGGAGAAAAGAATTCCCACACTAGTCAGGGAAATTCTAGAATCATGCTAACAATAACTGAATTAAACTTGCTAGTACTGTTGTTTATACTACTTTAGGGTTGAAATCAGGCAAACTTCAGTGGTAGGATTATATAGTGAAACAGAAATTAACCAAAATTGGAAATACACTCACAAATCCAGATAATGGAGGATTCAGGTCTGGTACATATGCCTCAGGATAAACATTATTTAGATACCAAGTAAAATTTTTACAATGTAGCCGCTGCCTTAAATCAAGTCTTTTTGAGATGTCTCCAAATGTGCTCTGTTGGAAAAAAACACCCCAAAACAATAACAAATCAGATTTATATAACTGTCTGGGAGATGTCCTGGGGAGTAGCACTAAACAAGTGTTTGAGTTTAATATTTAAATCTAAAAAAATACTGGGTTTAAACAGAACACAGCAATACATTTAATAATTTAATACATAAAAATTGCATCTGTTAGACTTATAGAGACAAAGCACCATTGACCTCTTGCACACACTTCCAACTGCTAGAGGCAGAGCAAACCCATCTTCCTCTGAAGCAGTGCTGTAAGGGTCCTCAATGGCAACAGGGAGCAGGGAAACATGGGAGCAGGGAAACGTAATACTGATTACGTTAAGAAAATCCAACACATTATATTAGGTTAACAATAAATTAGTCTAAGTGTAAATGTGAGGCTGTCAAAGTAAGGCAATGTAGTGGAAGACACACACATATGCAGTGCAGTTTAATGCTGTGTGTATGTACTGTTCATGAAATAAAACACAGCATTAAACTGCTTCTGTTCTGATCTCCGATACAAAACTAATGAAGGAATACCTTCTGTTCGTTGCTAAGCAGGGAGTGCTGCTGTCAAACTGCCAAGGCGTATCTAGTGGGGCGTGCATGGGGTTAGTCTTGACTTGGATAATAGAGTGCAGAGTGTGCTTATAAAATCTGCAGATGACACCAAATTGGAGGAGGAGTTGCAAGCAGTTTGGAGGACAGGATTAGATTTCAAAATGACCTTGACAAATTGGAGAATTGGTCTGAATTCAACAAGATGAAATTCAATAAAGATAAGTGCAAAGTACTTCAATTAGGAAAGAAAAATCGAATGCACAACTATAACATGAGGAATAACTGGCTAGGTGGTAGTACTGCTGAAAAGGATCTGGGGATTATAGTGGATCGCAAATTGAAGAAGAGTCAACAATGTGATGCAGTTGCAAAAAAGGTTAATATCATTCTGGGATGTATTAACAAGAGAGTGTTGTATGTAAGACCAGGGAGGTAGTTGTCCCACTCTACTCAGCACTGGTGAGGCTTCGGCTGGAGTACTGTGTCCAGTCCTGGGTGACACACATTAGGAAAGATGTGGACAAAAAGAAGCAAGTCCAGAGGACAGCAAAAAAAAAAAAATTTTTTTTAGAAAAACCTAGCCTATGAGCAAAGGCTAAAAACAACTAAGCACATGTTTAGTCTTGTGATTGAGGGGAGACATGCTAACTGTCCAAATATACGTTAAATGCTGTTACAAAGAGGATGGTGATCAATTTTTCTCCACTAAGTTAGGACAAGAAGTAATAGGCTTAATCTGCAGCAAGGAAGGTTTAGGTTAGATATTAAGAAAAACTTTCTAACTATAAGGGTAGTTAAGCTCTGGAATAGGCTTCCAAGGAATCCCCATCATCAGCCGAGCATCTGAGCGAGGGGGATGTCACCACTTCCAGGGAGCCCCCCCAGTTAAGCGCTGCCTAGAGCCCGCCTCACCCCCGTCTGGTGCACCAACCCCCTGCCCTCTCCCACACCCAAACTCTGCTGCTGGGGGGGGGGGGGGGGGGGGGAGGCGTGGTGGCCCGAGACTGCCCCAGCAGCGGCCGGTGCGCGTGGCACAGGGGCTGCCTGAGCTGCCCCTGCAGAAGTCACGGAAACTCACGGAATCTGTGACCTTAGTGATGATTTCTCGAGGTCCCTTCCAGCTCCCCATTTCTATGAGTCTGCACCATGAGGAAGGTCAAGAAAGAATCAGAAACTGTATAGGAAATGAGAGAAGACTCTTTACCAGGGGCCCAAATAGGTTTTTGTTGTGTAAGGGATAAGAGACAGACCAACTGGCTGAAGGGGAAAAGTAGATGTTGTATGATAAGTAAAGTCCAAAGCAATATTGAATGGCAACAAAATTGTTGCTGTAAGACCCCTCCCCCTCTTCATCTCTCTCTCTTTTACACACACACCCTGGGCACATGTGTCCTAAGTATTTGTATTTACTATGGAGTGGTAATCACCTGTTTGGTAAATGTAATTAATGTATTGGCAACAAGTAAAATGAACAAGCCACTCCTGATAATAGCTGTAACCAAGTGCAAGTAACAGTTTCCAGCTATAAATCACATTTCTTGGGCTCAAACAACAAAGGAGGAACACAAAGCCCAAATTAACCTTAGAACAACAGAATAAAAGTCAATTAGTACAATGAATAATCAGTTTCTTTACAATATGCAATTAGCTAAGAAGGTTGTGTTTTAAATAGAAACCCGTGTGTTAAAATAAAGGGATATTGGACCAAATTCATTCAATAGTCAGTGGGGCTACATCAGGGATGAATTTGGCCCAATGTTACTAACCATGGTTCAACTTACAGCCTAAAAAGGTACACATGGACAAGATTCAATCTCACACTAGATACTTCGTTAAAAAACAAAATTAATAAATGCGAAAATGCATCTAAACAGATTATTCTATTTTAGATGTTTTACTGTATATTTTGATGTAGTACAGAGATTCTCAAGCTGTGATCCAGGGACTGTTGGGGTTCACAAACTATGTCTAAGGGGTCCGCGAAAGACAGACTGAAAACTGACTGAACAGAATTCAACTATATATATACACAGACAACAGATTTCCAAGGGGTCTGGACCTTCATTTGAAATTTCCAATGGGGTCTACACCTCCATTTGAAAATTTTTAGGGGTCTGCAAATGAAAAAAGGTTGAGAACCACTAATGGAGTAGATACAGTAGAAAACAATTTCAATTAAGTGTCAGTGTTTCTTCTATCTCAAGGCAAAGATATTTCAGTAGCCTGATGGTTGCCTGATAAATTTCCACTGTTCAGGAACTTAGGTGTAGTTTTTCTACAAACTTTCCCTTCGCAAATCATTTGCTTTAAAAAAAAAAAAATTGCTTTATGAAAAAGTCACCAAATTTTGGGCAGTGAAACCATTTACCAGTTTCCAGCATTTTCATAAAAATATGCCAATTCAATTTTTTTTTTGCTTGCAAATGGCTGTCTCAGCTGTATTAATGAACAAAAACTTTTTTTGTGATGTAAAAATGGAATTATGCCATTTGGTAAAATGAAAGGCCTGCAAAAACTGTTTTTTGAGATAGCAGAAAAAACACGAGGGAGAAACAAATCAAATTTTTCACTTTTTATTACTCCAACAAAAACATGTTTTTGATAATCAACATTTTTCAAACAGCTCTTTGATGGGGCTCAACCCCTTATCTAACAGGTGATAGGCATAAGAGCCAATTAGTGCACCTGTGATTGATAGATTAGTTGCCTCCTGGGCTGAGGGTGCAGACTTAGGTAAGGATCATTAGGCACCTGAATCTTATAAGGAATCCAAGGAAGTTCAGTAGAAAGAAGACTGGATTCTTCCGTGGAGAGAAACCCATGGGGGAACAAAGATAGGGTTTAAGCAGGCAAGAGGCTCCACAGGGAGGAGGTTAGGTTAGGTTCCTGTAGGGGAGGTTCTAAGTTAGGGTAGTTAAAAGCACTTCAATGGAGTGAAAGAGGGATTATTTCAGAAGAAAAAGGAGAAGCTGGGAGTATCTAGGAAGAAGCTAGGGACCTGAGAACCAAAGGGAGGCTGTGTTAAGCACAGAGTGTGGGGAAACAGCACAAGGAGGCTTAGAGGTAGGAAGTGGCTCAGGGAAACAGCAGCATGTCTGAAGGAGCACAGCTAGCTGCTTCATACAGGGTCCCTGGGTTGAAAGCCAGAGAGAATGGGCCTGGTTTCCCCTAGTAGCCCCTGAGGAAGGGGCATGAAAGCGCAATGGAAAGCATATTAAGCCCAGGGTGAGACTGAAGACTGACCCCCAAAAGACAGGCTTAAGAATAACCCCAAGAGGTTTTTGGACCTTGTTGTTACCCTGGAAGGGGACATGGCTGGAGGACTGAGCCACAGAAGACCCAGTGAGAGGTATAACGGTCTACAGGACAGGCTGGTGACAAGGATCCCTTGCAGCATTGTACTCTGACACAAAGGTGTGGTGAGTACCCTACCTTACAAGCTCTAATTATAGGTCTTTAAAGAGCAAACAATCAGAATTTAAGAGCAAGTGAAACACCTATCTTTATTTACTAGATATTTGAGCAAATAAAACATTGTCCTGCCTAGTACTTTTTATTAGACTATCTAGAAGTCTTACATACTTTTGTCAATAAATAACTTTTGCTCACCAAAACTTTCAATGCAGCAAGAGTGATTTCTAATACCATCACCACCACCTACTTGTTTCACAATTTTTGCTGCTTCTATGTTTCTCCGGTAAAATATTTCTTTATATTCATCCATCCAGACTTCTGCAAGGCGAACTTGATTACGTGTGATCACTTGAGTGCCTTTTGGAAAAGTATGGGGGCTCTTGCTGCGAAAGACATGGCCAACAACAGAGCAAGGCATGATCTCCAATTGTCCACCACATTGCCATACCTGGTGATAGTATTTTTGTATAAGTCCACTGAAGTTAGAATTTTTACAAGGTCTAAAAACAACATCTACTTTACAATTTTAATGTTTCATCTTAATCACCCAGGTAAGAGCTCTAGTTCATATTGCGTTAGAAAATGGGATTTGTTAATCAAAACTCAAGTCCACAGGTGAATGTTGGAAGCATACATTTTGGATATCAAATCCAAACACACTTTCTTACTATAGTGAACAAGCTTATTATTTATTCTATTATTTTTTGCCCATAGATTAGTGATAGCTCAGTCTTCATGTTCTTTCAGTCCTTGACCTCTCTGGTGAATCGGTCAACTAGGGCAAATGTCTGATACCGTGGTTTCGGGGTGGGATGGGGGGAGGGGTGGTGGGGGGTTTTGAGGACACATTTACTGGACTGATGTAAGGCCAGACATATGATTATATCTCTAAACTTACTCTGAAAGACATTTCTATATTTTCACCTCCCCATATTTCCATTTCTTCATCATAGCTTCCAATATATTCAAAATAGTCTTTCGATATTGAAAAAAGACCTCCAGCAAAAGTAGGTGTTCTGCAAAAAGAGAAACCATTAAGTAAGTTACTGATGCAAGGTTTAAACTGGCTGAAGGGCTTCTCTACCTGGGGAAATTCACTAGCATAATTATACCACTGCAGTTATACTAGTGTAATTCCCTGTGGGCATATGCTTATTCCAGAACAACAAACTAAACTGGAAAAAGGCATTCTTATGCCAGAATAAGTGTTCACACAAGGAGTTATGCTAGAATAACTATAGCTGTATATTTATATCAAGAAATTTTCCTATGTAGACAGGTCATTAGCTAACTTTATGCATTTTTCTATCCCTGTAAGTAACTAAACTGTGTTGTCAGCACCTTGTGATCCAATGAACAGACAAAAAGTTGCTGAAAGGGCAGAGCATCAGTAAAGATGTCTGACCTTTCTCCAATGTATTGAGATCAACCACTATGTGTGTTATTCCATACTGGTACTCAGCCTAAAGCCTGGCCAGGTATGACTATTCACGACCATGATACTAAGCACCCCAGCTGTTCCGGAATTTGGGGGAGATGCATCTTTCTTTGTGGTATTCTTCTACCAGAATTCAGTTATATTGTCTCTGAGAAGGATTGCTCATAAAAATTTCTTAAACCACACTAAAAAGGGTCCGTTTGCCCATTTGCCATCTTCTCGGTGATCCTTAATATTTTAATTCTGGCTTTATTCTGAAGGGTGCAACATCAGTTCATGTCACTCTGCGGAAGATGTAAGAAAAATAGTCTTATGCAGATGTGGAACTTTCTGGATCAGAAGCCATAAATAACTGTTAGGCTATTTCTCTCATCAGTTTAAGAGGTTCTTCAATTATATCAAAATGTTTGTGTAGCACGTCTAAACTTTTATTTACAAAACATTTTGAAAGTCAAAAAAGTACTTTCTAAATATAGAAGTTATTATTATGGACATAGTAGTTGATGGATATGGGTGTCTGCCATCTTTGTAAGACAATGAGCAGCACACACAACAAGCTTGTTTTCTCAGTTTGGACATTTTAACAAACTTGCCACCATCCATAAAGTCCCCACTTAAGGTGTTTTTTTTTAATTCTTGAAGCATTTCAAGATGTGAAATATGAGCAAACAGAAAAAGCTGATGCCCAGGCAGCAGAGCTAATGAAATGTATGTATTTCCTCCTCTCCTTCCCCCCCCCCCACCTTTTCAATGCACCTATCATTCAAGTCTATTATACATTCCCACGATGCAAGGTACAAAACACTATAAATAGGCATATAATAATTAGCCATTACTAATGAGTTATGATAGACAAGACATCAAGAGTTCTTTAAGATATCAGGATGGATGGCACTTAAACAAACCAATGCAATGAACTTTAGAACTAAACACCAGAAAAAGAGAGAGAGAAAACAGAAAACATGCTTGCATTCCAGGAAAATTATTTTCACTCCACCCACATTTATACCCTATTAGTCCTCCTTTGTCTAGTTTTTCTGTTAACGTACATGGGATGGTTCTGCTATATTTTTGTTACCTTGCTGTGAAACAGTACTATGCCCCAGTATGAGTTTAAATAAGTGCCTTACAATGAGACCGTTTCAACCAGTATACGTTATGGAGACTAACTGTGTCTACACTAGCATTTTTCTCCCTGAAATTTCTTGTAGCTGCAGATCCACCATTGGGAGTGCTAGCATAGACAGGCTACTGGCATTCTAACCACCACATTATCTAACTCCATTCAGAACAGAATTAGATGATGTAGTAGTTAAAAATTTAACTGATAGAAGTGCTCATGTAGACAGACTAACACTGCTTCCACTGCTGGAAGCAATTATGGGAAATTACAAACAAAATCTACTGGAGAAGGACAATGTGTTTATATTTATCATTTTAAAGTTGTTTGTAAAAATCTGATTTGTAAAAAAAAATAAAGTCTAGAGAAAATATTCCAATAAGTGAAAGACCTCAAATCATAAGGTATTAAGACTTCTGATTCCAGTGCTGCTATTCCCATCCTCAGGCAAAGAAATGCTTTGTTTAGAAGTTGCTCATTAGAACTTTTTCAGCAAACCATTTGCAAAGTGAAGAATTTCAAATATTCTACAAGCTCAACTGTTTACCTAATTGGATAGGTTTCATCTTTTCTTCTTTTATTTTCATGTTCAGGAAGAGATTCCCATCCAAATGATAAACTCCAGTCAAAATTTCCTCTGTTATGGTTATGTCCATAAGGAGAAGGCTTGCTGAATTCAAAAGTATTAAGATCTATGGATGCAATATCGGGGCTTACAACAGCAGTGTAGTTCTCAGCTATTCGTGCCAACAATGGCTCTAACCAGCCATAAAAACATTCACCTATGGGAATGAGGGGGAGGAGAGAAAAGAATTAATTAAATGAAGCACTGGAATTTTTCTTCACAATGAAAGTATAATTAAGGGACTATTATTGAACAGAGTCATGTTTTGTAGAATCCACACTTTTTTCTTTAAAATGTTAGCTTAGAGGCACCTAAGCGGAGCTTGCTGAGTGGACTTAGATTTTGGCATAAGTGATCATGTGTCTGGAGGGAAAAAAGCAAGTGCTGGCATTAAAAAAAAAAAAAATTAGCAAAACAAACTTTTACTAAGAAAAGGGGCCAGGAGTAGGACAGAGTGAGGTGAAGATTGGGCTAGGCCCTGGGATGAGAGCAGGCATGAACAAGAGAGACACAGTGAAAGACAGTCTGCAATCAAAGAGCTAAGGCTGAAGATAATTAAGGAAAGATTCAGCCCTATAAGTTGTGACATCAAGTGTGATGTGAATCAAAAAAATTTATTTCGAACGTGCAATCCTAAGTAATTGAGAAACAAAATATACAGTAACTCCTCACTTAAAGTCATCCCAGTTAACGTTGTTTCATTGCTGATCAATTAGAGAACATGCTCGTTTAAAGTTGTGCGATGCTCCCTTATAACATTGCCTGCTTTGTCCACTGCTTCCATGAAGAGCAGCCCGTTGAAACTAGCTGGTGGGGACCAGGGTGGATCTTGGAACCAGGGTGGACCGGCAGCCCCCCTAAGTTCCCTGTGCAGCAGCCACCCAGTAGGCTATCAATTGCCTGCAGTGCAGCTGTCCCTCCCCCCCACTGCCATGTGCTGCTCCTGCCCTTTACCTTGGAGCTGCTCCCAGGAGCCTTCTGCTTGCTGTGCAGGGAGGGGCAGGAGAGAGGGGGGCTAATGTCAGGGTGTCCCCCTGCTCCTGCAACCCACTTACACCATCTCCATTGGGGAGACACATGACAACAGGGCTCAGGCTGGAGGGAGCTTCCTGGGAGCAGCTGCTGTCTCAACTTGCTTATCTACTTAACAAGGCAGAGTACTTAGAGTGGGGTCAGCGTACGTAAAGGGGCAATGTGCATCTCTCTCTCACACACACACACACACACACACACGCACACACACAGAATGTGTCTCTGTCTGCCATGCTGTCTCCCCTCCCTCCATTTGTGCTGCCTTGTAGAGTGTGAGGCTACATTAACAACAATGGGTTAACCCTTGAGGGCTCAGCCAAAAACTAGTTCATCATTTAGCAGTAAGGCATTCCCTGGGAAATATCCCACCCTCTTCCACCCTCTGACTTTACCACCTCAATCAAGCTTCACAATCATCGCTGTCTTTTGTCTGGTGAAAAAAGTTTCCCTGGAACCTAGCCCCCCTTATTTACATGAATTCTTATGGGGAAATTGGATTCACTTAGCATCGTTTCACTTAGTCGCATTTTTCAGGAACATAACTACAACGTTAAGCATTTTGGAATGATTTTCCATAACAATCATTTTAGAATTTGTAATGTTTCATGAACATTAAAATACTTGGTAAATAATTCTTGATTATTCTAGAAATTGTTTTTAAAAGATTTTCCTACTCTTGCATCAAATTTCACTAGTATGATCTAGCTGACTAATTTAAAAAGTAAGTGTTGGTTAGTACTTTCCTAATAGTTAACAATTCAAATGGGAAGAGAGCCTTAAATGTAAGCCAACATAAACTGATCATCATATCTGAAAGTTTGTCACTGTTAACATTTATAAATTACTTACTCACCATATACCTGCTCATGGCCTTTGCAATTCATGAAACCCCCACAGCCATGGATCTCTGTTTTAGCAAGACCGCAAATCAATTCGTAGTAGTAGTAGGCTATGCTATAAGTGGTCGATGGTACCCATGATCCACAAGAAGCTCCTTCTCAGCTACCACCAACTGCCTACAACCTTGCTGCTTCCTGATGAGCTACCACTAGGGTTGCCAACTCTCCAGGATTGTCCTCGAGTCTCCAGGAATTAAAGATAATGTCATGCAATGAAACCTCCAGGAATTCATCCAACCAAAGTTGGTAACCCTAGCTACCACTGTAGCCGAGGGTTCCAAGGAGAGTTAGTTCACTAGAGCTCTCATACTGCTGAGCTAGCATGGACCAATAGCAAGAGACTCCTGGGTTCAGTCCCAGCTCAGACACTGACACCCTCTTACTCTAGTCACTTAATCTCTCTCTGCAACCATTTCTGTATATGTAAAATAGGAATAACTGTACTTAGCTACTGCACAGGAAGGTTATGACAATTAATGTATGTTTATAAAGCACTCAAATGCTATAGTTCATCAGAATGAACATGCAAACCCTCCAGAGCCTATGCTCCCCCTTTCCTCATCCAGACTCCAAGCTTAGTTAGATAATTTTGTCAACTCTTTAGAGTCCCTGGCACAAGCAACTGAGCACTTCTTCTAGACCAGTGCTTCTCAAAGCCAGTCCGCCGCTTGTTCAGGGAAAGCCCCTGGCGGTCCAGGCTGGTTTGTTTACCTGCCGCGTCCGCAGGTTCGGCTGATCACGGCTCCCACTCGCCGCGGTTCACCGTCCCAGGCCACTGGGGGCTGCGGGAAGCAGCGCGGGCTAAGGGATGTGCTGGCCGCCCTTCCCGCAGCCCCCATTGGCCTGGAGCGGCGAACCGCGGCCAGTGGGAGCCGCGATTGGCCGAACCTGCGGAAGCGGCAGGTAAACAAACCGGCCCGGACTGCCAGGGGCTTTCCCTGAACAAGCGGCAGCCCGACTTTGAGAAGCACTGTTCTAGACAGCATTGCATTAACTTTTGCCATGCTTATTTTATATTAAAGGTAAATTTGGCAAAGTTTACATTTCTAACACTGAGAAGGAAATTAAAACAAAGTAAAATTGAAAACGATGGTTTATAAAATGAACACAATACAGTTTCCTAAATATTTGATATTTTAAATACTACTACTATATATCATACAAGTAGCACAGATGTACTTACAATGTGCATCCAAAAAAGTGAGTGTCTCTCCTGTTGCTACTGAAGCTCCTAATAATCTTGCAGTGATTAGACCTTTTCTTTCCTTTTGTCGGACTACCTTAACTATTTGAAATTGTTTCACATATTCATCTAGTTTATCATGCAAGTATTCTGAAAAGACAAATCAATTTCAGAGTATTCAATAGAAACCCATTGCCTAAGATTCCTTAATTTTTTTTCTTTAACGTCACGATCAACTTTGCATGCTAGTACGTTAAAATATAACTTTTGAAAAGGTTAAATTTTGCTGAGTAGCCTATGATTAAACATATTTTTGGAATTTGAGGTTTATAAAATATATATTTGAAGAGAAACCATCCCAATTCTCAAAGCTTTAAAAGATTAAAACAATGGGTACCATTTCATTTAGATGAGTCTAAAATAAAATCAGTATTTCTGTCACAGGTAGCCTGCATTCAATTTTATTACTATTGTGTCTATGTGATTATGAAGATTCTATAGTAGGCATCAAAAGCCAATGCAAGTGTATGCAAGTCCAAATAAAATACATTTTAAAGGATTTTGCATTGTGGAAGCAAGACTTTAAAAAAACAAAAACACCTGAATTCACCTCTGACAGGAGTGACTTCTACTAAAGAGCAGTTAAAAAGCAGTTCCTGTTGGTCGTTACTGATTCTACTTTACAAAAAAATGATAAAAGCATTCACAGTGCAAGGGACATTTCCAATAGGCCTGCATTTTGCATTTGTATCACCTAATGTTGCAAGCAAACTGAGTAATTGTGCATCTCGCCACCCAAATTACATAGACAAATACACAAGTGCAGATTTTGCATGTACATATGGGTGCATGTGCACATCTTGCAGGCATAAACAATCAAGAGCTACAATGTTTACCCGCAGTAGGAGCTCTAAGTATACAGATGGGTAAAGATCTTTAAGAAGATTTATTTCCCTCTCAGGTTTAATTTTTCTTTGAAATTTTTGTATCTTCTCACTTCCATATTAATATTAAGTGGCCTTCTGCTTCTGAATGCACCTTATCTCCAACGTTGTTGATATTCCAAATACGTGGACTTGCAAACAACCATAGGTGCATTGATCTGAACGTGTGTTCTTTCAGATGTCTGCCTCAGTATTTCAGTGTATGCAAGTTTGTAAAACTGGCTTTGTAATCATCCAAAGTATATGCACCTGTGATTATTTAGACAATTACCTAGAGCTCCACCTTTTAATATGTAATCATTTCTTTTCATATTGTCCCTTATCTTCGAACACTTAGTTTAATGAGACCATTTATAGGCCTAAAGAGGGACACATGTATAAATGTTTGCAGATCATTGTAAACATTGCCTATAATCATAGGTTAGTAGTAGGTTGCTTTATCCTAGGACTCCTTTTTATACAAAGTGCAATATAACTTGTTTCCCCAAGGGTTAATGTGGTCACTAATCACAGTGGCACTGTTATGCAATTTAAACAGTAATAAACCATTTAAATATATAAACTTTGTGTTAGGGAGGTATAGACTTAGAACACTGGGATGAATAGACAAGAAATCCCTATTTGCCAAATGGAGTTAAAAACAGAAGGGAGAAAAACCTTCTATTTTCTATCTTGCATGTGAGTATTAAAACTAATTAAGTAAACTTAATTACACACACACGTGTTTACAAACTTAAACACACACACACTAAGCAAAGAGATAACTGTCTCTCATTCTTTCTAACCATTATTGATGCAAAACCAATATCACTGACTGATTAATCCCAAATGTAATCTTAACATGGATTAATTAGAAAAGTAAGATTTAAAAAAAAATAAAAAATTTCTTACCATCTACACTGGCATCATCCACCAAAATAACTTCTTTTAGGAGTATGGCAGGGGAAGTATACATCACACTGTGAACAGTTCTTAGCAGAGTAGACCATGCTTCATTGTGAAAAACTATTATGATACTTGTGGTAGGCAGTGATGGGCAACGTTTAAATTTTTGCTCAATACATCTAAAGATTAAAAGAGGTTTTAGACATTATATAAAATTTAATATGAACTCTAATTCAGTCTTTAAAAAAACACCCTTTTTGTAACAGAGAAATTACTTGACATTTTATTTTTCCCCTCTTATAATTTCTAGTTCCATCCAAGCGTTGGAGAATAAAGAAATGGAAAGTGTCATACAGCATCTCAAATAGAATTCTTGATGGCCAATTCTTAATACCTCATGAATATCTATTTGGGCAATGAAGTCACTTCTGACACCAGGAATGTCAAGTACCTTTGAAATAGAGTCCAGTTTTCCTCTCAGATACAACCATATATCACCCATGGAAGTCAATAGGAATTGTGCATGCAGGTTTTGACTCATCCAGTTTCTCCTAGGCATCATTATTACTTACTAATCACTGAAGTGAGCATTATAGATTTAAGGGGACATTCAATTAAACTGGAAGGTGGCATATTGAAAGACAATACTTTCTGGAATGCAGTCAGTCAGTCTGTGGAAGTCATTGAGTCCAAGAGCTTAAAAGGGTATAAACATTAAGATGCATAATAAGAATATCCAGAGTTATAATAGTAAATACTGGGAGTGGAAGGGGAGGAAAAATCAAATGTTTTGGAAGGAATTTACACTCTCTTTCATAACCAGGCTCTAACTACTAAGGATTAGGAGAAGACTTTCCTTGGGGGCATTGTCTATAACTGCACCTATACCTGCATACCAAATGATTTCTTGCACCTTCCTCTGAAGCATTTAGTACTGGCCGCTGTTGGATACAGACTTCTGGACTAGACAAACTACTGGTCTGAGCCAGTACAGCATTCCTATGTTCCTAAAATTTGTGGCTGTCTACATGACATTACAAACAAGATGTCTTAACAAATCAAGGCTAATATTAAAGTTCATTTATGTATACTATCCAGAAAGAAACTATTTTAATCTAAAAGATATAGTTTAACAACTCATAATTTCAAAACAATAGGCACACAAATAAAGCCACATAACAGGCAACATCTCAGCAACAAATCAAAAAAGAAAAACTTTTAATTTGGTCTTTTACCCCAGATAAAAATGTTTGCGTTTATTGAAAATAAGAATGGTCTGGGACTGAAAATTACCAAACTGGGAGTCAGATACAGGTTCTGTTCCAGCCTGCGCCACTTATGTAGCCTGTATTTCAGCATCCCCATCTGTAAGTCGGGTTAAAACTTGCTTAGTTCACAGGGGAGATGACGCTTAATGCATTGACATTTTAAAGTTCTTTAAGATACTTAAATGGAATTGTGTACAAGTGCAAAGCAGGAGCACAAGTCCCAGATCTGCTGGCCTACAACACTTGAGGGCTCAGTGTACCCAGCAGACAACTCCCAATGATGTAATGGAAGAAAATATTATGTTGCATGGTTTACCCATGACTGGGAGGGTTGAGGAGAAGCAGCAGGAGAGGGCGGAAGCTACATAACTTCTGGACAACGGAGAAGAGGAACTACAATGAAAGGGACGCTGCAAAATCCTTTCATGCTCCATTCTCAAAAAAATCACTTCTACTACTACTTGCTTGAGAAGAAAGAAAGGTGGGTGGCTATTAGGTAGCCAGGTGGAACAGCACAACTTCATTTTTGCCAGGCATACATATCGCATCTGCATCTGAAAAAACATGACTCAAAGACCATGTAAATGGAGGTCTTAAAACTTCATGAGAACAGATATACAAATTTCAGAATGGTTCACCAAGCAACACAGAAAACCATTTAAAGATTTATTTTTCCTGTGTTTAGTTATTACATATCAGCCAGATAATTGTTTTTGTTCTAACCAGCCATTTCCCAGTATGTATGCCATATAGATACTATAATTACCTATCAAGTAGGAGCATAAAGGTTAGGTTCTTCCTATATGTAAAAAAATGCAATCTCTTTGACTTTGGCTTAGAGCTTTAATGTCTAGTTTTTAAAAAAAGGGGTCATGGTTATTACTACTACCACAACTAAGCCTTATTTTCAGATTTATTTATTTTTTTCAACAAAGGGATTGGTCTTTAGAATTTTTTAACATTATCGCATTTCAAACACTCTGTTTTGACTGCCAGTAAAAGTACCAATGTTTTTCATGAATTGTGTAACAATGATACTGTGTACCAGGAAGTGGACTGAGATAACTAATTCATTTAGCCACTCATCAGTTGAGGACAGCTTTCAGCTACTGTCATCTTGGGCATGATTATAACTAGTGACCCAAATGAGAGAGAATCCCTATCTCATTACCAATACATACAAATGTCATTTTATTTAAATAAATAAATATTTATGCTTTTAATGATTAGTCATTTTTTGTATCACCAGATCAGATAGGCCACCTACTAGGGTTGCCAGGCGTCCGGTTTTCGACCGGAACGCCCAGTCAAGAAGGAACCCTGGCAGATTCAGTCGGCATTGCCAACCGGGCCGTTAAAAGTCCAGTCGGCGGCACAGCGGGGGTCCGGGGCTAAGGCAGGCTCTCTACCTGCCTAGCTCTGCACAGCTCCTGGAAGCGGCCGCCAGGTCCTTGTGGCCCCTAAGTGCATGGACGGGCAGGGAGACTCCATGTGCTTGCCTCGCCTCTAGTGCTGGCTCCACAGCTCCCATTGGCTGGGAACCGCGACCAATGGGAGCTGTGGGCGTGAGGGCAGCGCACGGAGCCTCCCTGGCCACCCATGCACCTGGGGGCTGCAGGCACCAGGCGGCTGTTCCTGGGAGCCATGGTAAGCACTGCCGGGACCCTGCACCCCAACCCCCTGTCCCAGCCCAGAGGCCCCTCCCGCAGCCAAATTCCCTCCTGGAGCCAGCACCCTGCACCCCCCCAACCCTGCACCCCCAGCCCTGAGCCCCCTACATCCCTGGCCCCAGCCTCTTCCACACTCCAAACCCCTCAGCTCCAGCCTGGAGCCCCCTCCTCAGCCCCAAACCCTCATCCCTAGCCCCACTTCAGAGCCTGCATCCCCAGCGGGAGCCCCTCCCCCCCACATCTCACCTCCCTGCCCCAGCCCAGAGCCCTTTCCCACACCCTGAACCCCTCATTTCTGGCCCCACCTGGAGCCCACCCCCCCCAGCCCAGAGCCCATAGTCCCCCCACACCTCAACCCCCTGCCCCAGTCTGGAGCCCTCTCCTGTACCCCAAACCCCTCATCCCTGGCCCCACCCCAGAGCCCGCACTCCCAGCTCAAGCCCTCACCCCACTCCCATACCCCAGCCCAGTGAAAGTGAGTGAGGGTGGGGGAGAGTAAGCGGCGGGGGGGGAGGTGGTAGAGTGAGTGGGGGCGGGGGAGAGTAAGCGGCGGAGGGGTGGTAGAGCGAGTGGGGGCGGGGCCCCAGGGAAGGGGCATGGCAGTGGTGTTCGGTTTGGTGCAATTAGAAAGTTGGCAACCCTACCAATTACTGTTTCTCCACACAGCCTTGCCCTTCCCAGTGCCCATTTGAGCAGAGAATAATACTCTATTGAATAGTACAAGTTCTTTTTGAGTAGTTATGTGATGAACTCCTGTTCTCTGAGGACTGAGCTAACACCAAATTCACTCATTTATTTTGTAGATGAAGGTGGGCCCCTGGTCTTACATCTGAAAAAATAAATCAATATTTTTATTTTTATTTGTGACGTATGTCACAAAATTGTTCTGACTCCCACTGCTAGATTCTATGTGCTTCAATAGGGAGGCATAAGCATTTAATTTAAGGATGTGGTAGTAATCCCCTGAGGGCATCTCAAATTGCCAGTTTGTTGCTTTGTCTGAACTTTAAAACATCTTTGAGAAACTCTGCATTTGTTTTATTCATTTGTTTTCACTGAGCTCTAGGGCATAGAATTTGTTTTAAACAAAAATGGCTGGCCAGTTGTTGGAGTTATTTCTATAATTATTTGAACCTCAGAACTCTATGAAGTCTGCAAAGGCCTCACAAACTTCTTAGTATGTTTTGTGGAGTTCGTAAGAAAAACAAAAAAACAAAAAACAGTCTGATTCAAAGAAATTAGAAGCTTTACAACCTCTAGTGGATTTGTCTGCAATTTCTGGAAGCCAATCAGATTCTGCTCAAGGATATTAGAATTTTAAAGCTATGCTTCTTCCCAGATCTGCAAGCACTATTCAGAGCTTACAAGGCCCACAGATAGAGCACATCTCAAGTTTAACTAGACTATCCCCGTAGACCTTGTAAACTGTGTGCTTACTGTTTATTGTCTATAGAGTTTACAGCTTGTGAACACTGTAAAGCTCTGAGCCAACAAGTAAGGCCTCTTTCAAAGTCAGACATGGACCTCTATATTTTGTAAACTTGTTTTTGCCTACAGATATTGTAAACTGCATGGGCATAACACCAATATTAATGACTGAAGGAATTTACAACCACTACAGACACGCTCAAGCAAAGAAGGTGTGTTCTAGAAAAGAAATAAGGGCTTGCCCAAGGAATGTACGGGCTGTGCTGGCAAAACTTCTGAATGCCATAGGATTCCAGAGGAAACCTAAGGAATTATTAAACCCACTATTCTTGCTCTCCTTTCAGTGACTGCAAAACAGTCCTTGCTGCTTCTGCTTTATCAGAAAATTTCTGCTTCTTTTATTAACAAATAGTTTTCTTCACTTTTTTCTAGAAGTTTTTAAAAAAAACAAAAACTTTAAAACCATCTTAGAGAAATTTTTACTTATACTTATAAGTTTTAGTTTTCTTTTAAAAAATTAAGGAAGTTCCCAAAAAAGTTCATTAAGGGAGAATTAAGGTTAGAGGCATACATCGTAGACAAAGAAACTCATGGGATTGTT
This sequence comes from Platysternon megacephalum, assembly GCA_003942145.1. NCBI lineage: Eukaryota > Metazoa > Chordata > Testudines > Platysternidae > Platysternon > Platysternon megacephalum. The sequence goes on along the minus strand of QXTE01000009.1, from coordinate 14,395,301 downwards.
ACTTAATGTCTAAACACCTGATAACGAAGAAATGCAGAATAAGCCTTTCTAAAAAACTTTTAGCTTTGACTTATCTCAACACAGCCTCCACTGGTAAATCAGAGATTTCCTATTCTATACCACAGACTGATGACATTATATGACATCTGTTTGCAGTGTTCGGTGTATTTAAATGCTGCCCAAGTTGCTCTGAGAATATGCTGGGTCTCTCTATGTTTGATAAGTATGTTATTCTCAATGTATGGATTTCAACATACTCAGGAGGTCGAGTGTCTGGTCCAAGATCCCGGTGCAAAGAAATTCTGTCACTTGCAAAAGCATTAAAACAGTGTTTTTCATCCCCACGCTCCTTCTCCTTCTCCTCTTCTGGGCTTAAATTGATAGCTTTGAATGCTTTACCAGAAGCTCCAGGGGCATTGGGGTCCTGAGGAGGTCGCTCTAAGAAGGGTTTCAGTTCTGCTAGTGTATAATGTCCTGGCAAACAGTGTCTCTCTCCAGGAATATTGGTTTGCCTAACAGGTGCTTTTATCTGCATTTTTGGCTTTGCACCTTTAATATTGTTCACAGCATTTAACATGAAACCTAGTACATCACTTTTCTTTCCCACAATTGGTTTAATCCCTCGTTCATGTTTAGCGTCTTGAACACCTACTTCTCTTTGTAATAAAAACAAAAATACTAGAAAAACAAAAATAACAATGCTAAACTTCCAAAGCTTCCAGTTGGAAAACAGTTTCTTACACAATCGTCTTAGTATTCTTATGTGAGCCATTCTGGTATTAAAAGTTTATAACATCTATAAAAACTTCTGTTAAAGATGTTCTTTAGCATCAAACTGGTCACAATAATGTTTCTTGAAATGGAAACACCTGTAAATAAAAAAAAAAGTATTAATATGTATGCAGTTAAGTGTGCACTACAATGCAAAAGTACAAAACGTGAAAAATCAATTGTAACTGATTTAACAAGGGGGCCACATTAAGGTTAGATAGGCAACCTTAATTATGGCATTTCCTCACTTTTCACTGTTTGAGTTTGCAACCTTAATGTTCTCTTAATGTAGTATTTTGTATGTAGTTAGGCAAATGTTGAAGGAATAATTCCATACTAGCCTGGGTAAAATTAAAGAATGTGTTACCGCCCAATTCTCTCCCCCAACCTCCATTTTACTAATTATTGTTTAGATTGACACAGGTTCACTCCCAAGCTCCAAACCCATAAATCAATTCTGCCCCCTACCTCTTTGCAGAGGTCCTCTTTTCAGCCTGCAGTCTAGGACTTAGGAGCCAGTTGCTATCCTTCTGGTAGTACAGGAGGCCTACAGCTTCCCAGATTTTCCTCCTCTGAACCTGAGCATTCTGTTCTCCAGCTCCTCCCTCTTGGTCTCAAAGGGTTAGTGGCCTTTTTGTTCTTCCATCCCTCCTCCCCACCCCAGGAAAAATATAGCTGTTTTGGCAGTTCGAGTCCCCCTCTTGAGAAAGAAACAACAACTGGGCTGCTCTGCTCCCTGCCTTCCCTATATTTATTCCCTCTAGAGAGGGAACCAACAGCTTTCCTCATCCCACTTGACCCCACTCAGACAAAATTTCCATTCACCATAATCAAGTAGGTGAGAGGTTTTTGAGGCCCTGGCATTAGAGGCCAAAAGAATCATACCAGTAAGTTGGCTAAACTCAATATAGTTATTCACTGTCTAATGGGAAAAGAGGTGCTATATTTTAAATAAAATACACAGATTACTGTGCACAGCTCCTGAAAAAAATTTGTGCAGATGGCCAAACACAGTCAGGCATTTGGAGTAATTACAGTTGGTACATGGAGGTGCCAGAGCCTGGAGACCCAGTCTAAAAGTGACTTGTGGGATTCCGCCCTGAGAGAAGTGCAGCACTGGGTCTATTGCTTCAAAGGTTGCCCATGGAGAGAGAGAGAGAAAAGAGGAAAACAGCTCATTCTGTAACTGTGAGAAAAGAGCAGGATTTTTTTTTTTTAAGACGTGTCAAAATAAGGATCTATTATGACTGCACCTAATTATAAAAGGTGGTATTGGTCTATCAAGTACTTCTAAGTATTACACATAGTAAGCAAGTTTTAGAATTGCTGGATTAGCTCGTTCTCAATTGGGACATCAGATATACCTGCCTTTAAACCACAAAATAAAAGATTAGTATAATTGTGCTACTTAATCATATGTCTAACCTCCAAACTCTTCAAAAACAAACATTAACTTCTCCTTCTATGAAATACTATTAATTAAACAAGTTATAACATCCTGCTGAAACAGAAAGTATTTGCAGAATGGGGAAAGCATACTGTAAATGAGAGTGGAGGCAGTTTTGGGAAATATCTGACCTCCTAGGATCGTTCTCCTTAATAAATATTTCTGCTGTTCTGAATGACTTGGAAATAGGGGGTATTTGGCTAGCACTTCATTGACTGAACATACACTTAGCATTAACTAAGATCCAGGAAGGGTGAGAGAACAAAGTCAGAACAAGCCTCCATAACAAGACTGGACAAAAATATTTATCTGTATGCATACTGAATCCTTACACAGGACCCAACAGTAAATGCCTGGACAAAGGGACCTCTGACATCCCCTGAAAAGAGAACTTTGTGGGAGCAGATTATAGGAAAGAATTCCACTACATGTATGAATTATTTAGTGAAAGGTAGTTTCTAGAATTTTATACAACCACAAATGCTGATTGCTATACCAAGAGATACCAGTAAAGAGGTTTTGTTGAGAGAGGAAAGAACAGTTGAAGGACACAGTTGTTGCACCTGTACTATTTCTGCCTCATTGCAGCTACTATCAGAAGCAAAGAGGAACGTATTGCTTTTACATATTGCTTAGTACATGTTTACATCCTGTTGTACACATTATGATAGCAAGCAGATAGGTGCCTCAGAAATACATCAAATAGATTAGATGGGAACTACCATGCACTTCTAGAACAAAAGTCTTTAACAAATAACATAGATATGATTTCACAGTTGTTTACAAGATATATTATAAAGTGGTGGTAAAGAGATAAGCCATATAGTTCTAAAGAATTAAGAATTTATGCAGGAAGGACTAGTTAAACACAAACACAGTTTACACATGTGAGAATAAATTTAAAACTATACTAATTAAATATATGGAGATATACCTCTCATAGAACTGGAAGGGACCCCAAAAGGTCATTGAGTCCAGTCCCCTGCCTTCACTAGCAGGACCAAGTGCTGATTTTGCCCCAGATCCTTAAGTGGCCCCCTCAAGGATTGAACTCACAACCCTGGGTTTAGCAGGGCAATGCTCAAACCACTGAGCTATCCCTCCCCTCCATAGCTGTGGAAAGACTAAGAAGGGAATAAAAAGGGGCAACTGTGACCTGTTTTGTTGGGAATGACTAACAAAAGAAGAAAACAGTTTTAAAAGATAGATCAGAACATAAGAACAGCTATACTGCACAAGACCAATGTTCCATCTAGCCTGGCTTCCAACAGTGGCCAGATCCAGATGCATCAGAGGGAATGAACAAAACAGGGCAATTTCAAGTCCTGCTGTCCAGTCCTAGCTTCTGGTAGCTGGAGGTTTAGGGACACCTGGATCAGGGGGGGGGCCTTGTCCCCATCTTAGCTATTAGCCATTGATGGACTTTCCTTCATGAATTTATTTCTTTTATGAACAAGTTATATTTTTAGCCTTCACAACATCCCATGGCAACAAGTTCCACAAGTTGACTGTATATTGTGTGAAGAAGTACTTCCTTTTGTTTTAAACCTGCTGCCTGTTAATTTAATCAGGAGAACCTCTAGTTCTTGTGTAACATGAAGGGGTAAATAACACTTCCCTACTAACCCTCTCTATACCATTATGATTTCATATCTATCATATCTCATCAAATTTCTCATGGTTGTTTAGAGTAATGTTCAAAAGGAGACTGCATTTAGTAAATACTTAAATGCATACAATACTGGTAATTTGTGACTGTCAATGCTGTTCAACTTGTTTTCTATTACTATTTAGTAAATATCCTGGAATTATTAATTTAGGATTTAACAGAGGGGAGGGAGGAGCTCAGTAACTATCTATGCTTATAAACGTGGCTGCTTTTCAGTGGCCTGAAATACAAATGACATTTTTCTCGACTTATTATTTTCAGTAACTTTTAAAGATTTTTCTATGAAAAATTTAAATGAAAAAAGTCTTTATTTAAAAAAACCCCATGAGCCACACATAGTTGAAAAGCTGAACTAAGTGGTGATATAAAGGTGATCCGTTTCTACTGATGACCAAAAAGTTTGGCATCTTTAAATACAGATAACGGCTTGTGTAACTTTAAAACATTTTTCCTTGGTTTCCTATGGGGAAACTCGAGGGGCAGTGGATAGGCTGAAAGGAAGAACCTTGTATTGAAAATGTTCCTGTCCAATAGTAAATCGGAGAAATCTCTGATGTAAGAGATGGATCGTTATATGAAAATACGCATCCTGGAGGTTGAGGGCCGAGAACCAATTCCCTCTTTCAAGTGCTGGAATTATGGTACAGTAACTCCTCACTTAACATTGTAGTTATGTTCCTGAAAAATGTGACTTTAAGCAAAACGATGTTAAGCGAATCCAATTTCCCCATAAGAATTAATGTAAATGGAGGGGGAAGGGGGTTAGGTTCAGGGAATTTTTTTTTTTACCAGACAAAAGACTATATATATATATATATATATATACACACACACATATACATACACACACATATACACATACACATATACACATACACATACATACACACACATATACACACATATACACATACACACACAGTATAAGTTTTAAACAAAATTTAATACTGTACACCGCGATGATGATTGTGAAGCTTGGTTGAGGTGGTGAAGTCAGAGGGTGGGATATTTCCTAGGGAATGCCTTACTGCTAAATGATGAGCTAGCTTTTTNTAAGCAAAACGATGTTAAGCGAATCCAATTTCCCCATAAGAATTAATGTAAATGGAGGGGGAAGGGGGTTAGGTTCAGGGAATTTTTTTTTTTTTACCAGACAAAAGACTATATATATATATATATATATATACACACACACATATACATACACACACATATACACATACACATATACACATACACATACATACACACACATATACACACATATACACATACACACACAGTATAAGTTTTAAACAAAATTTAATACTGTACACCGCGATGATGATTGTGAAGCTTGGTTGAGGTGGTGAAGTCAGAGGGTGGGATATTTCCTAGGGAATGCCTTACTGCTAAATGATGAGCTAGCTTTTTGCTGAGCCCTCAAGGGTTAACCCATTGTTGTTAATGTAGCCTCACACTCTACAAGGCAGCACGAATAGAGGGAGGGTAGACAGCATGGCAAACAGAGACATACACCTTGTGTGAGAGAGCAAGAGATGCACATTGCCCCTTTAAGTAGGCTGACCCTACTCTAAGTACACTGCCTTGTTAAGTAGATCAGCAAGTTGAGACAGCAGCTGCTCCCAGGAAGCTCCCTCCATCCTGAGCCCTGTCATGTTGTTGTCCCCCCACCATGGATATGGGGTAAGTGGGGTGCAGGAGCAGGAGGGAGGGGGACGCCCTGACATTAGCCCCCCACTCTTTCCCCCCTTCCACAGCAAGCAGGAGGCTTCTGGGAGCAGCTCCAAGGCAGAGGGGGGAGGGACAGCTGAAGTGCCGGCAATTGATAGCCTGCTGGGCGGCTGCTGCACAGAGAACTTAGGGGAACAGAGAGCTGATAGGGGGGCTGCCGGTCCACCCTGGTTCCAAGCCCCCACCAGCTAGCTCCAACGGGCTGCTCTTCCTGCAAGCAGTGGACAAAGCAGGCGGCTGCCAAACGACGTTATAAGGGAGCATTGCACAACTTTACACAAACATGTTCTCTAATTGATCAGCAACATAACAACGTTAACCGGGACGACTAAGTGAGGAGTTACTGTACCTAGTGTGACCATTTTGAAGCACTGCATCTTCACGAACTTGTTGAGTCACCATAGATCGAGTATGGGTCTCTACCCGCCCGACTTTTTCTTCGTGACAAAATAGTGGGAATAAAATCCTCTCCCTCTGTGTCTTGCTGGAACGGATTACACCGCTTCTAGATGTATGAGGTGGATTACCTACTCATGCAGTAGATGCTCGTGAGAGGGGTCCCTGAAGAGGGACGGGGAGGGAGGGTGGGTAGGGGGTTTGAAAAGAAAGGGGATGGAGTAACCAGTTTGTATGATTTTTTGCACCCATCTGTTGGATGTGATGGTTTTCCAGATTGGATAAAACGGAACCAGGCGATCTCCGAATGGTTGGGAGAGAGTAGATGTTTTCAGCACAGAAAGACATGGAGTTCTCAGGCCCTTGACCAAGGCTTCAAATTCGTTGCCTGGACACTGATGGCTGCGACGCAGCTGCTGGAAGAGTAGGCTGTCTTCTCCTCGATGGCCTGTGTTTGCGACCCTGTGACTCATACTGCTGTTATTGTTGTGAATACGGAGTGTGGCAGTAGCGTTGAGGGGGATAGTAACTCCTCTGTCTTTTCTTGGGTCTAGGTGTATAAATCCCCAGAGATCAGAGTGTCACCTGTGAATCTTTGAGTGTATGGAGAGAGTCATCAGTCTTTACGGCGAAGAGTTTGGGCCCCTCGAATGGTAAGTCTTCGACCGTGGATTGCACATCTCTCTGGCTTCCCTAGAGAAGGAGCCATGAGGCCCTTCTCATCACCACTGCGGTCGCCACTGCTCTTGCAGCTGTGTCCGCAGAGTCCAGTGCACCTTGGAGGGCTGTTCTAGAGATGAGCTGTCCCTCTGCTACAAGTGCTGTAAATTGTTTTTTATCTTCAGAAACAGTCAAATTCAGAAAACTTTGTGTAGTTGTTGTAATCATACTTTGCCAGCAAGGCCTCATAATTGGCTATCCAGAGATGTAGTGTAGCCGAAGAGTAAGCCTTTTCCAGTCCTTATTATAAAGTGTGTTCTTGGGCTGCTGTTGTCTTCATGTTCATGGACTGCGTTGACCACCAGTAAATTGGGTGCCAGATGGGAGAAGAGGAACTCTGTGCCCTTTGCTGGCACATAATATTTTTTGTCAGACCCTTTGCAGGTTGGAGGAGCAGTTGCAGGGGTCTGCCAAATGGTCTTGATAGGTTCCATTATCGATCATTCATAGGTAAAGTGATTTTGGAAGAGGATGTATTCAAAATGTCCACTAGTTTGTGCTGTGTCATCTGGACCTCTTCCAGAGAGATGTCCAGAGACTTCGCCACCCTTTTAAATAGGTTTTGGAATTGTTTGAAATCATCCCCCATATTGGGGAGAGGAGGAATGACTGTCATCTGGGGAGAATGACGACAGGTGGGTAGGTGGTGCCCCTTCCTGGTCTGAGCTCTTTCCCCTGTCAGTTCCGAAGGTTCAGGTACCAAAGGTTCAGACGATTGCTATGTGCTTAGTCTGGATGTGGGAGGCAGACCCTATTGTGTGGGGTGTCGCTGATGGATTTCAGTATGCCCATTGGGTTGGAAGGGGCATAGGTGGGCCCCAGGGTTGGTCATACCACTTTGGATATGTGGGATCACTATAATATGCCCCCTGAGGGGGTCCCGATTTGGGCGGCTCATGGTGGGCAGGAGATTGTGGAGGAGAATCTATTTGTCCTTCCTTGTCCTCCTCATTATTGCTCGAAAAGGGTGGCACGGAGCACGATGGAGTCGCAAGGAGACTTGGTGCCGGGGTCATGTCGATGCCGAGGTCACATTGGTGCTGAGAATGGGAGAGTCAGGCGTAGATCCGACTAAGAGATCTTTGTGCCATAGGAACTGCTGCGGTGTCTGCATGATCTGCACCGGAGGCTGCATGAGCATCAGTGCCGGAAGCTGCGGTGTATACGTCGGCACCATAGCCCGTGCCAGTGTGTGCACCAAGCGTGCAGTGGGGGTCGAAGAGTGAGCCAGTCTGCACTGGTGCCTTGCCAGTGTGTGTTGATCATGGCTCTGGCTGCATCAGTGTCGAAGCACGGGGTTTCAATTTCCCCTTAGCGCCTGCGTCCGAGCTGGCTCTTTTAGAGTCCTTAGCTCTCATGGTACCAGCAGTGCCAGATGGTCCTGCTATCTCAGCTCCTGGCACTGCTGGTGCGGTTGGTGCCGATGCTGTTTGCCCGTTCGCGGAACAGCATTTCTTGGCCGATTTCTGCATTGGGGACATGGTTACCTGCTTTTTGGACACTTTTTTAGCAGGGTGATCAGAAGCCTGAGTGGAGGAGGAGGGGACCCTTGTCATAAGCCATGGTTGGCGAGATCGGTCTGAGACACTTCTCCATGAGAAGGAGTTTTAGTTGTAAGTCTCTAGCCTTTCTTGTTTGAGCAGTTAACTTGTGGCAATGAGGACACTTCTGTGTTATGCGTGTTTCACCTAGGCAGCAAACACACTGAGCACGTTCGTCTGAAACTGGTATGGAGAGCCTGCAGGTGAGGCAACGTTTAAAGCTCGGGGAACCAGGCATTCCCGTCAGGAAAGGCTTTCTTAAAGGTCAACTGAAACCTAGCTTCTAACAAGGAGAATAATAAAAAAAAATCATTTTTTTTTTAAAACAAGGCGACGGGGACAAAGAGAAACGAATGAACTAACTATCCTAACTAAATAACGGTAGTAAATAGGCTAAAAGAACGAAGTAGCGAGGTGCTGCTAAGTACGCCAACTCAAAGCCAAAGGTGCTAGAGAAAGAACTGAGGGGGGATTGGTCACACAGCATCAGTTAACTGCCTGAAGCGGTGCAAGACGGGGATCACGCATGTGTGACCCAATCTGGCACTGCTACCACAAATTTCCGATTACAAGTGCAGGGGCACACGAACACCTTAAGTGGAGCACCCACAGGGATAGCACTTGAAGAAGAACTAGCCCTTTCTGTTTATGTACTCAGTGGCTAAGTGGGCTGGTTCCACAATAAGGATACACATGCTGTCTATCGCCCCACCACAGTTCAGGAACCCCACTGTTGCAAATCCATCCATTATTTCCTGTACATTACCAAGAGTCACAGTCCTCTGAAGCAGGAAATGTTTAATGGCCTTGCATACTTGGATCACAACGGCCTCCACTGTGGATTTTCCAACCCCAAAATGATTGTCCACTGACTGATAGCAATCCGATGTTGCAAATTTCCAGAGCATGGTTGCCACTCACTTCTCCACTGTCAATGCAGCTCTCATTTTGGTGTTCCCAGGCCAAAGGGCTGGGGCAAGCTCTGTACACAGATACAGAAACCTGCTCTTTTGCATCCAAATGTTTTCAAGCCACTGCTCCTCATTCCAAACCTGCACTATGATGCTATCCCACAAATCAGTGCTCATTTCTCAGGCCCAGAAGTTGTGCTCCACTAGGTGGAGCTGTTCCATGAATGCCAGCAGCAACCTGGCAATTTTTTTCTGTTATGTCCATCAGCATTCAGTTATAGTGCTCAAATATGTCCACATCTTCTTCATCACTATCCTGATCATAGCAGCACTCCCTTAATATCTGCAAATACTCCAAATCATGCATCCTGTAGAAGCAACACATATGAGATTTGTCCTGAGCTCTGTAGAGTTCATGCTTCTGTCAAGAGAGATGGAGGAGATCAAAAAGCACCATATGGGACTGTACACGTTTTTTAAAAAGAGCACAAAAATTATGGGATGTGGCAAGTATTATGGGATGGAGAAAGTACCATGGTGGGAACTTGACCCTTAGCTCCCAGAAATCTCTGGGCGAATTGCTACTCTCTCACAAAGCACCATGAAGGCATCCTAAAAAGCACTGCGCCAGATGCCAGCGTGGTGCATACTGGGATAACCTGCCTATGGTGCACCACACTTTACATTGACGCGCGCACTCCTGGTGAGTACACGCAGCACCTACACAAGTAGCCAAGTACACAAACCACACGAGAGATATAAAAACTTCAGCGGCTGTATGCTGACGTAAGTTGTGTCAACCAAACTTTGTAGCTTAGACATGACCTATGTGTTTTAAAAATATTTGGGATTATTTCTCTTACAAAAGGAGTATACACTAAAAGCCTAGGGACACAAGTACAGAGCACAAAATATCAATATTCAGTGCCCAAGAACTTTGTTAACAAACAGTTCAAGTTGGCTGGCAGTGCCTCCTACTCTTCCAGAATGTCACGTGCACCTGTACTTAAACCTCTGAAAACCAGGAAATAAGAGTTAAGGTACCAGGGCAAGATCCACTGAGGATATACTGTCTGTTTCAGCCAGGGCTACCCCATAATAAATAGACATGAGGAATGATAAAGTAAATGTGCCATTTTATGAAATATGATAGGTCCCACCAAATTGTATTCTCTCATTTGTCCTCATGTACTCCAAGTGCCTTTCACTGTGTTAGGGACCATTGCATTGACTGGTACAGAGTACCACAGCTCACAGTGGGAGTTTCGGAGGGGTGCATCTGCCCACAAAAGGCACCAGAGACTCCTCATTTCTGTGCTGAGTTATGTGGGTTATGCAAGTAGAGGAGCAAAACATTCTTGATATGAGGATTTGTAGCAGTCTGGTAGCATACATAACAGTGCACTATGGAGCAGAGGTAGGTGCAGGAGATGTTGACGAGGGAATCCTTAGGCCAAGGTTTAAGGAGTGGTAATTCTGGTTTGGTTTGTGCAAAACAAGTGAAGTGGCTGAGTATAGGCCAGTTGTAGTCAATTGGTGTTCACTAAACTCACCTTAAGCACAACTTTTGCTTTAGTGAGGACAGAGTCTGACAGTTTCTCCTACTGTACTCATGTGCTGTGTCCCCACAATATTCCATATCATCTGGAAAGATAGTGTGCTACAATGTCTGTCAGGGGCATCACTCAAGAGGGCACAGTTCAGGTTACAGGAAGGACCAGGGCAGGACTGATATGTACCTTAATTCTATTTATTGGTTTTCAGAGATTTAAGCATAGGCATTGAATATTCTGGAAGGATATGAGGCACTGCCAGTCAACCTTCATTCTGTGTTCAAGTTTTTGGGCAGTGAATTTCCCTTAGTTTTTGAGGAGGTGGTAGTAGCGAGACAGACAGGCATGATTGCAGAGCAGCTGTGTGGGGGAGGAGGGCGACACAAGTTGGCTTCCTTCAAACACCACTCAGCCATCAGCTCTGCCTTCCTTCTGTCCCGTCCATGGCCCCAGTAGGGCTAGATGGGCCTTAGTATGAAGGAAGGTGAAGACCAATGGGCTATGAAGAGCACATCTACCACCTGGAGGCATTAAGGGGGAGTGAAGGGGAGCCCCAGATTCCACACTGCACTTGGAGAGCTAGTGTAGGGGGAAGAGGATCTGCACAACCCCCTACAACATAGGAGGACCGCAGAGGTATGAAGTAATCCATTCATCTCAATGTATGTTCTTCTCCTTTCTCACCCTAGCCCCTGTTATGGAATACCAATTTACAAGACAATCTCAGAATGCATATGTAAGGTTAAGATTCTGTCACTGTTAGTTTTAGCAAAAGTCAGGGACAGATCACAGGCAATAAATAAAGATTCATAGAACCCTGTCCCTGACTTTTATTAAAAATAACTGTGACAAAATGGGGCTGATGGTGGGATGAGAGCCCAAGCCCTGCTGCGGGGAGGGGATTTGGGGGTCCAGCACCACCCACAGCAGGAAACTTGGAGCTGCAGGGGCCTCCCCACTGCCGTTGGAGGCTCAGAGCTCCAGGGCCCCAGCCAGCTGATAGCTCCAACCCCACCGCTCCAGGGCTGAAGCAGAGAATGTCACGGAGGTCTCTGGAAAGTCATGAAATCCATGACTTACATATAAGCTTTCTAGAACAATTTGTATATTACAATCAGCTTCTTTTTGACAGGGCTTTATCTGAGGAACCCTTTGACCAAATGACCTGAAATTGTACTACTAACATAGGGCTCCTGCTTTTAAGATTTAACGTATATACACCAATAAAACACTTCCAATTAAAAATAAATAAATAAATAAATTGGTGTTTAGTCAATAAACACCAGAGAAACATCAGAAATTGCTACTTGAATCTATGGGCTTGTCTACATGGATGGAGCAGTAATGCAGACTATGGGGGTGTGATTTCTAAAGCACACAAATGTTTTCTGTATTAATTGGTCTGTGGAGACCCTGCTGGTGCATGCTAAAGTGTATACAGTTTGAAACAGTATGTTAAAGAACTCTAGGGAACATTATGAAGAGATTACTCATTACAGTATATACTACTGCAGTGAGTAATATATTACTGTATATACAAAGAGAAAGCCCTGAAAAACCGCAATTTTTGGACATCTACATAAAACTCAAATTTCTAAAAACACCACCACCTCCACTTTTCACCCTGCCCCAAAACATGCCCTATACTAACTCTAGCCCTGGCTCCAATGTGGCCATGGTGGAACAGTAGCACTATCCATTAGCTATCCTTCAACACGAGGATGTCTGTCAGGGGAAAAAGTCATTGATGAGACTTAAGATGGATGAGGAGTCCAATTCGTGCTCTACAGGATTTTCCACATGACAGGTGGTTGCTTGGAGAGAGCACAACTGCTGCCAGGATGCTGTACACTTTCCTTCCTCCTCTTGAGCAAGGCGATTCTCTTCAAAATGGGATGAGGCTTGATGTATGATGAGATGCCATTACATAAGAAGGGCCATACTGGGTCAGACTAATGGTCCATCTAGCCCAGTATCCTGTCTTCTGACAGTGGCCAATGCCAGGTGCTTCAGAAGGAATGAACAGAACAGGTAATCATCAAGGGATCCATCCCATCACCCATTCCCAGCTTCTGGCAAACAGAGGCTAGTGATACTTCAGAGCATGGTTTTGCATCCCAGTCCATCCTGGGCTAATAGCCATTGATGGATCTATCCTCCATGAACTTCTCTAGTTCTTTTTTGAACACTGTTATAGACTTAGATTTCACAACATCCTCTGGCATTGCAGTCTATTGCCAGCAACTCTTCTCAATTCGTGGAGTCAATCCCTCTCTTCTTAAGACATACTTCCGGGGTGTCCTTGTAGCGTTTTCTCCGTCCCCTGCGGGTCTTCTTACCATGACTAAGTTGAGAAAAGAGGACTTGCTTTGGAAGACTAGTATCAGCCATCTGCACACAGAGACCAACCCAGCGAAGTGGATGTTTCATAATCTTTGCCTCAACATTGGTGATTTTAGCTGCAGAGAGAACGCTGGCATTGGTGTGATGATCTTCCCATCTGATAGGGAGAATCTTCCTAAGGCAGCATTGTTGGTACCACTCCAGACGCTTAAGATGGTTTAGATATGCCATCGATGTCTCACAACCATAAAGAAGAGTGGGGAGGACTACTGCATTGTAGAGCAGGAACTTAGTTTCCATACACAGATCTCTGCTAAAGACATGACTGAACAACTTTCCAAAGGATACGTTGGCACAATGTTCAATCTCCACATCAAGATTGACTGTCTGGGAGAGGTGGCTACCAAGGTAAGGGAAATGCTCAACATTTTCCAGGGCTCACCACCGATGACAATTTGTGGGAGAAGGGGGGAAACATGCACTGGGGCAGGCAGGTGGAGCACCTTAGTCTTCCCAGTGTTAAGGAAAAGTCCCAGGCTATGATAGGCACCTGAGAAAAGATCTAGGGTGGACTGCAAGTCAGCACTATCACAGCTCAGATAACACCACGATTTCCGTTTTAACACAGGTGAAAAAAAGTCTACAAAAATTGCATTAGAATATCATTTTAAAATGTTTATTGTAGGGCTGTCGATTAATCGCAGTTAACTCACAAGATTAACTCAAAAAAATTAATCACAATTAATCACAGTTTTAATCGCACTGTTAAACAATAGAATACCAATTGAAATGTATTAAATATTTTGGATGTTTTTCTACATTTTCATATATATTGTATTCTGTGTTGTAATTGAAATCAAAGTGTATATTATTTTTGATTACAAACATTTGCACTGTAAAAATGATAAAAGAAATAGTATTTTTCAATTCATGTCATACAAGTACTGCAGTGCAACCTCTGTCGTGAAAGTGCAACTTACAAATGTAGATTTTTTTTGTTTACATAACTGCACTCAAAACCAAAACAATGCAAAACTTCAGAGCCTGCAAGTCCACTCAGTCCTACTTCTTGTTCAGCCAATCGCTAAGACAAACAAGTTTGTTTACATTTACAAGAGATAATGCTGCCCTCTTCTTATTTACAATGTCACCAGAAAGTGAGAACAGGCATTTGCATGGCACTTTTGTAGTCGGCATTGCAAGGTATTTACGTCCCAGATATGCTAAACATTCGTATGCCCCTTCATGCTTCGGCCACCACTCCAGAGAACATGCTTCCATGCTGATGATGCTCATTAAAAAAAAAATGTTAATTATAATGTGTTAATTATATTTGTGACTGAACTCCTTTGGGGAGAACTGTATGTCCCTTGCTCTGTTTTACCCGCATTCTGCCATATATTTCATGTTATAGCAGTCTCGGATGATGACCTAGCACATGTTGTTCATTTTAAGAACACTTTCACTGCAGATTTCACAAAATGAAAAGAAGGTACCAATGTGAGATTTCTAAAGACAGGTACAGCACTCGACCCAAGGTTTAAGAATCTGAGAGGGATGAGGTGGGGAGCATGCTTTCAGAAGTCTTAAAAAAGCAAAACTCCGATGCAAACTCCAGAATCCAAACCACCAAAAAAGAAAATCTACCTTCCGTTGGTGTCATCTGAATCAGATAATAAAAATGAACATGCGTCGGTCTGCACTGCTTTGGATTGTTATCGAGCAGAACCCCACATCAGCATAGAGGCATGCCCCCTGGAATGGTGGTTGAAGCACGAAGGGACATATGAATCTTTAGCCCATTTGGCACGTAAATATCTTGCGACGCCGGCTATAGCAGTGCCATGAGAATGCCTGTTCTCACTTTCAGGTGACATTGTAAACAAGAAGCAGGCAGCATTATCTCCTGCAAATGTAAACAAACTTGTTTGTCTGAGCGATTGGCTGAACAAGAAATAGGACTGACTGGACTTGCAGGCTCTAAAACTGTACATTGTTTTATTTTTGAATGCAGTTATTTTTGTACATAATTCTACATTTGTAAGTTCAACTTTCATGATAAAGAGATTGCACTACAGTACTTGTATTAGGTGAATTGAAAAATACTATTTCTTTTGTTTTTCTACAGTGCAAATACTTGTAATCAAAAATAAATATAAAGTGAGCACTGTACACTTCGTATTCTGTGTTGTAATTGAAATAAATATATTTGAAAATGTAGAAAACATCCAAAAATATTTAAATAATTGGTATTCTATTGTTTAACAGTGTGATTAATCACGCAATTATTTTTTTAATGGCTTGACAGCCCTAGTTTATTGTCATTTGTGCAGTGCTTGATTTTTTTTATACCAGTATGACTGTTTTAAAAATGGCCATGTGACTAACATTTTTCTAATATCTGACTTTTACTTCAAACCCCTTTTTCGAAGGAACTACAACACTTAGGCCTGGTCTACACTAAAAAGTTAGGTCAACCCAGCTACATCGTTCAGGGGTGTGAAAAATCCACACTGCCCAAGTAACGTAGTTAAATTGACCTAATCCCTTGTGAAGACAAGTGCTAGGTCAATAGAAGAGTTCTTCCATCGACCTAGCTATCGCCTCTCTGGAAGGTGGATTGCATGGGCCAAGGAGAGAACAACTTCTGGCATAGATAGTGTTTACAAAGCATTACAGCAGCACAGCTGTGCCACTGTAGCATTTCAAGTGTATACAAGCCTTTTACAGGGTTGAAACTGATAGGTGTGAGCTCTTGATTTGTGGAGACTGGATGAATTATTGTAGAAAGTTTAAATCGGTTTTCTGTGTTTATTTTTCATGATAAACGTAAGGTACTGTTTTCACGGACAACAGTATGCTAGTGCTGAATTTGTGAATGTAAACCTTATGCTAGTCCTTAAAATAGTGCTCTCTATTATGGGTGCATTTCTTGATGTGCAGCAATCAGGGTGGATAAAAATAGATTTTTTTAAAATAAAAAACATTTAAAAAAAATTTAAATAAGAATTTTTTATTTAAATCAGATTTTATTTTATTTTGATTTTTAATAATAAACTGGTTTACAATGAAATCTGAATTTAATACAAAATATGCTAAAACCTACATTTATAATCTCTTAAAATGTTTAAATAAAAATAAGTACGCTGAATCCATGAACCTCAATCAAAAACTTTGAGTTAAAGGTTGCTTTTCAGTATAGAGAAAGAATCGGGAAACTTTTATGGTCAAGCTTTATAAATATGGCACAATAAGTCATGTATGTATTAAGGGCTTGACCTTGTGGGGGACACAAGAGCTGTGCTAATGGGTGCAAGAAACTGGCAAAGTCATCACAGACATTGTAACCCAGCCTCTGACTCCAAGAGACACCATAATGTGTATCTGATCAGAATTATCTGCTTAGCCCATCATTTTTGTGGGGAAGGGATTCTGCAACCAAGCATAGCTTTTAGCTTATACATACTGTTACTGAATGTGGAAATCAAGACTAGAAGTTACTTTGTGTAAGAGCCCTTAGCATGTGCTTTTCAACTAAAGAATGAATGGTATGGTTTAAGGAGTCAAATATTTTGCAATATAAGCAGCTTTTAGTTGCACTATAAAATTAGTGCAATGAATAGGTCACACCCAAAAGACAGTTTTAGTACAGAAGGCGGCCATCCCTTTGTCAATATTGTGATACACATGGATTCACAGCTCTGTATGTTTAAAAATCCATTAATTCAGGGCAAGGCTTAATTTTATTTCATTTTGATATGACTTAAATAGCTAAAATGCATCTACCAGAATCACATTGCTATAACGGGAGCAGTAGTGACCATAATAAGAACATAAGAATGGCCATACTAGGTCAGACCAAAGGTCCATCTAGCCCAGTATCCTTTCTTCCAACAGTGGCCAATGCCAGGTGCCCTAGAGGAAATAAACAAAACAGCTAATCATCAAGTGATCCAGCCCGTCGCCCATACCCAGCTTCTGGCAAACAGAGGCTAGGGACACCATCCCTGTCCATCCTGGCTAATAGCCATTGATGGACCTATCCTCCAGGAACTTATCTACTTCTTTCTGAACCCTGTTATAGTCTTGGCCGTCACAACATCCTCTGGCAAAGAGTTCTACAGGTTGACTGTGCGTTGTGTGAAGAAATACTTCCTTGTGTTTATTTTAAACCTCCTGCCTATTAATTTTATTTGGTCACCCCTAGTCCTTATGTTGTGAGAAGGAGTAAATAACACTTCCTTATTTACTTTCTCCACACCAGCCATGATTTTATAGACTTCAACCATATCTCCCCTTAGTCGTCTCTTTTCAAGCTAAAAAGTCTCAGTCTTATTAATCTCTCCTCATACAGAAGCTGCTCCATACCCTTAATCATTTTTGTTGCCCTTTTCTGAACCTTTTCCAAGTCCAATATATCTTTTTTGAGATGGGGTGACCACATCTGCATGCAGTTTTCAAGATGTGGGCATACCATGGATTTATATAGAGGCAATATGATATTTTCTGTCTTATTATCTATACCTTTTCTAATGATTCCCAACATTGTTAGCTTTTTTGACTGCCACTGTACATTGAGTGGATGTTTTCAGAGAAGTAGCCACAATAAGTCCAAGATCTCTTTCTTGAGTAGTAACAGCTAATTTAGACCCCATCATTTTATCTATATAGTTGGGATTATGTTTTCCTATGTGCATTACTTTGCATTTATCAACATTGAATTTCATCTGCCATTTTGTTGCCCAGTCACCCAGGTTTGAGAGATCCTTTTGTAGCTCTTTGCAGTCTGCTTGGGTCTTAATTATCTTTAGTAATTTTGTATCATCTGCAAATTTTGCCACCTCACTGTTTACCTCTTTTTCCAGATTATTTATGAATATATTGAACAGTACGGGTCCCAGTACAGACCCCTGAAGGACACCATTCTTTACCTCTCTCATTTTGAAAACTGACCATTTATTCCTACCCTTTGTTTCCTATCTTTTAACCAGTTACTGATCCAGGAGAGGACCTTCTCTCTTACCCCATGACAGCTTACTTTGCTTAAGAGCCTTTGGTGAGGGAACTTGTCAAAGGCTTTCTGAAAATCTAAGTGCACTATATCCACTGGATCATCCTGCTCCACATGCTTGTTGACCCCCTTAAAGAATTCTAGTAGATTGGTGAGGCATGATTTCCCTTTACAAAAAAACACGTTGACTCTTCCCCAACAAATCATGTAATCTATGTATCTAGTAATTCTGTTTTTTACTATAGTTTCAACCAATTTGCCTGGTACTGAAGTTAGGCTTACCAGCCTGTAATTGCTGGGATCACCTCTGGAGCCCTTTTTAAAAAATTGGCATCATATTAGCTATCCTTCAGTCATCTGATACAGAAGCTGATTTAAATGACAGGTTACACACCACAGTTAGTAGTTCTTCAATTTCACCTTTGAGTTCCTTCAGAACTCTTGGGTGAATACCATCTGGTCCTGGTGACTTATTACTGTTTCATTTATTAATTTGTTCCAAAACCTCCTTTACTAACACCTCAATCTGCGACGGTTCCTCAGATCTGTCACCTAAAAAGAATGGCTCAGATTTGGGAATCTCCCTCACATTATCAGCCATGAAGATCAATGCAAAAAATTCATTTAGTTTCTCTGCAATGGCCTATCATCCTTGAGTGCTCCTTTAGCATCAACATTATCCAATGGCCCCACTGGTTGTTTAGCAGGCTTCCTGCTTCTGATGTACTTAATTTTTTTTTGCTATTACTGTTTGAGTCTTTGGCTAGCTGTTCTTCAAATTCTTTTTTGGCCTTCCTAATTATATTTTTACACTTCACTTGCCAGACTTCATGCTCTTTTCTATTTTTGTCACTAGGATTTAACTTCCACTTTTTAAAAGATGCCTTTTTGCTTCTCACTACTTCTTTTCCTTTGTTCTTTAGCCAGGTGGCAGTTTTTTTGGTTCTCTTAGTATGATTTTTAATTTGGGGTATACATTTAAGTTGAGCCTGTATTATGGTGTCTTTAACAAGTTTCTAGGAAGCTTGAAGGGATTTCAATTTTGGCATTGTAGCTTTTAATTTCTGTCTAACTAACTTCCTCATTTTTGTGTAATTCCCCTTTCTGAAATTAAATGCTACCATGGTAGGCTGCTGTGGTGTCCCCCCCACCTCCACAGGGATGTTAAATGTTCTTTTGTGGGTTCCAGGACTAGCTGCTCCAAGAAGCAGTCATTTAAGGCATCAAGAAACTATCTCTGCATCCCATCCTGAGGTGACATGTACCCAGTCAATATGGGGATAGTTGAAATCGTCCATTATTATTATTACTGAGTGTTTTATTTTTATAACCTCTCTAATCTCCCTGAGCATTTCACACTCACTATCACCATTCTGGTCAGGTGGTCAGTAATATAGCCCTACCGCTACATTCTTCTTATGTCTCCCACCTTATCTCCATAATATGCAAGTTTACATTTCAACTTTACATTACAAACCTTCTACTTGCTCCCCTTTTCAGTTGCTTATAACTTCTCAAATAATTTACTTTTGGGCTGAAACTGTTTGCCCTTAGTTCAATGACTTCTTTCAAAGTATCGACAAAATTCAGCCAGCCATTTTGGTCTGCATATGTAAGAGTTCACACTTTTCCAATATGTTCTAATAGAAATGTTGCCCATCCATAACTCAAAAATGGCTAACTCAATTTTGTTGAAAAGTAGCATCTTTATAGATTTCAGTGAAATTAAAGGAACAGACCGTACCTCAGGGAGTTTAGTTCAGCAGTTTTGAAGTTAAAAACACTGAAATATTTTAATACATACACGGCAATGTTTGTATAAGCTACTTTGTATCCTTAGACTGCTGGTGATGCAAAGGCACAATAGACTGCCATTAGTTTGAAAAGATAAAGCTAACAGCCTAAAAGGCTTTGAAAGTTGGGGGAGTGTTGCAATACTTTAATGCTGGCTGCACTTTTCCCGGACTTTCATTTTGTGTTATAAATAAATAAAATAAAAAAACCCCGGTTACCTACCTTTCGTAACTGTTATTCTTTGAGATGCGTTGCTCATGTCCATTCCATTCTAGGTGCGTGTGCACCCACGTGCACAGTCATCAGAGACTTTTGCCTTAGTGGTATCCATAGGGTCTGCTGTGGCGCCCCCTTGAGTGCCACACTCATGCGTCGGTATATTAGGTGCCGCCGACCCTACGCCCTTTCAGTTCCTTCTTGCCAGCAACTCCGTCAGAGGGGAAGGTAATGGAATTGATGAGAGCAACACATCTCAAAGAACAACAGTTATGAAAGGTAGGTGTCCTTTTTTCTTCGAGTGCTTGCTCATGTCAATTCCATTCTAGGTGCCTCACAAGCAATATCCTCGAAGGTGGGCTTGGAGTTCACGGTCTTGCAGCTTGCAACACTGCTCTACCGAAACCAGCGTCATCCCGGGCCCACTGGATAAGCGCGTAATGGGACGTGAAAGTGTGGACGGATGACCAGGTGGGCACCTTAAAGATGTCCTGGATAGGTACTTGGGCTAGGAAAACTGCTGAACAGGTTTGCACTCTGGTTGAATGGGTGGTTACGATCGCCGGAGGTGGCACCCTTGCCTGATCATAGCAGCAGCGAATGCGGGCAGTGATCCAAGAAGAAATTCTTTGAGCGGACACTTTCATCCTGATGACCACTGCGATGAATGGCTTGGTCCTTTCAATGTAGAAGGCTAGTGCCCTCCTGATGTCTAGGGAATGCAACCTACACGCCTCCTCCTCCAACTTATGTGACTTTGGGAAAAAAAACAGGTAAGTAAATGTCCTGGCCCATATGAAATTGTGAGACCACCTTGAGCTGGAAAGCCAGGTGTGGCTGCAGCTGGATCTTGTCTTTGTAAAAGACTGTATAGGGCAGTTCTGAGGTAAGCACCCTAATCTCAGAGACCTGGGGGCAGATGTTATTGCAACCAAGAACGCAACCTTCCAGGAAAGAAGAAGGAGAGAGCAGGAACCCAGAGGCCCAAAGGGGGGGTCCTGTGAGCCATGACAGCACAAGGTTCAGGTCCCACTGAGGGACGGGGTCCCTGATGTGCAGGTAGAGGCAGTCGAGGCCCTTGAGGAACCTGGCAGTCATGTCCTGGGTGAAAACCAACCTACCCTCGAGCAGCAGATGGAAGGCCAAGATAGCAGCCAAGTGGACCTTGATAGTTAAAAGGGACAGGCCTTGGAGCCTGAGATGCAAAAGGTACTCCAGGATTAACTGTAGCAAGACCCGCTCAGGCCGAATACCTTTGTCTGAAGTCCAACAAGCGAACCGCCTCCATTTGCTCTGGTGGAGGGCTTTCTGCTGCCCAACAGGACCTGTTGGACACTGGCCGAGGACTCCTGCTCCTCTACATTTCACCATGCAGCAGCCAAGCTGTCAGATGCAGCACCGCCAGGTTCAGATGCAGAAGGCTGCCGTGGTTTTGTGACAGCAGATCCAACCGGTGCGGTAGCCATAATGGAGAAACCACCGAGAGGTCCAGCAGCATGCGAAACCAGTGTTGGCACGGCCAAGCCAGTGCTATGAGGACCACCTTTTCCCTGTCCTGCTTGATCTTCATGAGGACTCTGTGGATCAATAGAAGGGGGGGGGGGAAGGTGTACATTAGAGACCCCGACCACGGGAGCGGGAAAGCATTTGAGAGGGAGCCTCTGTCGAACCCCCGAAAGGAGCAGAAAACGTGGCATTTCCTGTTCTGCCTGGACGCGAACAGGTCCACCCAGGGAGTACCCCACTTCTGGAAGATGATGCTGACCACCTCCAGATGGACAGACCACTTGTAGCGAGACGAGAAGGTCCTCCTGAGGCAACCTGTCAAGGCGTTCCTGGCCCCAGGGAGGTGTGCGACTACGAGATGGATGTCATGTTGTACACAGAAGTCCCATAGCCTGAAGGCTTCTTGGCAAAGGGAAGACAACCTGGCTCCACCTTGCTTGTTGTTATAGAACATAGCCGCTATATTGTCCATCAGGACCTGGACTACCTTGCTCTTTAGGTGAGGTAGGAAGGAGTGACAGGCCAAGTGGACCGCTCTGAGTTCCCTGATGCTGATGTGTAGGGAACAATCAAGACGGGAACAACAGTCTTCCATGCTGAGATTGCCTAGGTGGGCTCCCCATCCGAAGCATCAGAAATGAGGGTAACCAACAAAGGGGAGGGCCGCAAATGGAACTTCCTCCAACACCAATGCAGGATTTTGCCACCATGCATGTGATGACAGAACATGGTCCGGGATCTTGGGCACACGGTCCAAACTGTGTCTGTTGGGGACGTCGATCGACGCCAGCCATGCCTGTAGCAGCCTGAGGTGGAGCCACACATGCCAGACCATGTAAGTACAGGCTGCCATTTGGCCCAACAACCGCAGGCACGTATGAGCAGTGGTAAGAGGATGGGCTTGCATGCACAAGATCAGGTCTGCCATGGCCCGGAACCGGGTCTCGGGGAGGAAGGCCCTGGCCCGAGTAGAGTCAATGAACTGTATGCTCAGCCCCGGAACTAAGGTTGACATTTTCTCATTTATTAATAGCCCCAGGTCTCAACAGGTGGAGCAAACCAGGTCAAGATGACGCCGCACCTGATTCCGAGATTGGCCCTTAATTAACCAGTCGTCGAGGTACAGATAAATTTGCACACCTCAGTGACTCAGGTAAGCAGCCACTGGTGCTATGTACTTTGTAAACACTCTCAGGGCTGACGAGAGACTGAAGGGCAGCACTGTGAATTGAAAATGGTGGTGGCCCAATACAAAACAGACGAAATACCTGTGCCCCAGGAAAATGGAAATCCTTTAAGTCCGGGGTGGCGTACCAATCTCCCGGATCCAGGGAGGGAATAATGGAGGCCAGAGAGACCACATGAAACTTCAACTTCTTGAGAGACCTGTTGAGGTAGTGCAAGTCTAGAATGGGTCTGAGGCCCCCTTTTGCTTTTGAGATTAGAAAATAGTGGGAGTAGAATCCTTTCCCTTTCATGTCTGGAGGGACCTCCTCCACCGCCCCCAGGTGCAGGAGGTTCTTGACCTCGTGAACGAGTAGTTGCTTGTGAGAAGGGTTCCTGAAGAGGGATGGGAGGAAGGGTGGGTCATGAATTGCAGGGTGTAGCCTGAAGATATTATGTCGAGGTCAGCTGCGACACAGGGGCGCAGGTGGTTGAGGAAAGAGCAGGGAGGTGGTTCCTGGAAAGTGACTAGGGCGCCGTCCTTGGGCGTATCCTCAAAATGCCTGCTTCTGGCTTCCTTGGCCTCTGGAAGAACCAGGCTGAGCAGAGGAACAGGAAGATGAAGGGTGCCGCTGCTTAAACCCTTTGTCTCTGTTCTTCTTCCTGTAGGA
Source organism: Platysternon megacephalum (assembly GCA_003942145.1). NCBI lineage: Eukaryota > Metazoa > Chordata > Testudines > Platysternidae > Platysternon > Platysternon megacephalum. The sequence goes on along the minus strand of QXTE01000009.1, from coordinate 14,371,854 downwards.
GCTGGACCGGGGGACAACCCAGAACCTTGACGAAGGTGGGGGATGGAATGGCTTTCTAGCCTGCTGAGGGGTGTGTAGGCCCAAGGAATGAAGGATGGCATGGGAGTCATTAAGGCCATGGAGCCATGCATCGGTCAGTTCCGAGAAGAGCCCTGCTCCCGCAAACGGGAGGTCCTGAAGGGTAGTCTGCATCTCCTGGGACAGCCTGGAGACCACTGCAGAAGCGACTACCCTGGCCACTGAGTCCGTAGCGTGCCAGGCCATCTGGAGGGCGCCTCTCATCACCGCTTTGCCCTCTTCCACCAAGGTAGCAAACTCCTGGGCTTGGTCCTGTGGAAGGCCCTCCTTGAATTTGCTGATGGAGTCCCACAGATTGAAGTTGTACCTGCCTAGCAAGGCCTGATGGTTAGACACCGTAATTGCAATCTGCCTGTTGAATAAATTTTCCTGCCTCTTGGCATCTTTATTTTTTGGTGTGCCATTCACACCCAAAAGACAGTTTTAGTACGGAAGGCCCATTCCTTTGTCAATATTGTGATACACATGGATTCACAGCTCTGCATGTTTAAAAATCCATTAATTCACCCTGCACTTAACTTAATGGTCTAGCTAAGTACCTATCAACTAAATACAAAGGAGACAGAACAATGGACTGTAAGAACCGCTAACGCTCTTGTGATGCAAGACAAGGTGCTCCAACCAACCATCCCGTGCGGTAAGAATGAACGGGGTGGGTGGCATCTAATATACTGACAAGGGAGCACCGCAGCCGAACCTACGGATACCACCAAGGCAAAAGTCTCCGACGACTGTGCATTCACGTGGGCATGCACACACCTAGAATGGAATCGACATGAGCAAGCACTCGAAGTAGTACAGAATCAGTAAGGGTTTGATCTTGCAAAGTGCAGACTGCTGAGCACACTCAACTCCCAAGATGGTCAGAACCTCGAAGAATTCAACTGTAGCAGCACAAAATGAGTAATGCCATTACTTTCCCACTTCCAGCCACCATGCATGGAAGTACAGGAGACAAGGAAGTCCAGAACAAGGAATAGGCAAGAATACATTTTGCCTGGGCTCTCTGCCCGGCTCCTGGAAGCGGTCGGCATGTCCCTGCGGCCCCTAGACGGGGGCACTGCCAGGGGGGCTTCATGCATTGCCCCCACCCTGAGTGCCCGCTCTGCAGCTCCCATTGGCTGGGAACCACAGCCAATGGGAGCTGTGGGGGCGGTGCCTGCAGTTGAAGGCCATGCGCAGAGCTGCCTGGCTGGCCGCGCCTCTGCCTAGGAGCCCTAGGGAGGGAGGGAGGGAGGGACATGTTGCCGGTTCCGGGGAGCCCCCTGAGGTAAGCGCTGCCCCGAGCCCTCACCCCCTCCCCTGCCCCAATCCCCTCCCACTCCCAAACTCCTGCTACTGCTGTGGGGGTGGGATGGGGGGGGGGCCCGCAGTGGCCCAAGACTGCCCTAGCAGTGGTTGGTGCGGCTGGCCCAGGGGCTACCTGAGCAGCTCGAGCAGCCCCCAAGCCAGTTGCACCAGCAGTCATGGAGGTCTCGGAAAGTTACGGAATCCGTGACTTCTGTGACCTCCGTGACAGACTTGCAGCCTTAACTATGATGTTAGCATTGAGAGATATTGATTTTTTTTTTTTAATCCTGGAGCTAAACAACAGATACCAAATCTCAACCACATATTTAAATAATTGTGTTTCATCCAGTCCTGTACCTCCCCCACCTTAGTCTGCCTGTTTGGGCCTTCACTGAACCCATTGTAGGATTGGGGCCAAAGACAGCACGGCGACAGGTGTCATGGCAGTTAGGGAGGTTGCACTAACCTAGATAACTCAATAAATCAATTACACATTTGGCCTAAAGTACCTAGACATAATCCAAAAGATATTTTTAAGTAAATTATTTTCTAACTGCTTTTAAGGTAATATAGGTAACATTAAAACTAAAACATGGAACAAATGCTGTCATTTTGTGTCAGAAGTCTACTGTGCAAGATACCATAAATATATTAGGAGCCATATAGATAACTTTAAATACTATACTGTGGGTTTGACATGTTCGATACCGCAGGTATGTTAAAATAATCATTTTTCATTTTATTCAAATATTTGTAAAAACATGTAATGATTTTGATTATAGTTATACAAAATGTTTACAACAAAACTTCGTAGCCTGGGAATTTCAATTGTGTCGACTTGTAAGTTTACCTCATAACTACAATTTTTATAAACCAAATCTATTTTATAAACCACCTATCCAAGACTTAAGAGAAAACTTGATAAATCATGCAACTCCTTTGTCCAGTGTCTTAAGAGTATAAAAGAGGCTTCAGAGAGGGAAACATAATTCAATAACAGGTTTTTAAAAAATAAATCAGATGTGAATTATATAAAGATAGAGAGGGAACTGATTAAATGATGCACTGAACACTATCTTGTTATAAAGACAAAGTGTTGTTACTATAAGAGCTGAGTAAAGCCTTTTTATGGGTCAAGTTTGATGTAGGTCAATTAACACAACTGTAAGGATAAATTAACCTACCTATGGCAAAAGGATCATGTAAATGTCCTGCTCTGTTCATTTCTTCTGAGGTTATGTCTACACTCAAATTGCTAGTGGCACTGCTGCAGCAGTGCTTCAGTGTAGACATTCACTATAGTGACAGAAGTTCTCCCTTCACCATAGTTAGGTTATAGCTACACTTAATGCTATAGCAGCACAGCTGTGCCACAGCAGCAGTTCACTACCTGTGCTGACTGGAATTAAGCCAACTTATAATATATGGAGATATACCTATCTCATAGAACTGGAAGGGACCCTGAAAGGTCATTGAGTCCACCCCCTGCCTTCACTAGCAGGACCAAGTACTGATTTTGCCCCAGATCCCTAGGTGGCCCCCTCAAGGATTAAACTCACAACCCTGGGTTTAGCAGGCCAATGCTCAAACCACTGAGCTATCCCTCCCCACCCCCTAATTACTACTTAATTTTGTAGTATAGACCAAGCTTTTATCCACCTCCCAGAGAGGCTGTAGATAGGTTGACCGGGGTTAGTTCGGCATCTCTCAGTGGTGTGGAATTTTCACAGTCATGAGAGACATAGCTGTGCGGATGTAAGTTTTCAGTGTAGTCCAGCTCTGAAGCATCTGACACTGGCCATTCTCAGAAAATAGGATGGACCATGGGTCTGACCATGTATGGACATTCTTATATAACACATCCAGGAGTAGTTGTTTTTTTTGTTGTAGGGAGGGGGGAAGAGAGAGAGTAAGTGAGTGAGTGTGTGTGTCTGTGTCCCCCTCCAAACTTCAGGGAGTGGCACTGTAACCTGGTGCATAGGGTCACCCCACTCAAATTCGGCCTGCTGCCAGATGGAGGAGCATTGCAACTTGGTGCACAGGGAACCTGTTCCTGTACAGCACAGCATAGGGAAGTCTGCCAAGAACTCAACTCCTGGTGGCACTGGCTCATGCACTGTGTGGATAAGAAAGAGGGAACCTCCCTAGCAGAGTCAGACACAGGGTCCCACCGTGGGTCGGGACCTGAACAGCTCACGTGGATGGGCAGGGACGACATCCCCCCCGCCATGTATCTGACTTGGTGCCACTGGTTTCCCCAGGGCACTAAACTCTGACTAGCCACTTAGATCAGAAAGGGGCAGCGTTACATTGAGGAGCAAACAAGTTGCAGACAGCACCTTAACTGAGTCACGGGATTGGCCAACCCAAACAGGATACGCCTCCTTTAGTCAACAGGTCTGTTTGAGAAGCGCTCCGGATAATAGCTGGCGTTTCCTGGAGACTTGTTTGCCCTTCGCCAGATAGCAGCAGCTCGCTTCTACTTTCTCAGCAGCCTTCAGCAATTGCTTGGCTTTGCGCCTTCCCGGGAGCGGGCAGACACACCCGGCCGCAAGACACAGAGCTGGGCTGAGCTGGAGCCTTTCGCAGACTCGCGGGGGACCGGGGGCGGGGGTCCGTCCCCCGGCGGGATGAGATACCCACGACGCTCGCGTTTGGCCTGGGAGCGCTTTGCCCGCCCCGTACGGGACAATTACCGGGTTGCTGCGGCCACCACCCCGCCCTGAGGGGATAGGACTAGGCCCTGCCAGCACGCAAGCGGGGACCACGGCCCGGGAACCGGCCGCAACCACACGGGGCCGGGATGGTGGAGCAGTGGCGACCGCCTCAACAGGGCTCCTAAGGGACGAGGCGCCCCAGCCTACCAGACCTGGAGGCCTCGCACCGCGCCCTGAATAGTTCCCCCGGCCCAGGGGGTCGGCGTCCGACGCCCCCAGCGGCGGGGGCAGCTCACCTCGTGTGGCGGGAAGACGCGGAACAGGCGGCTGGGCTCTCCTCAGCGCGCCTCTCGAGCCAGCGGAGCCGCTACTGCGTCCAGGTGAGCGCTGGGGGGCTGGGGCCTGCACTGCGCCTGCGCGCCGGCCCCGCCCGAGCTTTACCTGGCCGCCCAGGTGCGCGGAGCAGGGGGCCTGAGCGAAGCCTGCGTGTCCCAGCCGCCAGCGAGACTCACCGGCCGCGGTTCCACCGCCCCGGCGCTCTTGTGCGCCTCAGCATCTGCTGCTCACAGGAAGACTCCTCCTGGGCGCCGACAGCAGCCGGCGGGCGCTGTTGGCTTGAGATACGCACCTGGTTTCCCCTAGCCCTGGTCTCAACCGGGCGGGCTCCCCCGGCCCTGGGCCCGGCGGTGGCAGAATTAGCCCTAGAAAGCTCTCACTTCCACATGAAACGCACATTAATCTACCAACCCATTTATGAGGGGGAAGAGGCTTCCCACGTCCATGGCCAAGGGCACAGTTTCAGCTGTGCCAGCCACACTTTCCCTCTTCTGCCATACAGGAGCGTTTATTTTATTGGATGTAAGTAGCCATCGACCACCCCTGTAGTGGGGTAGAGTTTACACAGTCGCCTTTGCTTTGAAACACTCATCCAAAGCCCTGATCATCCCACTACCCCCCCTTTGTCAGACTTGCAGACCCCTGATAAATTACACCTGACCAAGCAATGCTGCATAAACAGTTCAAACATTCCCCAGGACTCAATTTTTCTTAGTTTTACCAGATTTCTGCTATTTAAAACTCATTTAATTTTTCAGGCTTACATTACAGGATTTACAGAATATAAACATTAGGGTAGGGACTGCCCTTCAGTGTTCATACAGCACCTACCACAGCTGGCATAGGGCATATGTCACAGTACCTCTAACAATACACTATGGTAATAGCACCATAAGAATTACTGTCTTTTAATACATTTATTTAGTTTTTTTAGCTTGCCCTATCATTCATCAATTGCATTTCACAGTAAATTCTGCAGTTCTTTGCTTTAATTCATTATATAATTACAATCATCACAGAGTATGACTCATGAGCTGACATTAAGACACATCCATATTAAGAATTTTTTTAGTTCTGTACAAATAAATTTGAAGGAATGAACTGGGCCTTATCTGTCTTGTTCTAATGAGGGTTCAGACAAAAGACAGCAAACACACTTGAAGTTAGATTTATATAATGTTAGAATAAGCTTACTATAATGAAGATTCCACAAGTACTACTATTTTGTTATGCTCATATTGTCTGCATACTCATAGCACACACAAAATATCAAAACTGTACAAATCTTAAAATGTAACCCTTGTACCTCACAGAACATAGCACATTTGGTAACATTTCCCTTAACTTTCTTTTGCCCTTGTTTTCTATAAATAGTTGTATAGAGTAACTTTTAGGAAAATTGTGTCATTTTCTACCCCTTTCCCCCCTTTTGTTTAATTTCCAATGTGTAGATGTGTTTTTTTTCTTGCAGTGTTTCAGGGCTGAGATTTAATTGAGCAGCAGGATGCTCTGGTTTTTCTCCAAAAGGATAAGTGTTGCATGTAAGAGTTGGTTGACCAGGTACACTCAGCATGCATTACTGGGGAAAAAACATTTGAAAAGCCCTTAGAGATAGGATCACAGTGAGTTCCTTCCTTTTATAAGGGCAGTATAAAATCTCCTCTCACACACTGTCACATAATGCAGAAAACTTTCAACTTTACATATAATAAAAATCATACTCCGAACCAAATTTGAGGTGCGACACTGTTCTGAAAAGTGACTTTGTGGGGGAAAATGACAAGGTGATGTCCTATGTTTGTGTCTCAAACTTCCAGATCACATGTTCTTTAATTAAAATTGGTTTGTTTTTATATATATATATATATATATAAACAAATATAAAAACAATCTCAAAGTCAAGCTGTCTTTTTTTCTGGCTCACTGATAAGTATTCTGCCATAAGAATTAAGATAACTAGTTTTGCCGAGCCAAAATGGAATCTAGCTCATTCTCCTGTTATACTGACTGCTGTGGTAACAGGAATTAAAAAAAAACAACTAATTTTATCAGTAAACCAAGCACCTAGGATTCCTGGTTCCACTGTGTATGCAATCTGGATCTGGGTTTAATCACACTGAGCCACATGCTCACCATGATTCATACTAATCTATGCTGACCACTGAGACCACTTCCAGATTATGAATACAAGGTGTTCTTGTATGAGTTCATCCAAGTAAATTCTAGTCTACCTCCTAGGCTTTATCTCCACTGTAACGGATGTTAAAAGTACAACTTGCCTTCTCTACAGTAAAATTCCACCAAATGTTAAAAAACACTTTCTCCTGGTGAATACAGTCTAAAGTGTGGTCAGCATCATGTCATCTAACCCCATTCTATTCAACCATATTCAAATATGGCAAAAATTGGTAATGTGCACAGCCTAAAAAGGTGTCAATTTTCAGAGTAGGACTGCATTAACTCATTTCTCAATTTTTTGCTAGTTTGCTAATTATCAATACTAGCGTTATGTATGTTTAAACAAAAGGCTGAACGGGGGCAAACCCATTTTATCTTCATAGTTATTTCTACAGTGAAATAGAAGTGGTTCAATTGTAAAAATAATTTCTATATGCAGACTCGGTTGCAAAATGAGTTTATGATTTCACTGCAAGATGAAGAAAGAAGAAGCTGGCCGTAAAAGACCTTTTTCAGGATGTGAAATAATTGCATTAGGAGGAACACAACATGGCAGGTAAGTTATACTGCTTTATCTAAATATTTTTTTTAACCTGTGGCCCACTCTAGGATATAAGTAATAGGAAAAAAACCCAGATCCAAAGTATTAGCTAGGGCTATAACTTTTTCAGATAAGGGTTAAATGTGTTCAGACAATTGAATAGAGGTAGCAGGTAAAGTTCTGTTCATGGGGTGTTTATAAGCACTGCGGGAGCAGAGCTTCAGGGCTGTGTTTTTTAGGGGCAGTGGAAGAAGGGAGTTTCATTAATGTGGTTGACAGAAAAGAGGGGATCGAGGTCTGGAATGAGGAGAACACCTGGTCAGGAGTGAAATACGGCAGGGACAGATGGATGGTGATGTTTCAATTCCTGCAGAGGTTAGGAGCATCACCTCAATCCTTATTTGGGAGGTTCCGTTTCTGCACCACTGCATATCTGAATTGGTGCTCCTAATATAAACAAGACTAGAGCATCAGATGCCCCTTCCTCCAGACCTCTCTCTTCCTCACCAGCTTCTATGACAATTATTTAAAGTTCTAGGGGTTGTTCTTACTATCTTGCACTCTCTGCCATACAGTAGGTTAAATACAACCAGAAGTACATGCGTTCCATTTAGTGTACATTACTAATAAAATTTTCTTAAGTCAATAGGGAACAAAATAAAGATTGTGTTATTCTAAAGGCAGCATTGTTACACAGAAGAAAAAAAAAAGAAGGTGGTTTCCTGAGGCTTCATCAATTCCATAGGTCACTGCAAATCTTAGAGCATATAGCATAAATACCGGAGAATGCACAGCAATTTGGGGCCACTAAAATTTCACTTGACCAGCCAAGCAAAGAATTTGTAAAGCAAATAGCCAAAACCCAAAAGGATGTAGCACACCATCACAAGTACACAAAGAAAGCACTAGAGAAGGAACATTGGTTTTGGAACCTCTGCCAACTTGAAGAGGAATGTTTTAGTCTTAAGCTAGTGTTCAGATTCTCCTCCCTCAGGAAAAAAAAACACAGAAAAAAAATCTCTTCACCAAAATGTAGGAAAACCCCCCAGTAATTTTAGAGACAGAAGATCTAAGTCCTCTTGTCCACCCCATACTAGCATAAATTGGTCCCTACTGTATCCTTTTTAATTTGAAATGATTTGAAATGACTAATATACTGAATATTTTAATAGAAGTCACTCAAAATTTGTTCTGCTCAGTTTCATCACAGCATTCCTAGTTACATGCCTCAGGATTTCTCTATGTGTATCTCTTCCATGATGTGTGTATCTTTCAGTTACTTATAATCAATATTTTATATTTTGCATTGATCATCCCATTATTCCTTCCCCCTGCCCGGACAGACCCTTCAGGCCTTTATTTTTATTTATTTAGCATTTAACAAAATGGGAAGGAATTAAGAATCTCTTTCTGGTATTGAATTTCCCAGAACTGTATCAGTATTCTATGTGCAGTCTCACCAGTGCTGTACAGAGAAATCAGTTCCCTAGTCCATGACATAATGCCTTTGCAGACAGCTCAGAATAGGTTTTGCTTTCTTTGCTACCATATTGAATTGCAAGCTCCTATCCAATTTCTGTCCATTATCACTGTAGGTACTTTTTGGCATTATCGTTTTCCAAGAATCTCTAATTGAATATCTGTGTTTACAATTATTTTCCCCTAGATGTATTGGTTTGTATTTTCCAGATTTAATTTCATATCTCACCCATATTTTTAACATCTGACTTGGTAATTTTTTGTCCCTGCTGATATTTGGAGCACCTTTTGATTTAGTACCATCTATAAATGTAATTAGTTTGCCATTTACCATTTCTTGCAGATCATTCAAAGATATCCAGTTTTTGGATGCTATCACACTGATTCAGAATATTCAATAACCAGAATACGGAGTGATCTTTTACCGGAATATGCAAAATGTTCAGTGTAAAACTACTTTAACAAAAACCACATTTTTATGGCTCTCTCATGTTATATTTATCCAGATCTTTTCACACGAGGCCTGGGCAGTACTGTCTTGATAAAAATGATGAAATTTAAAATGCTAGCATTCAGTATTTGTTTACAATACAAGGAACCATATTATCCAAATTATCCAAAACCAGTTTTAAAAGGCATTGTTCCCAGTAAGGTGCCTGTGAAAGTTTCTACAATTTCCCTGGTGAGCATAGACCAGGTGTAACCATCTTCTGGATGAAGGCCTTGATCCTGAAACTTTTACGCATCTGAGCAACTTTACACATTTAAGGAATCCCACATGCTGCAGTGATAATGGATTCTTACTACTGATGAGTCAAATACTGTATTTTTAAGTGTGAAGTTTTCTTAATTGAACATCTTAATGTTTGATGCTTAATACTTTGGTACATGCTTCAAGCATAAAATCCTGGCCCCACTGTTCAATGAGTTTTGCATTGATTTCACTGAGGCCAGGATTTCATCTCAAATGTCTGATCTACAGTGGAAAAACACTTATCCCAAACTCTTTTCAAAGATTGTTCTTGTCAGAAAGGTTGCTGACAAGTTTTCTCTGGCCAGCACAGGCTTAGTCTAACAATAAACATGAGTAATTTTATACATATGAATTTAAGTGTTTGCAGGATTAGGGTTTAGGACCCTAATTTAGAGTTGTCCCTATTATGAACCCTCCCTGGTGTGGCTACAACAATTTGCAAAGTGGTTCATAACATAGTTAGACCTGGTCTACACTGGCCAGTGTAGAGATGTATTCTTATTTTAAAATTATTCAGTATTAGTTTGATTAGTCTGCTTATTTTAGCTAGTGAAATTATTGCCATTTTACCTCTAAGATAATTCTTATGGTATTGGCATAGTGCTCAAAACAGAGATATAAAAGCAGTCTACCAGAGCCTGTTCTGCTTACAGTCAGAAAAGCTACCCTATGGATGTCCTCCTAGAAAATATTTCAGGGATCCTAAACCAAAAAAAAAGCGTGGGGGAGGAGAGAAGAGAGAAGACAGGTCTGGTTTGTGTTGCTATAGCCACAGGACACTTAGATCTCGAGTGAATGAATCAATAGAAAACACACTCACTCCCCTCCCTTGTTCATCAAAGGCAAGAGTGGAAGATGGGTTGCTAGGAAACATCATACTGAAGATTGGAGCTCTTTGAAATTAACATAGCTGACTTCCCTCAATCCCAGGAGCCTCTTCTATTCAAAACCATTATTAGGAAGGTGGCTTGGAAAAAGGCTACAAAAGAAATAATTACTAAAATAAAAAACAGCAGATCAGGAATCAGCATTTCCAATTATACAGAAATGAAACAAGGTCATTCAGTTGCGAAAAAAAAAAAAAGGCAGTTTGAGAGAGAACGTAAAGAATACAAAATGACAAGAGTTTGAAGTGGTTCATATGGACCAAAGAGAAAACATGATTTAATTCATCTGAGAAAAGTACATTTAAGCAACACTTAAGACAGACTGTCTATAATCACAGCATTTTTTTTTAATCTTTGGATTTAAAGGTTTCTTCCCCCACTTCCCTCCTAAAAAGATTTCATCCTTAACAAGACATTAGGGACTGGAAGGCTCAGGGATTCTTAATGGAAAATTGGAAACCTTTTACCAGGGTTGCCCATATGAATACAGCCCTGTTTGGTAAAGACAGGAAATTATATCAGATGGTAGTTGAGTGACCTTGAAGTCTCAGTTCAGTTCCTAGCAACTAGTGTTTACATCACAAAATGTCCATGATCAAACCTTCCTTACTCCCTCCCCATAGTTTGCTCTTTCTAATGAGACAGCCAAGATTAAATGGACATGGTGGGTGAGGTAATATCTTTTAGTGGACCAACTTCTGTTGGTGGGAGAGACAAGCTTTCGAGTTTACACAGAGCTCTTCAGGTCTCAGTGTCACAACTAAATATAAGGTGGAACAGATTGTTTAGCATAAGTAGTTAACACATATTTCAAGCTCTGTGTAAGCTTGAAAGCTTGTCTTTCTCTCACCAGAAGCTGGGCCACTGAAATATATTCCCTTACCCATCTTGTATTGCTAATATCCTTGGACCAGCATGGTTACAACACCACTATATATGAAGATTAAACGGATATAGAAACAGAACTACTCGTGCCTCTTTTGAATAGACAGGCATCTTCTAACTAGCATCATGAAATAGACCATTCAATTTTCACTTTTGACTTAAAAACCAAGTGTTGATCCAGCTCCCATTAATACAAATGGAGGCAGGCTGAGGCTGGTGGAACTGGGTTGGGTGTGAGAAAGTGGGTGAATCTGTGGCTCCCCTTCAGTGAGTCAGGAGCTGTATCTACACTACTAAAAATAGGACCTGTGATTCATTAGTGCCCTCTGGTGCAGTTCTGATGGTGGTACCAACAGTGGAAGCTGTAGAGAGTCCAGGCCTGCTTATAAGCCTTTACCATGTCATCTAACCCTACTGTTAGACAACACACTAGTAACAATGCCTGAGTCCCACTTAATACAACATCTTTAACCACTGCTACCACCAGTAGAGCTGCATTAGTGAATTATAGATCTCACTTTTGCCAGTGAAGACAAGGCCAGGAGTAGACATACTGCACCATAAAACACATCTCAGAGCACAGTAGATACAAGATTTGTGTGGCAGTCAATATTGTTCCAGCTGGGCAAAATAATCATTCACAAATGACATCAGGGGCCAATTCCTCCACAAGACAGCAGCTTTTCTTCACCCATGATCTACAGGATTTGGAAGCTGCATACTTCCCTTCCTCTGCAGCCCTCCCAAACAGTCCCTTCAACAAGAACTGTCAGAGGAAACTACGCAAAGTTAACATTTTAATTTATTGTGTTCTGTCCCTCAACCACAGATTTTACTGCAAAATGGCTTGATATGGTCCCTGTTAGTTTAAAAAAAGTCAACCTGGATATTGTACCCAATTACTGGTAGCTATGTCAGATATGATTTTTCAGTTGTTTCCTTTACGTAGGCTACACATCCTTAACAGACATTTTCAAGTGTCATGTCTTTTTACGGACCTTACAAAATGTCAACATAAGCAGCCAGAATTACTTGAGGAAACTGAAATTAGCTATTTTAGGAAGTTAATTACTGTTTTTAAAAGTTCTTTTTTCTTGCCAAAATAGCTTTTTTGAGAAAGATAAACACAATGTGCTATTTGAAGACATAATGCTGTAGTGTAACAATTTCTGTAGAGTAAGATATTATACCAGTCAAGAGAAAAGCATTCAGAACCCACTCATTAGTCAGTCTTCCCCATTTGTGGGATGAAACTGTTCTTATAGGACAGCCAGTATCTTGTGTACCAAGTACAAAATCTTTGATTGCTATACCGAAAACTCTCTCTCTGCAAAACATTTATAGATTAAATGAGACAAACCATAATTTGTTATACACACATAACTTAGTTATACATGGATATACTACATCAGGGGTAGGCAACCTATGGCACAGGTGCCGAAGGCGGCACGCGAGCTGATTTTCAGTGGCACTCGCACTGCCTGGGTCCTGGCCACCGGTCCAGGGGGCTCTGCATTTTAATTTAATTTTAAATGAAGCTTCTTAAACATTTTAAAAACCTTATTTACTTTACATACAGCAATAGTTTAGTTATATATTATAGACTTCTAGAAAGAGACCTTCTAAAAACGTTAAAATGTATTACTGGCACGCGAAACCTTAAATTAGAGTGAATAAATGAAGACTCGGCACAGCACTTCTGAAAGGTTGCCGACCCCTGTACTACATCATGGACATTCAAAAACAGAAGTATTTCAAAATGAAATACTTTAGAGTGTTACGAATATTTCTCACAACTGGGAATACTGATTTTCCTAGCCTTTTAAATCAATTATTTAAATAGCTTTACCAAATATTACAAAAAAATTAATCTTTGTTACTAAATGCTAAATCTCAATTAAAATGTCATTTTCATTTAAAACCATATTAAAAATATAAACCTACTGCTTTCCCACTTTAACCATATAGCTCAGTTAAAAGTGAATGTAAAAATAAAACCTCATTTACAAATATCTCTGTAGCAACAGTATAAATAAAGCTTACATTGAGATTGCTAATTAAGTCAATTTGCTGGAACTGAGAAATCGTAAGTAATCATTAAAGGAGAATTAAGGACAGGTTGTGGTCTTTAGTGATGAACAAAAATAGTGACCTCCAGAGGAGGAGGAAAAATTACACTGAGTTTAAAATGCACTTAAGGCGGGAAACACCTTGTTCTTGTTCCATTTCTTCCCTGCCTTTTCTCTGATCAGAGATTGCTATATGCTCAGGAAGTATAGAGGGTTAGTCTATTTTATTTTAAACATTTTGATTTTTTTTTAAATACAAGTTATTTACAGTGTATAGTTTGGGATACATGTCTGTTATCTTCAAAAAACATTTTCAAATTATATTTGAAACTTTTTGATAGTTAGTAAATCATCACTAGCAGAAGACATGAATATTCTAGTTGTGGGTGAATCCATTTGTGAGAAGTGTACTCAATCAGTACTACATAAACACATGTGGCCTTCATTGTAGCTATTTATATTTTCAGATGTCTCTTCTTCACACAGCAAAGTAATATTTCTTCCTGTTGTGGAACAGGACTGCAAGATTGGTTATTTGTATACAGTTTAAAGTTAGTACCTTCTAGAAGATAGCATTGGAAATCACTTGTCAGTTTCCTGTCTAGTACAAAATTGTAATTCATACACACTAAGGGCTGTCCTTACCAATATGCAAAGTACGCAGCTGCATAGGGCACCAGGAAACTTGGGGCACCAAATTTCCTGGTGCCCTGCGCAGCTGCGTGCTGCTCCACCCCCGCCCCACCTCTTCTTGCCCCTGGTACGCCCCCGCCCCGCCTCTTCCCGCCCCTGAGGACTGCAGCAGGGCCGGGCTTGCACTCACCAGTGGCGGGAAGTGCAGCAACCCGGCCCCAGCCACGCCGCCGGTGAGTGCTGGGGGGTGGTTCCCCTCTGCCCCCAAAGCCATTTCCCTTCCCCCCCCACGAAGGCCTGGGCTCCCCACCCCCGTGGGAGGGCTATGTAGGGCCCCAGAATAGCTAGGGATGGCCCTGTACACACTATTTCTTTTTAGTTTGTTAAATCCTGATGTACAAAAGCCTCCTCTACTGGAGAAAAGGTAAATCCACAGCTCTGAAGAAAGAATCTCTCCTCTCCTTGAAGGGTAACTATATATGAGATCTAGATGATCTGTACAGTATTTATAATATTTACATACTGAATGGCCATTTCTTCATTGTAATATCCAATACATAATTTCCAAAATTGGATAAAAATTCAGTGATCCATACAAATAAGGTTTAAGTCCTTAAAGATGCACGGGCCTTGTCAAGTATTTCCTTTCTGATCTTTGGGTAGTTTGGGTGTGCTTTTAGGACCTGTTAAAGGCAAACAATACACACAGTTTAAAACCAGTTATGAAGCAGCCTAAAATGAACAAGTACTGTCATCAGTTATTTCCGTCATCATTTTGAGCTTCATTTTAAGCCTTCTAATAAAATCGGTAACGGTTTGATGATTTTGCTTATAAATAGATAAGATATTTCATCATGTACAAATGTACAGATGTACAAAGGTCATAAATAGCTGTATCATAAAGACAATCTTGTCCCTTCCACCCACCACGTGGACTTGGGGGAAAACTGCAGGGAGAAACTAGCCAGTGACTCCAGCCATTAGGAGCACCTGCAGAAGCAGCCAAACAGGGACCATCAGACATTCAGAGAACTTCCTAGTTTTGACTGGACTTTCTTTGCTCTTTGCTGGTTGGCTGTTTGCTCCAACCCTCTCTCTTTGCCTTCCAATAGGATAGGTCTGCTCTGGAGCTGGAAGGTGTAATTTCCAGTTTGAGAAAACATACCTGTGCTGGCTCTGATCAAGCTAACATGCTAAAAATAGAAGCATGGCTGTGGCAGTACAGGCTAGCCACCCAAGTATGTACCTAGGGTCTTGGACAGGATTGTTCTTAGGGCATCTAGCCCATCCCACTGCTCTCACACCCACTTAATCTCAGCTTCACTCCACACCAGCCTCTTTCCCTCTTCTCCACTGCACTGTCCCTCTCACATTCTTGCCTTTAATATCCCCTCCCTTCACTTTTCTTTCCATTTAGCTCATCCCTTCCTAATTAACCTCCCCCCAAACAAACAAACATGGCTTTAACATAAGCTTTGCAGACATTGTTCACTTGGCTTCTCTGTTATATTCCTTTCCTCAGTCCTTTGTGTGTCTTAACAGTTTAACTCCTTGGGGCATAGACTGTCTGCTAATCTGTTCAGTGCCTAGCACAATAAGGCCCCATTCTTGCTTGATGCTTAGGCATGACCATTATAAACATCATTAATAACAGGTGATTTGAAAGATAGTATTTGACTGCACTAAGTAATATTCAAATATACTTTTTTTTCTCATAACCTCCAACCTCACTGGAAATCTGGAACTGGAACCATAAACTCCCTGAACATTAAATCTCACCAAATGAGGGTCAATCCATCATCATCATATCCACTCATTATACTCCACACCCGAACATAGCCACTCTATGAACTTCATACCCTCATATCTCAATGCCTGTACTTTGACCCATCAACCTTTTACCCCCAATCGGGCATATTGCAGATTATGTATTCCTTATGCCACCCGATCTTAAACCAAACTTTGCACCCTCGATAATCTGTACATTATTCCCTGATAACCAGAAACTTCTATGCTCAAACTCTGTTCACTTTTTTTTTTTTTAACATAATCTTAATAAAATCTGTTCTTATAAGTTTAATTTCTTCTGATGGACATCTGCAAACACCCATCCTGAAGATGGAATCTCCTGCAGCCATTTTTGATAAAATTGATGCTGCCTTGAAGATATACTCCCCCTACCCACCCTCCCTCCCCGTCCCTCTTCAGGGACCCCTCTCACGAGTCCTCAACCCCCCACACCCTAACTCTCTGCCCCAGCCCTGAGCCCATCTCCGGCCCCAGCCCAGAGCCCGGACCCCCAGCCAAAATCCTCACCCCGCCCTGCACCCCAACCCTCTGCCCCAGCCCTGGGCCCCCCTCCCACACTCCGAACCCCTCGCCCCATGAATTTTGTCATGTACACCAATATGGAGGTGATGTGGGTCACACATCATCTCCATGTTGGTGCACATAACAAAATTCATTCCACACATGGGTGGGAAAAATTAGAGGGAACACTGGAGACAGCTACTTTCTCAGTTATTCCTTGATGATCTGAGGAATTTAGGATAAAACAGGCTGAACTAAACCAAGTAGCCTGAACATCTATCAAATTTATGAAATTAAACAATTTCCAAAGCCAAATGCTACATAATTTGTAATTCCCGAATCTGAAAAATACAGAAATAACTCAGTACCTAAAAGGAAGTTATAGTAGTGCAAACAGTTAAAATATGAATTAAAAGCCTACCTTATGACAAATATCAATTGCTTCTACGTATCTCTTTCCTTT
The DNA here is from genome assembly GCA_003942145.1 of Platysternon megacephalum. Classification (NCBI taxonomy): domain Eukaryota; kingdom Metazoa; phylum Chordata; order Testudines; family Platysternidae; genus Platysternon; species Platysternon megacephalum. The sequence goes on along the minus strand of QXTE01000009.1, from coordinate 14,355,294 downwards.
CAAGTAATTAAATGCCAGCTTGTATCCTGTAAGCAGTGCAAATACCCATGACATATTATGCTTAAAATTAAATAAAGAATAAAACATCACATTCAAGTTGAAAATATCCCAATGGTCAAGTTTACTTAAAAGAAAAAAGTTAGAATAACTGTTTGCTAAGTTGTCTCCAAAACACCCCGCTGAAACAGACAAGTTAGGTAGAGTTTTGAAGGTATTTTAAAATTAAATAACTTATCACCAGTTATATTTACACACAGGAAAGAAGATTTACATTCTAAAGAATATATAGTGGTAACCCATATTAATTTAAGTTGCCATATCATCCTTCATGACTTCTCACACTGGGCTACGAATCACTATTTTGATAGAAACCACCCTTTTGATAGTTTAGTTATATTAGGTGAGGACACAAAACTAAATAAAAAGATACGAGAACAAGAATGGAAAACTTGCTTAGCTGATTATGTTCTTGGTGGAACTCACTTCTCCCTCAATCAACATATTTGGACGGTGCCCCTTGTAGCAAATATCAGAGGCAGTTAACATTTGTCTCTGAGGCACCAGGATTTGGCCACATCTCTTCTGTACTCACCTCAAATTCTCTACCAACAGTACTGAAAAGTGGTTCTATGGCTCTTGAGAACATTTATTCAGATGAAGCATCTGTCTTTTACCTACCCCATTTTGTCAGCTATAACATGATGGGGGAGTAGAAAGCCAACAAAAAGGAGCTTGATGAGTTGGCCTTGTTGGGGATAGATATTTGAAAATTCTTGTTCCCTAAGCAAAACAACAACGTGAGGAATATTCTGCATACTGCTGCCCCAAACAAAGCTTTAAAAGTCTGGCCTGCATTGGCTAAGACAGGAAAACTGAAATGCTATTCTGTTTGTATCTCTGCAGGCAGAGAAGCTAGTAAAAGGACATAAGGAATAGCCAAGATCCGTAATGACATGGGGACTAATCTGATATTTGCAGGAAAAGAGGCACAGCCCAAATATCTCAGTTTGGGGAAGAGCTCAGAGCCCAGAAATAAAGTCTATGATGAGTAATTTCCAAGAGAGAGCCATAAGGAAGTCTAGAGTTCAGAACATTTTCTATAAAGCTATCCTACATAAGCAAATGGGCAATAAGATGACGAATGTGTAAGGCTACGATTTAGTCACGGGCAATAAACAAAAATTCACAGCCCCGTGACCTGTCCATGACTTAGTCACAGGTATTTTTAGTAAATCTTGGGGGAGTGCACCTCAGGGAGCCGCTGCTGGGAGGCTGCTCCGGCTGCCTGGGGAGCGCTGAGCAGCGGCTGCTCCGGCCGCCCCCCGAGCAGAGGCCAGTGCGGCTGGCTGCGAGGCCGCTCCAGCAGCAACAAGTGTGGCTGTTCCTTGGGCCACCTGAGCCAGCTGCTTGGGTGACCCTCGGGTCAGCCACGCTGGCCACTGCAGAAGTCACGAAGGTCGCGGAAAGTCACGAAATCCGTGAATTCCAAGACAGGCACGGAGCCCTACCAATGTGTACAAGTTTCTACCATTTTTTCTAGCATTGATTCTACTGCATGAAGATTGTAAATCTGGTATTTGTGTACACAATGAGAAATAGAGGCATACAACAATATTTTCAATTGGCCATGATTCTACTGTATGCAAGATTATATCTACTTTATGTTTTTTAAGATACTGTGGTATAGTATCTTGATGTCAAATGACTTCATAAGTTTGCATGTTTGCTCCACACACACCCTCCAAAATGTTTCAAGAAAGTTCAAGGGCAAGTTCTATGCTGGCCTCATTGAAATCAACATTTCTCTTGGGCCTTGGTCTGTTGAGGCAGCTTCTTCAAAATGTAGTTATTTGAGCTGCAACTTTATGACACCATCCAGACACTCCATAGGCCAGCCCCTCAGTGTGAAACCCATAGATATAATTCACTATTCTACACTTTCTCCTCCTAGGAAAAGATCTTCAAGAAAGATTAGCTCAAGAAACCTTGGTGAAGCCAGTTACCATTTGATCATTCTTGTTCATTACTAGCATGCAAAATGAACACTTTAGTAATCTCGTTCTCTTTATGGAAAGATGTTCCCAGCTTCCTATCTGCCTCCTTTTCCTATTTTGTTTCATTTCCAACCTTTAGGACCCTTAAAAGCTTTTCTTGGTGCACTCTGACCTTCCCTATTTTCTGTAGCCAAGTACACCTAGGAACTAGTCTATTTTAGGTAACCTGCCTAAATATGTAGATTATTGTGTTTTAAGTTGATAAATGTAGTTCCTTTACAGACACTGTTGTTCCTCTCTAATATACAGTTCCCTTAAAAATATTTGAACCTGAGACATAAGGAGATTCAGGAACTGCACCTAAAGAAACAAATGATGCAGCAATTTATTGTATATAAGGTACAGCTGTACATTATGAAAACAATGGTATTCTAGATTGCATAGAAAACTATCATTCCACATCCTTAAAAAAAAAAAAAGTACAAGAAAAGCCTGTAAGAGGGTGCATTGTAAACAGTGTTTATTTTTTTGAGATGCCATCAACACAGTCCAAAATTGGGAACTGAACTTGGGAAACCACCATCCTATGAGTGTGGAGGTAGGTTTTATTTAATAAAAAAATCTGTCTCCTGTGTAAAGTTTGTATACTTTCTTCTGTATAAAATGGTCTAAAAGTAGGAGACCAAACACACATTCCAACAGTTGAATTCACTGACTGTCTTAAGTGGAACTTTAAAAATATCCTGAACAGTATTTAATTGGCTACCAATTTTGAGTTGGAGATAAGAATTTTTAATTTACATAGTTTAAAAATTATATGCAAAAAAAATCTGATCAAAATTAAATTGTAAGAAAGTCACAAAGCTGAGCCATTAATTCATACATAAGTAGCATAATGTATATTCAAAATTAATACTATATTTATAGGCAATATGCAAGTTGCAAATAGAAAGTGAACCATAATGGATTCCAAAATCGAAGCTTGTGGGAAGTCCACTAGAAGAAAAGGTTACTCACCTTGTGCAGGGACATGCATCTCAAAAAAACTACAGCCTACTGCATAGGGTGAGTAACTTCTTCCAATAGTGTCCCTATGGTTGCGCTACTTGAGGTGATTCCTGAGCAGTATCCCCACAGGGAGGAGGGAATTTCAGAATTGAGTCCAGGACTGAAAACAGTACAGAATTACCATGCTCAGCATCAGATCTGACAGTGTAGAGCAAGACATAGTATTTAGTGAAAGTATGCACAGAGGCCCATGTAGCAGCTCTGCATACGTCAGACACCAGAATGTTCTTGAATAAAGTTGCGGAAGTTGCCTACAATCTGGTAGTGTGCGCTATTACCCAGAGATCCTCCTTGAAAGTCTCTGTATAGAGATCAGGGAACTCATGGATCTCTCTGCTGTAAATAGATGCACTGGTTAAGGTGAAAATCTGACAGCACTTTAGGTAAGAATTTAGGGTGAGGCCACAAAGAGAACCTGTCTTTGAAGAACACTATAAATAGGAAAGGGCAGGGGTGGGGGGTTGCCATCCAGGCTACAATTTCACCACCCTGCAGGCCAACTTGATAGCTACTAGAAAGGCCATCTTCATAGATAAGCAAGGAGCAGGTTGCCACAGGTTCAAATGGAAATCTGATGAAGTATTTAAGTACCAGATTGAGATCCCAAGTAGGAACAGGATCTTTAACCTGGAGGTAGTGGTTCCCAAAACCCTTAATAAATCTTGAGGACATAGGGTAAGCAAATATGAAAAACCTTTCTAGTGGGGAATGAAATGCTGATATCTTGGCCAGATGAACCTTAATAGAGCTAACTGATAACCCTGATGTCTTCAAGTCCAGCAGGTAAACCAAAATAGCTGAAAGCAAAGAGTATTCAGGTACAACACAGTGATACAGTCTGAAGTAATTTGAGCTGACTTCCTGCTAATGTTTAGTAATATCCATCGTACTCCTGTTCTAATCCTGTGAACCATCTAAGAGTCATGCTCGGAGATGGAGGACTCCTAGGTTGGAGTGAAGCACAAAACCTGCATCTTGGGACAGGAGATGAGGGATGGTCGGAAGCTTGAATGCCAGTTGGACACGCAGATGAAGCAGGTAAAGTTACCAAACAGGTCTCAGCCAAGTCAGTACTATAAGGATAACTCTCTTTGTCCTGTCTGATCTTGTTCATCGCTCTTAGTATTAGCAATGTTGGAGGGAAAACGTAGAAGACGACCTTTGTCCAGGGAAGCAGAAAGGCATGTTCCAGAGAGTGGCAACCTAGGCCTCCTCTTGAGCATAACAGGGGACACTTATTGCTGAATGCTGCAAATAGTTCCACTTCTGGAAGTTCCCACTTTTCAAATATCCTGTGAAGAATTTGAGTCTCCAATTCCCATTCGGAGTCCTGGGAGAAGTGCCTGCTGGTAAGAAGGTAAATGGCTGAGATTTGATTCTGATGGGCTATAACCCAGTTCCACAACTTTATAGCTTCAGTGCACAGGGAGGGGGATCTTGCGTCTCCCTGTTTGTTGATACAGAACATGCAAGCAACACTGTCATGACCCTGATTGAGTTGCCCCTGGTGAGGGGTATGAAGTGAAGGCAGGTGTTCCTGACTGCTCTGAGTTCCCACAAGTTGATAGAGAGACCAGATTCCTGAGATGACCATCTGCTCTGCATTGTGACAATATTGAGGATGCTACCCATGCTAGCAATGATGAGTCAGTTGTCACAGTTATTGTTGGAGATGGCAAACACCCAGACAGACACTGAGTTGATTCTTGCACCAGTCTAGAAAGCTCTTCATCTGGAGGGAAACTGTGACCTGTTTGTCCAAGTGGTCTCTGGTCAAGAAATAGGTCCTTTTGAACCAGCACTGAAAGCAGTGGAGGCATAATCTTGCACCCTCGGTTACAATGGTGCAAGCTGCCATGTGACCTCGGACCTGTAAACAGTTCCTTACTGGGGCTTCCTTGAATAGACCAGATGTGCCCAAGTTATGAATCTGTCCATGGGAAGGAAAGCCCTGGGCCCCATGAATTATATTATCTGTACTGGCGCGAACATGGATTTTTGTTTTTTTACAGTTAGCTGGAATCCCAATTCCTGAAAGAGAGCAAGAGCTGTCTGGGTGGAGGTCAGCACTGCTTCCTAAGATTGGCCCTTGAGTAGCCAGTCGTCGAGATATTGGAAGAATACAGTTGCTTTTCGTTGAAGATAAGTTACTACCACTAGAATCTTTGAAAACACCCTGGGACCAAACAGAAGTAATCAGTATTGAAAATGCTCTTGGCCCATGGTAAACCATAGATATTTCCTGTGAGTGGGGTGAATCACTATATGGAAATAGGTGTCCTGTAAGTTGAGGACCAAAAAATATTTTCATGCCTTTAGAAAAGGATTACAAGCTGCCAGAGTCACTATCCTGAACTTTTGAGACTTTACAAATTTGTTCAGTTGTCTTAGATCTAAGATCGGTCTTCACCCTCTGTCCTTCTTTGACACAAGAAAATACTTTGAGTAAAACCCTTTCTCCTATGTGAAGGGACAGGATTGCCTCCATAGCTCCTAAATGAAGGAGAGAGTACACTTCTTGACTCAGGGCTTGTCTACACTGCCTCCCAAATTGGTGGTGCTGCGATCAATGCAATGGCATCGATTTAGTGGGTCTGGTGAAGATGCGATAAGTTGATGGGAGAGCGCTCTCCCGTCGACTTTAGTACTTCACCTCCCCAAGGACGGACGCTAAGTTGGTGGGAGATTTTTTCACACCCCTGAGTGACGTAACTTACATTGACTTAAGTGGCAGTGTAGACCAGGTCTCAGTATAGTCTCCGGTCTCAGTATAGTCTCCTGAGAGGAATCTCTAAAGAGGGATGGAATAAGAGGGAGGACAGGAGGGATACAAAGTGGATGGTATAGCCTGATGTTATGACCTGTATGACCCACGTGTTTGTTGTAATACACCATCAAATCAGTTGCAAATGGGAAAGGCAGTCTCCAAAATTGGGGAGGTGGGCAAAAGGTTGCATCTTGTAAACTAGAGGCAAGGGAGGAATCAAACCCTCAACTATCCTGTCAAAATTGTTTTTTCAGTGATAACTGATTACTTGCTGAAGGAGGATTAGCAGCTCTCTTTCTCTGGAATTTTTGTCTCTTCCTAGCAGGTTTAGTGGTTCAATGAAAGCCAGTGAATTAGGCAAGGTATGATCTCGGGGCAATTTGAGACATACAAAATCTCCTCTTGTTCACAGGGGTGTATTTACTCAGAAAGTTCAACATGGCCCTGGAGTCCTTCAGTGCATGCAAGGACTCATCCATGGCTCCCAATAAGAGCTTCCAACCATCAAATGGGAGGTCCTCAACAGTATTCTGAACCTCCCTCGGGAACCCCAAGAGCTGGAGCCAGGATGCCTTATGCATAACAACCTCTGTGGAGATGGATTTGGTGATGGTGTCTGCAACACCTAAGGCTGCTTAAAGAGAGGTTCTGGCAAATAACTGACCCTCTGTGATGATGGTGTGAAAGTATTCTCTGTGCTCCTGTGAAAGATGATCAATAAAGGCTGCACATTTATTGTATTTCATGAAGTTGTACTTGGCCATGATCACCTGATAGTTTATGATCTGAAATTGGAGGGTCGCAGACTTTCAGCCAAAAAAGTTTAACTTTTTCTGATTTTTATCATTGGGGTGAACCCCAAGTAATGCGGTTTACCCTGCTCATTTACAGCATCCCCCACCAGGAAATTAGGCAAGGTGTGGGCAAACAAAAATTCAGAGTCCCTGGGATGAACATAATATTTCTTATCTGCCCATTTACAAGTTGGTGAGATAGTAGCAGGCATTTGCTACATAGTCTTCGTTGGATCCAGGAGCGCTTCATTAATGGGTAGCACCAACCTGGGTGGATGTTGCTGACTGCAGAATGTCCAGTAGCTGGAGTTGCAAGTCTTTGATCTCCCCAAGAGATATCTGAGGGTGGCAGCCAGCCCCTTCACAAGGTCTGGAATTGAAAGAAATTGGCAGCCATCGATGGTGGTGGAGGCATGACCACCTAGTCTGGAGATGAGGATGAAATATGATTTTGCGGGGTGACCCCCTTATCTGCCCTAACCTCCTGTTCTTCAAACATCTCGTGCTGGGGTTTGGTAGAGGGGACTGTGCAATCCTAGCTTCTTGGTGCAATGGAGCTAGAGATCTGGTAAATTGCTGCCAATACACAGTCCAAGAACCCCAGTATGGCCAGTGGTGGGGGCCTATACAAGACAGAAGGTGGCACCCAGGGCTGATCCCACTATCCCTGTCATGGACAAAGATCCTTGTTGAAGTACGGGTTCCTGTATGGATGTGGAGGGGAACACAGAACTGATATAGAAGAGACTAATTGAATCGCTCCTTCATCCTCCTCAAAGTCCACCAATGATGGGGCCCCAGTAGACAAAGGCAGAGTGTCTTGCAGTATTGGGAAGCAAAGGTAATCTGGAGATTGGGGTATCAGTACCAAGAGTCGTTTGGTACCCATAAGTAGTGAGTATTCTGGCTCATCTAAGACTGACAAGTCTCTGGAGTAGCTGAATTCCTGCAGCAGTGAGTGGGTCGGTACCAATGCAGCAGTTGAGCTGGACTGTGTCGGTGCTGAGGCAGAACGTGCTTGGTGCTTCAATTTGCCCAGTACTGAAGGTGCCGAGAGAGAAGATGCTGATGGTAAGTGTGATGTAGACAATGCAATTCTTAAGGAGTGTATATATACTAGGCCTCCCTGTCCTTTATAGATGGGACCTGGGGCCTGCTGAATCTGTGCTTCTCCAAAGCACTCTGGGATCTCCCAGCCTTGCTGGTATGGGAGGAAGAGAGTCTTTCAGCTCCACAGTACCAAGCTGAGAGGTTGAGGCCTCCGACACAGTGGACTTAGCACAAGATTGGGGCCTTTTGGGAGCCAGCTCTTTGTGATGAGCTCCTCATCTTTGGAGCTTTCCCTGAGTCCTCCAAAGTCTTCCCCTTCTTAGGGGAGACCTGGGCCTAAGTCAAAGGGGTGCTGGATCTGTCCAGAGACAGATGTACAGGGGTAGGGTCTACTGATTTCACTCAGAAGCAGGTCTTAGAGAGTGCTCCATCATCAGAAGTCTCAGTTTGGTTTCCTGGTTCTTCTGTGCTCTAAATTTGAGAGCTAGGCAAGTTACACTTTTGGGAGATATGAGACTCTCCCAAGCAATAGACACACTTAGGGCAGGTCTACACTATTGCTTAAGTCGATCTAACTTACATCACTCGGGGGTGTGAAAAAGACCACGCCCACCGAGCGCTGCAAGTTACAGCGACCTAAGTGTTGACCACACTGGCGCTACTTCGACAGAAGACGCTCTCCCACCAACATAGTTTCCGCCTCTCGCAGAGGTGGAGTAATTATGTTGATGGGAGAGCACTCTCCCATTGGCATAGAGCATCTTTACCAGACACGCTACAGTGGCATAACACTCCTAGTGTAGACCAGCTCTTAGAGTGGCTGTCGCTGACTGAGATTGCCTCCTAATAAGTGAGGCAGTTTGAAACATGGTGACCCAGACACGCCCAGCCAGGCTGGTAGGGCTCCCCAGAAAAATAGGAGGAAAAAGGGAGAGGAAAAAAAGTCAATCCTCTCACTACTATCTAAGTAATTCTATACTAAACAACTAACTAACTAACTAGAAACACTAAACTAACAGAACAGCTGTAGAACACACTGAGGTATGCACAAGGCAGACACGATCGAGCTCGGTCTCACACTGAAAAATTAAGAGAAGGAACTGAAGGCGGTTCATCCACAAAGCCCTATATACCCTCGATGTGCAGCATAAAGTTGTATAGAGCGCATGCGCAGGCTGAACAGACACTTCTAATGGAAAATCTCTGAGCAAGGGCTCAAGAGGCGTATGCACTCCTGAAGAGGAGCACCTACAGGAACACTACTAGAAGAACACCAGCTGTAAATTGCTGAGAGTCTTGTCAAAGTACCAACTCAAATGGCTCTCTCTTGCCATGAAGGCTCTCTCCTATGTTGTAATGTAGATCTCTAAACAGCTGAATTTTCACAGGAAGACAATCAGAGAAGATATTTTACTTATATGGAAAATTAAATGCAGTCTTACTGATAGTCATTGTTTCTGTTCTTTTGTATTACCACAGGATAAAAATGTAGGTTGTGTAAACATACCTATTGTTGGATTTGTTTGGTTTCCATACTTCCAGGCCATCTCATAATTTACTGCTGCATCCTTATACGCTTGCTCCTTTTCCATTATGTATCCCATATATTCATAGGCTTTGCAACAGGACTACAAAATATAAATGTTGACTACATGTATTTCAAAACTTTATTTAGAGAAACATATGCAGTACTGACAATCAATTAAATAATATTAATACACACAGTTTGGAAAGCATATACAATTACATGATGTTACTAACTTCTGTGACAAAATGTTCTGGATTAAAGTCAGAACAAGACAAATCCCATTTGTGTAATTCTGTGCATGGCTGTTCTTAAGATCCTCAGCCAAAGTAAGAGGCTGAGAACAAGAGTTGCTCAACTGGGGGGAAGAGGTGAGTAGGTTAAGGGGAAAAGAAAGAAGTGCATCACATTGTCCTAGTGGCTCTTGCTGGAAGCATTTTTCCAATTAGGACTGCCTGAATGTATTAGGTCCAGAGGGCCAAGATTAGGTATATGGCCCCCAGCAGCACTGAGTGAAACATCTTCACAGTGGCAGTTATTATGCCTGTCACTGCTCAGCAGAGCAAAGGGTTTTAGGGACATACTCTTCTGGGGCAGTTAGTTGGCTTTCCCATTGGGTGAAGCACTGACTACCACAATAGGGCAAGACAACATGCAGAAGCAGTACAAAATGATTAGAGTTTGCAGGAGAGAAGGGACCCCCCACTCCATGCTGAGATAACCAAAGTTTGGCTACTTAAAAGAAATATTTGTAGTCTAAGAAAACAGCTTTCAAATAAAAATTGATACATTTTACTAACAAATTATAAACATTAAATACTTTCAATAAAAGCTAATTTTATTATTCTTAGTCTCCTAAAAATATGTTTATTACCCTGTAAGCTTATCAAAGCTGTGCTTTAAAGTAAAAACAAGAAGCAATTTAATGACTTGATGGTTTTATAAATGATGCTCCATGTAACTCACGAGTTGCTTATCATCACTTTGCAATACCACGAAATACAGTTAAGAATGAGCCACATAAAAGTAAATAGCTAATGAAAAAACTTTTCTAGCAGCATAATCAGTCAGTTTGATTATTTTCTTCTTAGTTGTTGCGGGCTTTATTTGCATAAAAGACATTTTTTATAAAATTCACCACTGCCACCCAAAATGGGCTTCCCCAGGTCCAGTGGGAGTGAGTATAAAGGGAATCCCATCAACCTTCATCTTCTGCCAGCCAAGGAACATTGGTGAAAGGACACAGTCACAGTCTGCTATCCTAACAAGTATTCACCATATTAGCCAGACATGCAATCCTTACCATGAGCTACCTAATCATGATGGTGCCTACCAAGGACAAGTGCCTGTCCCATTTCTATACACAAAAACTATTTAAAACAGTTTAGCAATTTAACTGTATTTCAATCTATATTATATGTCAAGTATTAGAGGGTTAGCCGTGTTAGTCTGGATCTGTAAAAAGCAACAGAGAGTCCTGTGGCATCTTTAAGACTAACAGATATATTGGAGCATAAGCTTTCGTGGGTGAATACCCACTTCGTCAGACGCACCCACGAAAGCTTATGCTCCAATAGATCTGTTAGTTTTAAAGGTGCCACAGGACTCTCTATATTATATATATATATATATATATATATATATATATATGTGTGTGTGTGTGTGTGTGTGTATATGAAAAGAACACACTCTATATGAAAAGAATATTAAGGTTGCAAAGTCAAGCACTCAGAAGCTAGGAAATGGCAGAAATTAGATTGTCTGTGCAAGTTTAATTCAGTCCCCTTGTGTATTTCCATGATAATACAGCCCTTAATTACATACTATTTTTCACAGGACCCCTGCCTCAGTGCACAGCATGGACTGCTCTAGGGATGAATCAGGACTGTGTAGTGAAGGAAGCTGTTGGCTGTAGGGCAATTTCATTTGTTGCAGAGTTCCTATATGATGCTAGGCAAGTCATTTAAATGAAACTCTTTGCAGGTGGTCATTAATTGTGTGTTCCTCATTTTCTGAGTGCCTGACTTGAGACCCTTGGTCTGCTTTACAATATATATTATATCACTCCCTCTGGACTCCCAATCCCAGCTCCTTGTTTCCAGTCTCCTTACCCAGCCAGTCCCAGTTTCCCCCTTCCCGACTCATCTGTCCTACATCTGTCGCCCTCCCTGACCCCCCAATCCTCCCCCCGACCACTCCCAATTTTAATCGGCTCTAAATCAAATTTAATCCCCTCACCACCCAGACTCCTAATTCAATCTCAGGGTTCCCTCACTCCTTGTCACAGTCTCTGCTCAGAAAGTCCCACTCTCTCCCCGGCTCGTCATCCAAGCTCAGTCCCCCCTCCCCTCCCCCGCCCCTTTACCCTCCCTGGGCTCCCAGTCCTACCTTCCACTCCAACACTCATTTCCAGTTTCTCCCTCACCAGGCTTTGTCCCAATCTCCTCCCTGACCCCTGCCCAAAGTCTGTCACTTGTCCCCTCTACATTTGAATCAAGCAGTTTCTTCCTCCACACTGCCTGGGTCCACCATGGGGGCCATTGAAAGCACAGGACAGATAGGCCCCCTGTTCTGAGTTCAGTGTGTCCAGACCACCCACAATGCTGAGAGCTGCAATTGCAGGGAAAATCCTGATCAGTACTGGTTGGCGCAAGCTTAGTGCAGATGGAATCTTTGGGGAAGATATCTAAAACCACTACTGAGCACAGAATCATAGAAATGTAGGGCTATAAAGAGACCTCAAGAGGTCATCCAGGCCAACTGCCTGTGCTGAGGCAAGATTAAGCATAGCTAGACCATCTCTTACAGTTATTTGTCTAACCGGTTCTTTAAAACCTCCAATGATGGAGATTCCAGTCTCTCTACATAACCCATCCCAATGCTTAACTATCCTTATAGTTAGAAAGCTTTACTTAATATCTAACATAAATCTCCCTTGCGGCAAATTAAGCCGATTGCTTCTTGTTTTACCCCTCATGGACATGGAGAACTGATTCCCATTCACCTTTGGTCTGACCCAGTACGGCCGTTCTTATGTTCTGTTCTCTTTATAACAACATTGTACATCTTTCAAGACTATTATGTCCCCCCCCTTAAGTCTTCTCTTTTTTAGACTGCTATGTTCAATTCTTTCAACCTTCCCTGAAAGGCCATGTTTTCTAAACCTTTATTTTTGTTGCTTTCCTCTGGACTCTCTCCAGTTTGTCCATATCTTTCTGAAACTGTGGTGCCCAAAACTGGACACAGTACTCCAGCTGAGACTTCACCAGTGCTGAGTAGAATGGAACAATTACCCCGTGTGTCTTACATCTAACACTCCTCCTAATACATCATAGAATGACATTTGTCTTTTCTGCAATAGCACCACATTGCTGACACTCAAATTTGTGATCCATCCTAGATCCTTTTTTGCAGTACTGCTGCCTACCCAGTTATTCCCCCATCTTGTATTTATGTATTTGATTTTTCCTTCTTAAGTTTTATACTTTGCACTTGTCTTCACTGAATTTCATCTTATTGGTTTCAGACCAATTCTCTAATTTATCAAGATAGTTTTTGACTTTTAATACTGTCTTCTAAAGTGTTTGCATCACCTCAGCAGCAGATTTGTAAATTTTCTCTCTACTTCATCATCAGTCGTTAATGAAAATACTTAATAGTTTCGACCTCAGGACAGATTGTTGCCGGTCCCCGTTTTGTAAGTCCTCCTAGTCTGACACTAAATCACAGACAACTACTCTGTATGGTTTTTCAACCAGTGACTCCCCATTTAACAATAATTTCATTTAGACCATACTTCCCTAGTTTGTTTACAAGACTCATGTGGGAGTGTGTTCAAAGCCTTACTAAAGTCAAGATATATCATGTCTACTGCTTCCCCACTATCAACTAGTCCAGTTAACCTGTCAAAGGAGGAAATTAGATTGATTTAGCATGATTTGTTCTTGACAAATCCGCATTGGCCATCACTTACCACTTATTATCCTCAAGCATGTGTGAACTGCTATTTTTCAAAGGTTTATAAGTAGGCCAAATTTGGTGGGTTTTCATGGGCACGACAAAAGGCACATCCCTGACACAAAGGCTAGTCCCCCGCCAAATTTCAAGTCTCTGCTCACAGGAATGCTAGAGACTTTCAAAGAAAGGCTGCTGTCAGGATTATTTAACATGGGCAAAACAAAGTATTTTTCCCTAGCCTCATTCCTGAAAAAGGCTAAACTGTTTTGGCTGAAATTTTCCAGAATTTTTTTTACCTGAGACGAACACCTGCCATGAAAAATTGCAGCCTGAATGGTTAAATAGTTTGGCAAAATTGTAAGCAACTGAAAATAGGATCTTCTAATGGGAAGTTTCAGGCAACCTGAATAGGTAGTGCTACCAGCCCTGGCTGTAATATATAATACACACACATTGCGCGTGCACACGCGTGTGTGTATATACATACATATATATACACATACACACACACACACACATGTAATATAGATTAAAACAGATTAAATCTTTCATAATGAAAGACAAAATAAAACTGATTAAATACAGAAAAACAGATCGGAATCTCCATATTAAACCTATAAAGCAGAGCATGCTCACAAAATTAGCAACAACTCTGAAAATAAGCAAGCTTTTTGGAAGTCTCATTTTGAATGGTTTATAAAGGATGTATTGCCTTGCCACTAAACTGAGTATTTTCTGTAAAGAAGTTACAGAATTCTACTTAATGTCCTATCTAATTATCCATTTAGCATGCTAATTATTTACACTAGGGACAAGACAAATGCAGACACCTGTATTATATTCAACTTCATCTTAACTATTCAAAACTGTTTTAGATTAAACTTCCTAAGTCTAATGAGGAAATGGTTTCAATTTATAACCTACAAGACCAACCAGAGATCATCTGGAAAACTGGAATACAATATAGTCCAAGATTTCTCTTATGAAGAAGTCCGTGGTCTATAAGTGGTTCTTTAACTGTATTTTTTAAATAAATATATAAAAAATCCCTTGATTCTATGGAAAGCTTCTGGCTTTGGAAACATATGTTGGGCTCTCTTTGACTTTGTAACCTAACACAGATTATGGTCTGCAGTCTAAACCAAATCTACATGTTTTAAATGGACACAAACCCATGTTGCATGACATAGTGTTTACATAGGCTGTCTCATTCAATATGTACATACATCATTCATTTCTGATTGTAAAAAGCAATTCTAAAAACCCATTCACCAAAATAATGTATTTTGTCAGTCTAGTCAAGTTTGTAACTCAGAATGCTTGTGGAAAATATTATTTCCATAAACACTAGTTAACCCCCCCCCCAAAAAAAAAATAAAACCCTTTAGCAACCATTTTTATCTGTACAGTACAATTCCTGCAGGCCTTCTTCACAGCACATGGGTTGGAGGCCAATGTGGGAATGGGCATCTCTTCCTTGTGCTCTGGCACTGGAGACCCGGAATGCAATCTTTTTGTAGCCTTCCAGTTTACTTTCCTCTCCCTTCCATTATTCAGAACCTTATTTATCTAAATATTTGATTGTACAAAGATGTTTAAAGAAAAGAATTTGATATGATCTGTATTTGTCACCTCTACCAAGAGCTATAACTTAATCAACCCAGCTTGTATAGAATCACAGCAGCAGTACATGACACCGCCCCCCACCACTGTTCCAGGATCTGCTCAGGTTACTTATTGGTTTTCAGAGTGAAAGGCTCTAGATTTAGACCAGCCAGTGCTGTTACTGTGACTTTAGGAGAATTAATAGAATCTACGGGGTGTGGGAGCTGACAGTTGGAGCAGGCAGCTAGTTTTAGGTTAGACTGAAAGATTGACCTGAGCTAAGATGCTCTGTATATGTGTTAACTATGTATCTAACAAAGACTGTTAAATTACTAAAAATTAATTAAGACTAGTGGATTACTTGCATATAAAAAACAAATACACAGCCTACTTGAAAGACCACCTCTGACCCAATGTCATCCTGTCACAACTGTAATCAGAGGAAGCTCTCACGCTTAACCCACTAGGCATAAAAGAGGGAGCTCTGCTGGCAGGACATTTTCGGTTAGAGGAACATTATTGGTTCCAGAACTAAACTAAGCTTCCAAGCACAGCAGGAGATTTGACAGGAAAACGAAACTTAAGTTCTGCTTTGAATACTCTAGAAACATGAGGGTGTAATGTAGATGAAATCTGAAGGATACCTAAAAGCAGCTACCTGAACCTGCAGGATGCTGAGGCTGAACCCTGGGGTGTGGTCTCTGCAGAGGAAAAAGCCTCTTAAATATGCCTCATGTGAAGGAAGGTGAGATGTATAAAAGTAGAAAAGAAAAGCAAGCTCTCAACCACCAAGGAGAAACAAAATAATGGGAAATATTAAGTAGGAGAGCTAAAGCTGCTGACATCCTAACATCCAAGCAGAGCTTCTGGCAGCTTGCCAAGTCAGAAATCCCATGTGCCCAATCAAAACATTAGAGGCTTCAGAATCCAGAGAAAAGCAACTCCTCAGTGCAAGACGGGTGAAAGAATCAGAAAAACTAAAAATTCATGTAGATTAGTTTGTAAAATAAGGCTTATAAAATGTGTTCTGTTAACATACAAAATTGTGTATGCAGCTACGGAAAATGTATTAATAAATGAGGCAAATGTCCACAATTTATATTTGTCTGCAATTTTCATTAGCCCCAAATCAGATTCATAATGAGATGCATTCTTGACATTCCACAGACACCTTCAACACATAGTGCCTCACCACAGCTTAAACTTGCATAAATTACTGACAGCTCATTAGGTAGCATCTGCAGAAGCATTCATTTCCTGTTCTCAAGGGTAAACGGTTAGTCTCTTGCTCTTTCCAAGTTCATTTCCACTACATAAGAAAACCAACTTTGAAATAAAATACAGTTTCACTGGCAAATTTAAAAATAGAGCATACAGATAAGTATATGGAAAATTACTTTACTATTATGTCACTTACCCTGTTATGACGAAGACACCGTTTTAATAGTTCACCTGCCATATCATATTTTGCAGATTGAATATAAATATCAGCAAGAAGGAGCCAACTTTTTTCAAACTCCTCTGCATCTATGGGATTCCAGTTCATTTTTGAAATGCGTTTCAATTGATTCCTGGCTCGTGGAGTTTGTTTTAAAATCATGTAGGCTGTGGCCATTCCCAAAAGTGCTGGGATATGATCCTTCTGCAATACAACATTTTAAGAACAAAATTAAGTTTTCTAAATTATATTGTTACTGAGCAGCTACAGAAAGATAAAACTAGAAGCTAAGACCCGAATGTCAATGAGATGCCAATGAAAATACATAAAAGCATCTAATTTTGAAATGTTGAGTTATTTTTGGACATGGAATGAACTTAGAATTGATCTGCTATT
Source organism: Platysternon megacephalum (assembly GCA_003942145.1). Lineage (NCBI taxonomy): Eukaryota > Metazoa > Chordata > Testudines > Platysternidae > Platysternon > Platysternon megacephalum. The sequence goes on along the minus strand of QXTE01000009.1, from coordinate 14,338,700 downwards.
GGTCATGCAGTTTTAAAAACACTGGGAATTAGATTACATGAAAGCTACATCTACACTATGAGCTAGGGGTGCAATTCCCAGCTCAAGTATGCATACTCATGTGCTCATTGAGCTAGGAACAGTAGCATAGCCACAATGGCACAGGCAGCAGCAGTATGGGCTAACCGCCTGAGTATGTACCCACTGGGTTTGTACTCAGGGAGGCTAGCCCATGCTGCCACTACCAGTGCTACTGTAGGTCCACTACTATCTTTAGCATGCTAACTCAGATGAGAGATAGCGCAAGTATGTGTACGTGAGCTGGAAATCCTATCCCGAACTCATTATCTAGACTTAGCCGAAGTTACTAAGCAAAAAATTAGTTATATTTTAAGAAGCGCGGTAAGCCTAATTACCAATTTCTTAATAAATTTGCAAATTCAACTACAAATGTATGTATCAAGAAGAGAGAATGCTTTTTCGGCATGTTGTTTTGTTGCTAATTTTAAAAAAATCATTCTCTACCTAGTAGGGAACAAATATAATTCTCAGACCTGATAATATGAAGTATCTCACAATATTTCTTAACTTAAACTGAAGAAAAATTATTAAAAAAAACAGAAGTACTTTTTTGTGGAGGAAGGTAAAAGGGGGGGGGGGAGAGAAAATTACCAACCTCAGCAACTACTACTTCAGTGAAAGTATTTAGTGCTTGTTCAACATTTGATTTCTGTTTGGTTGCCATTAGGCAATAGTTTTCCATGATACGAAGCTGAATGTGACCCTGAATGGTCTGGGGCTTGAGTTCCTTCAAAAGTTTTTCTGCTGTTCTCACAGCCAGCTGCACAGACTCCTGCTTCTCAGTGGAATTACTATACATTAGAAAGAAAGTTTACAAAACACCCAATTGTTGTTATGCAATACTACTATTAAATAAGCTACAAGCTGTAACTGATAACATACTAAAGTCATTACACTGTTACATACAATAGTTATCTTTATATGACTATTCTATATTGGTTCTCTTCTGTACTGAAAGTTATTCTCATTTATAGGCAAAAGCATCCTAGAAATGCCTAGGGTCCCAGACCAGAATCCCCTTAATTGTCTTGCTGCAATTTGGTAGCTTTCTCATTTTAATGTGCCACACTGAGGCTCTCTCTCATTGTCTATTCAAATTTAGACTTGGGTCCCAAAGTGTTATCAAGAAAAAAATATTTATTTATTTATTTTTAAACTCACCCTATGTCACCATCCAGATTTTCAAACACTTCACCACCTACAGTTTCATTATCTGGGTTCAAACAAATTTCGATCATGTTATAAACCGCATTCTGTCCCCAGTCACTGTCCTTCCGGGCTCTATTAAAATGTCGAAGTGCATCATTTGGTTCGCCAGTATACCTAGATAAGTTATGAAAGCATGTTCAGTTTGGACAAGAAGCTAAATAAAATAAAGAAAAATGTAGCTTTCAAAATACACTAGGTACATGTTTTTATCGTGTACATATTGTAAAAATTAGTTCTGAGAATGTAATTATTACTACTTGCACTGAAACAGCAAAAAAATCCACATGAAATAGTATCAGATTCAGTAGTGAAAGGAATATTAGATACAATTAATTAGCTACATTTTCTAGAAATGACACAGGCAAAGTGTTTTTCAGAACCTCTCCTAAAATCCCAGTAACTGAAACTAGACTTCTTAGCCAAGTAGCTACCAATGTCATAATTAGAAGTTCAGAGTTATAATGAATTTCAAAGAATTTTTTTAATCTTTTCATATACTGTATAATATAGTTACCCAATAAATGTTATTTTATTCAATTATAACTGCACCTACCAAAGATACAGTCCTTTGCAATAATGAAAACCCGGCTCGAGTTTTGCTCTGGAGGAATGTTTCTCAGCCATTACAAGAAATCTTGGAACTTCTTCTAGCTTCCCAGCTCTTCTTAACAGATCAATTAAACGTGACAGAGTTGCATAATTATCTAAATACACACACATATTTAGAACATTTTTAAATTAAGTTACATATTTGCTGGACAAACAGATGAATTAAAAGAGGGATTTACTTTATTTCTCGTGCTACAAATTAAACTAGAGTACATGAACTATTTAAAATAAAAAAAACTTTTGTACCTGTATTAATTATGTTCTCTAAATGATATTTACAATGCATTTTAAAAGGTCTAATGGTCAGATTACAGTAGGTATGGGCCCAATTGAATGGCACTTTAAAAAAAAAATCAAATATTTGCTACATATACTCTTGACTTTTTTCAAATATATTCCCAATAGCAAACTTTACAATCTCTCCAGTATCACTAAAACATAGTTTTATCTGTCCTCTACTAATATTTTGCATATAAACTGAAACAAAACTTTACAGCACACTCCAGTTACTTATGTTAGCCTTGAAATCCTATTTCTGTTTGCGTACACACAAACTTTGGCAGTGTATTTGAAACAGAAAAAGTTAAATAATTCTGTAACTGTATTAGGTCCTATATGGAATATGCACATTTCATCTGGATATAATCATTTCTTAAGTTTCATAGAAAAGATGCTTTAAATATTTGTGTCTATGATATCCACTAAAACTAGGGGATGGCTCGTGTTTGACATTCATGTATCAGAAAGAAATTGAAGTATCATTACTGAATACACACCTGGTTTGCGTTCTAAGAGCTGTTGGAAATGAAAAACTGCTTGTTCATAGTCCTGCTTCCTGAACATCAGGTCAGCCATCATCTACACAATCAAAACATTAAAAAAAACAAAAACAAAAACAAAAAAACAGTTACGAGACATGGTATGGAATGGTTGTTTGATTAATCCCCAAATCTACTGATAAGAAAATGTAAACGAGAGAATCAAAACAATGAAATCTAATTCTCTATAAAAGGGGTTCTGAAATTAAATATTTTTAAAATTATCTCATAGTATGCACAATAAGGAGAATTCATATTTATTTGGGAAGATACTGAAATTTATATTAACAATTTAAAGAGAAATAGTTTACTTCTGTTTGTACCATGAAATCCTGCCCCTGACACTATGGGTTCTTCCTTGTTAAATTATTAAACAAAAAAAGCCATATGTTATGAGCAAGAAATAGGGTTTTTTTCAATTATGTATTCCATTATTTTTCAATTATGTATTAACTACTAATTAAAAAAAAAATTTATAAGCACGAATTCTTTCTTGCATGAATTGTGTTTTTATTAGAAATCCAGGGTGAGTGTATATATAGAGACGAACCCTCAATCAGTTATTAGGACTGCGAGGAAAAAATATTATAACGCAGGCAAATAATGAGAAATAAGTCCAAATTATTCCAAATTTCATTTTCTTTTCACTAAGAGGTGGATAGACAAGAACAGATTTATCAAGTGCTCTTCTGAATGTTATTTCCTCCTGGTTCTTCATACAGTACCAGAATAAAATCCAGGCATGATCATGACTTCCAATGAGCAGGAAAAAAAAGTAGTTAGTTTTTCCAGTACAGTAAAATCTTTCAACTGCTTGATCCATAACTTAATAGTAGGTTCTAGTTTCCAGAGGAGGATGACCGTACCATAACCAGTGTAACTTAAGTGGCTTGTTAAAAACCTGTCCACCTTAAGGTTAAAAGGAGCTTTCCCATCCAGATGCCAACCTAATAATACAGTCCAGTAGGTAAAGTACTCTGGGCCACACCTCTTGTAGGCAAGCAGTGCAGTGTTAAAGATGTGGTTTAAGAGAAGAGTTTTCTCATAACAAACTGTTTATACTGTGGCATCTAGCCATATTCTGACCACTGTTTCTCTTACAATTCCCTCTCCACCTCTCATGTTTCTGTAACATGCATTCTGTATCAAGATAGTAAGTCTATGTATACTAATAGTTATATGTAAATGAACATCTAAACAACACTTAATGATAGGTTGTTGATCTTCATTTACTAAATCCCCTCCACACACTTTTTTTAAAATACACATGGATATTCTCTATACACATATTTTAGACAGTACATATTAAATAGTTTTCTAGCATTGAAGTCCTCTTGATATAGCAAATCAAATTAGTACAACTCACTAACCATTGTAGCTGCTTCATTATCTTGGTCGTTCTTCAGTAACAATGCACACTGATGTTGGCAAGCATCAGTATCATCTTGTGCAAGGTACAAACGTGCAAGTTCCAACATTACCTGGAGATGAAAAAAATAGAAAAGTATTCCTCTTTATGCAAGTAACAGAGAATGGATGGTTTAGTGGTTAGTGTTTTAGCTTAGAATTCAGGAGACCTGGGTTCAATTCCCTGACTTCCTGCATGATCTTGGGCAAGTCACTTAGTGAATCTAACCTTCAGTTCCCACATCTGTAAAATGGGGATAATAGCACTTTCCCTGCCTCACAAGGGTGTTGTATGGATAAACACACAAAAATCTGTGAGGCACTCAGATACTATGGTGATGGTGGCCATATTATACCTTAGATAGACAGACTTCTCTCTAAACAAAAATAAATGGAAAAAGTTTTAAGTCTTTTCAACCAATAGAAGGAGAATGTCTCATTAATATACTCGTATTATTAGAGTATAAGCAATTGGGTCAAACTATATTTTTATATATATTTTTATAGACTAGCACACTGGCACCCCAATCCTGATCTATTTCTGAAGATGCAACAGCTATATAAATATTAACTAACCAAAGCTTACTTAGGGGGAGTTCATCATAGGAACTGAGGTTCCATCACAGGCAATTTTGGATAAAGCCATGAAAAGTTCATCGGGAAAGAACCCCACAGGCCCAATCCTGTTCCCACTGAAGCTAAAGGGGGTTTTGCCTATTGACTTACATGGGAATATGATCAGGTCCCATTTGTGGCATTCTTGATGCTGGGAAATTCAATCAGGGTTGTGTGAGAGAAAATAGCTGCATCAGACATTTGGCTGTTACTCCCACCGTATGCAGCTGCTTAAGTTCAAAGGTTTAAAAAAGGAGGTAATCATGACCCCAGTTAAGTTCTATACTTGGCCCTTTGATCTCACTTTTGAAGGCAATGAATTATATCTTGAACTTGTTGAATCAGAACTATTTATTTATTAATAATTACTTGAACAGTATGTAAATGCTTATTTTTCACGTCTACTAAATTACTCTACTACAACTACCTAGGGAGGTAGGATACTATAGTTCTCATTTTATCAGGAAAGTGAGATGGGGCGTGCCAAAGGCCACAGAGTGAGTCAGCAGAACTCAGGAATGTGGCTCCTATTATATAAAACAGATGCAACACCCTGTCACAAGCATATCTCAGCTGTATTTATCGTTATCCAGTATTGAGACTCATCCCAGTTATCTTCTCCTCTGCATTAAATTATTGCAATTCCTGCCTTGCAATCTGTCTTCTTGGCAGAACAGAAAAGTCTCAAGTTATCCAAAATTCAGCTATAGAGGAACAAGAAATCACAAGCAAATTTCCCTAGTCTTGATCTCCGTATTGGCTACTTAAAGGGAAAAAAAGTAACTTAAAACCTTGCCTATTGCCCTAAAGAGGGGGGAGGGGGGAGGAGGAGGGGGGAAACAAAACAAAACAAAACCTTTCCTAATGCAGTCTTCCTGGAGTATCTAGGTAATTTCTAGATATGCCGTTCACATTCCAGCTACTGTACTACAACAAGCTTCAATCAAACACTGGGCCATAATGTAGGTTACCACATCTTTGAAACAAGTTGCCTCTGAACACAAGAAACCAATTTTTTGTTTTATTTTACATTTTGTTTAAAGGCTCATTTTTCCATTAACTTTTTTCTTTTTGCACTTCTTCACTATTATGTGAAAAAGGTGACCTCAAGTTTTGTAGGAAAAAAGGATTTTTTCCTGCTTGATTCTTCCTTACATGTATCAAGCCATCCCTACTTTTGCTGGAACCCCTCTGGAAAATAGTATAGTTGCATCACAAGAAACTGAAATATGAGCTGCAGCTTTCCCAGCACTCAACTGAGTGGAAAAGGGATGTTGAGCCACACTGTTTTTGTTAAAACCTTTAACTCCAATAAAACAGTGTTCTAATCAATCTGGCTAATCATCTTCTCTCTGTCTCAAATTAGATATTAAAATAACAGTTAAGGTTTCCATCCTCTTATGATATCACTATCCCTGTAGTATCCAGTCAGCTAGGAAAAACAGGAAGGTAAAGACTTGATATTTCAAAGGGCTTATTGTCACTGCAACAGTTAGTGTGAGTTACTCCGCTTGAGCTAGCCTAGTTCAAGTTAGAGTGGTCACACTGGGTAACAATACTTGAACTACACAGAGTGACTGGATTAGCAATTGAGGAGCTGTGCAAACTCAAGCTGTAACCTATGGCTGCATTCCCAATTGCATTATTAGCTCAAGCCTCAGCAGCACTTAAAATTCAAGCCAAACCTCCTGACAGGTCAACTAGGTCACGCTGATAGCACCACTTAACTTGAGCTATAGATTTGTGCGAGTGGATGGGAGTTGGGTTAAGGGCAACACTATTTACCACTGCAGTGAAGACAAGTCCTAAGACAGAAACAAGTAGCAGAAGAACTCAGACTGTCTCTACATCTTAAAGCAGCAGCAAAGGCATACTTTTTTTTTTTTTTTTTTACTTTGTAGTTCAGCAGTAAAAGTTGTTAGATGACAAGACCCTTTCAATAAAAGGTGACATAAAATAGTTATTTTTGAGGTAGGACTAACCTTGTTATCTGTTTCACAATGAACTAGAGCTTCTTTGTAAAATTTAATTGCTTTCTCATAGTTTCGCTGGGCTGTACAATGTTTTGCAATCTCCGCACAAATCTCAGCTACTAACTGTTTCTGTGCAGGAACTGCATCCAGCTGCTCTATTTGAACCCGTTTGAGTACTCTGGCTTGCAATTCCCGAGCCTAGGGGGGGAAAAAGGGTGAGGGTAGCAGAAAGTTAACGTGATAATAACAATTATTGTTATGTATGCATTCTTGTTAATATAATTAGACAAAAAATGCACAAGTTGTAAATGCAGAGGTTGCATTCACAAGTTTGTTACTGGCTCTCCCTTAGTTGGAAAAAAAAATGCTTCAAAGGAAAATTCTTCTCCCCAAACTCAATGCACTCATCAGGTTGGTATTTTACTTCTTGTTGTTTTTGTTTTTCTTAAAATACACAAGCTTTTTAACATTTATTATTCCAAAAAGATGGAGATATCCTATATCCTTGTCCAATACAGACCTTCTGTCCATTTAAAAAGGGCTCCATTAAGAAGAAAATATTTTTATTTTGTGTACCAGCTCCATCATTTGCCACCTACATGCCAAGAAAGTAGATGTATTCTACAAAATATAATTGTGTTGGTTTCTTGAAAAGTAGGTTTTCCTCCAGGGTGGAGTGGAGGAAATTAGACAGAGATCTGGGCAATATTTCAAGATTTATTTATTTTTTGGATGATGACACACTATAGGTACATCTATACTGCATGCTTCTTTCGGGAGTGTGTAGAGAACATACCTGGGTAGCCCACCCCCATGATGGGAATAAATAGCGTAAATGGTGAGGAACGACTTAGGCAAGTAAAGACACACCTGAAGGGTGTGGGTATGTATTGGATTACATACCCTGCATGGCTTTCTACTCACCCAAGCCATGGCTCCTCACCTACACTGCTATTTTTAGCAATGTAGTGTCCCGTTCTCTCTCCTCTGTTGGAACCCTTCCCATGCTGCAGGGAAAGACTGGCAGCAAGGGAAAGCTCTGCCAGCTTCCCATTGACGGAGCCCTTCCCCTGCTGTGGGAAAGACACTAGCAGCAGGAAGCTGGTAGAGCCTTTGCTCATCACAGTGAAAGATTCCAACAATGGGGAGCTGCTGAAGCACTAGCACCCCCCTTTCCCCCCCCCTCCCCCACACTGCATACCCTCTGCCAGAGCCCTTCACTGACACAAGTAGCTACACACAGCAGTGCAGACGTGCTTTTCACCATGGCATGTAGCTCCACGTATACTACACACCGCCACCAAGTGGTGTGTAGTATAGACATAGCCTAACAGTGAAAGTGATTTTTTTATTAAATGACAAAATCTGCAATTTTAGTATTAAAAGTTTCATCCAATTTCACTAATCTGCAACATTTTCCTTACATTTTACACATTTTTACCTAACTTATTTAAGATCTGACCACTTGTAAAAATAAAAACAAGTAACACACAGAACATTTCATTTTTTTTCAAGCTATCATATGATCATAGTTAGCTCAAAATTATAGTTATATAAACTTAAAGTAAAAAAGATTCCTGTACCTAGCTAATCAGCAGTAATCTTCTAAATCACCCCCTCTTCCTCAGTTCATTCAGTAATTTCCTAATCCACCACTCTGACAGGAGCTGTGATGGCAAAAAGTACTGGCACAAGACATCACTGAATGGTTCTGACAAGAGCAGCTGTCTACTTAAAGCAGCAGCTTTCTGTTTACAAACAAGTACTTTGGTAATCAACAGTGGGAAAGAAAATTGATTTTTTTGTACTTAAACACAGTATTCATCTTTTTTCCCCCTATAACCACTGTCGGGACTCCCCCCTTCTCAAAGTTCTGCCTATGAAGGCTGTTGATTACATGTGAAAAAACATTCAGCTCAAGCGTCACATCAAGTCTTTTTTTAAGCTGCTTTCTCTTGTTCTGTACACAAGCTTTGTTTTCACTAAGTACTGACAAAACCTGACTACTGGTAAGGCAGAGATGAGCAAGACTTCAAGGTCCAAAAACCAAATTATCACACTTATTTCACTTGCTAAAAGAAAATTTGAATTTTGTGTTTTTGCTGTTTTGTTTTCTGTCTATGAGGCTCAATTCTGGTGGAAATTCAAAAGTGGAACTCCTATATAGAAGACCTCGCAGCTTATCTAAGAGTTCCTCATATTACAGCACACTCAGCCCTGGGAGCAAAAAAATTATGAGTGTAACAAATGAAACAACAACAAAAATTACTCAATTATATACATTTGCATAGATTTTTTTTTAGTATTAGCCCAATATATCTATTGACTAATTAATATCAATTGGACCCCAATCATTGTGTAAAGAAAGTGTTGAGGCACACAAGGAGTGCACCAGCCATTTGATCTTTGAAAGCCCATTAGGAAAGAGCTGCTTCCCTGTCGGTTCTGAACATTCTTCCCCCTCTCCCATCCTTGCTTAAGGGCTGTCACAAGCCGCTGGGGAGAAAGAAGCAGTTATGTTACTCTGCTTCTTCCTCCTGCCCTACTAGTGGTGGTTTAGGTAAAAAAAATAAAAATAGCAGCTTAAAGCCACCTTCTCTGCCAGTCCGCAACTACATTTCCTCCTCCCTACAGCCACTTCCAACAGAAGAAAAACTACAGATAGTGTGTGTAGGCGATGGGGAGCAAAGAGATCCAGAAAAAAAGAGCTGCCAGGGCCAATCCTGGGTCCCCTTACGAAAGGCAGGAGTGGGGGGGGGGGGAGGGGGAAAGAATGGTATAACGAGTGGCAGGTGGTGAGTGAATGTATAGTTATAGTTGGGACTAGTAAATTAATGCATGGGCATTTTAGTAGCAGACAAAGTGGCAGGTGTGGGCAGACAGGCAGTGGGAGAAAGGAGAGCTTGAGGGGAATGGAAGCAAGCAGACAGTCAGTGGCAAAAGAGAATGAGACACTGAGGATATGTTAGCAGAGGGAGAGCAAAGAGGTAGGCTGTCAAGAGAGTAGTTATTAAAAGAAGTGAGACACGCTAAAAGAGTATGAAGGAGCCAGAGGGAGAGACAACACAAGGAAATAAAGGGTGAAATGGAGAAATCAGTTGGCAGGGAAACAGTTACTGAGAGTTGAGGGGAGAAGATACTGAACTCTAAAAAGAAAAAAGCTGAAGGAAGAGAATGAGACAAAGAAGGATCAAAAATAAGAGATGGGAGTAGGTTCGATGTATTTCTTATTGAGATACGAAATACCAAAATGTTACATGTTTGGGTTTTTTATGCAAACATCCTTTGGGAAAGACACCTGGTTTAATTTTTCAGACTGCTCAGAAGATATTGCCCAGGCTCCCTGCATCTGCAGTTCAGCCCTAGGTTTTTGTGCATGTGGTGGAGGAAATCATTGGAGCCCAATACATTAAAATTAGGTCTTTCAACAAATGAGTGGAAAGGAGGTTCTTTGGTCAGATCAACTTTCAAGTTGTGGAGAGGTGCTGCATCTTTTCCAAAGCTCCAGACTGTGTCTCTGGCTGCCACAGTTTTGCTCCTTTTTCTCTAGCCATTACAGCTCTCCCCTCAAGCCCCATTCTAAGTCTTAACTTTAGACTCCCCAGTTTGCCAGTCCTTATCCTTAATGCTGCCCTTGGATAGCAACTGAAATTCAATTACTCTATGCACAGAAAGGCTACAGGCATAGCTCCCACAAACTCCCCATATTGCTCAGCAGCATGCTTTGGACCTGAACTAAGGCAGCCACTGCTAGCTCTGACTCCATGCCCAGTGTTCAGCCACTCTGCTGAAACTATGGTGGCTTTTACATGAACATGTGGCTGGGACTTGGACTTTAGACCTTTAATTCATAGGTCACCTAAGAGCTAGCAACAGTAATACTTTCAGTCAATATCAAACCACTAACTTAGAGGTAAAAAGGTCTGTATCCTATTACCAACCCTCTGAGCAATTCAATCTCTAGTTTATTTTTATTTCTTTTATTTCTACTTTAGCCACACTTTGCTATCCAATTTATTTCTGGAGAATTCTAGAAGTCCTCCTCCTCCCCACAAAATCTTAAAAGTTTAACATACTTATTTTTTCTTTACCTGCTGTAAAGAAACAATAGCTTCATCTGTCTTCTCCATTTTGCTATAAATTTTTGCTAGAAGAACTTGGTAACGTCCATCTTCCATTAGAGAGGACAACTCATTCACTGTTAAAATATTAAAATATGAAACAAAAAGTTAAAGTAGGAACTGCCTCCTTTGGACAGTTCAATGACACTTTGTGGATGAATCATAACTGAAAGATGAAGTTGTGCATGCACACCTTCAGGGTTAAGGAAAAAATTGGACTGGAGATCTGCATAAGATTCAACCAAAAGGAGTTGCGTGTTTAGTTCAGCTCACGTTAGTTTCAAATGCATGAGAGAGAAAAAAGGCTTTCCAATAGATCGTGAATAAGCTACGCAAATTAAGGTTCTAATCCTGATCCCATTGAATCAATAGGAAATGTCCTCCTTATTTCAATAGGAGCAGGACTGGGCTGTAGGGTGCTTTCACTTAACTATTGCTAAACTCTGAAGAACCACCTTGTTTTGGATGGATTTTTGATAGAAAGGAGACAGTACTGAAAGCACTGGACAAGGGCTACTGAAAAAGCTGCAAGCTACTTTTATTTAGTGGTTGTGAAAGAAACTATGGAAGAAACAGCTTTGAGGAGTATAAGCACTTCCATTATATACTATAATTTTCATCTGCTTCCCAACTGACACAGCATGGCTGCTTTACAGTTTGGTATATCTAGGGCCTATTTATATCTCTACTTTACCAAAGAGATCTTATTACTTCCAAATAAAAACATACAGTTCTGTATTAAACACACAGGTGCCTAAAACTAAAGTGTATTTTATAAAACATAGTACAATGAGCAGCACTCTATAAGCAGGCTGTCTCTAAGGAGCTCTTTGTGTAAATAAGGTAGGTTAGATGGCTTAATACGTTTTCTGTCTCTATTTCCCATCTAGTGCACGATTACTCTCCACAGTACATTTTCTAGTGTTCTGTAGATTATTACAAAATATTTCATTTCTATTTTGGCTAAGGAAATACTACATTTTATAAAAATGCTATCTAACTGTTTCACATCACCCAATCGAACAATAATTTGTCAGGTAAGGACATGAAGAAAACATAAGGAAAAAATTCTTAAAGAGGATCTACAAAGAAAATAATTTTGGCTTATGCACTTTTTTGCTTCATTGTGATGTATAGAAAATATGAAAGGTGATGGTGCGGTAGTTTGTTTTTACTGTTACAGAAAAAAAATCACAATTTGTATAAAATGTGACTCTTGGGTTAGCCAGAGCCAGATGGCCTTGGCTAACTCAATCAGATTCCAAAAAGTAGATTAACTGTACATGTGAAGTCTTTTCCAGCTTGTTTTCTGCATTTAACATTCAGATCCTGTGTAGGCTGGCAGACTAGTGAATTAAAGCAATAGTGACATCACAAAAGCAGAGAGTATGAAAGTTGAGCTAATAAGGGATTTCTAGTCAGCTTTTAAAATTCCATTTCTGTTATTTAATTTCAATGAACAATTAATATTTTGAAAAAAGGAAGTTTGTGTTAAAGATTCAAACACCTTCACCCCTCTAAGTTGTGATGAGCGCATAAGAAACACATCTTATACCTCCTAGTGTTCTTCTAACAAAACCAGGATGACCAGATTTCACTTTTTAAAAGTTATTTCTAAGATAGATAACAGATTTTTCTGAAAGCCTTTACACATGATAAAGCAGTAAGGAAGTTTGAACTCCATATTTTAAAAATCCTTTGCTGGTCACCTTTAAATGGAGTTAAATTTAATTTACATGCAATTCTCGTAGTACAGTGCCAACACTAGTTTGAAAGTTCATAAGATAAAATGTCTACACTATACCCATTTATTCCTAAAAATCACACAGAACCCCCGCCTCCCCCCCAATATTTCTCTTTTGTTGTAAATAAAATGACTATTTCATACCAGGCTCATGGTCTAAAGCTTGCTGAAGTACTTTTTCCGCCTTTTCATACTGCCTCAGTTTCAGCAGGAGTTCAGCCAGATCATAGCAAAAGATATTCTGTTGACCATTTTTCAGTGCAGCTTCATAATAACTTATTGCCTGAAACCAATAACTTAATAAATTTATGGAAATCAGCTTTCTAAAATAAATCTTAATAAAAATAATACCTTGCACTTAGGTAACTAGTGAAATGTTGCTTAATGATGCAACTACCTGCTCCACTCTCACCCTAATTATAAACTGAAATGTCCTGTAAAAACACTAACAAGTTGGTAACGGCAGATATTTATTTCAATCTAGAATTACATACAAAAACTATATTAAAAGAAACTTTAGGTTGCAAAGTGAATGACTCAGAAGTTAAGAAGTGTCAAAATGTAAGGTTGCCTGTGCAATCTTAGTTCTGCTCCCTGGGCCTCTGCATTATGATAAATCTTTAATTATATGATCACACACTATTTTTTAAACAGCACCTCTTCATCATTCAGAGTTTTGTTTTTTTATCCTGAGAGCTGATAGCCAAATCTGAATGGATTTACAGACAGAAGAACCTACTTTTTTGACCCAAGCGCTATCCCTCTGCCAAATTTTGAAGTCCATCTGCAAACAGAGGGGATGCATCCGATGAAGTTGGCTGTAGCCCACGAAAGCTTATGCTCAAATAAATTTGTTAGTCTCTAAGGTGCCACAAGGACTCCTGTTCTTTTTTTAGAGGGGATGCTAGCGCTCTTCAAAAAAAAAAGAAAAAAAAAAAAGTGGCAATATTTATTTATTTTTTTAAAAGAATGAAGTGTCTTCAAGGAAACAACAAAAATAGATTCTTAGCAAGGCCAGCCCTATTAAAAAAAAAAGTGATGTAGTGATTTGTGTGAGCCATTATTTGTGGCATCAGGATTTGGTCCTCTGTACAGAAAAGAAAATGAAGGCTAACAACAGTTTAAAAAACCTTCTGGATACCCTCGTATGGGTTGCTTTCAGCTCCACTGAAGTGGTCACAATTAGAGCAGATTCTAAACAGAAATTTTCCAAGCTTTTTTTTTATAAAATGTGGGGAAAGCATTTATATTTTCTGTTTTCCAAACAGCTATAGTTACAGTATTTGAAAAATTAAAATATAAGCATTAATATTTTCTGTTACAGAAAACTTATTTTCAAATGTATGACTTTATATGTTACAAGAAAAAAAAGACAAATTAAAACTGGAATTAAGTACATTGATGTTTAATTTTCAAAATCCATTTTCAAGGATATTTTTAAAAAAGATTACGTTATAGCACATGTAAAGTATGCCAAAAACATTAAACTGTCTACCTCTTTCAGCTTAAATAACAGTAGCACTGTAGAGCACCTGCCTCAAAAAAAGCAAAGGGATTAAAATAGGTTTTATTCACTGAACTCCCAGCCAAGCCTAGGCACTACTCTCCTTTGGGTTATTCAGCAAGAAATGTTAGAGACTGAAAATCTCTGGATACAGAGGAAACTGAACATTACTGTACCAGGGGAGGGACGGCATGCCAAAAATCACTATAAGGTCAACATTAACAAAACTAAATGAAAGTCCAAAGTGTTTCAAAAACGTAGAATATAATCAAGGATTATAGATCTAGGAGCCTTCAACGGCTGTCCAAATAGATAATCTTTTCCAATTTTCCGTGTGGACAGTTTTATGCTATGCAGTGGGATTTCTTGTATTTGTAGTAAACAGTCAGTTGCACTCAACTAGCCAACATCCAGGCGATTAGAGAGACCAGGTGGGGAGGGAATATCTTTTAATGAAGCAACTTCTGTTGGTGAAAGACAAGTTTTTGAGCTTACACAGCAACACTTACGACAACACTTACGACAACAGTGCAAACAACATCCAGACCGTCAGGTGTAGCAATTTTGGGCCTGAGTCAAATATCTGATCTTGGTTCCGAGATATAGTGTCTGGACAGATGAGAAGCACTATTGGAGGCTGAACAGACATTCTGAGGATATCAACCAGAATTGTCTTGGCCAATGTCAAACTATCAACAGCGGCGTGATTGCATCCTGTCTGATCACCCTTAGCATCAGAAAGATCAGGGGAATGTATACATGAAATCTTGATCCCATGCTATGAGAAAGGACTCTTGAAAGGATCCCACGCTCATGCCTTCTAGGAGCAAAAGACTGGACACTTCATGTTCTCTTTGCCACCGAAATCCATAATGGGATTTCCCCAGCAGTGAAATATTGGGGTGATGAAGCACTTCAGAGACCATTTGTGGTTCGTGATATTAAATAATTCTGGTGATACCAGACTGTCTAACTGCTGACTCCTGGACGATAAGAACTATCGGGGTTATCCCACGTTGTTGATACCATGCCAATAAATTGACTGCCTCTTGGCACAGGGGCAATGACCTTGCTTGTTTACATAATACATTGCAGATGTGTTGTCTGCGAGAATCTGCAGTGTGGAATTCTTTAAAACAGGTAGGAATGCTATGCAAGCTAACCCAATCGCTCATAATTCTGGAACGTTTGAGAGTACTTTTGGAACCAAGTTCCTTGTACTTGGAGGTGGTCTAAGTGTGTGCTCCAACCTGTTCCTGATGCATTTGCGGACAGTGTCTTTATATGAGTGGGGGAGGAGAAGGGTGCTGCATTCCAAATGTTTGGGGGATCTGACCACCAGTTCAGTGATGATAAAGCACAAGCTAGAACCACAATGTGCATGTTCATTTGATATTCTGCAAGGATACAATAACTTCAACTAGCCTTTTACGGAAGTAGGTTAAGTCTGGTTAGCAGTGTCACATATGCGCAAGCTGACGTGTGACCTAGGAGTTTGAGGCAGGTTTTACTTCGATTCATTTTGATACTGGTGCTGATCATCTGGAGAAAACAAAATCTGTTCTCAGGAAGATATGCTTTTGCCAATTTGGAGTTGATTAGGACTCCTATAAATTCTGTCATCTGTGATGGGTGAGAGACTATTTCACCATAAGGCCCAGCTGTCTGAGTAGGTGAAAGACATAGTTCAGGGCTGTAGTGACTTCCTGATGAGACCTGCCTTTGATTAGTTAATCACCTAGATATGGCTACTCATGAATACCTTATCTCCTTAGATGTGCTACCACCTTAGCTAGGCATTTTGTGAAGACTTTCAGAGCTGTGGAGATTGAATGGTAGCACTTTTTATTGATATTGATTGGGCCCTACTGTAAATTGCAGATACTCCCTATGGGCCAGATGGGTCAGAAAATGTAAGTAGGCATCTTGAAGGTCAAGAGCCACAAACCAGTCATGAGCCTGAAGAGAAGGGATGACAGAGGCCATCCTGAAACCAAGACAACATATATTTGTTCAGTCTTCTCACGTCTAGGATAGGACGAAGACCCCCTTTTTTCTTTGGAAGAAGAGAATACTGGGAATAAAAGCCTTTTTCCCTGAACTCCAGAGGTATCTCCTCTTTGGCTCCCAGGTGAAGCAGGGAAGCCACTTCTATTGGTTGATTTTCATGAGAAGGATCCCACGAGAGGGATGAGAAAGAGGTAAGGACTAGAATTGGATGAATAGCCACAAGACAATTTCTCTCACTCATCTTTTGGTTGTTATTCCAGTCCAACCTGGTAGAAAAGAGGAAGTAGGCATCTTGTCCAGTTTGAATGTGGCTCATCTTCCTCATATCAAACCTACTGTCTGGAAGCAGGTGAACACTAACTAGTGACTGAGGAAGATGTTAACCTTCTCCAAAAGAACCTCAGGTTCTTCCTGAGTGGGTACTCAGAAGGTTGTTGCTCTAAGTAGCTGGGTATTTTCTGTCTAGCTTGCCCTTGTTATACGAAAAGCTTGCAATTTGGTACAGAGATGTAAGTGTTCGGTGTTTGCAGTATGGCTCTGGAATCTTTTAGGACGTGTAAAGCATCATCAGTACATGTGCTCAATAAGTCTGTATCCTAAAGGGCAAGTCGTCAGTTGCATTCTGCATCTCTCTAGGAATACCAGAGTCCGGTAAACATGACATTCTTCACATAGTTGCTGCAGTGGCTATATGTCTAGGCACCATGTCTGAGGTATCCTTGGCTGCCTGTAACGTGTCTGACACTAGCTGTCCTTTAGCAATAACAGCTTTTAACTCCTCTCACGTTCTACGGAAATTTAACCAAAAAAAGGGGGATCTCTTATTCTAGGTTAGATAACTGTACTTCATGAACAAGGCTTGAAAGTTCACTCTTTGTAGCCGAAGTGACATTAATTAATAACCCTTTGTCCCAAACAAAGATAGTTTCTGTCTCTTTTTTCCTTAGGCGTACTCTTAGATTTAAGGTTTTTTTCATAAACTGCAGAGACCATTAATGAACCCAGTGTAGGAGGAGTGTAGAATTGCTTACAACCCATTTGGGGTACATGGTACCTTTTTCCCTACTGCTCTTTTAGCTGGAGGTAATGTTGCTGGCCAAAAAAGTTTTAGTCAGCTCTAAAATGCCTTGTTAATTTACAATGCTCTTCTGACAGGGGCAGAAGAATGTAGTATGTCTAATAACTTGTGAGCTTTTTCCTCCCTTACTGATGTTTCTATTTTTAAAGAAATCAGCAGTATGGGAAAGCAGCTCCTGGAAGGCTCTAAAATCATCAGGAGACTACCTCATCAGAAGAAGCCGATGATGGATTTTTGGGAAAGGATGAAGGATATTGTTCTGGTGGCTCAAAACTTGCCTGTTCTTTATCTGCCAACTGTTCACACTCCTTCCCAGTCCATATTTAGGGGACCAGCAATCATGCAGGTCGAACTCTCCTACTGCATTTTCCATGACTGGTGGGAGGGAGATCTGCTCCTAAATGGAGGTCCCCAATATGCCCAAAGTGGAGCATTGAAGGAATAAGGCTGGTTTTGGTAAAGCTGATTAGGCCATTGTCATGCCTGAGGTGAAGGAGTTGGGGTCATGAACCCTGGTTCGAAGAGAAAGACCCTCTCCGTGATCTGATTGAATGGTGGAGCAAGAGTTCTCTGCTTGAAGATTAAGAGAAGATGTGCCCTGGTAAGAAATGAGACTTTCTCCAATGGTAGTAGTGATCTTTGAGGCAACACTGATATCATAAGCCCTAAGCATGTACCATGCTGAGCATAGTGCCTTTGGTGCAGAGGAGAGCATTGGAGACTTAGCAAACTCCTCTAATATCATCAGGTCAGCACCACAGTTAATGATTCTATTACTGGTGCTGATGCTGGCAGTTGGCAGTCACCAACACTGTCAGATATAGGCGCTGTTTTGTGTCTCTTAGATACTGAGCCAGAAGTGAGCCGCCATCACTTTCCCCTGTTGCATGAGCTTACTGCTCCATTCCCAGGAGCAGAATGAAGAGTTAAGCTTCTCCCTCTGGGAAGAGAAGACTTATCGGAAATTACATCTGGCAGAATGTTCTGATCTCCTTTGTCTTGATTACTGGTCCTTGGTGCCAGGAGGGCACTGTCTCACTGTCACAGTTGGTAAGAAGTAATTGAGGGGCACCTGTGGCCTCTCTGCCCATTATGCTTTTGGATGGGAGAGTGTGAGTAAATGCATGTTGTCAACGCAGCCCAATCAACACTGCCATTTAAAGATTCCAAGATTGCGTGCATGATATGCATTCACACCTAGAGTGGAATCCACATTGACACACTTCAAGAACTGCTAAGAATGTATGTCAAAGTAATTTGTGCTGATATACAATACTGTTGGATTACAGTAACAAACAGTAAGAAGCATCCAAAGAATATTTTGAGAGATATTTGTTCCACATTCTTTGCATGGACTGTCCTTGTTTACAAGATGGCAAATTCAATTAACTGAATCTTGTAATTCTGAAACATGCTATACTAATAATAAAACATAAAAAACTTTTATTAACGCATTATTATGCATTTGCTTATTTTCGACCAGAAGTCCTAATCCTTCAATTGTGACATCATTATTTGGTTCTGATGAGGATATCACAGACAGAGCTTCATAACTTCAGGAAGGAAAGAGTCTGGAACAGATGAATTCCTTAGCAACAAAGACCTTATTTTTATGTAGGTGTCTTCAGCAGTGAAAAATAAGGGAAGAAAAATATTAATTATTTTTAAGTAGAATGTTTTTTAAGTTTTCCATGAGACATTAGCAGGTCTGTTTGGCCCTGATTAAGAGAAAAATCAACATTCAACACTCCAGGCATTTTGAGGAGTATGAAAAACCACTTTTTTGGAACTTTCATAGTAAAATGCTTCTATCTGCAGGTGTACTAGAAAAACAAGTTAACATTGAAGGAGACAGTAATCCATTTATACAGCATGTCTATGAACTATTCATAACATACCTTTGAATAGTTATGAGTTTTGATTAGGGCTTTTCCAATTTTACTTGCTAAAGCTCCATCTCTTGGGTTTTTCTTTAAAGCCTGCTCGTAGACTTCTATGGCTTCTTCAGGCTAGAACAGTAACGAACAAAAACAGATGGTAAATTCACAAAACTATACTAAAAGGCCTATAACGAGCTAACGTTCTGAGCAATCTGTTAATGCCACAAAGCGAGCTTCAATATTACTTTTTTCACAAATTATGGGACTTCTCAGGGTGGTCTCTACCAGACTGTCTTAAGATGACAGCAGACTCAATAACACACTGATTTACACATTTTTATGCTGAATTCCTGTTAACCAGGCTGTGAGAACTCAGCACAGAAACAAAAGTTTTAAATTAACCTTTAATCTTTTCTCTGTCCTCTGAAATTCTCTTGGCGTTTCCTGGTTCACTGAAGTTATGAAAAAGCACATGGAAAAAACTTATTGCTCTACTCAATGTCCCTTCTCTTCCTTCCATTCAGCCTTGTCAGTCAGACAGTTCAGCATAAATCCAAGCTGAACTCAAATTCCATTTTTGCTTTGGAGTTCACTTTTTAAAGGGACACATGATCCAAACAAACTGAACACAAATGCTTATGCCCTAGGGTAGGGTTCATCACCTACTCTTTGTACTGCAGTGACCTATACTTTCAAGCTTTTCTGTCCCAGAGACACTGACCCAACCTACTGCTTGAAGATTTAAAATCAATTGCAAGCACGCCACATGCTGTCTGCCTTTCTAAGCACTGAATGGGTCTCTTGTGGCATCCTGGCCTTTCTGGAATTTACACCTTTCCTTCAAGCTTGAATGAACTGTTCCAACCTTGTCCAACTTCATTTCTGAAGTGAATTTACTTCAACTTTCAACCCACAGATCTCTAATGAATATTTGACTTGCAAATGCTTGATTGTTCACTGAGGTTGCAATTCTCCTCTTCCCTGACCATCCCAAATTTGATGCTCATCCCTGAGGTGCCTTCTATTTTGAGTATATTATTTAGCCTCTAAATGTTGAAGTTAAATTAAAATGAATATAGTATTTATATATTTTAAGCCAGTAAACAGACCTTAAGTTTTCCTTAGCACACATTTTGCTTCCTGATCACCTATTAACAGAACCAGAAACCGAGACTATCAAACTTGCTGACAGACAATTATTCAATTATCCTGCTCATCTTTTATCATGATGCAGATGCTCACCTCTTGAATATTCATGTATGCATCACCAAGGAGAAGAAAAGTATGTGAGCTTGGCAGTTTGTCCACCAGATCTCTGAAAACAAAAAGACAGAATCTAGTTTAATAATTAAGTTAATATTGGTACTTTGAAGAATATGTAAACAGTTACTTGCCCTACAGTAATAATAGTTCTATGAGATATTGTATTCAGTGAGGATCCCACTGTAGATGTGCATGTGCCTCATGTGTGACATGAGGATCTACTGAACAGCAGTGTCCATCGGGGCCATGCATGCAATCTGTGACTCCCATGCAAGGGCATAAGGGTAGGGGGGAGGTGCCACAACCCTCCCTCAGTTGCCCTGTAATTGGAAGCCCAGGGCAGCTAAGGACTCTGAAAGCATAGATGGAGGCTAGGACATGGGATTCACACTAACTACATCACCTTGAAGAACAACAGTTCTGTAGAGTAAGTTACCATTCTTTCTTCAAGTACGCGTCAGTGTGAATCCTACTGCAGAGGGCTTTGTCTATACTACCACTTTTGTTGGTCAAACTTTTGTTGGTCAGGGGTGTGAAAAAAATAAGTTTCACTGGCAAAAGTGCTGGTGTGGACAGCGCTATGTCAACTTGAGAGGCTCTCCAGCCGACGTAACTAATGCTGCTCATTGGGGGTGATTTAATTATGCTGGCAGGAGAGCTCTCTCCTGCCAGCAAAGATGGCTACATGGGAGACCTTACAGCGGCACAGCTGTGCTGCTGCTAAGTCCATAGTGTAGACCTAGCCTAGGTGACTGGCAATCACTATCCTCTTCAGGATGGGGGCATGACCAGCATCAGTCCAAGAGAGATTGGAGTAGTGCTCTCCCAATTTGGCATCTGATCTAGCAGCCAAGTTCAGTGCATAATGCTAAAACATGAGCAGATTGCGCCACGTAGCAGTCTTGCAGATAGTGACACATTTCTGAAACAGACTGAGGTTGTCACTTGGTCTCTACTGGAGTGATGGGTACATCAGCCAGGTGGTAGCAGAGCGAGATACAAGGTGTTTCTCATTTTCATAGTCTTTGTGCTAAAAATAGCTTGCCCTTTTGAGTGGCTGGCTATAGCCACATGTAGACACAGGGACAATCTGAAATATTTGGTAATGTCAATGTAAATATAAGAGCTCTGGTTATGTCCAGAATGTGCAGTTTCTTCTCCCCTTGTGTGGAATGTGGTTTTGGAAGGAACACAGGTAAGCTGACAGGTTTAAATACAAATCAGAAATGACCTTGGGGATGAATTTTGCATGAGATATTAATTCCACTTTGTCTTTATGTAACAAGGTATACAGGGATTCCATTATGAATGCCTCGAGCTTGCTCACCATTGTGGCTCAGGTGATGGCCATCAGAAAAACTTCCTGAGAATAAGATTATAAATGGAGCACGGTAAGACGGGCTCAAGTGGGGGGTCTTCATAAGCCTCGGACAGATGATGTTGAAGTCCCAAGTTGGAGTGAGTTCTGTAACCCAGTGGATAAGCAATCCTCAGGCCCTTAAGAAATATGGATATCATGAAATGAGAGAAGACCATGACTGACTATTGATGGATGATCTGGGGATCTTGCTGCCAGATGAAACTTGACTGAACTAAAATGGTACTGGGATCGGTACCAGCTCTAGGTCATGCTGGGTCACACATATTGAGAATGTATTTCTATTTGGACAAGTAGATGATTCTCACAGGACTTCCTGCTCCACGCTAGGATTTCCTGAAGGTGGAAGGAGCAGTCTCTTTCCACGACGCTCAGACAGCCAACCATCCAGGCTATCAGTTGCAGTGATTTTCAGGTCTAGATGGAATACTTGTGACAAACACATCTGCATGATCTGGAAGTCTGATTGATGGTTGTGTGAACATCTGTAACAGGTACATCAGACAAACTGCTTCAGCCGGGAGGGAGCTATAAGGATGAGCTTGGCCTAGTTTCTTTTGGCCTTAGCAATAACTCTGTGGATTAGCAGAATCACTAAGTATCCCTCGCTGTCATGGAATTTATTCTGGCTCTGATGAACTATTTGTCTGTGATTGGGTAAGTGACAATTTCTCATTGCTCAGCAGAAGGCAAACAGAGAAAGGGTGTGGCTGAAACGGATCCAAGTTTCCTGGTGTGATCTGCTATTGATCAGGCAGCCATCTTGATATGGGCAGACATGGATGCCCTTTTCCCCTTCAGTGTCCGGCCACAATGGCAAGGCATTTTGTAAAGACTCTTGGTGCCATGGAGAGTCCAAAGGGCAATACCGTGAACTAGTAATGGTTTGGCCCCCACCATAATTCTCAGCTACTTCCTGTGGACCATGTGTAAGTACTCGTATAAGTCAAGAGCCAAAACCAGTTCTGAGCCTGAAGTGATGAAACAATGGAAGCAAACATTACCATCCTGAATCTGAGATGGCGCATATATATCTCTGTTCAGCCTCCTCAGCTCTAAAATAGGCTGGAGATCACCTTTCTTCTTCAGAGTAATGAAATATCAGGAATAGAAGCCTCTTTCTCTGCACTCCAGCAGGACCTCTTCTGTGGCTCCTCGGTGAAACAGGACACTTTTTTTTGGTAACAGGCTCTTGTGAGAAGGGCCTCTGAAGAGAGAAAGCGAGAGAGGGGACAAGTAGGGGACAAGTAAAGGAACTGGACAGGCAGCCATAGGTGTCAATGACCAGCCTTAGCTTATCATGCCTGATGGAGGGGGACAAAATGGTTTCCGAAGAAGGTCCACTCTGGGATAGTTTTGATGTGGCTCTACAATACCTTGTTAAACCTGTAGCCTCTGGGAAGGAGCTTAGTGTGCAATGGAGGAGGATGACTGGTGCCTCCTAAAGTAGCAGGGTTGCTTTCTGAGCAGGTATTCTGATTGTGGACTGTGGGTATAAGGCTGTGTTCTCTGTCTTTGTGGGGGATGGCATAGGAAAGGCTTATGGTATGGTGTTGAAGTGTACATACCCACATTTACACTGAAGGTGCTCTATCTATGCCTACAGTGATCAGAACCTCCACCCTCTCTGTCAAGATGTGAAATGGGATTCCACTCGGGGCCTGTGGGAAGGTGGACCCCCAATAGGGCTAGTATGACCATGGCGGTAGTTAATATTGGTATTGGCCAGTCATGGCAGAGCCCAGTTAGAAGCACTCCTGGAATAATCTTTAGGGTACCATTCCTGTTTTTTGCTTGTAGTAGAGGAGGAGTGTCCTGTAGATGGTGAGGAGAAGTTTATCTCTGGGGATGACAGTACTGTTTGATGCAGTTCCAGCATTGGATCAAGTGCTAAAAAGTGGGGGCAAGTGTGGCTCCTCGAAGGCATATATTGGTATCAGAAAGGGCTCAGGGTCAGAGAGAGTCAGTACTGGGGGTGGAACTTGTCATCAATGTCAGCACTGGTGCAGTAGTCTCCCAGGCTTTTTTCACTGTCTGTGCCTTGCTCCTGACCCCCAATGTCATGGATGGTTTTGAGGGCTTGGAGTTCTCCTTGTGGAATGGGTGTTTTGTCTGCTCTGAGCTGTACTCGTGCTTAATGTAGGTGTGTCGCACAGCATCCAAAGTGGGCAGTGCAGGGTTTTGGTGGGATTTTTTTTTTTTTTTTGGCAAGGTCCAGGTCAAGGTCATTGGTGCCAAAATTGTGACTGGTGCCAGAGATCCTAGTGCTCGTGATCTTGGAGTTCTTTTAGATTTCTTCTCCCTGCTGGAACCAGAGTTGTGGTGACTAGTTACCAGGGCACTTGCTGAAGATGTCCTCCAAGCTGGAGCCGAGGAGGCTCTCTCCTCTCTGGGATAAGACGTGCTCCAAGCAGCATAGCTTGAGTCTTGCATCCCTTGATTTTCTGGTGCGGGAGGAGGCGGCATGGCAGATAGAACACTTATCAGGGATGTGCCCTTCCCCAAGGCAGAAGAGACATCTGCTGTGCCTATCAATGAAAGGCATCAGACAGTCATGGAAAGGACAGGATTCACATGGCCCCTGCCCAATGGCTGACATGAAGTACTTCACCCTGGTGTACAGAGGAGTGTACTGGGGGCCTCTTCAATATATTCTCTTTTTTTCTGGCACATCCAACTGAAATTTTTAATAAGGAAAAATAAAAATACAGTGAAATTCAAAATACAGATGCAGGACAGACACAGTCAAGGTTCCGTCTCACTGCCAGGAACATTAAGAGGGAACTGAGAGAGGATCGTGGCTGCTCTGCCCTTTATGCCCTTGAATGGGAGCATGAGGCAGCACAGGAGCCCTGCAGCACATGCACATGCAGCCCTGATGAATACTGCTGAAATGATTCCAAACTCTCATGCATGGGTGCATGCGCATCTACAGTGGAATCCACTCTAACATACTTGAAGAATGGCTATTTCCAAGAATAATCAAAATTAATACTGAGAGAGAGTCTTAACTTTTCAAAAAGATTCTAATCTGCGAAAGTTATCCTGAATTAAATATCTTCACTTAAAAAAAAAAAAATAGCTTGCATCCATTCAGCGTCCTTGAAAGTTCATATGGTGAGAATCACATATCTGGATATTCTAGTTGAAATTAAAGCTTTGTATTAAAGTAGGCACACTTGTGCCAGGGGCCATTCCTCCCTCCAGTGAGTCCTCTCTCCAAGAGTCATTTCCCCTTTTCCTCAGCCCAGAAACCTGCAGATGGGGACCTTCTTACCTACAGTTGAATATGTAGCCAGCAGGTTAGCATCGGCAGGCAAAGTAGGGACAAGATTTTCTGCTTGATGGGGAGGCTTCTTTAGCATCATACAGGGGGCCAGAGGGGTCGGGGGAGGACTTTGTTAGAAGAGGAGAGCCCCTGAAGTGCCCAGAATAAGTATACTTTTGCCCTTAGCACCACAGTGCTAATTTACTGAATGTATATGCTCAACCTCAGGATACCAGAATTTAGACCTTCACAACTTTGTACAATGTTTAAAAACAAAAAACCACAGAGATTTACCTGACATTCCATAAGCCAAAAACCTGCTTATGGCAGTTGTGATGTAACAGTACAGTGATTGCTGGAGTATCACAGAAGATTGGAAATCAAACTGTTGATTTCAGGAAGACTCAAAAGAATTAAAAAAAAAAAAAAAAAAGCTAATGTTCCTTGCTATCTGGGGCTTTTAGTCAAAAACTGAAACAGAGTACAAATCATTTACTATTCATTTTCAAAAGCCCTTTTATTATCTGCTCTTTTCTAGGTGTCTATGTAAGATGTGGCAAAAGTTATTACTATGTGATATTGCAGGAGTTTAAATATTAAAATAGCTTTATTTTGCAGATTTAAATTATTTTGAGAACTATACACTTTCCTTAATACTCAGAACTATGCACGTTTCGCCTTTCAGAATTCCTGAGTCTATTTTAAAAAAATTACTACTGATATATCAACCATTAATTCGGTTATTTTTTATTCTGAAAAGTTCTCTTAGGTAAATGGTGCTTTGCATTGCTACTTTAATGAATTATACTACCAAGATAAATTTAATAATTTGACTTACTTTGGGGGAGCGAAAAGAGGGCTGCACAAAATATCAATATTTCACACACAGAAAGTTTATGGTATATACACCACAGGTTTTGGGGGTTGTTGGGTTGTTTTTACCTATAGCAGCTTGCATATAATTTTTTCTCTTTTCTGTATTGAAGATAAATGTCTGCCATTTTTTCTTTGGCTTGTACAAAGTAAGGCTGTTCAGATGTAATATTTCTGAGCATAGTTAAGGCTTGTTCAATATCTCCTTGTGCAAGAGCCAGGTCTGCATTAGCAATCACAACTCGTAGTTCTTCAGGGGTGCCAGTAAATTCATTGATGGCATCTTGCAGTACTTTAGCAGCTTCATGCTGTAAAACACAATTATTTTTTCTCTTGATCTCAAGTTAATGCATCCGAGGCGGCCTATATTGCAAATAAATGGATGACCACCAAGGACAAAAACAACATACTTGCAATATACTTTAAAATGTTTAAAAAGGGAAAAGAGGATTGTACTCTTGATTAGCTGAAAGCTAGACAAGGTGAACAAGTAGCAGAAAGACAGTAGAAAACATTGCAGTTGCATGCATAAGAATATACCACAGTTTGTACTACTATGAAATACACTTTCAATCAAATGTAATTCCAGGATGGAGCTAGATCCAGCTACACTGGGTAAATACATTAGCCTAAATGTCTCTGTGACAAAGTGGGGAATTTTCTTAATGTTTTGTATCAAGGTTGTGCGTGCCTCAGTTTCCTCTATGTGCTGCATGTTTAACGAGGTGATGGGAAAGGGTGAAGAGGACCAGGTGTGACTCCACCTAGCAGCCTGCACCCAGACAGCCTGGACACTTTGTAATCTAGCAATAGATGGCCTGAAGGCCCTCCCCAGCTTGGGAGCCAGCCGAATTTGGTGAGCAGGAGAACCAAGGGCTGGAGACACCAGGTAATCTGTTTGCCTGGGAAAGAAGAAAAAGGATGGAGGAGGAGGAGCCTTGGAGGTGAGATAGAGTAGGCCTGTAGTGGGGCAGCTGCCCCACTCCTGGAGAAAAGGAGTAAAAGCAGCCAAGCTAGGCTGATTGGGGAAGCAGCCACAGCTGAGGCCACGCCCCAATCAGGCCACAGCTGGCCCTATAAAAGGGCTGTGAGCCAGGAGCTGAGTCAGTCTCTCTCTAGCTGTGGAGAGAGAAGGATCTGGCTGCCTAGGAGCTCAGAGTACTGGGAATAGAGCAGTGTTGGGGAAAGGCAAGAGGAGCCGGGGAGCTCCGGCCTGGCAACTCCCCAGGCTGCAGGCCTTGGGAAAGACCAAAGCAAGTACTGGGGTTAAAGAGATGCAGCCCGGGGTTAGGCAGAGACAGCTGGTCCAACCCCCTTGCCAATGATAAGTGGCTTTTACAGACTGCAGTTTGCCCCAGTGAGCCGACAACTGGCAGTAGCCACTGAGGCAAGGTGGATGAGAGGATTGGGGATTCCCCTGGGAGGGGAGACCCAGAGCGTGGCGTCCCTCTGGGGCAGAACCCCGAAGTAAAGGGCACCGGAGTCCGGGAGGGACACGGGGCCAGTGGCAGGCGAGACACTGGCCTGCAGAGGGCACTCCTTATGCTGGAAAAGAGCAATTCCCAGATGAACAGCAGGAGGCGCTGCACCGGTGAGTCTCAACCTCGCTACACGGCCGCAGGGAGGAGTGGCACTTCTGGACTGAGACTAAGAGACCTGGATGCTGGACAGTCCCAGATGGACTGTGCTGAGACTTTCTATGATCAAGGCCCCTGAGAACCTTCTGTGCTGTGTTCCAGACGTACAATAAACCCTTCTGTTTTTGCGCTGGCTGAGAGTCACTGCAGTCTAGAGATTGGGGTTGCATTGCTCCCTCTGGGCACGGAGGCCCCCCAGTGGGTCCACAGCTATTGGACTCACTGAGGGGAGCTCATGGAGAGAGACAGGCATGCTGAAGGCTTAGAGGTGCAGTTCCAGGAGGCAGTGGAGTCTAGTGCTTAACCCCTGAGAGTGAGACTCCCAAGGAGGGCTGTTACACTGAAGGGGGTTCCTCCCAGGGACCATACAGAGCCAAGAGAGCACTGACCCTGTGATTCCATGACAGTCTCATACAACTATGAACCGCACAATGGTTGATCATGGCATTTAAGTGATCACAAATGGGCTTTGAAGTTAACTCCTCACAATTAAAGGAGAGATGGGCAAGCGTTTCATCCAGTCTGCAGGCTCAGAGCAGTGTATCTGCATACGTTATGCAAACTATCTCCACTCTGAGAATGGCAAAGAATTTGTATGTGTCTCAGAACAGCCTGAGAACCAAACTCCAAAAAACTTTGAAATTCAGATATTTCTCTGTCTGCAGAATTACTATCTCCTAAAGTCAAGACTTCCTGTAAAGTACTGTAGGGGTTTGTCATGGACTAGCTCAGGGATAGATGCCTTTGTTAATGGAATAACTGAGGTTTGCATTCCACCTCAAATATACACTGCATTTTATTATACTGCTCATTGTCATACCTGTTCTCCATTCAAACAATGAGCTTCTACCAATTCCAGAAAGATAGATACACGATTGCTTGCATCAATTTCATTTCTTTTTGTTTTTGATTTTGAGAAAGCCACAGCTCCTCTCATTCCAGGTAAATTCATTGCCATCTGCAAGGTCTTAATAGCGTCTGATATTTCTCCCATCTTCTTTTGGGTCTGGGCTTTAATTAAGTGATACAAGGGATGTTCTCTCACCTGAAATATAATAAGTTATTAATCAGTTTATATATTCGGCTTTAATGTTAAAAAAAAAAATCAAGCATCCTGAAGAATAATTTAATATTTGTTAATTTGTTATTTATCTAAGATATATTTAGAGAAAGGGATAATAAATGCTAATAATTAAGGCTACATTTTAGTTACGGGTATTTTTAGTAAAAGTCATGGATAGGTCACAGGCAGTAAACAAAAATTCATGGCCTGTGACCTGCCCATGACTTTTACTATATACTCCTAACTAAAACTTGGGCCAGGGGGCTGCGGGAGCTCGGGGATGTGCGGTCCGGGGGTGTCACAGGTGCTGGGGGAGGGTGGCCCGAGCCCCCTGCTGGTGCTGTGGGGGAGGCGGGCAGCAGCACATGGCCCAGGCCCCCTGCTGGTGCTGGGGAAAGGGGGACGGCACACAGCTCAGGACCCCTGCTGATGCTGGGGGGTGGGCTGGCGGGGCTGGCAGGCTCCCTACCTGGCATTTCCCTGCAGCTCCTAGGGGGAGGGGCGGCCAGGGGGGCTCCACACACTGCTCTGGCCACAAGATCCAGCTCTGCAGCTCCCACTGGCCAGGAACCGCAGTCAATGGGAGCTGCAGGGGCGAGGTGCCTGTGGGTGCAGGCAGCGCGTGGAGCCCCCTGGCCCCTCCGCCTAGAAGCTGCCGGGACATGTCGGTGGGAGCGGGGGAACCTGGGAGGCCCCCCGAGGTAAGCACCGCCCCACACCCCAACCCCTTGTCCCAGCCCTGAGCCCCTCCCAAACCCAAACCGCTGCTGCTGCTGGCCCAGGGGCTGCCCAGCTCGGGCAGCCCCTGAGCCAGCCACTGCAGAAGTCATGGAGGTCACACAAAGTCACGGAATCTGTGACCTCCGTGACAGACACACAGCCTTACTACTAATCCAGGTTATACTTGTGTCTAGCAAATGTAGTATTACTTCTATTAGTAAAGTTGTCTTCAAAGAAAATGCAAGACAATTTTTTTTATTAAAAACCCACATACCATCCAAAGGAAAGAATCATGAGTCAGAACCCTGATCTAGAGATGAAAAGGCATGCACTAGACCATTACTTAAAATGAACCTGCTTGTTACAGGTGTTTTCTGAGTGTCTCCTCTCCTAAACCATAGACAAGACCACATATGCTTCAGTAAGCTGGTGCAGTAATTTCAAAAAAGAGTGGAACATTCCAAGATATACATAATTTGGCAATTAACTTATACACACAAACCCACTGTGGCATTCATCCACTCTACCTGCTTGAATAGGTCTGTTTTGATATTAAGGGGTAAGTGTGTAAAGAGTAAGTGTGGCTCTATACAAAATTTCAGGCACATCAGTAGGTTTTTTTTTTTTTTTCATTCAGCTTCTCTATGCCAATGTTTGGAGAACAGAAGGTAGGCAGAGGAATATTTTAGAGAGGAAATAAAGACCAGCTTGTCTCACATCTACCTTCCAGCAAAGCCCTATCAGGATACTCACTCAGAATTCAATCGTGCAAACTGCTGAGCATGCTGGCCCTGGCTCAGCGAAGCACTTAACACTAAGTAGTCCCAGTGACTTCAATGGACCAGAGTTTTCAGTACCTCGCAGTACCAACTCCTGAATCAGTCACAATAGATGAGAGTGGGGAAAGCCATTTCAGAACCACCACTGCTTAAGTGTGCTGGCTTTGCTGACCAGGGAACAAGGAAATACCGACAGTAACAATGTGCCCAGGTTTCTTGAAAGGCAGTACGACTTTGGACCACTCTTCTTATATTCTTTTATGTAAACCTTTCACAACTTTGTTGCAAGATGTCTCTGGGACTACAAATCCTGTTTATATAGTATGTCCTTATACGTTGTAATACTTATTTCTGTTAACAGTTCTCTATATAGAGAGAGATCAGAAAAGAAAAAAGCTGTTGTTTCTTTCTTCTATACTCCACAAGAAAATTCTGATACCTTGGGGCAAATTAATAGGCAAATTTGGAGTCCTGACTTCACACTCCCAATTTGCCTTGCAATTAAAATTATTCATCTGACAAACGTGTTCAGATGCCAAGCTTGTAGTGAAAAGTTTTAAAATCATGCATTTTGCTGTGCAAGCTATAGTAGAAGTCTTACAAAACTGATTGAATAAAACAGTTTAATTCCTTTGATCAAACTCACCTCAAAATTGTAGCTCAGACAAAGTTCCAGGGACTGAGAACAGAGCTTAAAATTGTTTTGGGACAAATGAACCTGAGCCATAAGTAAATGAGCATCTGGATAAGAAGGATTCTGTTCCAGGCAATGCTGTAGGACACTGTGGGATGCCTCAATATCACCTAATGATTTAAACAAAATAGCAAAAAAGAGAAAAAAAAAAATCAAAGCCCAGTATTGAAGATAAGTGCCTCTTACTTAGGCCTGGTCTATATTGAAAAATTCACACCACTGACCAGTGCAGTTAAGCCAACCTAACTCCCAATGTAGACACTGCCTCTTGAGAAGGAGGAGTGCTGTAGCATTTCAAGTGTAGACAAGCCATTAGCCTCTCTATATTTTACATATAAAGGCCTCACAGCTTGCTTTTAAGATATACATATATTTATTTAACAGGCTGCTAATGACCTCAGATAGCAGCTACTAAATACTTCTAATCAGTGTTATTGTGAGTTGGAGACAAAACCAACCAAAAAACACAGCACAGACAGAAATTGCTCCATTATCCCATTCCCTGAACCATCCACTCTCTAGTCCTATTTGATTTTTCTGTAAGGTGAAGTCTTTCAATGCTACATTTCTATTTTTTCAGAAGTGCATTTTAAGGCAGGGGTCTCAAACTCAAATGACCACAAGGGCCACATGAGGACTAGTGCATTGACCCGAGGGCCGCATCACTGACACGCCCCTCGCTGCCTCTGGCCCCGCCCCCCCCCCTTCCATTAGGCCCCGCCCCTGCCCCACCTCTTCCCACCCCTTCCCCACCCCATTCAAACCCCTTCCTGAAGTCCCCACCCAACGCTGCCCCCAGGGGGTGCAGGAGGTGTGCAGGGTGCGACGGGGGCTCAGGACAGGGAGTTAGTGTGTGGGGTGCAAGAGGGTGAGGGGTGCGGCAGGGGGTCGGGGTGCAGCAGGGAGCTCAGGGCAGGGCGTGCAGAAGGGGTGTGGGATGTGGCAGGGGGCTCGGGGCAGGAGGTTGGGGGGCAGGAGGGGTGCGGGATGTGGCAGGGGGCTCGGGCAAGGAGGTGGGGTGCAGGGGGGGGGCGGGGGGGGTGGGGGGGGGGGGCGGGGGGCGGCGGGTGGCGCGGGGCGGGGGGGGGGGGGGGTGCGGGGGGGGGGGGGGGGCTCAGGGTTGCATCCATGTGCTGCGCTGGCCACTCCTCCAGGTACCTCCCACGAAGCTCCCATTGGCCGCAGTTCCCTGTTCCCGGCCAATGGGAGCTGCAGGGGGCGGTGCCTGAAAGGAGGCAATGCAGGAGTCCTCTGCCTCCTTCCCCCTCCCCCCTGGCCCGAAGGGGCTGTGCTGCCGGCTGCTTCAGAGAGCAGCGTGGGGCTCGCAGCACCACAGAGGGGAATCCCGCGGGTAGGCAGAGGGGAGGGGAGGGGCGCGCGCGGGGCGCTGGGCGGGCCGCACGCAAGAGCCCTGCGGGCCGCATGCGGCCCACGGGCCGCGTGTTTGAGACCCCTGTTTTAAGGGAACAATCAGGTAATAAAGCCAGAGGAAAGAAATAATTCTAGTACTTTGCTGTTAAAAAAAAACAGAATATAAGAAATCAGATATTTTTGTTGTTATACAGTACACCTCTACCCCGATATAACGTGACCCGATATAACACGAATTCGGATATAACGCGGTAAAGCAGTGCTCCGGGGGGGCTGGGCTGCGCACTCCGGCGGATCAAAGGAAGTTCGATATAATGCGGTTTCACCTATAACGCGGTAAGATTTTTTGGCTCCCGAGGACTTCTATTGGGGTAGAGGTATACTTTACAATGGAAGAAAAATATTTAATTTATTTACTATAAAAATATTTGTATTTTTGCAGCCACACACATATATTACCTGATAAGTATTTCACCTTTGCAATTAAAAAGACAGCATGTAGAAGACCTGGTACAGTTTTTACCACAGTTTCAAGAACTGAGGCACAGTGTTTGAGCAGTGGTGAAGGGGGTTGTCCTGGATTTGCAGGCTAGAAATAAGAACAGATCAACTGAAAAATTCATTTTAAGAACATGAACATTTTGCTCAGCCTAAGAATCTGGAAGTTCAAAAAGTGAAAAGAATGCGTCACCATGAAGAAACAGTGAAAAGTATTTTAAATATAAGAGGACAAATTCTACTCACATTTATACCGGTGTAAATGCAGAGAACCGTTATTAAAGTTTGCGGGACTTGACCAGTGTAAGACTTGTATAAATTAAATCAGAATCAGGCCTTCTCTCTCTGGTTGTACACAAGCCAGTCCATTACACTGGGGCCAGATGATCCCCAAATAGCAATAATTTGGCTTCAGGGGAATCGAAGCAGGTACATCAGGGGAAGTAGGAAGCCTGAGTCAACAGGAGCTCTGCTTTGTTCTTCCATCACTCCCTAGGGGACCCAGGGACACCCCTTCACCACAGCACCTTTATGTTGTTGGAGCTCAGCAGAACACAGAGCAGGAGTTGGGAAACTGCTGCTTTCCGTGGCATGATCTTCTGTGGACCTGGCATAATTATACTAGGGAAATCCACATGGAATTTAATGTTAGAAGCAGCCTTAATTTCCCTTCACAGCTTCAACTTCCTCCACACCTCCTAGTCCACAAAGACGGCTGTAATGTGCAGCCCCAGGAGGGGAACAGGCTGAAAGATTTCCTCAGGATATCTGATGCGGTAGAAGAGGGATTCCCTGTAATCAAAATGGAAGGTCCCAACATCTACCCAGTTGGGTTATGCAGGCTGCATTTCCTCTTCCTCACTAAGGTCATAAACTCCTCCCCATGAAAGGGAAGATATGGCTCTCCTTGCAGTTTTGTCATTTTCCCTTCCTATAGGTTCTTCTAAAAGAAAATATGTCTGACCATTAGTTTCCATCCTCCTTTAATTCTCTAAGAGAGCTCAGAGTGCCAATGTCATTGGAATTACCAATGGAATTATCTTTCTGGATGACAGCCCCTACCAGCTGAAGTCTCAGAAATAACTAATTAAAAAACCTTCTATTTCAAATATAGTTCACATGGTGGCAATTGCTTTGTCATCTTTTCCATTTTCCAATTCCCCAGCTCAATAAAACGTGCACCTTCCTAAGAAGAAAAAAATTCAAAATATTTTTTTCAGATGAGATGCTACGTAAAAACAGATTTACATTTCTTATGGGTGCTATTTTCTTTACTGTATAGCCTTGTAAGATGCTGCAATTGTTAGTGTCTTTTTGGACTTTAAACACTGTCATTTCACTGCAATTTTTGCCACAACAGTTGTGACGCATTCACACTACCATGGAACTTACAGTCTGTTCTTGAGAAACTAGAACACATGCAAATAATTATAGGACTGTCATACAGTAAACTGTCAACGTAGGCTAGAAGTCTGTGGAACTGTATATCTGAGCTAATGCCCAACAATTACATATGAAGATCTTTCCTCTGTAACATACTTGAAAGAGTTATTTTCAGTTATTCTTTTTCTTACTCTTTCTTGGTGCAATATCTTAACTTAACAGCTTGAAGACACCTTCCTTGGTATCCTGAAAATAGTTATGAGTGTCAAATATTTCTGTTGTCAAGCCCAACATATGACAGGATGCCATCTTCAACCATAAAAAAATAACCTACAATCTGGATAATTTATATTTTTGTTTGAGGTTAAAGAGTTAAAATACCATTATATACATTTGTACCTTCACATAAGTAGAAGAGAAATGAATGCATGTATGTGGGAAAACATCCTGAGCAGACAAACTGCATGTGTGAGAGGTCAGGAATGACCATGTGATCAACATCTAGCCTTCACATTAAGTTATTTAAGTGAGTTCTACTCTGTTATATTCTCCAGATCAAACAATAGATCAAATAACTGTATATAGAGCACCTTGCGGTATATGCACAGCACCTTGCATTTACATTTAACCCCTCCTCAAATATAACTGCTGCATTTTGTATGAAGAAAATGAGATGTAAATTAGCAGTTATTCCAGTACAAAGCTGCTAAATATTTAAAACAAATTTTTGCTTCACATGAAAAGTAAATATAATTTTGGTGATTCTTCTAAAAAAAAAAAAAAAAAAATCCCTTCTACTTGTAACTATTAAATGATATTAAAAACGGAGTCCTTGGATAAATTCTAGTTTTCAGAGGAAGAGGTCTAATACTACTAACCTGTGTTGGGCAAAAATTAAGATATTCTCTAACAATTTCCAGCAAGAAATCAGGGTTCAGTTTTTCAAAGTACTGTATGCCAAGAGGAAAGCCATGCAATGATGAAAAGTGAGTATCCAGAACATCATTCAACAAATGAATAACTTCTTCTTGTCTTTGATGTTTCTTCATAGCTAAAACTGCACGCAAGAAAGACAGTTCCTGCAAAAAAAACAAAAATATTTTTTAACTCCAACTATTAGTTTTG
The DNA here is from genome assembly GCA_003942145.1 of Platysternon megacephalum. Lineage (NCBI taxonomy): Eukaryota > Metazoa > Chordata > Testudines > Platysternidae > Platysternon > Platysternon megacephalum. The sequence continues at coordinate 14,303,620 of QXTE01000009.1, read as the reverse complement.
TTACTTTTTTATTATTTATCTAGCACCACACAAAACTTCACCATTTTCTAGGCAATAACTAGATGCAATGATCTCAGCAAAAGCTAAATTTAGGAATATTGTAACAATTATATAATGCAATTGAAAACTTTAAGAATGATCACTGTAAGGTGTACATAAAGATTTGTTATACAATGTATTTCTTTTTCAATTTATATGGTGCAATTATAAGCCATTCTAGGCACATAAGTAAGTTAAATTTATCAACGTCAACACCACCATTAAAAAAAGAGAGGCCCCTTTTTCCCCATTCAATCCAAACTCAGAAAAAATCTGAGTAAACAAATAGTCCCCGTCTAGCAGGCCAACACTAACTTTGCTTGACCAAAAGACAGAAAAGCAAATTTCTGAGTTAAGCATCCTCCATTAAGAATACTCTGCTCCAGAAAAATAAAGATGTTAAACTGTAGTAATCTCAACCAGGCCACAACTTCAGATTAGAATCAAAACACTTCAGTGAAGTAGTCTTTTACCCCAGATTTCCCAATTGATTGCTGAATTTCATTAAGGAATTCCAACTGCTGATCTGCATCTTCTAATTGCCCTTCAATTATCTGACATCGGATAATTCCTGCAACAGTAAACATTTAATTTCAGTTTCAGCTTTATGGTGGCTACACAGTGTTAAGCTTTCCAGAGGGTCCTCACCCCCCACCCTCATTAATCAAGTTTTCTTTACCTCTGGACTATCAACTCCTCCACCTTTTGTTAACAGAGTGATGGGGGAAAAAACAAAGAATTAAGATTTATGGCAGATGTACAGGGTTTATCTACAATGTAAATTATTTTCTACAGTTATGTCCTTCCTTCATAAAAGCCCTCTCTCCTCTTTTCCCCTCCCACCATCACATGCTTTAAACTTTGTCTAGGAAAATACCTAAATTGTTTCTTTAAGCTGTATTTGTTAGTTAAAGTTTCAAAAGTTATCCCTTTGACATTTCACAGTGTGCCCTAACACACTTCCCTTAAGTGTTTGGGCAAAGTCTTCGCATTCATTATAGTTTGTCCTGTACAACTTACTAATGATTGTTAAACCAAGTACTATGTATCATCCATGACCTATGGGAAAATCATCTGTGGAACCTCTCTCTCCCCCTCCATTCTTAAACTACTTAGCAACAGAGTAGACACCTAACAGAACAGTGTTTAGCAATACTCTCAGAGGTTTCTCTTTATCTAATGTCTACTTACTAAACAGTGATACTAACTCACTACATGCAAAAGCTTGTTTATAGAAGTGTGATTACTAGTAGGTCTTTGATTCACCAGTCTTGTTTTAACTTGCAGGTTTCCACCATGCGGTTCTTATAATCCCCTTACACTGTTCCATGCTTGGATTCAAGAACATGGAGAAATCAAACATGCTTGTGTCCTTCCTTCTGAGAACGAAAGGCTGACAGGTCTCTCTTAATTCTAAAAATAGTTTAAAAAAAAAAAGGACTGTGTGTGCAGGTGAGACTTGCTTTTCTTTTCTCTTCAAACATTAAAAATGTAGATCCTCTCCAGGCTGGAAGACTGATGACTAGAGAATTAAGATAAATGATGATACAAAATAATTTCAACCCTTCAATTAAGGTAGGAAGAGCTCAAAACAAATGTGCTATGCCTCCAACAAAACCAGTGAAAGCCAGACTTTATATTGCTGTTTCTTAAAAAAAACCCAGAAAAACACTAAGAAAATAAACATCTTTCAAGTCTCTTCATACATCAGAAAGGAAAAAAAAATGGACACAAGCTCATTCTTTCAGAAGCAATCTTGCTCACTGAAGTTGCAGTATCCTGCCTGCACCCAACAGACGCATGGCAGAAAAATGGTACAAAATGAATTATATAGGTCATCAAGTAACTATCACGGACTGTTTTGTTTTCCTTATAGACGTTGGATTTTTATCAAGAATACATTTTTCCAAGACTACAGTAACATTTAAATACTTTAAACTCTTTTAGATTAGGGTCAATATTGGGTCTTTTGACCTTTATGGTATCCCTTTATTCCTATTTTGAGTAGAAACCAGAAGAACATATTCATTAGTCTTAGCCATGGATGCTCAGGAGAGCTTGTTCTCTCAACATTCTTTGAAAGGGTTTACTTATTACTGGCTTTATTATAGCACGTAGGAGTCCTTGCCTGGTGCAGGACACTTACATTAGATGCTGTACAAACGCAGAACAAAAAGATGGTCCCTGTCCCCAAGGAAAATGGGATACAAGGTTTTATAGATATTTGTGGTTTGCAAAAATGTTACACTGCATTAGAAAAAAGCTCAATACAGACTTCATAAGTGTCAAAGCATGCAGTATGATTCATAACAGTAGTGCCTTCAGGCACTCAGCATCAAGAGAAGCTCTGGGGGATGACAACAACAGCTGAAGCATTAAAGAGTTAAAGGGTGACAGAGCAATAAATCTAGCTGTGCTCTCACCACAAGTAAGGCAGCAAACAGATAAAAGACTTGTAAAAAAACAAATGATGCCTTGATTTAAATTTTAAATCTATTCCACCCTTGGGTGGAATAAAGATGCTGCCTATGGATATGTTATGTAATTTTTTACTTTCATCTATCCCCTGTGTGGGGTAGGGACAGGTGAGGCAACAGCACTGAAGACTAGCTTCCCTCCTGTTAGCTATGGAACACACAACAAACATGAGCAAACTAAGCACACTGTGCCACTCCTAATCCAGAGCCCAGAAATGGCCATTCACAGAGCTCTAGCAAACATACAGGCACATACAGTGCTACCATAACACAGTCAAGCCTCCCTCAGAGATACCTGCCCCATACAGACATCACCAATTTCTCAGCCTTTGATTGTTTCTTAAGCAAGTCAACTATGTGATTCAGGTAGGCGTGAGAATGGGAGTTTACCTCCTCCCCCATCTTCAGAAGGTTCCTAGGGAGCATGGCCAGAGACAAGAGTCGGAAAGTGACACTTTTAATCCCTCATCCTTGGAAGAGAGAAAAAACGGTTATCCATCTTTTTCGTAACTGTTGTTCTTTGAGATGTGTTGCTCATGTCCATTCCATTCTAGGTGTGTGCTTGCATTCATGTGTGTGGTCTTCGGAGATTTTTGCCTTAGCGGTATCCATAGGGCCAGCTGTGGCACCCCCTGGAGTGCCGCGCTCAAGCGTCGGTATATCAGGCACCGCCAGCCCTACGCTCTCTCTATTCCTGCTTGCTGATAACTCTGACAGAGGAGCAGGAGGACGGATAATGGAATGGACATGAGCAACACATCTCAAAGAACAGTTACGAAAAAAGGTGGGTAAACCTTTTCTCTTCTTTGAGTGTTTGCTCATGTCGATTCCATTCTAGGTGACACACAAGCAGTATCAATGGTGGTGGGCTCAGCGTTCACAGTCTTGCAGCTTGCAGCACTGCTCCGTCAAAGCCAGCATCACCTTGAGCTTGCTTGGTAAGCGCGTAATGAGATGCGAACGTGTGGACAGACGATCAGGTAGCAGCTCTAAGATCTCTTGGACTGGTACCTGTGCCAAGAAGGCCTCTGATGACGCTTGTGCCCTAGTCAAGTGTGCCGTCACGATTGCTGGTGGAGGCACTTTCGCCAGCTCATAGCATTAGTAGATGCAAACCGTCATCCAGAATGAAATCCTCTGAGCAGACACTGGGCGACCTTTCATTCTGTCTGCCACCGCAACGAACAACTGCGTTGCCTTATAGAACAGCTTTGTTCTATGTAGAAGTCCAGCCCCCTTCTGACATCCAGCGTATGTAGCCTGCGCTCCTCATCTGACACATGAGGCTTTGGAAAGAAGATGGGTAAATATATATCCTGGCCAGTATGAAACTGGGAAACGACCTTGGGCAGAAACACTGGGTGCGATCGCAGCTTGACATTATCCTTGTAGAAGACCGTATAAGGCGGCTCCGAAGTAAGTGCCCTGATCTCGGACACCCTGCGGGCTGACGTTATCTCAACCAGGAATGACCTTCCAGGAGAGAAGCAGGAGAGAGCAGGAAGCCAGAGGCTCAAAGGGAGACCCCCTGAGCCTTGACAGCACGAGATTCAGGTCCCCGGGGGGGATGGGATCCCAGATATGCAGGTAGAGACGCTCCAGACCTTTCAAAAACCATGCCGTCATGTCATGAGCGAAGATCGACCTGCCTTGGAACGGAGGATGGAAAGCTGAGTTAGCAGCCAGGTGGATCTTGATCAATGACAGGGACAAACCTTGGCATTTAAGGTGCAACAGACAATCCAGTCTCCTGCAGTGGGGGCCTGCTCGGCCCGAATACACCGTTCCGAGGCCCAGCATATGAATCTTTTCCATTTGGCCAGGTAAATCGCTCTGGTGGAGGTTTTCTGCTACCCAGCAAGACCTGCTGGACACAGGCCCAGCATGCCAGTTCGTCCGCGCTTAACCATGCAGTAGCCATCCCATCAAGTGCTATCAGAAGAATGGCATGCCTCACACAAAAATCCCAAAGGCGGAGAGCTTCTTGACAAAGATCTGAAGATCTGGCACCGCCCTGTCTGTTGATGTAATACATCGCAGCAGTATTGTCCATCAGGACCTGCACCACCTTGCCCTTCAAGTGGTGAAGAAATGTGAAGAAAGTCTAGCAGGCCAGGCGAACCACTCTGAGCTTCCCAACGTTGATATGGAGGGCCAGATCGTCCCGCAACCAGGGGCCCTGGGCACTCAGCTCGCTCAGGTGAGCACCTCAGCCCAGGTCCAAAGCGTCAGAGACCAGGGTCAGCGACGGGGACGGGGTCACGAAGGAGACTCCCTCCAACACCGAACCCAGGTCCAGCCACTAATCTAGGTACGACCTGATGTGGTTCGACATCCTGACTACACAGTCCAGGTCGTGCCTGTTGGGAATGTAGATCGATGCCAGCCATGCTTGCAGGGGCCGGAGATGGAGCTGAGCATGGCTGACCATGTATGTACATGCGGCCATGTGGCCCAACAGCCGCAGGCAGGTGTGAGCCATGGTGAGCAGGTAGTTCTTTACATGGGAGATCAGGTCCGACATGGCCGCCCACTATGAAACGGAGGAAACGTCTGTGACCTGGGAATATGGAAATAAGCATCCTTTAAGTCGATGGCAGTGTACCAGTCTCCCGGATCCAGGGAGGGGATGATGGAGGTCAGGGAGACCATGGGAAACTTCAACTTTTTGAGAGACCTGTTGAGGCGACGCAGGTCCAGGGTGGGTCTGATGCCCCCTTTTGCCTTCGGGATTAGGAAGTAGCAGGAATAGAACCCCTTGCCTTTCATGTCCTGAGGGACTTCCTCCACTGCCCCCAGGCGCAGGAGGGTCTCAACTTCTTGAACGAGGAGTTGCTTGTGAGAAGGGTCCCTGAAGAGGGACGGGGAAGATGGGGGGTTGGAAGGTGGGGCGGCCGAAAATTGCAGGGGATAGCCTGGAGATACTATGTCCAACACTCAGTGGTCTGAGATGACCAGCAACCAGGCCGAATGGTAGGGATGAAGACAGTCAAGAAAAGAACAAGGTAGATCCGGGAAATTGACGGGGGCGTCACTCTTGAGCACACCTTCAAAATGAGCGTTTCTGGCCCCCGGGATGCACTGGAGGAAGGATGGCGACGACTAAAATTCGTGTGTCTATCCCTTCTCCTTTCAGGCCCGACATGGCTGCCAAGGCCTTGGCAGTGGGGGTGGCTGGCACTGCTTCCGTCCAGACTGCGGTGTATGCATGCCCAGAGAGCGAAGAGTGGCCCGAGTGGCCTTTAACCCATCCAGCCTCGTATCCATCTGTTCGGAAAAGAGACCGTTTCCATTGAATGGGAGGTCCTGGATCGAGGTCTGCATCTCTTGGGAAAGGCCAGCAGTCTGAAGCTAGGAGCTGCGCCTCATAACCGTCACCGACGCGACCACCTTAGTTGCTGAGTCCGCCACGTCCCATGTCATTTAGAGGGACCACCTAGCCGCCACAGTGCCCTCCTCTACCAGAGTGCCAAATTCTTGGGCCAAACTCTGCAGGAGGGAATCCCTGAACTTACGAAGGGAGTCCCATAAGTTAAAATTGTATCTGCCCAAGAGGGCCTGATGATTCACCACCCAGAACTGCAGGCTGGCAGTTGAATAAATTTTTCTCCCAAAAAAGTCCAGTCTTTTGGCATCTTTATTTTTGGGAGCTGAGCTGGTGTGCCCCCTCTTGTCTTTTTCATTGGCCGCAGAGACAACCGGTGAGCTGGGTATAAAGGTACTTGAACCCTTTGGCCGGGACAAAGTACTTCTTTTCAGCCCTTTTGGAGGTGGGAGGGATAGATGACAGGGTTTGTCAGAGAACCTTGGCAATTTTGAGGACCATGTCATGCACTAGTAGTGCAACACGGGCAGCGGTAGAGGCTGAGAGAACATTGAAAAAGGTGTTCACCTGCTCGGCCATCTCCTCTACCTCTAGGTCCAAGCTCTCGGCCACCAGTCGAAGCAGGGCTTGGTGTTCTTTAAAATAATCCAGCGGGCTGGCCTGCAAGGGTCCCATGACCACCTTATTCGGGGATGAAGACGACTGTACCACCAGGGGAGGCCCCTGGGCATCGTCCCCTGAGGGGGAGGGAGGTTTAGGGGTGGGTGCAGTCTCCTCTAACCCGACCTCCGAGCACGACTCATGCACCGAGCCCAGTGCCGTCGGTGCCGCCAGCTGTTGCTCCAAAGCAGTGGCAGATGAGTGGTGCGACGGGGACATCATCATGACTGGCATGCCCCATGCGCCCCAATAAGGCCATTGCGGTGGCCACTGGCCATGCTGACACGGCAACGTTGTCGATGTAGACGTGGCCTCGGGTGCCCGATCACACCGTTGGAGTCTGGGCAAGGGGCTGAACTGCCCTTCTATACCAGAGGAATCCCCTTTCGGTGACCACAGTGGTGCCCTTGACGCCTGCGTCTGCCTGACTGTCGCCACCGAAGACCGGTGCCCTGAGTGAGAGGATCGGTGCCAATGGGACCAGAGCCGTGACAGGGAGCACTCCCACCAGACAGGCGACCGAGATCTGTGCCGAGAGGACGACCAGCGTGAGGGCGAATGGTGCCGGTAATACGGAAACCGGAGCCTTCACCTAGGTGATCTGCGTCAAGACGGCAGGAACAGCGATCGCGGTGCCAGTGACTGAGGGCAACCCCCAGAGGAGTCGGGCTGTGACTCCGGAGATTTGTGGCATGGAGCTAGAGGGCGCTGCCTTGTCTCAGGGGATCGGCGGCGCTCCACTGCCCCCGAGCGGTTTTAGCGGCTGGTTTGCCCTCGTAGGAAGTCTTTGCCATTTCCTGCGGTGCCGACACTGCAGGCGGAGGCCTCTGCTCTCTCGGTGCCGGGAGAGCTTGGGAAGGAATCAATGCCATCAGGAGTTTGGGTCCCCTACTGCGGGAGTCTGTGGTGGATCCTTAAAGGGGCTAAGGGCCTGGCAGCCTGAACTGGGTCCTTTGCCCGATGTCCCAAGGCCCTTCTTGCCCAGTGCTGGGGAGACATGCTTCTTTGTTTTCTTTTGGGGCACCGGCGATGGGGAGCAGTGCCGGGCAGAGGCCAGTGCCGGGGGTGCGTTGGGCACCGGGACTGAGATATTAGATGAGTCTTGGCAGGACAGCTCGGAAGCCGGATGAAGGGCAGCCTCCATAAGGAGAGCCCGCAAGCATTTAAATATCCAACTCTTTCTGGGTCAAAAAAACTTACAAATACAACACTTATCCTTCACATGTGATTCCCCTAAGCACTTGAGGCAGTTGCTATGGGAGTCACTTACAAGCATAGGCCTGTTACAGTCCACGCAGGGCTTAAACCCCAGAGACCAGGGCATAGCCCGACTGGGGCGAAGTCCCTGCTGGGACTAACTTCTAACAATTACTTAGCACTAACTACTATAAACAAACTATTTACAAGGCCCTAAGGCTCGAATTCAGAAGAGAAGAAACTGCTAGCCCTTGCTATGCGAGGAAAGGTGCTCCAACTAACCACCCCGGGCAGTTAGAAGTAACTGAGAGGGCGTAGGGCCGGCGGTGCCTGATATACTGACGCATGAGTGCGGACTCAAGGGGGCACCACAGCTGGCCCTACGGCTAATGCTAAGGCAATAATCTCCAATGACAGTGCATGTGGGTGTGCACACACTTAGAATGGAATTGACATGAGCAAGCACTCGAAGAAGAAAAATAGGATTAAGCTCAGTATCAGGCATGCCACAAAAACCTGACAGCCTTTGGGGCTGAGGCCAAAAGGAAGTGTAGTACAAATTCTAATTAAAACTCTTTCATTATTAATGTTTTTGTATTGCAGTAGCAGCTAAAGGCCCCAACCACAATCAAGGTTTGTTTGGACTATGTGCTGTACAAACATGAGTCATGCCATATACTTCAGTGAGAGGGCCATATAAGAATCTGACCCCTTAAAATAAATAAAAAGGACTAAGTATATCACATGACTAACACTAGCAAAAATAATTAAAAATATCTAATACAGATTTCTTCATTTCCAATGCTAAAATATATTGTTCTGTTGATTCATAGAGCTAAGAACATTGTGTGAAATTATTATAAAGCTTCACTGTACCAAAGCCAGAAAATAAGAGTCACAGAATATTTTAAAAATAAAGACCATCAAGTAGTAAAAGTGTTATTGGCTTCAGTCATCATCAATTACAAGTTACAGCTTCTTCCTCCTCAGCCTAATTAGCCTCTTCAAGCTGTTTTTTTCTTCTGGGAACCTGAACAAACATTTTCAACTATCAAGTTATACCACCCAACAGTCCCTCTTGGCATGGAAGCAATGCCAGTATCTTGCAGTTGCTTTTTGATGGCACAAAAAATTGTCGATAGGATATGTGAAAGGGGAGTTTCTTGTTAGTCTTGCAGTCTTTAAGAGGATCCTATTCCTCATGGAAATATCGTATACCAAATCTTTTTGATTTGTGAAATAACTTCTCTAGTCAGAGTTATCCTTGCAACAACCAATGAAAGCAAAGAAATTTAGAATTTTAGCATTTTTTTTTAAACACACGAGTCATTTATTGCCCAGGTTGTAATTCTCAAAGACATAAAAACAGCTGTAAAATTAGAAAAAAGAACAAGCTTTTTGCAAAAGGATTAGAGATATTCTCCTCAACATGCATCTTATGGTTACCCATTAATGTTACAAGGATGATTTTATCTTTTCAAAAGCTTACAGAGCAATAGAAAAACCAGTTAAAGGAACACTATCAACTTGAAATCTAGCCAGTTAAAAAAAGATATTGAAAGCACTGCAAAGCATATACATCTCCCTGATTCCTTCTGCCACTGTGTGTTTTTTCAAATTACATTTTATTTAAAAAAAAAGCTCTCACTCTCCTGTTGAGGAGTGAAAGACCCACCTGAACAGGAGGAATGACCCTATGAAGAAAATAGTGAAATTGGCAATAAAGTGCTGTCAAATGCTCTGAGAAAATAAACTGAAAATAAAACCTTAATCTTTCTGTTATAAGTAATTTCATGCATTATCTGTAACAACAGTAGATAAAACAAATCAGAGAGAAGTACTTTTAAGTTGTCTGTGTCCTTTAAATAAATGGTAAGTAATAGAAAAAGTCTCATGCCATACCAGTTAGTGCAGAAACACTTGTCTCATCAAGCACCATAGCAGTCTTGTACCATTTTAATGCCTCTTTCACCTTCCCTTGTAAAATCATCTGGTAGCCAAGTTCTGTAGCAATTTCAGAATCATGGGATGCCATGTCAAATGCTCTTTCAACTAAGATCTGTGTCTGTTGAAGGATGAGTTGGTTCCGGCCACACTAAAGAAGAGTTTTACATCTGAAAGCTTTCAATCTTAATCAGTTTCACCACATTTTGAAAAAACACTCAAAGTTACAATGAATCTTTAAAAGAAGTTGCACATTAGATTTTAAATAGCAGCACTGAGTCCTCACTTATCTCAAGGATGGAGGAGCAAAATGCCATATCTTCTGTAATCACTTCCTGTGCATGGGAGTTAGTTTTAGGAGATTAAAACTGAGCACCCAGTTTTCAAAACTATTGGATAATATGCTATTATACCAACCAATGATTGAAAGTAAAATACTACTGTCATCTTGTTGTTTCTTTTGGCTACAGATGGGTGAGAGAACTCTCAAAGATCAATCTGTTCTCAAATTTATACCGCCACCCATTCCTGTAGCATCTCAGTGCCTCAGATGTCTAATAAAGACTAACTTACCCTGCACTGATTTTTCTAATATTTGTGCTTCTATGTAAGCAATGCTGTCAACAGGTGCTGGGACACATTATTTATTACAGAGAAATGAGGTGTTTAAGGAGTTATAACCTCTGTCAGTAAAATTTGTTTCCTTATTACAGTTAAATGGAATAGATGCTCCCTAGAAAGGCTTTGGTCAACAGCAAGTAATTTACAAATAACCTGTGAAATGTACAATTATTTGAGTAATTGTATGAAAACAAGCTCATACTTTACCTAGAGGCATTTGTTTCTCACTTTGGTAGACTACTGAGACTAGGTAATTTGGTAGACTAGATATTTTTTCTGGCCGCATCATATTAACTGTCATCCACTTATCGAGAACTTTATAAATAAAATTTATTCTCCAATAGCAAATGGGAAGCTCCTCCTGGTGTTTGCTGTGACCCAAGCTATCCATGCAGAATTTATGCTTTCATTTTAAAAGTTACATATTTAGCCCTAACTGTTATAAACATACCCTTTCAAATGTAATTCACTTCAATGCTGTCCTCCTAAGTCTGCAGACAACTCCAATGGCATTGCCATGGCTCATGGCTTTACCAAACAAAAGCAGAAGCAAGAGTATCAAATTAACAAGACTGTTCAGCTTCATTGCTATTTAGAACTCATGTGAGCAGCAGAAAAACTGACTGGCTAGTAGGTTTCTCTTTTCTCAGCCCATACATTGAATTTTCAAATATGGAGACCAAGTTAAACAATCAACCCACTTTGTCTCTCTCTCCAAGTAAAGTTTTTAATTGACACACAACCCCTACTACCAAAAATCAAAAGTGGGATGTATAGCTATTATTTGCATTTTGTTTAAGAAAAAAAAAAGTACACTCACTGTTCTGCTGAAAGCTAATGCCATTTTACAAAATAGTTGAGGATTATGTGGTTCCAACTTGTCCAATGCATTAATTAAGTCTCCCAGCTTGGCTGTAGCCTAGGAGAATGGAACACTATGATCAATATGGAAGGAACACATAACCTCAAGGAACATCACAAACTCCAGTAGCATGACATCCTGTGAGCCTTATTCCAAGATATAAAAGTATCTTAATAATTCAACCCAAGAAAATATATGTTTTCAAGTGTTGGAAATAACTTTTATATAGAAGTTGGAAAAACAATACTCTGGAACTGCTGTAGCAGCAAAGGGACAGCAAAGCAAATTTATTCCTACACCTAAAAGGCAGATTATTTCAAGAACCAGTAAATAAAATCAGCTTGGAAGCAGAAGAGAGATCAACAGTTTCTTGGACACGTTTTTCAAACATCAAAAAAAAAAAAAGTAAATTTTTAAAATACTCCTCCAGAAATCACACTGAGCTTCTTATCTACAAGGCAATTTTACCTTGAGAACAAAAGATTTAGGGAGGAATAGTTAAACATCATCTATACTGAAAGATTTGGAATAATACACCTCTACCCCGATATAACACGACCCAATATAACACGAATTCGGATATAACGCGGTAAAGCAGTGCTCCGGGGGGGGGGGGGGGCGGCGCACTCCGGCGGATCAAAGCAAGTTCGATATAATGCGGTTTCACCTATAACGCGGTAAGATTTTTTGGCTTCCGAGGACAGCATTATATCGAGGTAGAGGTGTACATGGTTCTCAAACTATAAAGCAGAAGGATAAAGGAAAATAATTTTCAAAAGCAACTAAGTGACTGACACCCTCTACCCATGTTCACCACTTTTATAAAGTTGAGATATATTTTGTACAAAATATGCTTTTTGAGGTGGTATTTGAAAACTCAATCTGCTGAATATTGTTGTCCTGATAACACATATGTAATACCACTGTGTTTAAAATTATGAGGTTTTGCTACATGATGTTACTCAAATATATTATGGTTCTGGGGAATGCCCACAGACTAGCTCCTCAGAGACAACCAAGGACTGAACACAGGTCTTAGAACTATTAAATGCTTAAGTGGCCATCCTCTAACAAGGGAGGTGGTGTAAACAAGAAATTTACAATTCCTCTAAAAGAACAGTTTGGAGCTTATGAACGCAATGAAACTGCCTGTCACTGTGACTCAGCAAGGGTTTTTGCGGCACAAAGGACTGGACTATAAGAGGAGGGGGAAACTGTCTCGTTACCCCTCTCCTCCTCCCATCTCTCTGATCATGACATCAACAACTCTCAAAAAACTGAAGTGGGGGAACGGTCCCAGGCCGGAAGGAGACGCAGCCTGTGAAACATATTGCAGCTTATAGTGAGACAGACCTTTTTGCTTTTAAACCTATTAGCCTTGGTAAAGTAAGAATTTGCTTGCATTATCTTTTTATTTCTTTTGGAAGGCACTGGAAATCTGGGAGGTGCTGAAGCCTGAAATGCTTCCTGGAGGCCAGGGGCATGTAAAGGCTCAGGAAGCAAAGCATGGCCCTTGAGTCTTAGAGGCGTGAAGCTTGGAGTCCATCTGTTCGGAGAATAGGGAGGTACCCTCAAAGGGGAGGTCCTGGATGGACTGCTGCACTTCATTAGAGAGGCCCAATGATTGGAGCCACAAACAGTGCCTCATGGTGACCGCTGATGCCATTGTTCTGGCTGCTGAGTCGGCCACATCTGGAGCTGTCTGAAGGGAGGTTGTGGCCACCATCTTGCCTTCCTTCAAATCTGAAGCCCCTGCTAGGATGACCAGACAGCAAATGTGAAAAATCGGGACAGGGGGTGGGGGGTAATAGGAGCCTATATAAGAAAAAGACCCAAAAATCAGGACCATCCCTATAAAATCGGGACATCTGGTCACCCTAGCCCCTGCAGATCCGGCACTTCTTTTTAACATTAATTTCTCCAAGGCACTTTAGACAGCTAGAGTGCAGGTCACTCACTGGTGTTGGCTTGCCACACAAGGTACCTCGACGGCAAGGACCACTATATACACTAATAACTATATACACTAACTCCCAAACTATACAATAGACTACAAAGTCTAAACCACTGGGAAAGAAGCCTTGCAAGAGCAAGAGGGATCGTTCCAAACAACGATCACATGTGATAAGAATGAACTGAGAGGATGTGGCACTGGCAGCGTCCCTTATATCAGCCCATACATGCACAACTGCAGGGGGTGATAGAGTCAGTCCTATGGATACAGCTAAGGGGAAAATCTCCAGCAACTGTGCACGCAGCGCACACACATTTAGTATGGAATGGACATGAGCAAGAACTTGAAGAAGAACTAAGGGGACGCAGGTATCCAGATTGTACCTTGAGGAATGTCACAATGACTTAGAACAGACGTAGGCAAACTATGGCCCGTGGGCCACAAAAAATCGACGGGACCATCCTGCCCGGCCCATCCTGCCCGGCCCCTGAGCTCCTGGCTGGGGAGCCTGGTCCCCGGCCCCTCCCTTGCTGTCCCCCCTTCCCTGCAGCCGCACGGGCTGTGCTATGGCCCGCCACTCCTGCTGGGCAACGTGGGGAGCGCAGCTGGCTCTCGCCGGGTGTCGCGGCTGCGAGCTCCTGCTGCTGGTAAGGGGGTGGGGAGCGGGGGGTTGGATAAGAAGGCAGGGGTTCTGGGGGGCAGTCAGGGAGGAGGGGGTGGTTGGATGGGGCGGAGGTTCTGGGGGGGCGGTCAGGGGATGGGAAACAGGGAGGGTTGGGAGTCCCGGGGGGCCTGTCGGGGGCAGGGATGTGGATAGGGGTCAGGAGGGCAGTTAGGGGCGGGGGGTCCCAGGAGGGCATGGTCAGGGGACGAGGAGCAGAGAGCATTTGGATAGGGGGTGGGAGTCCCGGGGGGGGCTATCAGGGGGCGGGGGTGTGGATAGGGGTCAGGGCAGTCAGGGGACAAGAAGCAGGGGGGGTTGGATGGGTTGGGGGTTCTGAGGGGGGCAGTCTGTTTGGGGAGGCACACCCTTCCCTACCCGGCCCTCCATACAGTTGCGCAACCCAGATGTGGCCCTCGGACCAAAAAGTTTGCCCACCCCTGACTTAGAAGCTCAAGTCCCATTTTCAAAGTGACTTGGGCTCTTAAGTCTCACTTAGATGCTTTTGAAAATGTGTTCCAAAATCTTAAATTTACACTTTAAAACTTTAAACAAAATTTCACTGAGCTTCTGAAAATCTCTAGTGGCTGTATTGATATGCTACAGTTACACACTTCCACAAGCTCTGTGACTGTGCACCAGTGAAAGACCATTGAGAGAAGGTATCTTTTCACATAAAATAAAGATGCTTAGGAATTAATATGACACAACCACTCTGGTTATTAAGAGATGTGCCAATGTCCACAGACTTATGAACCAATTCATGATGCTTTTATTTAGATCACTCTTGCAAAATTCTACTTCCACAGGATATCTTTCTCCTTTTAGAAATGTAGTCAAAAAATAAAATCCCCTTTTCATTATTGTCCAAGGAAGTTATGTATATATAAAAGGAAAAGAGGCAAAGGGAAAAGCAGCTAACCCCACCAACCGCTGCAGGACTAATCTCAGAAACCCCAGTTCTGGGAGTTTGGCTTAGCAAATGAGGCAGGTGGGGTTTTCCCAATCAGGTGGTCTTTTTTTAATCATGTGATCTTTTATAAAAGTATACATCATAGCATATTAAAATGCAGCATTAAGTCTACACCATTTAATTTCTTTAAAATGTGCTAGTAGTGGTATGCAATTATTTATTTTGAATTGTGCTAGTAGTTGTATGCAATTATTTATTTTGAACAGCATGAAAATATTTTTCTCTAAAAAATGAGAAATGTATGAAATATATGAACACTTCCCATTTATGTCATTAAACCTTTTTGCATTTAATATAGTTAGACTTACTAGCATTTTTGTATCATAATTTAATTTATTCAGATTTGTGCTAACTGTATGAAAGCATATTTTCTTCTAAAAATGTGAAAAGGCATAATGTATATAAAATATTTAATTCTTTTAAGAATTAAATAGAATTTTTAAAAGTTTATTCAAAGTAGCTGAACAGTGCTATAAATGCACACATATCCAAACTAAGGGACCCCAGAAAGGAAGAAAAAGGTAGCAGGGACTTTTGGTGCCACACAACTAGCTCATTAGACAAAAAGGGGACAGGAAGAAGACGGACATGTGGTCTAACACAGGCTTCTAACTGGCAGAGTATTGCAGTGTGCAACAAGGCCATCTATCAAAAAATATACATGATGATGAAAGGTATAGAATTACTTGCAAGATCTAATCACTTTCATTTTCCGTTAATAAAATGCTTAAACTGCTCAAAATACTTACTGTACTCTATAAAATAACCTCAATCACTGAATGCTTTAATGATTCAAATAGTTCGATGGTTAAAAGAAAAGTGCTACACAAAGACTCACCTCAGGTATATTACCCTCCCTACACAAAAAATGTAGAGCCTCCATCCTTATGGCTTCCAAGTTAAGAGTATCTTTCTGCAACAGCCTGAGGAAAATCAAGATTCGGTTTGCTTTATGATCTGCTATTTCCTATAAGGGAGAAATGTTAACTCCAATTTCACCAAAATTTCTATTGTGTAAAGATCAGCTTTTAAACAATTTAGCAGAAAAGACTTTTTTTTTTTTTTAATTCCAATAGAAACAGCTCATTTGATACTAAAACACTCTTCTGGAGTTTTAAGAATCAAACCTAAAGGGGAACAGGACTTAACTTTAATTGTTCAGGCTTACAAATTCAACAAGTTAACAAAGTGCATACAATGTGAAGTGAAACCATTAACACTGGAACTATGTTATAAACAACAAATATATTAATATACATTTTAATCTCAATACTGTCCCTTTTATTTGCTGATTTAGGAAGAATTTTAGGATAAGATTATTTTCATACTAGGATGACAACTTTAGTTTAGAATTCTGTTAGAACCATAAATGAGAGGTTTTTTGAAAAAGAAAAGAAAAACTGGTTTTTTTTAAATGATTTTCAAGTAGTTTTTGCTATACAACTACAGGTAATAGACAGTTCATTATCTGAATTTCCCCTTTATCTGGAATAGGGCCATATCATCCAGTTTCTGATAATACATCATTCACAGCCAGGAGCCAGTACATTATTAATGCCACAGGAAAAAAGATTCCCACCTGCTGATCTTATAAAGTGTTCTAAGTTTTATTGGCTGAGATCTGAACAAACTGTCTTTGCACGCTATTTAAGTATGGCTTAACACCAGTGCTTTGCAGACTTAGAAGCTCAGAGGACTGAATTAAAGGTCTTTTCCTTTGGGGGCTCCTGAGAGGTGCAGTATCTACTGTAATAAAAAATAAATAAATAAATAAAATCGAGTCCCTGTGGATCTCCCAGAGGCAATCAACTTCAAATTATCCTACAAAACCAGAACACCCATACTTTTGGCCAGGACTTTTAAAACCAGGAGCCTAAAGTTAAGCTTCTAACTCCACAATGGGAATAGCTGGATGAAAAATCAGGAAGGTGCCTACATATGGATTTAGGAACCTAGCTACAGGGTCCTGGGAATTTGTTTTCTTGTTGTAATCTTGGCGTTAGTACTCATTAGAGATTAGTGACTTAAATGAATTTGGGGTTCCTAAACCAAGCCAGTTGTTACAAAAAGAGCCATTAGAAAACATTTCAAAAATGAAAATTATGAAACTTCTCCCCCTAACAATCTTGTCAGAACCACCTCACAACTCTCCCCACTAAAACTTTTTTTAGGCAAGAAAGCACCAATGACACAGTGACGTTGTAAAAGGGGAGTTTTAGCTTTTTTGTTTGTTTGTTTGTTTTAAACTTAGAGGGGGATCACAATCATAACTGGGATTACAAAGTTAAATATGGAGTTGTGATCACATTTCCATAATGAAAGTTTACAGACTTCATACCTACCGCAAAAAGGTGAAGACGCTTAGTTAATATAGCATTCTGGTATTTCCCATATAACAAGATGTGGGACTTTTAAACTTACAGAAATTTTCTAAAGTTTGGACAGCATGCACATACCATAACTGTGTAACATGATTTGGGTTAACTTACTTAGTCTTATCTCACATTATATCACTGGCAGCAGACTGAAGCACAAATGTTTTAAAATATTTAAACACAAGAGTACAAGTATATAAAAGGTTGTTACAAGGAGGAAGGAGAAAAAATCTTCTTCTTAACCTCTGAGGATAGGACAAGAAGCAATGGGCTTAAATTGCAGCAAGGGAGGTTTAGGTTGGACATTAGGAAAAACTTCCTGTCATGGTGGTTAAGCACTGGAATAAATTGCTTAGGGAGGTTGTGGAATCTCCATCATTAGAGATTTTTAAGAGCAGGTTAGACAAACACCTGTCAGGGATGGTCTAGATAATACTTAGTCCTGCCATGAGTGCAGGAGACAAGACTAGATGACCTCTCGAGATCCATTCCAGTCCTATGATTCTAAGAGCAAACCCAACTAGCGCATCCCAATGTTCTTAACAACCGAAACAAAGCAACAACACAGACATATATGTATACTGAACCGTTGTGCTGTTTCAACTGCTTGCTCCCAGTCCTGCAAGGCTAGTTGTAGTTTCATTTTCTTTATGAAAGCAGGAAGGAAGTCTGGGAAGTTTGCTATTATCTGGTTCACAGTTTCTAAAGCTTCTGAATAATTCTGGCGTACCTCAAAATATTGTGCCTAGTGAGAGTAAAAAAGAAGTCCTATCAACGCTGTACTCTTGCAAAAGTGTCAAGATTCATAAGTATTTTCATACAGACACTGGTAAAAAAACAACATGTAATAGAGGGAAATTCTTCCCTTTACTAATATTTTTACTCCAGTCTTAAGCATGACAGAAGGTGTAAACAGAAAGCAGACAAGTCAAAAGCTGCAGCTTTTGTAAGCACCTTTATAAAGGTTACTGCAGCGCTGCAGTTAGAAGTTACTGATCAGGACACACAGGAGAATGAAGACAGACACATGAATGGATTTAAAGAATAGATACAACTTTATTAACTTTCATATTAAGGGGTGGAGGATACGAATTCCTACTCCAAACCACTATGAGGCATTCACTGGGTCTGATGCAATATTAAATGTTCTCTTACCATATGACCAAGGAATATGGATTGGTTCCTTAGTCAGCTGCCCTGCTAGCAACAGAAATGGTTGCTGAATGCCCAGAAATGCTTAAAGACAGAGTGTGTGGGAGTTCACTTGAAGACAATCAGCTCTTGTGTGTCATAACTGTTGAGGATTAGTGTTCGCAAAGCACTCTGAAGATAAGTACTACACAAACACAGTTTTATATTTTTAAATAGGGTAAGAGTGGTATCTATCTTATTATCTTGATTTTTTTTTTCTATTGGAGACTGTCATCTGCAGAAGGACTGGCTTTCCAGCTACTGCTTTAAGTTATGACCCAACATGAACTACACTGGTGACTGAAGTCAGAATAGGGTAAGTCTCAACCTACTCCCTGCACACATACCTTTAACATTACTATTAACATATAAGCACAATATTGTTCATAGTTTTATGACATTTAATGTTCTTTTTATTTATTTGTAGATTACCATTAAGCAATCTTGCTTCAAATTCTCTACCATGAGTTCTTTTGCAAAAAGGAAACAATCTTCAAAAGTAATAGATTCTTGATAATGGCCAGATGACTATTTGTACATTGTCAGAGAGGGGAAAAAAAGTGGCCAAGACAAATATTATACTACCGGTTACCTAAACAAAACAAAATGAACGACCAAAGTGTAATTTCTTGTATTAAAGCAACATGAATATTGTTTTTATGCATGTGACCATGCATTTCATAATGGTTAGGGGATACTGTATCTCTCTCAATTATCTGAAAAGATATATCAGGGTCTCATATTTTAGTATTTTTATTTTCATGTATTGATGATGGAATATCTGTTTAGATCAATTGACATCTTACCATCTCATATAAATGTAAGATCTGTATTCATACAAGTATTATTTGATTTGTTTGTGTGTGTTAAGGATGTTTATATGCATTAAAATTTAAGTTATTTCACAAAAACATTTTTAGATTTTTTTCCCCTTTGGTTACTTGGTTCAGTTTAGTGCACATGAAAGTCAAGGATTAAAAGTTGAAGTTAGACATACAGCAGTATGGTCAGGTGTTGTGCAAACTTGCCAATGCACAATAATCTTGGACCACTTTTCAGCAAAGATTTCAAGGGGCACCGTCAACTTTAGGGTTTTAGAAACTGACTATTTTAAAAAGAAATCTAGTTTTTGATAGAGCACTCTTTTAATAGTATATTCTGAATATTTTTTAAAATTCCTTCATTAAAAAAAGTTGGATTTTTTTCTGCTTTTATAAGGGCTTTTTCAACAAGGCAGAAACTAACGGACAACACACTGTTAGATTGTTGTGCCCAATTGCTGCCCCATTGAAGCCAAATTGGTGAGAAGGGAAGACTGAAACTGATTGTATACAAAGTGCTGTCATATACAGGAAGCAGACTAATTGAAAAACAGCCTATTTATGGGAGTTTCCTACCAACAGTTCAATTATAGTAACCTTGGAATTACTTGCAACTATAATTGGTACAAAAAATTTTAGACAGAAACCAGTTTTTTAATTGTGCTGAACTTTGCCAAGTTGCAAGGTGATTGTGTGATGTGGACAAATAGCTACTTCAACTAGAATGTATTCCTGGGGGAATTGTGTGCCACTATGTACATACAGAATTCATGTTCCCTGCAGATTCCTTTGCTTTCCCACAGAAAAATGACTTCTGCCCCCCTGCACCCAGACACACCCCCATACCCAGAACCCTCCCACAGAGCCCCATTCCCCCCACACCTGGAACCCTCCCAACAACCCCCTGTGCATCCAGATCCCACCCACTCCCTCATCGAGCTACCTGCACCCAGATGGTTCTGTGTGGAACATTCTCACCCCACATCTGGATCTCTCCCGCACTAAACCCCTCCACACTTGTATCCTGCTGGGCTGAGCCTGCTTGCCTCACATTTGGATTGGGGGCCAGGGCTGGGCATGCATGTGAGACTGTCCCTCTCGCTCGCTATCTTGGTGCGTTTGGCAAAGAGGGGCAGGGCCCCTGGGTGTTTCTGGGGCAGGCCCGACCCTTGCACTGAGTCCGGGTAAGTTGCAGCTTCACCACGGAGTCCGAGAACCAGGGGTTGGGGTGGGAGGGAGAGCGCACGGGTTGCAGGGTGATCTCCCACCTCCGTGCAGCCAGTGGCCTGTGCTCCCCACTGCCATGCTAGAGCCTCCACATTTATTTACTGACAAAAAAATTGCAGAATTTTAAAACATTGTGCACAGGTTTTTTTATTTTTTTGGTGCAGAATTCCCTTAGAAGTGCAGAATGATACCAAATTTGCTTTTACTTTAATTGATTTCCTCAGAGTGCAAAAGTTAGATCACTAAATAAATGCAATAGCCTAAGACACCTTTTGTGTGCTTGTATTAAAATACATGGTCTCAGTATACATTCACAGTGATCATATTTAGACCACAGAGTACATTTTAGGATGGTGCCTAGTGGGCAGAGAAGCATATTACCCAATAGCAAGTTTTAATTTGGGAGTAAGAAGGTTATATTCTAAACACGCTCAAGAACTTAAAATACACGTAAATATGCATGAGTGGATACTAATTCACTAACTGAAGTTTAGTCTTCAGTGTATTTAAACTAAAGTTTGTAGGCTTCAAATCAACAGTTTACCAGAGAAAAAATAAAAGGGAAATCAAAAGGACAAGAACTATAGTACAGGAATGTTAAGATTATGAAACAAATCCACATAAAGAAATCCATAATTAAGAATCTAATACATACAGTAGCTGAAGCAATAACTCATCATGACCCAATTGTGCCCCCTTGTGCCCATCTATAGCCAGAGCAGATATTTTTATGAATCTCTGATACCCTTAAAAGAACTGTATGTAGTTTAGTTGCAGTGTTTGTCCTGTGGGGGCCCCTGGCAAAGCTCAATTCCAGAGCCCTTACCTGGGACTGGGAAGGTGGAGGCAGTGGGGGGACTGGGACAAGCCCAGGGAAGCAGGGGGTGACTCCCCCAAAGCCTGTCCCTTTCCCCCACTGTGCCCACCTCCTGCTCCCAGCTGGGGTCTTCACTGTCTAGGCAGCCCCACTATCCAGCTTTGGCTAGTCCCGGGCTCCTGGCAGCTCCAGCCCTTGCGCTTCCTGGCTGCCAAGTGGCCCCTTTTCCCTACCCTCCGCCTCCACTCCGGCTGCAGAGCATTCTCCAAGCTGGTCAAGGGATTCACAGTTGGGTCAACATGGGAACACTACAGGACTGGACAGGAGAGCCCAAGTGCCAAAACTGTCAGGGGGAAGAGCTGGAGCAAGCTAGCAAAGCTGTACAATTCTGCTCCTTTGCTACAATCCTGCTAGCAAAGCTGTACAAAGCTGCTCCATCCTGCTCCTCCCCGGGGAGGAGCAGGATGGAGCAGCTGACGCCAGGTGGGCAAAATGGAAGGCCCTCGCAGGCCAGACCTGGCTTGCCCCCCACTGTCTCAGGGGCCCCTTATGACTGCATGGTTTGCAGGTGCCTAACAATGCCAATGACGTAGCTTTGTTGGATGACATTTCTAGGTAGGATTGTAGTTTGATAAATATATATTAAGTGGGCTGTCTACGATAAGAGCTACAGAAATGTTAGCCACCCATTATAAGAAACACTAATTACATGAAGTTTATTTTCATATCTTTTAATTATGTTAAACATGCCCTATATGAAAATTGTTCTTATATTACATAATCTTAGAAAAGTATACGAGGTATTTTTGTTATAACATAAAACAACTGACACATTATCACTCCAGATCATGGAACGGCACAGACTAGTTATTTGAACAAAAGACCAAAGCAGCAACTCCTGATTTCTAATCCCAATGACTCCCTCTCTAATCTTGGGCAAATCACTTAGCAGCTCTTTCTAGTATCTTTGTAATAGTTACCAACTTCACTGAGGTGTTATGGATAAAATGTTCAGAAAATATTTTGAAATACACTGTGGAAGTGTTAAAATAATAAAATGAACTCACCTTACCCAGCAGGGCAAAAGGGTCATTCCCATCCTGCATTCCTTCATCAAAGTATTTCACAGCTTTTTTAATATAAGCTTCTTTTCCAGAGGTGAGATCAAGCCAAGCTTTCAAAATCAATCCCTTAAAGCAAAATTCAGTTTGAGTTCATGGTTTAAGGTAATAAGTGAAGTAAATTGTAACATGGTATTTCATATGAACAAACAGGGATAAACAAACAGTAGTCTATAACATCTCTCTTAATCCATTTGAATGCTCTAGTGGATTTATAACAGAAAGGCAATGGTTAGAGCAGGTAACAACTGGGAGTCAAGAAATGCAGATTCTATTTCCTCCCACTGTTAATGGCTTTCTATGTAATCTTGTATTCTTGTCTCAATTTCCCAATCTGAAAAAATGGGTATAGCACTATTTGCCCACCATTATAAAGCACTTTGAGATCTTCTGAGGAAAGATACAAGTTCAGATATGGAGAGACAGCAGCTTCTCTGTAGTTATGACGGCAACCAACTTCCATTACACATCACGATCTACACAACACAAACACTTAGGGCATGGCTACACTTGCAGATGTAGAGCACTGTTAGTTAAACCAGCCCTCAGAGACCGCAGATGGAAAGCGCTGCAGTGTGTTCACTGGCGTGGCCACATTTGCAGTGGCGCTGGGAGCAGTGCATTATGGGCAGCTATCCCACAGAGCACATTCTGGCGCTGTGGCTTGTGGGAAGGGGGCGGGGCATTCTGGGTCCTGTCCCAACGCCCCGTGATGCATCGCTTCACATCCCAGCAATCCCTGTGCTTCTGTCCACTTTTGGTGCCATCTTTCAATGTTTTTTGTACTGTGCGCTCTGTCTTCCCTTTCGGTCTGCGGGAATGGATCCCGAACTCCTGAGGAATATGCTGATGCGTCTCGCCAGCACGTCACGAATTGCAGTCAAGTTACTCCTTAAGCTACAAACTGACAGTGAGTAGTCTTGACGATGACGTCGACTCGCATAACGCATACGACACGAGATTGCTTGTGGCATTCACGGACACGCTCACCACCGTGGAACACCGCTTTTGGGAACGGGAAATAAGCACTGAGTGGTGGGATCACATCGTCATGCAAGTCTGGGATGACAAGCCGTGGCTGCAGAACTTTCGGATGAGAAAAGCCACTTTCATGGGACTTTGTGCTGAGCTCGCCCCCTTCCTGCGGCGCAAGGACACGAGATTGAGAGCTGCCCTGCCGGTGGAGAAGTGGGTGGCAAGTGCAATCTGGAAGCTGGCAACTCCAGACAGCTACAGATCGGTTGCTAACCAGTTTGGAGTGGGAAAGTCGACCATTGGAATCGTATTGATGCAAGTTTGCAGGGTCATTAATCGCATCCTGCTCAGAAGAACCATGACTCTGGGTAACATGCATGACACTGACTGGCTTTGCCCAAATGGGTTTCCCTAACTGCGGAGGTGCGATAGATGGGACTCATATTCCAATTCTGGCACCAGCCAACCTAGCCTCCGAGTACATAAATCGGAAGGGGTATTTCTCTATGGTTCTCCAGGTGCTTGTGGATCACTATGGGCATTTCATTGACATTAACGCAGGCTGGTCCGGAAAGGTGCATGATGTACGCATCTTTCGGAACACAGGCCTGTTCAGGAAGCTGCAAGCCGGGACTTTCTTCCCAGACCAGAAGATCACCATAGGAAGTCGAAATGCCCACTGTGATCCTTGGAGACCCTGCTTATCCTTTAATGTTGTGGCTCATGAAACCCTACACAGGGAGCCTTAACAGCAGCAAGGAGCAGTTCAACAACAGGCTGAGTCGGTGCAGAATGACTGTGGAGTGTGCTTTTGGCCGTTTAAAGGGCCGCTGGCGCTGTCTGTATGGGAAGCTGGACCTGGCCAATGACAACATCCCCACGGTTATATCCGCGTGCTGTACTCTCCATAACATTTGTGAAGGGAAGGGTGAAATATTCACTCAAGCATGGACCTCGGAAGTTCAACACCTGGAGGCTGAATTTGAACAGCCAGAGAGCAGGGCTATTAGAGGGGCCCAGCATGGGGCTGCAAGGATTAGGGATGCCTTAAGGGAGCAATTTGAGGCTGAAAGCCACCAGTAATGTTTGGTGCCCTGCACGGGAGTGAAGTGAAGTGGTTCCAGCGTTAGTAGGAATCTGTGTTTGCTACATATGATGCCCTGACTTGCAGTGCCTGTTGCTTTCCTGAGCTACGGTATCTTTTACTTAATGCAATAATAAAGAAGGTTTTCAAAGCCAAAACATTCATTTATTGAAAAGAAACAACTGCTCAGGAAACAGAAAGGGCATGACACATCTATGCTGTTTGGGATGAGGGAAGGAGGCGGGGTGGGGAACACGGCAATCACAGATTTGCGTATATCCTGTTATCATACTCAGCCTTCCTGTCTGGAGTGCCGTGCAATGAGTGCTGCACTTCAGGCTGGCTAAAATGCATGGCGATGGGGGTTGAGTGCAGTGGGTAAGGGTTGTAGTTTGCAGGGCTGGGTGGTGAAGCTACAGGTGTTGGAGGCAGCTGGGGGCGATAAGAACCCAGATGTTGTAGAAAGTGGGTTGGCAGTGACATGAGGGCACAAGGGAAAGAGTTTTGGGACAAAGGCTGCGGAAGTGGAGGGGGGTTGGGCGCGGAAGTGCTCTGCCTGCATTGCTACGAGCGCCTGTATCGAGTCCGCTTGGCGCTCCATGATGCTTAGGAGCCGCGCCGTGCTTTGGTGCCGGCGATCCGCATTCTGCTGGTGGACCCTCCTTTCATTCTCCTTCCACTCCTGAACTTTTTGATTTTCATTAAGGGATTGCTGCATGACTTCATGCAGCATGTCCTCTTTGCTTCTACGCGGCCGCTTCCTGATTCTTTGGAGTCTTTCGGCCGGTGATAACAAGGACGGCTGGGATCTCAAGGCTGCATCTGTAAAGCCAAAATGCAACATTTAACAGAGGCAGCATTGTTCACACCAGACAGAGCAATGATTCGGCCGTACTTTAAGACAAGCACCGTGTACACAATAGCAGAAATTGCCCGTCCCAAAGCGAGCGCACGTAACCCACAGGAGCCCCAAAATGGTGAGTAAGCACAGAGGCAAGGGAGACTGATTGTTTCATGGCCGTACTGTCCTCTGGGGTTCTGTGCCTTGGGGAGAGCCAACAGCTGAAGGGGGCACCTGTACTGAACACTGTCCCCACATTTTCCACAAGATGAGTTCGTCCTGGAAGATATCTCGCTGCTGAGGGTGACCTGGGAAGCAAGGGAGGGTCTTCTACTACAATGCGGCTTCCGCCCTGGCCCATATGCAGCTTGCCTGTGTGCAGCAATGGTCCCCCCGCCCGTCACGGCACAGTGGCGTGGACATGTAAGCCCTACTGGGACAAGGAGCACAGTAGCTCTGCCAAGGAACCTGCGCAAGCGGATTGCCCAGCGTCTGCATGAGAACTTTGAAGAGATCACTGAGGCCAATTACCGTGATGTGAGAGAGCACATCAACACCCTATTCCGCATCTAGGCATGCATGCAGCCCTAACCCTCCTTGCCCCAAGAGCCCGCACCAAACAACTTCCTTTCCAAAATAAAAGCTGCTTACCGGGCACCTCCTCTGGTGTTTGTCCTTCCCCCAAGCACTGTCCGCTGCGACTGGCTACATTCCTCCTGGCTTGAAAACAGCTCCTGGCTGCATGCATCTAGGGATGCCGGGCTGTCTCCCTCCTCCTCAGCACCCTCGTTCCCGCTTTCTTCCTCCTCCTGCCTTGTTGAACTGGGCTCTGAAGTGTCCATGGTGGTCTTCGGAGTGGAGGTGTGGTCGCCCCCAAGTATTGCGTCCAGCTCTTTGTAGAAACGGCAGGTCGTGGGGGCTGCACCGTAGCAGCAGTTTGCCTTGTGCGCTTTGCGATACGCATTCCGCAGCTCCTTCACTTTAACCCTGCACTGCAGAGCGTCCCGCTCATGGCCCCTTTCCATCATGTCCCTTGATATCTGCCCAAAGGTATCGTAATTCCTATGGCCTGAGCGCAGCTGGGACTGGACAGCTTCCTACCACCAAACACTGATGAGGTCCAGCACCTCGCCATTGCTCCACACTGGGGATCGCCTGGCGCGTGGAGGCCTAGTCACCTGGAAAGATTTGCTGAGAGCACTCCACGCCTTGCTGAGCAAACAGGAAGGGGATTTTCAAAATTCCCAGATAATTTAAAGGGCGGGTCTGACGGTTGGTCACCTGAGGGCAGGGCAGTAGAGTTCAAAGTTATGACCAGAGTGGCTAGAACAGGCATTGTGGGACACTTCTGGAGGCCAATCAGAGCACATTAATAGACCAGGGCGTCCACACTGGTGCTGCGGTGCTCCAGCCAGGGCGCAGCAAGCGTTATGCTTCTCAGGTGGATTACGAGGAGTGCTCCAGATGCGGAGTCCGAGCGCTTTACGTGCCTTGCCAGTGTGGACCCGTCATGAGTTAGGGCGCCCGGGGCTGCTTTAATGCGCTCTAACTCGCAAGTGTAGCCATGCCCTTAAAAAGCATGGTTAGAGATCTCAATCTTACACTCTCACATAAAGCACATTTTTATCAAGTTGAAGAAATATTTCACCACAACAGAACAATTTTAATTGTAATGTAAAACTGTTCCCACTATTATATGAAAACAAACAACCCCTGATAAGTGCACATTAATGATATATTGAGTGGACTTATATTTGAGGCTGATATGTACAAAAGCAATATAGTGTACCTTTTTTTTTTAAACCAACACTGCAACTTCTGTTTTTAAAAGAGATCTGATTAAAAACAAGGAAAATTCACTGAGAGTTAAGCGGAAGACACTGTCACAAGGAATGTGTCACAACAAAGTTCCAGATGAAGGACTCTAAGATCAGCCAGCCCTGAAAATTGTTAGCAAATCCAAGTGATGTTCCTTTGTACGTTACTATAAAATAATTCTATATTATCTTCAGGACCAATAGTTTTCAGTATTAGCAAAAAATATGTAATACTTTTCTCCATATACATAGTAAGTCTTGAAAGCCCAGTTGCTCTAGAGGCTTTGAGCTTGCTCCTTTTTTTAAAAAAAAAAATATATCACCCTCTCTAGTTAGAGTCATACTACACTCCATACCATAGCTCAAATTCTTACTAGGAAATACATTTCGCTGACTATCAAAATACATAAATTGAAAAATGTTCTCAGTTTGAATAAATATTTTCTGGAAAGTCCCAACATTAATGGAAGGCAGGTGGCATTTTCCAGTAAACATTTAAACCAGGAACCAGAAGCCTCAGTTATACACAGCCATTTAGATTTATTTTGCCTGAAGATAAATGTATTTACTTGATTAAATATTTCTGTTGGCCACAGCAGACCTTGCTTTTCAGTTACTGGATCAAAGAGATTTAACAGCTTACTATTCACAAATTGTGAGCAGTACCAGCCACCCAAAAATGCTTTTGCAGCATTAGTTGAAATATTATAGCATACAGCAGTTACATTAAAGGATGACTCAATGTAGAAGAGGGCTAGTACATCTAGTTTTATAAACAGACAGCTATACTTATATTTCATATATAAAAGACTAGTTACCTCTTTATTACCATTAGAAACTTTGATCATTCTATCAACATATTCACGGGCTTTGTCCTGACGACCAAGATGCCACAAAAACAACCCTGCAAAGTACAAGGCCTGCTGTCCTGCAGTCTTACGTTGTTCCTTCATTTTAGCATCCAGTTCCAAAATAGCGTCTCGATCTGAAAATAGCCAGTAACAGTGGGAATCCTTTTTTAAAATTTTGATCATATTGTACAATGACCTTGGTAAGATAAGAGCAGATGTCGCATAAATATGGCATTCCAAGGCACATTGCCAAACACTCTGGTATTCCCCCACTAGCTGGAGCTCTAAACATGTTTTCCAAAGGTAGATACAAAAGACTAGGGTAGAGGTGCTGTATTAGCAAGGCATTAGGGGCAATGCTCCGGTGAGAAGCATTTCTGCAAACTTACTTGCGGAGACTTCTGCAAAGGTAATGGAACCCCCAAACAAGAGCCAATGTACATCTTTTATTATCACTACTTATCCAGTAACTGAGTGGTAATTTTAAAGTAGTACCCATCTCTAGCTACTGGACAAGAGAAGCAGCTTTCTGTCTCTTCTTCCCTACCCAGAATTCCACGGCTGCTATGAGGCTGGGTAGGGGAGTGGAGAGTTCTCCACCATACTATTTCTCTGCAGAACTTCTTGGCAGCTGTTAGGAAGCATCTCTCTCCTACTCTGCCCTTCTCTGGTCTAATTTTTGGGTCCTTCACATGAAAAAAATAGCAGTGCTTGCCTCCACTACTATTCAAGGCTTTCCCAAGCAACAGCATAAAACTGATAGGACACCTAACAACTACTCCCCACAGGGTAACTACTGCCCAAAAATAGAAGGAGTGAAACTTATCAAAGTTAAGTTTCACTCCTCTGCCATTTGGCAAGGCTGACGGCACTGAGCTATGTCGACCAACTCAAGACGACAACACTACACCAGTTTACATACAGATTTGTATAAAATGACGACACACTAGGGAAAGCCGGCTAAAGAACAGCATCTCACCCACAGAACAAGGAGTCGAGGACCTGGTCAATCTGCACTGGCCTTGGCCACTGACACACTGGCTCACACATGGCCCCTGCTCCCCAATGCGCACACAGATGTCCTTGGATTTCTAATACCCTGCACCAGATGAAAAGAGGGGTGGAAACTCAAAGACCAATGACAGATGACAAAGGCCAATTGAAACAGGATGAAACATGACCAATTCCTCAAAGCCTACGAGACGCTGCATTACAGGCAAAGAGAACTTTCCTATTAGCCTCCATTGAGGCTGACAAATCCTGCCCCAAGGAGCTATACAGGGTGGCAAATCACTTCAGGTATGTCTACACAGCAAGCAGGATCCCACCGCAGTGAGTCTCAAAGCCCAGGTCTACACACTTAGGCTTGGGGGGTTCACGTTATGATGCTAAACACAGCTGAGTAGACACTTGGGGTCAGCAGTCCTTTACCCGATAATAACACACCACTAGATCAAGATGGTATAGAGCTTGGATGAGATCAGCTCCTGGATAAAGAACAGCTGGCTGAAGCTGATGAAAACAGGTGACAGAGGAAAGCATTCTGAACAATTTGCAGCCACAGTGCAGTTTCCTTTAGCTGACGGTTCACACCCACCATTGGTCAAATCAGTCCATAGGCTAGGAGTACTCTTGGATTCCTCATTGATGTTTTAGCTCACATCACAATTACTGCGAGTAATGTTTTCTACTATCTCCAACAGGCTAGGAGACTTCACCCTATCCTAGTCAACAAAGACATAGCCTCAGTTATTCATGCCTTTGTCATCTCTTGCCTGGACTATAGCAAGGCAACATACAAAATAGCTGGGCATGAAACCTTCAGAACTCAGGAAACTCCAACTATTACAGAATACTGTAGTGCTTCTCCTAAGCAACAAAGGCTACCATGAGCGCACTACATCTCTCCTCCGCTCTCTAGGCTGGCTTCCCACAGAATTTCAAATGAAGTTGAAAGTCTCAGTCCTTACCTTCCACACGCAACCTTGCCTGGGCCCAAGATACCTAAAAGACCACCTAAAGCTCTGGAACAAAGACCGCACTCAACAACTTCTCTCCTCTGGCACAATGGAACTCTCAACAATAAAAGAGTAAACTCATCTAAGCAGGAGATAAAACTTTCTTTGGGGACGGTCTGAGACTGTGGAATGAACTCCCCCAGGAACTAAGGATGATCACAAACCTCACCACTTTCCAGTGCAAGGTGCATATTTTTGAACTTACCTTCTCCAGTATAAACATACTGCAATAGATATACTTAATAAAAATACCATACCAAAACAAGACATCACTACATATGCTTCTCCTTTTGAGAAGATGATGAGAGAACAAAACATGTGACAGATGTGTAGACACATTGCTTAATGCACTACTGCAGGGGTAGGCAACCTATGGTACGCGTGCCAACGGCGGCACGCAAGCTGATTTTCAGTGGCACTCACACTGCCCGGGTCCTGGCCACTGGTCCAGAGGGCTCTGCATTTTAATTTAATTTTAAATGAAGCTTCTTAAACATTTTAAAACCTTATTTACTTTACATACAACAATAGTTTAGTTATATATTATAGACTTATAGAAAGAGACCTTCTAAAAATGTTAAAATGTATTACTGGCACGCGAAACCTTAAATTAGAGTGAATAAATGAAGACTCGGCACACCACTTCTGAAAGGTTGCCGACCCCTGCGCTACTGGAATGAACTCAGACACTAGGGTGATGAGTGTTGTATAAAAACCCATATAGAATACAAAGCTTGCCAGGTGTCATGGCGAATGAATTTTTCAAGACCTGATTTTGAGTATCATATCACAACTTTTGTTGTTGTTGGTCTTCCTAGCACTTGCTCTCTCCAAAACCCTGCAGACTTTCTCCTATATTTTCAAAGTCACCACACTGCTTTTAACTTTCAAGTTTTTATTTAATGCGCACTTCTGCTCTAAAAAAAAACTTAAAAAAATGGCACTAACTCAAATACATTTCCTAGGTGTACTCAGGGCCATACGGATTACTTTAGTAACAAAGATAAGCCTTTATTATTTTTTAATTTTGTTGGCGGTATCTGATCTGCAATGCTTGAGAGCGAGCCAGCTACATCAACAGAATTGCACCAACATAATTACCTACGTTTTAACTGCAATGCCAAATTCTGCCCTCAGTTACACATATGCAAACAAGGGCAGAATTTGACCTGTAGAATACTTAATACAAAAGAAGATGGACAGACAGAAATTCAGTGTAACTTTCAGATCCCAAGTGGAGTTTACAGGACTGTCTGTTGGAAAGGCCATGTCTCACATGTAAGCTAAGGACATTTTTATTTGGAAATCACAAATATCGAAGTCCACACAATACTATTTTTAAATTTACTTTTCAGAGTGAAATGGCCCTTCAAAGATGACCATGAAGCACTGGCCCTTACCAAAATTGGCTTTCCACCTGTACCTGGAGGACTCTGTAACTATTATAACTTCTGGCGATGAAGGGCGGGAACTCTTGCAACCAGGATTGGGAGTTCTGAACCCATTCCAGTCCCCTCATTAGAAGTTACACTGCAAAAATCTATGTTTTCTCTTTTTAATTTACAAAAAGTATAAAAAAAAAATTTTTTTTAATAATTGTTTGTGTGGTAATACTTTAATGATTGTTGTTACCTATTCTGTATAATATGATCAATGCTTAAGCTATTAGTGGAAAGACAATAATTAAAACATTTGTACGAGTTTGGGATAGTCTTTGCAAACCTTCAATATTCTAAACAACTTTACACTGGAAACAATAGAAGTGAGTAAACAGTATGTTAATATATGCACCTTGTGGCATATATTAAATACTGTGTTCCAACACCCTGGAGTTTGCTTTGGTGAATAACATGAGGGAAGATATCATTTGCTCATTGCCAAAGTGAAAGTCAGCAACTCTATGCTTCAGCAATGCATGAAAGACACCATATCCTCTTGGAAAATGAAAAGCATAGCAGGATTGTTTTCATGTAGCATAAACTCCAGAAATAAGTTTTTTATAACGTGGGAGAACTTGGATAGGAGTATCAAGTAGTAAGGAATTTTCAGTCCCATTACTTCAATGGCACTCTATCCTTCATACTTTATGTACACAAATACTCATTGGTCAGGTCATCTGAATTCACAGTCCAATGGATAGGGCAGGGACAAGGAAGTGTTCCTAAATGTTTCTAAATGGAATTGAAGTTGGCAGTAGAAACTATCAGGTAAGTGAGGCTATACAGGGCAATAAGAAATGCATATCCTCTGAAAAGGAAAAATATTTTCTGACTGGCCTTTTGGATGCAGAAGAATTAGAGGCTGGCAACAGTAAAGAAGATCAGGAAATCAAAAAAAGACAGAGGCTTGAGGCAGCCAGGAGAGTGGAGGCCTTCATCAGATGGCCATTGCTTAAGAGAAAGAGAGATTTTTAATGTGTCAAAAAACAGCTCTGTAACTTTTCAATATTTTGTCTGCAAATACACCCCTATGTGTTATATAATGGAGATTTTTGTATATAGTTTTGTCAAACCTCATCTAGTTATAGTATTAAATTTACAGTTATGTGTAGGGCTAAAGCATGCATTTTGGTTTAATTGAGATTCAACTATATTTTGCAGGTTAGATTGCCAGCAGTTTTATTAACTGCAAATATTATAAGACTATGTAAAACACAGAAAGACAACAGTATTTTCAATTAAAATACCTGGATTAGAGCTCTTTTTATGGGCACAGATCAGTGCCATCATTGTACAAAGGGACACCTCCTGTTTGTTTTTAATAGACTCAAGTTCCCGGATAGCCTCCTGAACATGACCTAAAGAATACAAGAGATAAAGGGGGACAATTATTTAAAAACAAACAAACAAAAAACATGCTTCCCTGAAAGTGTTTTACCTGCCACTGTTATGATTAACATTTCATATATTAACACTGTCCAGTATATTCACTATTAGGGCTGTCAAGCAATTAAAAAATATTAATCGCACTGTTAAACAACAATAGAATACAACTTAAATATTTTTGGATGTTTACTACATTTTCAGATATATTTATTTCAATTACAACACAGAATACAAAGCGTACAGTGCTCAGGATAGATAAAAATCAATTAAAAAAAAAATCAAAATTGGAATTTTTTTTGATAAAATGCTTTTTGAGGAAGAAACCTAGCTAAAGACAGTTTTAATTAAGATACGTTATAGCTCAAAGATATCTCATCATTGAATAGGGATTATAAATTCTAATTCTATAGTATGAGACAATATATTCATGTAATGTTTGAGAAAAGTTTTATAAATGAGTTCCAATAGTTCATGGATTAGGGACCCAGTTTTATGGGGTTTCAGGGGCTTCTGTATAGATTATTTAGGTTAATCTTTCTATCTACCCAATGGGACTCGGTGCTCAGTCTAGAAGATACCATCAGAGATGCTTAGTTTTGCAGTTCTCAAACTGTGGATTTGTGTCTCCAGAGATAACATGCTTGTTAACAGCAAAAATGTTTTTAAATAAATAAAATAAAATATAGAGGTGAAAAATAGTTAAATAAAACAATTTAAATGTCTGTCTGGTGATGTTCTCCTCCTAATACAGCATGGCAAGAAAATCCTCCAAATATTAATGATTAACCTGTTGAATTGTAGATAGATAGTTATGAAGTCATTGGGAAGTGAACTGCTTCAATTACCTTTGGTAAACAAAATAACCAAACAATCATTCATTTTCTGATATAGCTGTAAAACTAATCTGAAAAGTTTTCAAAATAAATCACTTTAAAAATGTATAGTGTGTACCTTCTAAAAATGAAACCTACATCTATCTCTGAGTTGTGAAGAATATGTATTAAGGTTATAACAACCAACAAGAATGCACTTTTATGTAGAAATCCATGATTAAATTGAGTCTTCCTGACTAGTGATTTAAATCAAATCCACCCTGACAGTGCTCACTTTATATTTATTTTTGTTACAAATATTTGCATTGTAAAAAAACAAAAGAAATAGTATTTTTCAATTAACCTAAAACAAGTACTGTAGTGCAATCTCTGTCATGAAAGTTGAACTTACAAATGTAGAATTATGTATAAAAAAAACCCTGCATTCAAAGATAAACCAATGTAAAACTTTAAGGCCTACAAGTCCACTCAGTCCTACTTCTTGTTCAGCCAATCGCTCAGACAAACAAGTATGTTTACATTTGCAGAATGCTGCCTGCTTCTTGTTTACAATGTCATCTGAAAGTGAGAACAGGTATGTTTGCATGGCACTGCTGTAGCCGACGTTGCAAGATATTTACATGCCAGATGCGCTAAAGGTTCATATGTCCCTTCAATGTTCCTCTTAGCGATTGGCTGAACAAGAAATAGGACTGAGTGGACTTGTCCGCTCTAAAGTTTTACATTGTTTTGGTTTTGAGTGCAGTTATGTAACAAAAAAACCCCAACATTTGTAAGTTGCACTTTCATGATAAATAGATTGCACTACAGTACTTGTATGAGGTGAATTTAAGAATACTATTTCTTTTGTTTGTCATTTTTACAATGCGAATATTTGTAATAAAAATAATATAAAGGGAGCACTGTCCACTTTGTATTGTGTTGTAATTGAAATCGATATATTTGAAAATGTAGAAAGACATCCAAAAATATTTAATACATTTCAATTGGTATTCTATTGTTTAAAAGCACGATAAATTTTTTAATCACGATTAATTTTACTGAGTTAATCCCATGAGTTAGCTGCAATTAATTGACAGCCCTACTAATGATATAATTACCTGAAAAATAATTGAAGAAACTGTTTTTTCAATTTGTTTATTCTGCGTACAGCTAACCTCTCTATTCACAATCATTTTCACTGGTTTGTGTAAGGGCTTGTCTACACTTAAAATGCTGCAGCGATACAGCTGTTCTGCTGTAGTGCTTCAGCAAAGACACACCTATGTGACAGGAGGGGTTCTTCCCTTAGCATAGGTACTCCACCTCCCCAAGAGGCAGTAGCTAGGTTGACAGACAAATTCTCTACTGTCTACATTGGAGGTTAGGTTGGTTTAACTGCATCACTCAGGGTTGTGGATTTTTCACACACCCCAACCGATGTAGTTATACTGACCCAATATCCTAGCCGCCTCTCCCACCCCACCCCCAGGAGCCACTGCCGGACATGCTGGCCACTTCCGGGAGCAGCGCGGGGTCAGGGCAGGCAGGGAGCCTGCCTTAGCCCTGCTGCCACCCTGGAGCCGCTCGAGGTAAGCAGTTACGGGCCAGAGCCCGTATCCCAAACCCCTCCTGCACCCCACATTCCAACCCCCTGTCCTGAGCCCCCTCCCACACTCTGCACCCCCTCCTGCACCCCAACCCCCTGCCACTCCCTTCTGCACCCTAACCGCTTGCCTAGAGCCCCTTCCTGCACACCGCACCCCGCTCCCACACTCCCTCCTGCACCGCAACCTCCTGCTCCAGCCCTACATTCATGCAACCTCCTGCCCCAGCCCTACATTCATGGTCCTGCATACAATTTCCCCACCCAGATGTGGCCCTCAGGCCAAAAAGTTGGCCCACCCCTGCTTTATTCATTTTATATTGTGCTTTTTACTGCACTTTGGGCACTGGTTCCCCCTTCCAGGCATTTTCTATATCTGCAACAGGAGGAACACTTTTTTTTTTTTAAATAGGAAAAGGTTATTGTAAAAAGACAGACTAGCATGAGTTCAGGGACAGGTGGAGTGCTTCCAACTGTGTGTTTTTTTTAAGTTCCATTTTCCAAAACCTACTTAATAAGTAGGTCTAGTAATAGTAAGTCTAAACAAAGCCCCATAATACAGAACTCAAAGTACATAAAAATTAGTCTAATTGATCACAATTTGGACTGATTAGCTAAATAAAGAAAACAAGCTCCAACAAGAAAGCTTCAAACAAGTTACTTCTGTGTACCTGTTTCACCTCCCACCCTTTGTTGGTCTTATCTATTTAGCTCATGCACTCTTGGGAGCAATGACTATCTGTTACATTCGCAGCACACGGGAACCCTGATTTCAGCCGGGGCCTCCAGGCGCTTCTAAAATTCAAGTCATTAATAATAACTCTAAAAAAAAAAAAAAGATTGAAAATATTGTTGTAAAACCGCAGGAACTGGTGGCGGGTCTCAGGGGAAGGGTGAGGGAAGTGGCCTGGATTTGAAGCTGATGGTTTCCCATTCAACTTTTAACAAAGATCCAGCTACAAGCAGTCAGTCACCTTCCATCATCATGCCATAGGCGCGGTAGAACAGGAACACGGGGTCGTTGCCAAACTTCTTGAGCGCCTCATTAGCAGCCACCTGGACGTGGCGGAAGTACCCTTCCTGGCAATAGTAGCTGATCAGCGCCTGAAAGGGGAGCGTTACTGTGACACACAAGGGACCGGTCCGGCACTGAGCGGAGCGCGACCACCGCCTTCAGCGACTGCCCACGGCCTCCCTGCGCCCCGCAGGCTCCCACCTGCCCCCGCCTACACCAAACGCCGCTGCCGCAATCGCGCCGGCCCCGTATCGCCTGCGTCTCCCCGGCGGCCCACAGCCGAGCCCCCTCCCGCCGAGCAGCGCTTCCCCCCCCCGCCCACCCTCCTAGGAAGGCCCCGGCCCGGGCGGTGGGAGCAGGGCCGCTGGCCGCGGAGGGAGAGAGGCGGCCGCCGCGGTCTCGGGCGGGCAGGGGGTACTGAAGCGGCCGAGCGCGCGAGAGGCGGCGGCACCAAGGCCACCACCATTACTGACCCGCTGCGCCAAGGGCTCCATGGCCACCGGCTGCAACTCACAGCGGTAACCTGAGCGACGCGGAATAGCGTTTGGGGCATGGGGCGGGAGCACATTTCCATTGGTTGTTTCGCAACGAGGAGGGGCGGAGCCATGGGAGAAAAGCCGCCTCCATTGGATAGTTGAAGAGGGGCGGGGTCAGGAAAATGCCGTGCGTTGATTGGACAGTTGAGCTGGGACGAGGGGCGGAGCTGGAGAAAGGCGGGTGTTTGTTCCCGGGGAGGGGGACAAACCGGGGGTCGGCTGGCGGGGCGCGTGAGAATCCCGGAAGTGGAGTGAGGGTGACAGTGATAATGGGATCCAGAGTGGGACACTGGGCAGGCAGGGAAAGCCCCATGCAGGCAGCGCCCAGGGATCCGGTGGACAGATGGAACTTGGCCTGGAGACATGAAGGGACAAGTGCGCAACATTGAGCCCCGGGGTCCTGGTGCCAAGGCTGGGCAGTGGGAAGAGATTCAAGTAGGGTTTGGTGAACAAGCGGCACGAGCCAGGCATGTTGATTTGTCCTATTGGGTGTTCAGAGCGGGGGGGCGTAGGGCCGATAGCGGGTCCCTGTTTGTCAATGAGCTGGAGGGCGGAAGTTGATTTCCAACTACAAGGTATTACAGAATGATCCGAGAGTTTCTTAAACAGGACAGATTCATTTATACCAAGTAGTGCTAAAATACCAAATACCAGCCCCTAGGTGGTTTTGTTTCAGAGGATTGACTATCTAATTAGAAGTGTAGCCTTAGGTTAACCATTTGAAGTAATACAGGTGAAATAGGTAGTTCTTTCTGGAATAAAGACTTTTGAAAAAGGACTGTTTCAGCAAAACAAAAATGTGCACTACCACTTTTCTGCAGCTGGTAACCTCTGATTTTTCCATTCCACTATCAGATAAATCAATGGACTTCTGAGTCAATTTAGAGAAAATGTGAAATTTTTAGAGACCAACAAACTTAAACTGTTTCTAATATTCCAGTTTAAGTGGCATGTCTCCAATGGAATTTATTACACCTGTACTTCATATTCTGCACTAGCTTTGGCTCAAGTAGTCAGTTTGGCTCAACTGGGATCAGCTCTGGTGTCCCGTCCCCCCCCCCATTTATGTAATTAGGAAGCAGACATTTTTAGTGAAAGGTCCTTTTCTCGTAAGCTTTCTCCATCTCATGGGTCTGACAAATCCTGAACTTAATGACCTTCAGTTCACACTGCAATGACTGTGTATTTACACAGGTTTTTGTCTGAGGAGGTGCTCAGACCAAGGCTTTGGGGATTTGTGTTAGGTTTTCTGAGGTCTTGTTAGTTGACATTGCCAGTTTAGTTACTAGTTAATTTAAGTGGTTTTGCATAAATATACCTAGAGGTTATGACAGGTACATCTTCCAAAGCTGGCAGAAGTGAACTGCCCCTCTGGCTGATTTGGTTTGATTTTGGAGGGGCATGTCAGATATCCAGAATTGTTGCCAGTCTCCTTTGTAAACTGAAATATGCTCAGGTCTCCTGCCCCAAATATTGTGAGACTACTAGTATGTGAGTCCCAGGATGAAGTTAGGATTGAACAAGTGCTGGATTGGAGACTGCTCCATTGCATTGTGATGTTGGTGGGTGAGCTCATAAAGTTCCTCAGTGCTGTATTACGAGGCACTGAGCATGATAATGTTCAGTGTCTAAAATCCACAGAGATCAGGACATCCTAACTGGCTGGTATGACTAGCAAGCAGGTCACAAGGGGTTGATCACTGGGTCATACTCCAATGGAATAAAAAAGCAAAATCCCATGGTCACTAGAAGTAAGCCTCCCACCCAATCCAGAGAAAGCTTCTCAACACTCCCTGCTCAGCTTTCCACTCAGTGAGTTGGGAGGCTTCTTCACCCAGCAAGTCTGCTAGCCCCACAACCAACACCTAGCATCTCTGAAAGCTACACAAAGAAGCCATGCACACCAGGAAAAACCCCACCAGCATTCACAAGCCCAAACACACAAAATCAGACAATGTTTTTGGGGTTTTTTCCTGCATCTCACCCAGTCCAAGAGGAGAAGATCGTAGGATGGGTGAGTAAATGGCAAGAGACATCAGGTGGTTTTTGGATTGCAAATGGAAAATGTTTGAGAACCACTTATGTAAATGATAATTTTTTTGTGTTGGGTCAGAATTTCATGGCCACAAATAGGAATTACGGTATTATTCCAGGGGGTTGCATATTCAAGTTGCATGGCTGGCTACAATCTGGATCATCTCTACTACTGGGGTGAGAAATCTATTTTGATGGTCCGACCCCAGAGGTTGTTAATATTGGAATGTTTCCAGAGGGATCTGAGGGAAAATAATAGGTGTAGTATAATTTTATCATCTTTTGTCATCAACTGTTGGGAGAGTGGTTTCTAGACATCTTTCTCCCCAGTTTTGTCCTCATAGGTCACTGTGGTTTACAGGGGACCTGTGACAGATGAGGAAATTGGGAGAATAGATACAGCACACGTGGCTGAAGTTTTTGAAGAGGCTGATTGCATCAAATTCAAACTAAATATAGTGTAGAAATGTTTAATAGTGACATTTATTAACCATTGAAACAATCTACTGTTTCTCCACTGAATTTTTAAACCAAGATTGGATGTATTTTAAAAAATATATATTCTAGCTAAATCAGACATTTTGGCCTGATAGCAGCAGGGTGGATTTGATTTAAATCATGATTTAAATCACTAGTCAGGAGGACTCGATTTAATCATGGATTTCTACATAAAAGTGCATTCTTGTTGGTTGTTATAGCCTTAATACATATTCTTCACAACTCAGAGATAGATGTAGGTTTCATTTTTAGAAGGTACACACTATACATTTTCAAGTGATTTATTTTGAAAACTTTTCAGATTAGTTTTACAGCTATATCAGAAAATGAATGATTGTTTGGTTATTTCATTTACCAAGGTAATTGAAGCAGATATTTATGAAGTCATTGGGAGGTGAATTATCTCCAATTCAACAGGTTAATCATTAATATTTGAAGGATTTTCTTGCCATACTGTATTAGGAGGAGAACATCACCAGACAGACATTTAAATTGTTTTATTTAAATAAAACAACGTTATGTATTCTGGATTTTTTCTTCAACAGCAAACATATACTATTTTAACAAAACAAGCATATTAATTTTTGAATTTAGTTAAATATTCAAGTTTTTTAAAATCAGGTTTGTTTTTGTTAAAATTGTTTTTAACTAAAATATTAAAAAAAAAACAAAAATTAAATCGACATCAGCCAGGTCAACATGAGAAACTTAAAATATTGGCTTCTGCAGCTAACTCAGTCATCTTCACCTTCATTTTCCTGTTTGTTCATAATCTGGAAAAGAAAAACAAGGTTTCCTGCTTTTTCAGGTCCCAAACGATTTTTCAATTTGGAATGAATTAGTCCAAAGGAAGAAAATATTCTTTCTACACTGGCAGAAGAAGCTACTGCTGTTAAAAGTGAGATTATCACTTCAACAGTCCCTGAATCCAAGTGCTTAAGTGACTTCCACCAGTTCACTGGTGTGACTTTCTTTAAAACATCATCAGCAAACATATATTTCTTGAATGGTTCACCCTTAGCTCTGAAGTTTATTATAGTTGGCATTATGGAGGGGTGATTGCTGGATGTCCATGTCATATCCAACTCCTCTTCTTCAGCAGTTAAGGTTTGACCCTGGTACCAAGTATTGAGAATATTTGTAAGAAAATGAGCTAGAGATAGTGCTTGTCCCATTTGTTTTTTTAATGCTTGTAATTTAACTCTGTTATTGCATATTTCTCTTTTTAAGATATCACTCAGTTCCTTTCAAATTTCAACAGCGTCAGCAATAACACAGCTATTTCCCTGCATTTTGTTCAAGGCTACAGAAATAGACTTCCGGGTACTCAGCATGTGTTCAACGTTTCTCTTAAGCCCAATGTTGAGAACTTTAGCTGTGACAGTGCCATCTATTTTTTCACAATTTTGTTCACAAACTGTCATCAGATTGGGCCAGTTCTTGATATAGTGCTCAAAACAGTCCACTACTGAGTTCGATCGCACGTCTTGTGGGAGAGTTAGCTTGGTTCCTCCCACATTTTTCAGAGCAGCTGCTGCAAAGTTGTTGATACAAAAGTATTTTGCAATTTCAACAACATTAACCTTTATTTCTGGAACACTGAAATCTTTGTCTAGGAGGTGCATCAAATGAGCACTGCAACCATATGTTACTAGTTTGGGACTCTCTTCTAAATTTCTTCGCATCTTGGATATATTTGCAGAATTGTCTGTGACCAAGCTGCGTACTAGACATTTGAATTTTTTCCCCAGTTTCTTATAGCTTTTACTGCTACTTCTTGTAAGTATTCTGCTGTGTGTGCATTTCCTGATGTATCAATTGTTTCTGTAAGGAAGACATTCCCTTCTTCTGTTGTCACACAAGCACATACAACATGATCATTGTGGACATTGCTCCACTGATCAAGACTCAAGTTAACAATTTCACCCTCTAGACCTTTTGCACACTGCTCAATTTCTCTTTCAGACACTTTATCCAGCAATTTGCCTGCGACATCTGCTCTGTTGGGTGGACTGTATCCAGGTCTTAATGACTGAATCATGTTAATGAAGTGTGGGTTCTCAATCATACGGAAAGGAGAGTTTGTTGCATAAACAAACTGAGCAATTTTTTCATCAATTACCTCTTTCTGTAATCTTCTGGTTCTTATCACAAACTTATCTATGGTTGTTTCTGGATGATGGAGGTTTTTTTCTTTTTGCTACAGGTGATATACTGTGGCTATGTGACATACATGATGTGACTGAAACACTATCATTGGCAGATAACTCAGAAACTATAGAAAATGATGGTGATCTTGAAGGTGGATAGTCTTCAGAGTCCTGTATGTGGAGGATGGATTCTCCTAAACAAAATAAGTCAATGCAGTTATTTAATTATTATTACCATACTGCTCATTTAGTATTACTCATTGCATTCACTGACACTCAGTACTACTTTTAAAGGTGAAATTGTAAAAGGAAGATCTTCCTATTTTAGCTCTTTATTTTTTATTCCAACTGCATCTAAAATGATAGTACCATAGAGTAACAACTATATTCTTTGCTCAAACATGAGAATTCAAGAATAGTCCAGAAGGAAGACAGGCAGTCTTTAAGAAAGAAGTATGAAATAAAAAAGTTTACCAACCTGAAGATCCTGCATGTTCAGATATGTTCCTTACATCATCTTTAACGCCGCTTCCTCCTGAGAAGGAACATTTCTCATGATGTTGTTTCATTCGGGCAACCAGTCCTTGCATTTCTTTGTTGCACTGTTTGCATTTTGCACGCATGCCTGTCTTACCCACAGGTAGAGGAACTTCATTAAAATATTCCCAAACTGGGTCTCTTTTATTGCCTGCTGCCATTATACGTTTTCCCTTCTAGGGAGAGAATGGTATGGTAGATCTCAAATCAAAGAAAGTTACACTCAGAAAGACCTCAGGACTTCTGGAATATGTTGCTCAAACAGTTTCACTTTTGTTTCTACGGCCTGTCCCTCCCTTCTCACATTTATCTCCAGACTTCTTCTCCTTGTCTAGATCTATTCCGCCCCCAACAATCATTGAACTTTTTGAAACTTTGCACTTTTAGAGAGAGGTAAGGGATTGACTCTGTGTACACAAATTTGCAGAGGGACAATAGGGTGAGGTCTCTTATTTCTCACCTCTATATATTATTTATTTATTTAAAAACATTTTTGCTGTTAACAAGCATGTTATCTCTGGAGACACAAATCCAGTTTGAAAACTGAAAAACTAAGCATCTCTGATGGTATCTTCTAGACTGAGCACTGAGTCCCATTGGGTAGATAGAAAGATTAACCTAAATAATCTGTACAGAAGCCCCTGGAACCTAATCCATGGGTCCCTAATCCATGACCTATTGGAACTCAGTTACAAAACTTTCCTTAAACATTACATGACTATATTGTCTCATACTATAGAATTAGAATGTATAATCCCTAGTCCATGATGAGATATCTTTGAGCTATAACGTATCTTAATTAAAACTATCTTTAGCTAGGTTTTTTCCTCAAAAAGCATTTTATTAAAAAAAAATCCGATTTAAATCAAATCTGATTTAAAAAAAAAATCATTGATTTTTATCCACCCTGGATAGCAGGAATTATTAGGTGACATTCTATAGCCTGTGTAATGCAGGAAGTCAAACTAGATGATCATAATAGTCCCATCTGAACTTAAAATTTATGAATTATAAAGATATTTTTGAATTCTTATGCTGTGGGACTGTGGCATCTCCAAAAGCACAAGCAACAGATTTGTTCTGGATGGTGAACAACCTGGCTAATTGAGACAGTCTCCATTTTGTTGATGATTATGTTGTGAGGAAATTTCTGATTCACAAATTAATAGATTCCAAGGCCATAAGGGACCATTGTGATCATCTAGTCTGACCTCCTGTACACCACAGGCCATAGAACTTCCCGAAAAACATCCAATCTTGATTTCAAAAACTGTCAGTGATGGAGAATCCACCACGACCCTTAGTAAATTGTTCAATGGTTAATTATCCTCACTGTTAAAAATGTGCACCTTATTATTCAGTCTCACTTTGCCCAACTTCAACTTCCAGCCATTGGGTTGTGTTATACCTTAAAATATGATAAAATTAATCAGATTAGAAATGAGCTGTGTTCTGTCCCTGGAGGCAGGGCACTATGTGGAATGAATAAATGGTAGGTCATCTCTGCTTTAGTTCCAGGTGGTGTCACTTACAAAGGTTCTGGCTGTTTTAGAAGAAAAACTTCTTGTCACAATCTGTGCATTGGATCCTTGTCATTCCCACTGGATGAAGGCTAGAAAGAAAGTACGAGGTCCTTTACTGGTGGATAGTGTCAATACCCCCTTTAGGGATGGCTAGCTCTCAATTGCTTTTACTGTAGTTTAAAGGAAGCATGTCCTTGGTTTCTGCTCCTAAATTCGTCTCTTCATGCAGATAGTCTATGCAACTATCAACCAGTAGCTAATTTTCCACTTTTTGGTCAGGATTATGGAACATGTTATGGTGAGAAAACTCAGAGTAGCTGGATGCTTCCAGCTTTCTTGACCCTTATCAATAGGAATTCTGACATTATCAGATCTATCAGCTGTCTTCAATACTGTGGCTCATGAAAGGTGGCTGACACATCCATAGTCCATGGAAATAGTAGATTGGGCCACACTTTAGGGGCATCACTCCTGAGATATCCCAGAGGTTATTGTTGGGCAATCACACTTCTG
Source organism: Platysternon megacephalum (assembly GCA_003942145.1). Lineage (NCBI taxonomy): Eukaryota > Metazoa > Chordata > Testudines > Platysternidae > Platysternon > Platysternon megacephalum. The sequence goes on along the minus strand of QXTE01000009.1, from coordinate 14,259,720 downwards.
CCCCGAGGGCTGTCATGTGGAGTGCCATACGAATCTTCTTTGCCACCATATTATTAAATGCAATTGCTCCCTTCTTGTTCAGGCCGGTAGTGAAGTACACTAAGGCCTGGGCTACACTACGAGTTTAGGTCAAATTTAGCAGCGTTAAATCGAATTAACCCTGCACCCGTCCACACAACGAAGCCATTTTTGTTGACATAAAGGGCTCTTAAAATCGATTTCTGTACTCCTCCCCGACGAGGGGAGTAGCACTGAAATCGACATTGCCGGTTCGAATTAGGGTGTGTGGGGACGCAATTCGACGGTATTGGCCTCTGGGAGCTATCCCACAGTGCACCATTGTGAGCGCTCTGGACAGCAATCTGAACTCGGATGCACTGGCCAGGTAGACAGGAAAAGCCCCACGAACTTTTGAATTTCATTTCCTGTTTGCCCAGCATGGAGAGCTGAGCAGCACCGGTGACCATGCAGTCCCAGAATTGAAAAAGAGCTCCAGCTGGACCGTACTGGAGGTACTGGATCTGATTGCTGTATGGGGAGACGAAAAGACGGAATGCCAAAACATTTGAAAAAATCTCCAAGGCCATGATGGACAGAGGCCACAACAGGGCTCAACACAGTGCCGCGTGAAACTTAAGGAGCTGAGACAAGCGTACCAGAAAGCCAAAGAATCAAACGGACGCTCCGGGACAGAGCTGCAGACATGCCGCTTCTACGCTGAGCTGCAGGCAATTCTAGGGGGGGCGGCCAGCAGTACCGCACCCCGGTCCGTGGACTCCGATGATGGGGTACTCTCAGTCGCCATGCCTGAGGATTTTGCGGACAGGGAATATGATGAGGAGGAGGACGACGAGGTTGAGGAGAGCACACAGCACACCGTTCTCCCCGACAGCCAGGATCTTTTTCTCACCCTGACTGAAATACCCTCCCAAGGCGGTATCCTGGACCATGAAGCCATAGAAGGGCCCTCTGGTGAGTGTACCTTTGTAAATATAAAACATGGTTTAAAAGCAAGTGTTTTTTAATGATTAATTTGCCCTGAGGACTTGGGATGCATTCGTGGCCAGTACAGCTACTGGAAAAGTCTGTTAACGTGTCTGGGGATGGAGCGGAAATCCTCCAGGGACATCTCCATGAAGCTCTTCTGGAGGTACTCTAAGAGCCTTTGCAGAAGGTTTCTGGGGAGAGCAGCCTTATTCCATCCTCCATGGTAGGACACTTTACTACACCATCCTAGTAGCAAGTAATCTGGTATCATTGCATGACAAAGCCTGGCAGCGTATGGTCCCGGTGTTTGCTGGCATTCAAGCAACATCTGTTCTTTCTCTCTCTGTGTTATCCTCTGGAGAGTGATATCGTTCATGGTAACCTGGTTGAAATACGGGAATTTAATTAAGGGGACATTCATAGGTAGCCGTTCCTACTGGGCTGTTTGCCTGTGGCTGAAAAGAAATCCTTCCCGCAGTTAGCCAAGTGGTTGGGGCGGTGCCATTGGCGCTGAGCTGTTTGCGTTTGGCTAGCAGGGATCTTCCCTGATACCAGCCACGCAGTTGGGGAAGGGTTAAAGCGATCATCCCAGAGAAAAGGATGGGGGGGCTTCACGCTGAGCTGTTCGCGTTTCGCTAGCAGGGATCCTCCTTGATACCAGCCATGCGGTGCGGTGGGGGGAGGGTTAAAGCGGTCATCCCAGAGAAAAGGATGGGGGGAGGGGTTAGTTTGGTTTCTGCTGCTGCATGTTAACACGAAAACCACAGCCCTAAATGGACAACTCAACGGGCTTTGCTTGGTATGGGAAAGGAGGGCGCTGCTGTTATGAAGGTTGCAGAAGCCGAAAGACTATGGCTTACCATGGCCGCCTGCAAGCCGAATTCTGTTGCCCGGCGTGTTTGATCTCTAACACCAAAGCCACAGGCACTCAATATAAGATGCAAAAAATGACCTTGTACCGAAATCACGTGCTATGTAATGTGAATAGTGTTGTTCACCGTGAAAGAGTATACCCATTGTTCTGTAAAATGTATCTTTTTACATACTTCTCTCCCTTTTTTCTTCCCGCAGCTGCAAATGTTTCAAGCCTCCCTCCTCTGTCCCAAAAGCTCTCTCAGATAAGGCAGCAAAAAAACCACATGTGCAATGAAATGTTCTCTGAGCTCATGCAGGCGTCCCACACTGAAAGAGCTCAGCAGAGAGTGTGGAGGGACATAATAGCACAGGACAGGAAAGCGGCCAGTGACCTTGAGGAGAGGTGGCAGCAGGAAGATCAGAGGAGGCAGGATGCAACGCTGGGGCTACTGCGGGAACAAACGGACATGATCCGGCGTCTGGTGGAGGTTCAGGAACGTCAGCTGGAGAGACTGCCGCTGCAGCCCGTTTAACTGCCCTCCCTCCTCCCCAAGTTCCATAGCTGCCTCCTCACCCAGACGCCCAAGAACGGGGGGGGCAGGGGGTGGGCGGGAGGAGGCTCCGGGCACCCAACCACTCCACCCCAGTGGACATTCATGAAGGCTGTCATTCAACAAGTATTGAAGTGGCCTTTTCCTTCCCTCCTCCCCACACCCCACCCGGGCTACCTTGTGAGTTATCTCCCTATTTTTATAATCAATTAATAAAGAATACATGGTTTTTAAATGATAGTGACTTTATTTCCAAGCTGTGATTGAAGGGGGGAGGGCGGTTGACTTACAGGGAATTAGAGTCTACCAAGGGGGCGGATTTTCATCAAGGAGAAACAAATAGAACTGTCACACGGTACCCTGGCCAGTCATGAAACTGGTTTTCAAAGCTTCTCTGATGCGCAGCGCTTCATGATGTGCTCTTCTAATCGCCCTGGTGTCTGGCTGCGCATAATCAGCGGCCAGGCGATTTGCCTCAACCTCCCACCCCGCCATAAACGTCTCCCTCTTACTCTCACATAGATTGTGGCTCACACAGCAAGCAGCAATAACAATGGGGATATTGGTTTCGCTGAGGTCTGAGCGAGTCAATAAACTGCGCCAGTGACCTTCAAACGTCCAAATGCACACTCTACCACCATTCTGCACTTGCTCAGCCTATAGCTGAACAGCTCCTTACTACTGTCCAGGGTGCCTGTGTACGGCTTTATGAGCCAGGGCATTAAGGGGTAGGCTGGGTCCCCAAGGATAACTATAGGCATGTCAACATCCCCAACAGTTATTTTCTGGTCTGCGAAGTAAATCCCTTCCTGCAGCCGTTTAAACAGACCGGAGAGTTCCTGAAGACGTGAGCGTCATGAACCTTTCCCAACCATCCCATGTTGATGTTGGTGAAACGTCCCTTGTGATCCACCAGTGCTTGCAGCACCATTGAAAAGTACCCCTTGCAGTTTATGTACTGGCTGCCTTGGTGGTCCGGTCCCAAGATAGGGATATGGGTTCCGTCTATCGCCCCACCACAGTTAGGGAATCCCATTGCAGCAAAGCCATCTACTATGACCTGCACATTTCCCAGAGTCACTACCTTTGATAGCAGCAGCTCAGTGATTGCGTTGGCTACTTGCATGACAGCAATCCCCACAGTAGATTTGCCCACTCCAAATTGATTCCCGACTGACCAGTAGCTGTCTGGCGTTGCAAGCTTCCAGAGGGCTATCGCCACTCGCTTGTGAACTGTGAGGGCTGCTCTCATCTTGGTATTCTTGCGGTTCAGGGCAGGGGAAAGCAAGTCACAAAGTTCCATGAAACTGCCCTTACGCATGCGAAAGTTTCGGAGCCACTGGGAATCATCCCAGACCTGCAACACTATGCGATCCCACCAGTCTGTGCTTGTTTCCCGGGCCCAGAATCGGCGTTCCACGGCATGAACCTGCCCCATTAACACCATGATGTCCACATTGCCGGGGCCCACGCTTTAAGAGAAGTCTGTGTCCATGTCCTCATCACTCTCGTCACCGCACTGCCGTCGCCTCCTCACCTGGTTTTTCAGCTTTTGGTTCTGCATAAACTGCACGATAATGCGCGAGGTGTTTACAATGCTCATAACTGCTGCGGTGAGCTGAACGGGCTCCATGCTTGCCGTGCTATGGCGTCTGCTCAGGCAATCCAGGGAAAAGGGCGCGAGATGATTGTCTGCCGTTGCTTTCATGGAGGGAGGGCTGACTGACGACATTTACCCATAACCACCCATGACAAATTTTTGGCCTCATCAGGCATTGGGAGCTCAACCCAGAATTCCAATGGGCAACGGGGACTGTGGGAACTGTGGGATAGCTACCAAAGTGCACCGCTCGGAATGTCAACGCTTGCCACGGTACTATGGATGCACACCACCGAATTAATGTGCTTAGTGTGGACGCATGCACTCGACTTTATACAATCTGTTCCCAAAAATCGATTTCTGTAAAATCGGAGTAATTTCGTAGTGTAGACATACCCTAAGACAGGTCTATACCTGGTACATGGTAGTGGTACAGTTGGGCTTGCTTATGCATTTGTGAGATCAAGCCAAGGCTGAGTCTATTCTCCACCAACATGCACAGGATAGGGATGTGGCGGCACCAGGGAGGCTGCTCTCCCACCCATGCAGATACCCACAGAGGTGGGAGAATGTTTTGGCAATATGTAAGTAACTCCATTGATTTCTGGAGCTACTCAGCTTGAGTAAGGGTGCCAGTAACAGGCCCTTTGAAAGGAAAAAAAATAGCTGCGAAGTTATTAGAGGTGGAGTATTATACAAAAATAACTTTGTCATTATAATCTTAATCAAGTTCCTATTCACATTAGATCTGTTTCCTCCCACCAAATATTATATCCCTTTTGTATTTTTGTTACTCTATTTTATTACAAGATCCTGTGAACATTATCAGTGGCAGTACTACTTAATGGGCACAGCCCAGTGACAGCAATAGATTTCTGACTGATAGTAAGCACTATACCTGGTTGTAATGGTATGGAGGATCAGATCCTTATGCACTATAGCATAACAACTTTGATCTTATATTAATTTTAGTTAATAAAAACAGACAAGTAAATACAATAAAAAATGTAATCTTTATTATTTTGGCGCATTAATAATGTTGTTTAGCATCAGTTAGGGTAATAGCATCTTCCTGCATGCAGTTCACTAATACAGTATAAGTCAATAGTTTTAATAAAAGAAGTCTATATGTAATTTTCCTGTGTAAGAAACATAAAATGTCCTGATGTGTTTGATTATACAATTTTGCTACTTCGTTTTTGTGAAAAAATATTGTGGACCCAGATTATAGTAATAGTAGTTCTAATGCAGCATGAATCAAAAAGAATATATGTAAATAAACCCTGGAAAAGATAAAGGATTCTGTGAACGAAAAAGGATATTTTAAAATTCTGATGCAGGCACTGCTAGAAATTCAAACAAAACTTTGCATCCTTTTCCAAAGCAAAAAATATAGCCTTTTGTAATCAAGCAAATTGTGCACTTCTTTTGCAGAAATTATCAAATTATTTCAAATGGAAATGTTTTCAAATATAGTAAAAAAGCAGAAACCTACAACTACCCATTCTTGTCTTCATTTCTTATTTTCTGAAGTTCTTCCATGAAAAAGTGCTGTGGTCAGAAAGTAATAAAAATGGCTGTGACATCAACCTGAAGATAAAATTCATTTCTTATTTTATGTACATAATGCTGAAAAATAAAATAAAATGGTTTTTTTACAATATTTATATTTGCTTATAAAATTCTAACCACATTATTTTCAACAGGTTTAGCAGTTTGCAACACATCTGTACAGTTTTGCTATACACCATATGTTTTCACTTAAGATTTAAAAATTTAAAACAAAAAAGCTCTTAAATTAGGTGCAAACTATTGCTTAATGATGTGAAGAAATGAGGTCTTGTTGAACAATTTGTTTCTCTTTACCTCTGATGTATGGCTTCCCATAATTAAGAATTCTGGACTGTTGAAAGAACAGCAGCATAGGCAGTATAAACATGCATTGATAGCATCCAAACTATCTATAATGGTAGAGAATACATACTTTTACCTGTTGAAAGCTTGCACACTACACTTATTGTGGTACATATTTGATGCAATAAATGTGCTCATGTCATTATTTGGTTGCTCAAACATGCACCACAGGGTAAAATTACTATTTACATAACAGAGGGCTTTTCATTAACATATACAATGTCAACCTTACTGAGAGCTGAAGATGGCCAAACAATACTGCAGGATAAAGCAGAACAATTTTATAAAGGGTTCGTTTTGGTCAATTCTGTTTTCTAGGGCAGATTCTTTTAATATTTTTATACAGAAAACCATTTGACAAAGACATAAAACCTTGGACTCCAGACCTTACAATGAAGTTTGCACTTGCTGAGATTTAATGGTCTGTGTAAAAATAATCCATCTGTTCTGTTCTTGTGGATTATAGAGAACTTTACAGGCATATAAAGACTCGTCTGATGTGACACAACATGAATACATTAATTAAGCACCTCAGAATTTATTACTCCCTCCCAGAAACACAGAGTAGTTAAAAATCTGTTGTTCTCTGTGACTTAATGTTTTTTCATGCATGATCTATAAGTGCAGCATGCCTTCATGCAAATAATTTCTGTGTGTATATTAGAGAGTCATATTATAGAACACCTGGTCCTCATACCTGTAAAGTAATACTTAACCCCTTCCCCAACATAAACCCCATTTACAAAAATAGTTACATATAATAAACATATGATTAAAAAAAAAAGATGAATCCACCAACACAGATTTTGTAAAAATATGACAAATGTGGCAGTTGAAATGCAAACAGTGGATACAGTTACTGTATTGTTTTATGCTAAACACACACAAATTTATTGGTTTTCACCCCTTTAACTGGTCCCTACAGTCTGAGTAGCCATTTTTTCTCTCCTCTTCAGCAGTGTCAGCTGGTAGTGAAAATAGTAACCTCCAGTCAAGGTTGTTTCCCCATATTATAGTCCCAGTTTACTGACAAGGGGTCACTGTCTTGTTATAGGCACTGACCTTATGTATACAGTATATTTTTAAAAACTGTCTGTTTGGCATAGACCTCCTACAGGAGTCCTGTGGACACAAACACATCACCTTCACAGGCTGTAAACAACTTTTCACACAAACAGAATTGTTTCCTTGCATTTTATTTTTCCTTCTTTCTGACATCTTTGTCTTCCTTTTCATGTTTTTCTTTTACTAGCTTTGTTACACAATCATAGGAAGGTGGACAAACTGCTGTTGAGGTGGTCATGTCTGTTTTCTCTGTAAATGAATTTTCATTTAACTTGTCAATAAGAATTTCATCTTTGATACATTGACCAATCCCTCCTTGGATTTTATTTTTGTGGTATGCAAATGAAGCCTGTTTTACTGTTCGTTTTAAAAGGTAACGTCTGAAAGCACGCTGAATAATGACAGCAGATGCCTCCTCTTGTTTTCGTTTTAATGTGGTTGTAATTGGTTCATAGGAGGCTTTTGAAGGATTGGATGCCATAAACCGGTCTTCCATTTGTATTCGAAGTGCATCCATCTCTCCACTTTCCCCCAAAACACGCTTTGTAAAAGCAAACAAGATGTCAAGGCAGTGAATTCTGTCACCACTCACCATGGGCAGATCCATTGCAATAAGCTGAACTTTGTTTGGTTTTGGTAAATGAAGAGGAGGATCAAGTGCAGCTGCAAAATCAGACAGTTTTGCAAATTCCATGAACTGGGTTGCATCTGGATCATATTTTTCCCAAACCTCATAGAACATCTCAAAGTCGTCCTCGCTCAAGGGCTCGGCACTTTCTTCTGTAGCAACACTGAAGTTCTCCAAAATAACAGCAATATACATGTTTACTACAACTAGAAATGAGATAATAATATAACTGACAAAAAAGAAAATCCCAACTGAAGGGTTACCACAGTCTCCTTTAACAGAGCTTCCTGGGTGAGGTTTATTAGGATCACAGTCCGGTTCTCCACTGTTAAGAATTGGTGCTAACAAGCCATCCCAACCAGCAGATGTGGTAATCTGAAATAGGCAGATCATGCTGTTGCCAAAAGTTTCAAAGTTGAACATGTCATCAATACCAACTTCCCTCTTAACATAGGCAAAGTTGGACATTCCAAATATAGCATAGATAAACATGACCAGGAAAAGCAGGAGACCAATGTTAAACAAAGCAGGAAGAGACATCATCAAAGCAAAAAGCAGAGTGCGGATCCCTTTAGCTCCCTTAATGAGACGCAGGATTCGACCTATTCTGGCGAGTCGGATAACTCTAAACAAGGTGGGAGACACAAAATATTTTTCGATCACCTTTGCTAGAAACATACCTGTAAAAACAAAACAGCTAGTAAGTAAGGGGAAAATATTTTACAGCAATTTAATCTTTCTGTAGTACAGTATCAGAATGATGGAGGATTGCAAAGACTTCCAAATCATACAGTCATGTTTTATATGATTACTAACGTTTCATATGTCAAGTAAATGTACTGTATATATATAGGTTCTACTTTAATTTTTAATATATCTTATGTAAAAGATATTTGATAGTTCGAGAGTGGATAATGTGTAATTTCTGACACTGAGAATGGCAATAGAAGAAGTTCTTATCGATTCTCTCATACAAATTATTCCTAATATAGTCAGATACTATGGTGATGACTGAATATAAGAATTTTGATGATTACTCTAGATAAAGTTACGGGAAATGAAAAGCTAAACAACTTAATTGTAAGCATTGTAATAGCAAAAGCCAAACATGAAGCACCTTAAGTAAATTTTCATCTTCCACTCATTTTAGCCTCTTTTTAATTTAACAAATAATTCTTACCTACTATGGAGAGAATGACAACCACAAAATCAAAAATGTTCCAGCCTATGGTGAAGTAGTAATAACGGAGTGAAATCAGTTTCAGAACACATTCTCCAGTGAAAAGGACAATAAACACCAGGTTAATCCGCTGTAAAACAGTTTGCATCTCGTCACTCTGATCATCTGTTTCTACCATCATGGTGACCATGTTAAGGCAGATAAGAATCATGATGCCGATATCAAATACTTGTTTTGTCACAAAATCAAATACCATGCCTTGGTATTTGTTCTGGAGGGGGAAAAAAGGAACCATTCAATTCATACCTTACAATTATTTTTCTATTCTATATTATACTGGAAGAAGGTAAGAAAATCTTTTAATAACACAGTGTATAGAACTTCAGTAAAAGGGCAGCCTTGTCAAATTAATAATACAAATATTAGAGCTTAATTCAGCTCCCTTGCATGTACATGTTGTGATAGTCTTGCCCAGCATCACACAGCAAGTTTGAAGCAGAGCTGAAAGAGTTCAGCTCTACTGGGTCCCAATTTACTACCTTAAACACCCTTTCACTTTCTGATACCCTCTCTCTCATTCACTGTCCGTTCTGTGCACTGAATGAGGCAGGGGTTGTGTAGAAAGAATAGATTGTGATCATGTAATTAAAGACTGTACCTAATGCATATGCACAAAGGGAGGGGAATTAAGGTTGCATGATTCTGGCAGCTTTGATTCTGGCATGTCTTAATTTTTGAGTAGTTGACTTTGCAACCTTAGCATTCTTTCTAATATTAGAGTTCTTCCAAAAAATTATTGGACAAATTATTTAATGTTGGTAAAACTTCTTGTCCCCCTCCCCCCCCAACTCTGGAAATTGCATGGGCCGTTTTTGCTGACACTTTCCAGAAAAATTCAGCCCGAGGTAAGGAGCAAGCATGAGAAATTTTAACCCAAACCATAAAAGTTTGGCAAAGTTATAAGCAATTGAAATTAGGGAATTACAATGGGAAGTGTTAGATAACACTAAGTATAGGTGTTTCCACAAGCTCCACCTATAACATGTTAAAATACAATAGGATTTTCAAAGGATCCTAAAGACTTAGACAACCAACTCCCACTGAATTTTGATAGGATTTGGGCATCTAAATCCCTCATGCTTCTTTGAAAATTCCAGCCTTAATATACACATGTTCTTTACTGCTGAGTAAACTGACAGATTTTTCTTTTTAGACCTGCTACAATGAAAGCAGACAGTATGGCAATGATTTATTATCATTATTATTATTCACAGGAAAGGGGCATACAATAGAGTTCAGATTCCTGGATCTTTTCCTCCTTACATATAAAAAAAAGAAAAAATATGGTAGCAGAGGGAAAAGGTACTTTCTTTCTTTAATGTGTTTAAATTTTCCACTTTTGGTTACCTTAATGATAACTTGTACATGAGCTTTTTATAGATCAAATATCTAGTCCTTATACAAATGTCAACTCTAAATAAACTGCTTACAAGCTAATATTTCTTCTTTTCTTTTAAATTGACCTTTTAGTCTGGACAGATTAAAGTCAATCATTCTTACCCCTGGCCTAGGTATAGGTTTTTGTGGTTTCTTGGATCCCAGCTTTTTCATTGCATTGTAGTATTTCTTCTGTTCTTCTGTCATAAAAATGTCTTGACCTCCAAAGTAAGGAAATGAGATCAAAACTGGTTATAACCATATTTACATGAATAATCTTTCAAAACTTTATTCACATTCAAAAGAGAAAAGGGATTACAAGGAAAATAACTGTCTCTTATAATCTTATATTTTATTGTGGAGACGTTATAAATACATCCTCACTAGGAGATCAAAGGAGACATATTACTATCAGCTACTTTTTCATTGGCTCTCTGCAGAGTTAAATACTGACATGCATTAAAGGCATCAAGTAACAGAGTCTAATTAACTGTTAAGCTCATGAGGTTTTAGTTTCAGGTCCCAGTGTATCAAGACAAGGCACTAACATCCTGTCAATATTAGGTAGGCTATCAAATTCAAGCACTTCCACACAAATGAATGAGTAAAACGCCCAACCTCTTTCAGGGTCAAGGCACATTGAACAAGAAGTTTAGCCACCTTTTGGGCACAAAGGGGTGAAGCAATGGCTGTGGGGATTTGTAATGTTGCTATCGGGGCCAGTCCTCACTCTTCTGTAACCCATTCTGATGTGGGCCTGATTTTCTCAAACAGTGGGGATTTTTCTTTACAAGCAGTCATTTAATGTATATTATCTACTGCTTGCAATATTCTCATGCAGTTCTGGATATCTTTATTGTTTAATAAGGAAGGGAGAAAGGACAAGAGACAATTACTTACCACTATTTTTGTCAGTTTTACTCTTCCCTGCACCCTACTTCCCTCACCCTTCTTAAAACTAGACTTCCTTGTTTCCTCATATGTTGTACAATAATGCTTACAGATCTGGATGTTCCTACTGTAGGATGAAGGAAGAGAAGGACTCTGACACAAGCAATTATAGGTAAAGAGAGGAGACTCGCCAGAAACTGTAGTTCTTTGAGGAATACCTCTGCATATTCACAGTCATAGGATTCAAAGTACCTGCACCACGGTGATCCAGAACCTTCTGAAAAACTTTGCCACTGCATCCCCAATGTTCATGGCCCAAAGTTATGTAAGAGAGGTGTGACCCTCAATCACATCTGCTCACAGTCCAAGATGGATAGGAAACTGAGGAAGAGGGGAAGTTGAGTAGGGAGTTTGAATATTCAGAGACATCCCTCAAAGAACTACAGCTACTGGTAGCTACTCTTTTTGCCGCAGCACCCCCACGAACATGATACAGTTCTGCGGTGATCTGGAAGCCTACTTTCGCCGCCTCCGACTCAAAGAATACTTTCAAGATAACACTGAACAGTGCACTGATACACAGATACCCTCCCACCAACAACAAAGGAAGAACTCCACATGGACTCCTCCTGAGGGTCGAAATGACAGTCTGGACCTATACATAGAATGCTTCCGCCGACGTGCACAGGCAGAAATTGTGGAAAAACAACATCGCTTGCCTCATAACCTAAGTCGTGCAGAACGCAATGCCATCCACAGCCTCAGAAACAACCCTGACATTATAATCAAAGAGGCTGATAAAGGAGGTGCTGTTGTCATCATGAACAGGTCTGACTACCAGAAGGAGGCTGCCAGACAACTCTCCAATACCAAATTCTACAGGCCACTTTCCTCAGATCCCACTGAGGAATATACTAAGAAACTGCACTATCTACTCAGTACACTCCCTACACTAACACAGGAACAAATCAACACACGCTTAGAGCCCCGACCGGGGTTATTCTATCTACTACCCAAGATCCACAAACCTGGAAATCCTGGACGCCCCATCATCTCTGGAATTGGCACACTCACTGAAGGACTATCCGGATATGTGGACTCTCTGCTCAGACCCCATGCCACCAGCACGCCCAGCTATCTCCGTGACACCACTGATTTCCTGAGAAAACTACAATGCATTGGTAATCTCCCAGAAAACACGATCCTAGCCACCATGGATGTGGAGGCTCTCTACACTAACATCCCACACACAGATGGAATACAAGCTGTCAGGGACAGTATCCCTGATGATGACAGCACAACTTGTTGCTGAGCTCTGTGACTTTATCCTCACGCACAATTATTTCAAATTTGGTGACAATATATCCCTCCAGATCAGTGGCACCACCATGGGCACCTGCATGGCCCCACAATATGCCAACATTTTTCTGGCTGACCTGGAACAACGCTTCCTCAGCTCTCGTCCACTCACGCCCCTTCTCTACCTACGCTACATTGATGACATCTTCATCATCTGGACCCATGGGAAGGAGGGCTCTGGAAGAATTCCACCGCGATTTCAACAGCTTCCACCCCACCATCAACCTCAGCCTGGACCAATCTACATGGGAGGCCCACTTCCTAGACATCACAGTACAAATAAGTGATGGTCACGTTAACACCACCCTATACCGAAAACCCACCAACTGCTATGCCTACCTTCATGCCTCCAGCTTCCACCCCGGACACACCACACGATCCATCGTCTACAGCCAAGCGCTGAGGTACAACCGCACCTGCTCCAACCCCTCAGACAGAGACCAACACCTACAAGATCTTCACCAAGCATTCTCAAAACTACGATATCCACACAAGGAAATAAGGAAACAAATCAACAGAGCCAGACGTGTACCCAGAAGCCTCCTGCTACAAGACAAGCCCAAGAAAGAAACCAACAGAACTCCACTGGCCATCACCTACAGTCCTCAGCTTAAACCTCTCCAACGCATCATCAGTGATCTACAACCCATCCTGGACAATGATCCCTCGCTTTCACAGACCTTGGGAGGCAGGCCAGTCCTCGCCCACAGACAACCCGCCAACCTTAAGCATATTCTCACCAGCAACCACACACCGCACCATAACAACTCTAACTCAGGAACCAATCCATGCAACAAACCTCGATGCCAACTCTGCCCCCATATCTACACCAGCAACACCATCACAGGACCTAACCAGATCAGCTACAACATCACCGGTTCATTCACCTGCACGTCCACCAATGTTATATATGCCATCATGTGCCAGCAATGCCCCTCTGCTATGTACATTGGCCAAACTGGACAGTCACTACGTAAAAGGATAAATGGACACAAGTCAGATATCAGGAATGGCAATATACAAAAACCTGTAGGAGAACACTTCAACCTCCCTGGCCACACAATAGCAGATGTAAAGGTAGCCATCTTACAGCAAAAGAACTTCAGGACCAGACTCCAAAGAGAAACTGCTGAGCTTCAGTTCATTTGCAAATTTGACACCATCATATCAGGATTAAACAAAGAGTGTGAATGGCTAGCCAACTACAAAAGCAGTTTCTCCTTCCTTGGTGTTCACACCTCAACTGCTAGCAGAGGACCTCACCCTCCCTGATTGAACTAACCTCGTTATCTCCAGACTGATTCTTGCCTGCATATTTATACCTGCCTCTGGAAATTTCCATTACATGCGTCTGATGAAGTGGGTATTCACCCATGAAAGCTTATGCTCCAATATATCTGTTAGTCTTAAAGGTGCCACAGGACTCTCTGTTGCTAGCTACTGGTAAGTAATCTCTCTTTCTTCTTCAGGGAACCTGTGCATAATTCCACTCGCTGGCGGCTGGTAAGCTCAGTGTAGCTGAGATGACTGATGGGCTGAGGAATTCTCAAGTAAAAAAGCGATGGTAAAGCAGCTCTGCGAAACCTGGCATCAAACTGTGAAGCTAAATCTAGTACTGTAGTAATGTTGAGTGAATATATGTATTGAGTTCCAGCTGGCCACCTTTCAGATCTCCACTTCTGCCTGTTTCAGAGCAAGGGACTTGAATATATGTCTACCACACCCTCCAATGAGTGCCATAGGCACCATGCTATAGGCTATTTTGGCGTGGGCCTCTCTCAATCTCTCCTGTTGGAGCTGTTCCATTTGTATAAATAATTAAATAACACTGGGCAAGAGAGTGAGAAATAGACTCTATGGCCTGGTGATTAGGGCACTCATCTGGGATGTGGGACATGCAGAGACATGAACCTGGGGTGAGTTTCTCTCTAACCAGAAATTTAATCCTGGAACTGAGAAACCTTGATGAAAACACATTTAGCCAAAAAAATCCTGACCAGCTCGAGTTCTACTGCATCTAGGACCTACTTGTCCACTGTTATGTCCTTCCAGGCTGGAAGGAGGGAATGTGGTAGAGTTGGTTCTTTGCTCCTGACATACATATTACAATTGGGGAGAAAGAGGAGTGACAAGAAGGGTATCTCCCAAACAACAGAACCTTTGCCTCACAGTCTGTTTTTTGGGTGCCTGTTAGTGTTTGCATGCACTGCCACAGTCCCCCTCTAGCAGCAGAGAATGGTGTTGCATAGGACTTCACGTCTAACACCCCCTGTTGACCACTTCCTTGGCTATATGCTGGCCTGTCTCTGTCTGGGTCTTCCATGGCCCAGCTTTTCAGCCAGATCACCTCCTAAGTTCAGTCGCTTATGGATAACAAAAGTCCAACTGTAAATCCAAATAAATATCCAAACCAATTTCTTCTGCCCCTCTTGGGCTACGCTGAAGTTTTGTGCTCTTTGCCCTTACTCCTGGGCCCTGCTGAGTTCCTCTATGCTGTTTCCTCCCAGCAGGTTTCCCACTGCCTCCCCTCCATAAGGACTCTGTGCTCTTCCCTCAGAGATCTCCATGCTTCTTACAGGCTCTATCACAGGAACCTGTCCTACTCCCTGTGGTTTTCTCCATTCTGCCTTCAGCAGGTCTCCTCTTCCCTGGGTCTCCTTCCCCATGACTGAGTTCTCTTCCCTATATATATAGTTTTCCCTGATGGGTGGGCCTTTTGTCTGATGTCCATTGAAAGGGAAGAAATGGTCTTCAGGCATACAAATCCCAAAATGGGAGGCGGAATTAGCAGTAGGAAGGAATCAGGGTAACTGAATGAACCAAGTCTGCCTCTTCTGAGATTTCTTGGAAGAGGAGAAGACATCTGGGAAAGGAGCCCAAGGAAACAACATTGGTAAGGCAAAGACTATATCAGCAGGAGATTCTGATGGTGTCTTTGGCACCAGAGAGGAGAGGTTGAAGTTGGATCCAGAGGAGTCAATGCCCAATTGGTGCTCTTCCAAGATAAGTACTACTACTGCTTTTTTCTATGGTGCTTTCCCCTTAATGCTGGGGGATCTTTTTCAGCATACTTGCTCTTCCTCCTATATTTCCAGGGAACTAGAGAGAAAAAATGTGGCATCCGACACGAAATCAAAAAGTCAGTTCTGTTCAGTGAAGGCATTTCTTACGGCACTCCTGAAATGTCAACAGCACCCAGGATGTGGACAACATCAAGGTATCAGCACCAGAATTTTCCAGTGTCTTTCAGATATCGGTACTGGAGTGAAAACTATTTTCTGACTTAGGTAACAAAATACTGGCACTGGGACCCCAAGGTCTTTGAGGGCCTTGAAAAAGATGAGTCCTTCAATTGTGATTGTTCAGACCTGGAAGAGACTGACTGGAGCTGAAGATTGTGGTTTTAATGCCGTCAGCACTGAAGTGGTCCTCTTTTAACTCCTATGTCCTGTCTGGCTTCTATTTAGACATTGTAGTGGAGTCCTTATTAGGCAGAGACAAGATTGGCTTCAGGAGGCTAGTGGTGGAGAGGTTGGGAGTTGAAGACAGCCATTGTGGGCCATTCATGGTGTGCCAGCCAGAATCCACTGCTCTCTCTGACAGCCTTACTCAAAAGGCTTGAGGAATAAAAACCTATCAGACTTTACATCTCTTGGGAGGTGAGTTTCCTCCAGACAAAAGAGGTAGCATGTGCATGCATCATATTTCAGGAATATCCCTGAACTGCAGGCACACCTCTTGAAACTCTTCTTCAGGTCTGCCATTATCAGCACTGACCCAAGCAAAGTGAGGGAATGCACTGAGGTAAAATGAAATATTAGATTTTTAACTGAAAAGGGAATGATTTGGTAATATATATATTTAGCTAGCTAAGACTAACAGATACTAAGGGCTTATCTACACAAACAGTTATTGCGCAGTAAGCCGAAGTGTAAATCTACAGCACACTAGCATGCCATGCAATTAGGGTCCAGGTGGACCCTGCTACCATGCATTAAAAGTTCCCTACTGTACTGCAGTGCACACTAGGGAACTGTCAGTATGTGGTAGGAGGGTCCACATGGACATTTAGTGCACACACGCTAGTGTGCTGTAAATTCACACCCCAGCTTCCCACACACTAACTGTTCACATAGACAAAACTATAAGAAGGGTTTTTTAAAAAGAACATCCAACAGTCAGGCAGACCTGGCACAACAGTGAGATTCCTCACATCCATAACAGACCATGGTCAGAAAGGAATTGAGACAGGTGCAGCTCACATCTTCCTAATAATGGTCTAAGACACCAAAGGCAAGATTCACAGAGGAACTTAGGTGGGATGATGCTGAGTGTTGCCATGCATAACTTTTAGGTGCCTAGAAAATCACTGGAATTCACAAAGCCTGAGTTCAGCACCTAGGTTCTCTATACAACGAATGGGGAGAGAGAGGCACCTCAGAATGGGATTCACAAAAAGGCAGCATTGTTGGGCAGTTCCTCACCTAAAATAGCCAGTGGGAGATGCCAGGCTGAGGGGGCTTGTGCTAAGCCCTGCCTCTCTCTTGGAGATAGGTGCCTAAATTTGGGCTACAGGGAGGTACCTCCCTCTGCTTGGGATTCTCAGCTGCAAACCCTCTCTTTGTGTTAGGCACCTATGCCATTTGAGCAAGAAGCTGGGAGAGGAGAATGTCCCTCATAACTTTTAGCGCAGTGGTTAGGGTACTCAGCTGGGATGTGGGAGACCCCCAGTTCAAGTCCCCCTCCACTTGATGGGGAGAAGGGATTTGAACTGGGATTCTGATGTGTGGGGCTCCCACAGTCTGTCCCTTTCAACCTGTTATACTTTGGATAAATAATTAAAGAATCATTGGCCCAGAGAGAGAGAGAGAGAGAGAGAGAGAGAGAGAGCATGAGAATGACTCTGTAGCCTGGTGGTTAGAGCACTCACCAGGGAGGCAGAAGAGCTAGGATCCACTCCATCTGCTCCAAACATCTTTTAAAGATTATTTATCGAAAGTGGGATAGCTTGAAAAGGAGAGAATGAAGGAGCCCCACATCAGAGTATCCCAAAGCCCAGTGGTCTATGGCAGATCACAGTTCAAATCTCTTCTGCTGATCCCATATGTGGTGGGGAGGGGGAAGACTTGAACTGTGGGTCTGACATATCCCAGGTGACTAACCACCACTGGGCTAAAAGTTATAAGAGCGGTCCTCCCTTCCCCCTCTCCCCCCCATCATTTTGTGTAAGCCCACATATAGGGGCCTGATCCGGTAGGTGAGCTCTGAACACACTTACTGGATTGATCCCTGCAGGCAAGTTAGGTGCAGGAATGCCTATCTTCTCCTGGTTCATGCATTGTTCTGTGGCTTAGGCATCCAGACACCTGGCATGGGGCTGCAGTACACAACAACATAGGGGCCTAGAGAACTTTTACTGCAAAAATCCAAGCAAGTTTAGGTGCCTACAAGTTTGGCAGCAGCTGAGCAGGTTTTGTGAATCCGAGTGGGGCCTGGTGCTGGGATTTATGCATTAAAGTGGCAGTTAGGTGCCTATGTCATTCTGTGAATCTATCCCCAAGTGTTCAGTGCTGTCATGCCTTTCTAGAAGGTTCAGGATCACTGAGGCATTAGTGGAAGTATGCAGAGATGCCACAAAGAAGTAATGTACTGTGTTTTGCATGAACTGATAGCTCAAAATAGCCCAAAAGATTATCTTTGCACTTTTATAATAATCACCTTCAGATTGAGAAGGGCCAGAATTTTCAGCCAAAAAGGAAGAAAAAACCCCCCAGAGAAAATACTAAGTGCTTGCCTAGAGTGGCCTAGAATAAATGGTGCAACCACATAAAGAGTTTGTAGGAAGTGGCCAGGAGTGAGAAGGCATTAGTCCTCCACTTACATTGAAAGGAATATCCACAGGACACTAAATAACTTGGGGACGGGGGGAAGGGAAAGGATGTGTTCCACTCATCACCTGGACTACTATGAAGCTATAGCATACTGTATCTTGTACTGTATCTTTTATGTAATAATGCTTTTCAATTGTTTCAATCAGAATAAATGCTTGGGACAATCATTCCACATTTTTTATGACTTCAAAAAAGCAATGTCTTATATTGTCTTTAGGACAGAGAGGAGACACTTTAATACTTATCTTCTTTTTTTGCTGGTTGAAGTTATCAATGATAACACCAATAAACAAATTCAGGGTGAAAAAAGATCCAAAAATGATAAAGATGACAAAATAAAGATACATGTATAGGTTGTCTTCATATTTAGGTTGATCCAGTACCTACAAAACAAGTTTTGCAAAAAATAAAAAAAATAAAAAAAAATCAGCACTAATATTCCATGTCAACAATTCATTGAAAACTCACAACACAGAGATCCAAAATACTTCTGCCCTGGGATAGTACCTTAGCACTCTTATTATTTAATATATTTTTGCCCTGCAGCTATTGAAATCAATGGGAGTTTTGCTATCAGTTTACAATAATTCATATAAGAACATAAGAACGGCCGTACCGGGTCAGACCAAAGGTCCATCTAGCCCAGTATCCTGTCTACCGACAGTGGCCAATGCCAGGTGCCCCAGAGGGATTGAACCTAACAGGCAATGGTCAAGTGATCTCTTTCCTGCCATCCATCTCCACCCTCTGACAAACAGAGGCTAGGGACACCATTCCTTACCCATCCTGGCTAATAGCCATTAATGGACTTAACCACCATGAATTTATCCAGTTCTCTTTTAAACGCTGTTATAGTCCTAGCCTTCACAACCTCCTCAGGTAAGGAGTTCCACAAGTTGACTGTGCGCTGCGTGAAGAAGAACTTCCTTTTATTTGTTTTAAACCTGCTGCCTATTAATTTCATTTGGTGACCCCTAGTTCTTGTATTATGGGAATAAGTAAATAACTTTTCCTTATCCACTTTCTCCACATCACTCATGATTTTATATACCTCTATCATATCCCCCCTTAGTCTCCTCTTTTCCAAGCTGAAGAGTCCTAGCCTCTTTAATCTCTCCTCATATGGGACCCGTTCCAAACCCCTAATCATTTTAGTTGCCCTTTTCTGAACCTTTTCTAGTGCCAGTATATCTTTTTTGAGATGAGGAGACCACATCTGTACACAGTATTCGAGATGTGGGCGTACCATCGATTTATATAAGGGCAATAATATATTCTCAGTCTTATTCTCTATCCCCTTTTTAATGATTCCTAACATCCTGTTTGCTTTTTTGACCGCCTCTGCACACTGCGTGGACATCTTCAGAGAACTATCCACGATGACTCCAAGATCTTTTTCCTGATTCGTTGTAGCTAAATTAGCCCCCATCATATTGTATGTATAGTTGGGGTTATTTTTTCCAATGTGCATTACTTTACATTTATCCACATTAAATTTCATTTGCCATTTTGTTGCCCAATCACTTAGTTTTGTGAGATCTTTTTGAAGTTCTTCACAGTCTGCTTTGGTCTTAACTATCTTGAGCAGTTTAGTATCATCTGCAAACTTTGCCACCTCACTGTTTACCCCTTTCTCCAGATCATTTATGAATAAGTTGAATAGGATTGGTCCGAGGACTGACCCTTGGGGAACACCACTAGTTACCCCTCTCCATTCTGAGAATTTACCATTAATTCCTACCCTTTGTTCCCTGTCTTTTAACCAGTTCTCAATCCATGAAAGGACCTTCCCTTTTATCCCATGACAGCTTAATTTACGTAAGAGCCTTTGGTGAGGGACCTTGTCAAAGGCTTTCTGGAAATCTAAGTACACTATGTCCACTGGATCCCCCTTGTCCACATGTTTGTTGACCCCTTCAAAGAACTCTAATAGATTAGTAATCTAATAGATATAGCAGAATTTTTGCCATGCTCACTCACTCATTTTTGTTAAACTTAGAACTCAGAGTCTATACAAGGAAAAGAAGACTTTAGAACATATATTGTACTTACAGCTCTTGAATCAACAGCTGCATACATAATATCCATCCATCCTTTAAATGTAGCCTGTAAATGAGACACATGTTTGATATCTGTGTAAAAATATGGGTTCATGAAAATAGCTAGAGTCCAACATTTTATATAACTGTTTTCATCAACTGAATACAGTACCAGGAATCTTTATATCACATTTAAATCATTGGTCTAATATAAGATTTATAGTTCAAGTTAATCTCTTGGCTTTCTTCAGAACTGCTTATCAAATACACTACTGTGTATCCCACCATTATATCTGTATATGAGCAGTGGCATAGTAAGCAATTAGTATAACCATGAAATCATCTATTTATCATTCCTAATCATCTACTGCAAATTATAGTGTACGGTATCCATTTTAATGGAATAAATACTCAGCAAATTCAGATGAGCAGATATAATGGCTACATACAACTGAGAAATACTAAGAAATAGCCTTCTTCTGTGACTCAGTTGCCACCATCAAGGACCAATGAATAGTCCCTCATTATCATGTCAGTCAGGAAAGTGGCAACCAGTAGAAACCAAGCATGTTTAAGCCCTCCAACAAGGTAAGTCTTTCCCTAACTCTCATTCCCAGTTTGATTCCTGCTTTGTCAATGATCAAAATTGTTCTCTCTGGTTTAGTGATTTTGTTTTTACTATAGTTATATTTTAGCATATATTAAAACATGTTAGGTCTCTCATATATGTTCTTTTCTGGGAAGCTACTGGAAGAAGAGAATATTGAACAGAAGATATGCACTATATGTGGCAAAGACTAAAGATGCACCATCTGTGGTAGCATTCTACGGACTTCTACAGCTGCTTCCTTCTGAGCATAAACCCTAACAGAGAGATGAAGACAGTAAGAGGAAGGACATCTCCAAGTAAAAATCAAATTACTGAGATTTAATCCAAACACGCCTAGAGAAGAAATGGAGGATTCAAGTAGTTCTGTAGTCCTTTTATGTCACCCATCATCATCTGCCGAAAAAAAAATGCAGGCACAGATCCCAGCCCAGAATAGGGAACCCCCTCTTTCATGATTATTGCTACCTCATTAGTTTCTTGACACCTAGTTAGTAGTGGGGTTATTGGAAAAACAAACTCTGCCCATGGAGCATATAAAGTGCAATACAGTTAGCAGCATCAGGAAATAGACCAATCAAAAGTGACTAAAGTACTGAAGAGACAAAGTGGGACCATTCATGATTAAAACAAAAAACAGTCCTGAAGTAGCAGAGTTTTTAGACATGTAGGGTTGCCCTCAGGTGTATGTCCGGGAGGAGCAAGTTTTATACCTTAGGGGCCACCACAGTAAAGATTAGATCATGCTGACAATTTATGGCATAATGGTAAAACCCCTAAAAGATCGTGTTAGAGTGCAGGTACCCATGAACATGACTGAAGTCTCAGAAATGGGCAGAGATTTTGAAGCCAACATAACCATTTGAAAATCAGATCTGTCATCTTACACACTGGTGGAAAAATGCAGTGTGTCCATAATATGATCCTGTGACGGGTTGGATTACAGAAACCCACTTGGGAGCTGCCAGCTGATGTGCCAAGGCCACCTCTGTTTCTATTCTCCCTGCTAGCTTAGTGTTTTCAGCACTCTGTCTTGTTGAAGCCAGACACACCCATCTGCTCCAGACACAGACCCAGAGTTTGAATAACCAGCTGCAGGTTTACCTGAGAACAGCTCACAGAAGTCTGCTTGCCCTTAGCACTCAGATGCCCAATTCCCAATGGGGTCTAAACCCAAATAAATCCGTTTTACCCTGTATAAGCTTTATACAGGGTAAACTCATAAATTGTTCGCCCTCTATAACACTGATAGAGAGATATGCACAGCTGTTTGCTCCCCCAGGTATTAATACATACTCTGAGTTAATTAATAAGTAGAAAGTGATTTTATTAAATACAGATAGTAGGATTTAAGTGATTTCAAGTAGTAACAGACAGAACAAAATAAGTTACCAAGCAAAATAAAATAAAATACGCAAATCTATGTCTAATCAAACACTGAATACAGATAATCTCACCCTCAGAGATGCTTCAGTAAGTTTCTTCTCAGACTGGACACCTTCCAGGCCTGGGCACAATTCTTTCCCCTGGTACAGCTCTTGTTCCAGCTCAGGTGATAGCTAGGGGATTTTTCATGATGGCTTCTCCCCCCTCTGTTCTCTTCCACCCCTTTATATATCTTTTGCATAAGGCGGGAATCCTTTGTCCCTCTGGGTTCCCCCACCCCTCACTGGAAAAGCACCAGGTTAAAGATGGATTCCAGTTCAGGTGACATGATCACATGTCACTGCAAGGCTGCATTACTCACTTGCCAGCACACACATATACAGGAAGACTCACAGGTAAATACAGCCATCTGCAGACAATGGCTCTGGTTAATGGGAGTCATCAAGATTCCAAACCACCATCAATGGCCCACACTTTGCATAATTACAATAGGCCCTCAGAGTTATATTTTATATTTCTAGTTTTAGATACAAGAGTGATACATTTATACAAATAGGATGATCACTCTCAGTAGATTATAAGCTTTGTGATGATACCTTTTGCATGAAGCATATTTCAGTTACATTAAACTCACTTATCATGTTTTTATAAAACTATTCCAATTACATTATATTCACTTATCATGTTTTTACAAAATCATATAGACTGCACAACGTCACAGATCCCATCTGCTCAATCTGTTAAGCAGGCATACTTTTGAATTATGTACATGCTGGAAGTGGTGGAGGAGCCCTTCTGGACGGTGTGTTTTATTTTCTCTGATCCAGACACACACCACCTGAATCCTCATAAATGGTCTCCCAGACAGACTGGAATTATTTTTAATTATGTATGCATTTATATTATAATGAATATATTCATATTAACATAGATTAACTGGGAGAAGAGAAAATGGTTAATTTTAAAATATTAAAATTAACCCTCTTATCCTCCTAACCCCCAATAAACAGATACAAAGAAAAAGAAAAAATGCAGATCTCCAACCACATCTGAGACAAGGGGAAAGAACTGAGGAACTCTCAAAGCCCATATAGTTAATTATAATTACATAAAAGAGCAACTTAAAAAAGAGAGGATGTGTAGCAGCTTCAAGGGGTGAGGATGGAGAAGCGCTAACTATTAAATGCTACTTAACTGTAGTATCTTTAAAAAGAGTTGAAATAGAATCTGTATTCACTACACTAACACAATTTCACAAAGTCATATATAGAACATTAGTGCTCCCAACAAGTGAAGAAAAAAACCCAGAAAAAAATCAGAATTCCCGAGTAAAAAAATTAGGGAGAATGGGTTATGAACTGATACCTCACTGGAATCCAATATGCTCCCTCACTTAGTGGTTGGTTTCCTTTTGAATCCCTCAAGTGAGTCATCAGGAAACAATTAATACAATCATCATTGCAAAAAAATATGTATGTTAATTGATATTATGGGGTGAACAAACCTCCTCCATCATTTCCCAAACTGGAAAGTTCACTTCAGTTACAGAAATCTTTTTCTTCAAGTCTGTGTTGCTCTGGAATAGTAGAATACACGTAGAGGAAATTCAGCACTAGGGTGCTGAAGTTAGTAAATAGATACAGCTCCTACTGAGGTCGATGCCAGCTTATGTTAGACTTGAATTTGGCCTATAACGTTTTCCTCAAGAGAAGTCAAGCTTTGCTTACATATTTCCAAAATTACTGTCTTTATCCCTACTGAATAAAATAAGAGTACAGGAGTCCAGAATCTTATCTCAGTTACACTGATGTAACCTGGCGTAGCTCCAATGATTTCTCATTCACACTGATTTAAATCTGGAATAACTCCACTGATTTCAAAGTGGTTACTTTAGATTACACGAGTGTAGCTGAGATCAGAATCTGACCCAAACCATTCTGGCCAAAGAACCCAGATAAGCCTATAGGTAAGTATAAATTTGAATGGAATTAAAAAAACCCTCAAAAACAAACAAAAACAAAAACCCAACCCAACTTACTGTCAGCAATAGTGGATCAAATTTTTAGTGAAAATTGTAAGATTGCACTGGTGTTATGCCATTCTATTCCTTTACTAAAGCCAAGCAACCAGAGATGATTTTTAGGAACATTTTCAAGTGTCTATTTTTGGGCAGAACAATATATTGCTTTTAATTAATATCCTGTTGGTGCTTTATAGCTGTCCACATCTGCCTGGTAGAACTGCATTTTATCATCCACACTTTTTACCCCACATTTCAAAATTTCTGTTTTCTCCTCCTTTTTATCTACCTTGAAGCAAAAGAATCAATTCAGTATTTACCCTAATGGCTTGCAAAATTTTGACCAGAGAAGTGTCTCTTACCCCCAGGAGATTTACTTACCAGAGGAAATCCAAAATATTAGATTTCAGGTTTATACTTGTTACAAGAGAGTCATGCCACATAGGAGATACCAGCAGATGCCCTTTATTTTCTCCCAACACCTCCCTCTCCTTCTCCACTTACAGCTGCATTAGAATTGGGAAGAAGGAGTTTCTCCAGCTTTGTCACTTCTCTTCAGGGATATAGAAAATCTTCACACAAGTTTAGACATCCTTCCCCCCTCCCCGCACAAATCTCCTCAAAAAAAACAAGTCGTCCGCAGATTCACACAAACCAAAACCAGCTGTATTGGACCATAAAATGGAAAGTTTTGAACTAGTGGCATCTTCGGAGCCTACATAGAATGAACATTTAAATGTCACGTAAAAAGATACAAACCCAAACTACAAATGTATTCTGGACATTTTGCTTAGTCTCTGATCACCAATGTCTTTATTGATATTTTCCAGGATTCTGTAAAACTGTTGGCACATGGCTGAAATTGTTTTGTCAGTTTATGCTCGGATCATGTTGTCATGATTTTCTTCACAAACATAAAGGCTCTGGGCTCACTTTTTTTTTTTTTTTTTAAATAAAAGCTCAGACTCTGGAAAACTAGGTGACAGCTTTAAAAAAAGAGTATGAAGTTGCCATCTTGATGTGATTCTGTCAAATTAAAGCCCTGAACTGTAGACTCATTTTCTTGGCTTCAGCCAAGAATTAGGCTGCTGGATCATTTGAGGCATAGGATATTTCTTCACTGCCGAAAAAGCTGTGAAAACACAGCCATAGAGTGCCATAGCCCTCCTCATGCATTAGGGATACTCCCCTGGATTCTAATTTTGTTAAGAAAACTCCACAAATTAGTTGATGTGGGGACTCAAGGGGACAGATTTGATAGATAAGGCTATCTAATGGCCTTCCTTCTGCTTCACCTACTTCTCTGTGTACTGAGGAAATGCTTCTCAGATCACACCAGTCTGCACTGGTGGCAGCTGAATCACTGAAAAGGGAATTTCTTATTTGAGAATTCTTTTCTGTGACTTAGTTACACCAATGCAGACTCCTGCCCTTTAGTAACAATAACATTAAACGTACCCATGTGGTGTAATACCATTCCAAGTTACAACTCTGAAAATTCTCAAACCAATAATGAGAAAGAGGGAGGGAGGAAGGGAGAAGGAATCATCCTGCTGGAAAGCATGGAAATCCTTGGTTCCTACTAATTAGCATCTGCCTATATGATACGACAGAGAAATATTAGCCATCGGTGCACTGGTATTACTGAGTCACAGACAAAAATTACCAGGTAAGAATTGCTCTTTTAGTGACAAAAAATGGGAAAAAAATTGCTTTTTACTATTACATATAAGCAATAAGAGGTATATAAAGAGAAATCACTTACTACTTGAAGTAAAGAAAGATACCCAAATCCTACATTATCAAAGTTTACTTTCACGTTTTTCCATCGGGCAGTTTCATTGTTTTTTATGAGTTCCTCGCACTGACTAAAATTGTTGATTCTGTCGATGTCAAACCTTTCATCAGATGTGGTGTTAACACAGTAGTAGAACTTCCCAGCAAACAGATTTACTCCCATGATGCTGAAAATTAGCCAGAATATGAGACAAACGAGAAGCACGTTCATGATGGATGGAATTGCTCCTAAAAGGGCATTCACAACCACCTAGTACACAAATACAGGGGGGAAAAAGAAGAGTGTAAGAGTACTTACAACAGTAAAATAGTTACATTGTTTTACCAATGCTTAATCAATCTAAATTTTTATTAAAAAGCTAATACTAAAAATGTTAATGCAATATGTTAATGACAATAGTATTACTCTATTCTTTTAAATATTTAAAGTTACCCAGAAGAACAAAAAAAAATTGAGAAAAACTAAAATATCTAAATGAAGAACAAAATAGAAACCTGGTGGTAGTAAGATGAAGTCTTACATTGATGTGCTCTATAAAAAAAGAGAGATAAATGTTAAATATAAATACAGAAAATTAAAATAATCTAAAGATGCAATAAATTATAGTGTGCAAACTTAAAAATGATTGGTGGCATGTAGATTTGTTAAATATGCCTGTGAAATTAAAACTGAAAACACAATGCCCAAAATTTAAAAACCAAGAACTACATTAAAAGGATTATTCAAGATTTATATAATATCTTTATTGACTTATAGATCCATGCATTATTATTACAAAGATTAATTTCTTTGCATAGATAAGCAAGACAGTTTTGCAATATGTGTTTATTTGAATCAACATAGTTTATTTCAAGCTCCAGTCTTGTTTCATTTATTGAGTTTAATTCAGTAAACTTATTTTAAATGAAACAATTTTTAAAAATCAGTGAATGAACAATTCCAAAATCTAGAGGGAAGTTGATAAAAGAAGAGATCAAAACAGCAAATGCAAAAGAGCACAGAGCTCTTTGAATAGACTAAACAGGGATTAAATTGACTATTAAAATACCTTTAAAAAAATATCTTCCAAAATAATGCAGGGTTTTAGTTATCAATGAAAAGCTAGATTTCTATCCTGCAGAGCAGTTGCTGGTTGGGGGGAAAGGGGGACTTCCTTTGGGAGGAATACATTTGATTTACCACATGAAGTATTATTAATTGCTTACAGTAGGTCTTGTATATTGTAGCAATCCTTAACAAATCATCCAGCAGGTTATCATCCAGAAAATTTGTCCTAGGCTTAGTCTACATGACAAAGTTTTACCAGCATAGCTATTTCGGTTAGGAGTGTGAAAAAAATCATACCCCCTAGATGACAAAGCTATGCCAGCAAAAGCCCTGCTGTAGATGCAGTTACACACCTCTACCCCAATATAACGCTGTCCTCGGGAGCCAAAAAATCTTACCGCGTTACAGGTGAAACCGCGTTATATCGAACTTGCTTTGATCCACCGGAGTGCGCAGCCCTCCCACCCCCCTTGGAGTGCTGCTTTACCGCATTATATCCAAATTCATGTTATATTGGGTCGCATTATATCGGGGTAGAGGTGTACCAGCAAAAGAGTACTTTGGCAGGATAGCTAATGTTGTTCAGGGAGGTGGTTTAAATATACCAGCAAAAGAACTCCTTTGTCAGTATAAGCTGTGTCTCCACTAGGGGACTTTGACAGCATACCTACACCGGTATAGCTATGCGGGCAAAGCATTAGTGGTGTACACACATCCCTAATCACCACCAGCATGTGATGTAGTAGGACAGGGGGAAACTGATGACTGGCTCCTTCCCCTTCTCCTCCTTTGAAGCTCCGAAGCTCCACAGATGAGAGAACTCTCTCCCTCTTGAGGATGAAGTCCTGCAGGGCTTTAAAGACACAGCACTAATCATCTGTGATTTTTAACTCACCCAGTGAGTAGATTTTGCTGGGTGATACCCTTGATTTATCTAAGCAATATCAAGATCACACAGGGTTTTCTTTCATTAATTTACAGCTTCTTGCCTACGCTATTCCCTGGAGGTAAGATGTCACAATAATAATCTACAGTAGAAACATGAGGTTGGTTTTTCTAATATACAGTAAATAACTCATGTGCCTTGTCAAAGCTACAAAAAAATTGTGGGGAGTGTGCTTGGCTAAACAGCAGAGCAATCACTTCTCCCCTAGGTCTCTGATACTAAATCTACCAATTTATTGTTTATTTGTGATTTGTTTTCAACTCTGGTTTTGCCTCAGCACAGAATACTATATGGGACCTTGTAAGGAGCAGTTGAATCTTAATATATTAAACAAAATTTAATATATGGGCCTGATTCTCAGTGATGCCATTCTTGCAGTGGGGTGGGAATGGAATAGGCTGAGGAGGTAGTTTTAGCTGGCTTTAATCTACCTTTGCACTTCCTGTTTTCTGCTCCATGCAGGGGCCTTCCCAGCCCTCTGTGTAGGTAAGAGCAATCTCAGGGCTGCTCAAACTTACTCTCTGTTTCTCAGAGACCCCTATGAGTCCTGGGAAGCACAGTATAGCCATAGTACAGTACACTCCAGCTACACCCCTGCCAAGCCCCCAGTATGACCCCCTATGCCACAGCCTAGGATCAAGACCAGTATAGAGCCCTTACATCAACTTTACACTAGCTGGGCAGGCCCCTGCACACTGGCTATTCTCAGGGGTCTTTTCTGCCTGCTTTAAGGACTCTTTCCATTGACAGCGTGGCATAAAGAGGCATTAATGAAACTGAGAATCCACCCAAATACTCAATCAAAAGTTTAATTTTTAAAAGAGGAATGAATTTCTTCCTTAGTGGCTTCTACTCTTATTGGTAGCTTTAAGGGAAGTATGCTTGTGTTCTTAAGATTTCTATAATAGAAAATAAGAAGTTTCTACAAAAATGTCTGTATAGTCCAATCAATATTTCCATTTAGTAAAAAGGCTGAAGTGGTGACAGTGAGGTTCTGGACACTGGAAAGGGCTGTAGGAGACAAGGATTTATTTATCCCATTCAGTAAGAAATGTAAATCTCTTGCTAACTAGGTTGATGAGATTGAGAATAAAATGAAAATTAGAAATGTGTGGACTGTTGGAATTCATTTCAAGACTGAGCTGGTCTATGTCACTGTTTATCGCTACATGCTTATCTGAAATTCTAGGTCAGTTGGTGCCTTTGACTTTATTTCTGAATGCAGAATCTCCAGGACATGTTATATTGATCTTTACTCCTCCCTTTAAAATTTTATCTTTGTGTAGAAATCTGAAAACAGAGATATCAAGAGAGGAAGGTGGGGGTTATCTGCATGTCCTATATAAATTAGAAAGAATTGTTTTGTTTTATGAATGTAGTGGTTGTCTCAGGTACTGGATTAACAACAGATCCAGCACAGGCACCAGAATATTAACAACAACAACAATTATTGTTATAAATAAAGAAATAATTATTGTTGAAGGAAATTGCTGTTCAGGTATCTCACATCTTCAATTGAGAGGGCAATCCAGTCTCTCTATTCAGACTGCTAAAAAGTAAGACACTTGTTCTTGGAATTAGAACTAAATGGATTCCACCAACTCATTTCATATAGGTCACTGAATAACCATCAAATGGTAACAATTTTTGGTCACTACTGACCTGGATGTGAACTGGTGACCTAGAGATGAAAGGCTCTGTATCCTACTACCAACCCCTTGAGCTATCCAGGCCCCCTGGAAATATTTTTAAGAAAAGAAGAAAAGAAAATTAAACCTTTTAAATGAAGAAAATTAAACCTTTTGGCACCAGTAATGAGCCTTTGCCCTATCCTGCAAAGCTGTCAGACTGGATTCTTCATGTTGCTCCTATGCTTCTGGATCCACTTTTTAATTGCACCTTGTAAAGAGTTCTTTCACATATGCTATGGTAGTAACATGTAGCATTGGAAACCAATGTTCTTAAATTGTGTCAGGAATGACTGAAATATACTAATATGAGGAGAATCTGGCCAGTGTCTTACACAACTCATTCTATGTTAATATGCATATGCACTACATGTTTTTGGTAGGAGGGCTGTAAAGTTTTAGATTTGCAGCCAAGAATTTATGAATGTCTTATGTGTAATTTGTGGACACTCCTACAACAGTCACTGCAAATGTAATGAAAACATAAGTTAAAAAGAGAAGTGAATATAGTGGAAGCTTCAAGTAACATTTCTTCATCACTTGAACAATTTAACAGAAAAAATAAATTGTCAACCTCTTCTTCTGAGGTACATTTTGCAATGTGTTAACAGTTTTGAAAAGTATACCTCCTATTAATGCTCTCTCTTCATAACTAAATCAGACATCACACAGTTATAAAAGATGTTTCTGTTTAAACAAGGGGCTGTCTTACAAGGGCTTCAGCTTTGAGCTGGAGGGGACCATTGCAACACCTAAGGGAGATAGGACCCATAGAACCAGTATCTACAGAAGGGAATTTCCTACTTTATATTCCATATGCTTTGCCCTTTATAAGCAAACAGAAGGCAATTCTGGACATCAAGTCTGTAAGTAGATGTATGAGGAACAGCATATTTAAAGTGCAAATTCTGGAATCACTAGCCTGAAAGAGCTCTTCATATCACAAGACAACACAGAAAGCTTTTGAAGATCTACTGCCAAGACAACTTAGAACCAAATTCTTACTTTTCCTGTTTTTGAACCAATCAGAAGGATTAGGGATATACTTTCTATTGATAAAGGTTGATTTACTGGTATTAACATTATGAAGAACGATATCACAGATGACTGCCTTTTCAACAGAACACTGCTGAATTTTTCAGCAGAATTAATTTCAAAGGTGATTTTAGCTCCATGCAGTATATGAGATCATAACATTCATAAAATCATATAAATGTAGGGCTGGAAGGGACTCAAAAGGTCATCTAGTCTAACCCCCTGCACTGAGGCAGGACCAAGTATACCATTCTTCTGCTTAAATCTATTTTAGGAGAAAGAAGTTCCTTGGAATAATTTGGAAGTGTTGTAGAGAGCCCCATAAAAGTCTATTTTAAAAGTATTGCAGAATTTAGGAAGTCTTCTTCATTGTTTATAATAAATTCATCCCATGGACTTAGTTATTATAATAATAATTTTAGAAAACAAAAATTATGCCAGGCATTTTACAAATTCAATTGAAAAGAAATAGTTTCCTGCCTCAACGAAATTACAATCTAATTTTAATTGTGATGAGTAAGAACAATAAACAGGAGGGAGGAGAAGGATGAGGAAGGATGAGGGTTATAACAATAACATCATGTAATTACTCAGTTAAGGGGCATTATGTTGGTAGCTCTATTAAAAGGGTTTTGTTTTTCATTTAAAGCTAATAAATTAATCACTCGCTTCTTGTGGGCATATCCATTAATTTTATCAAAGTTACACCCAGTATGAATTTGAGCTAAGTAGTCTCGGGTAAGGGGGGGGGGGGAGAAAAAACAACAGCAAGAAGAGATGAGAAGCAGTTGGGAAGCCTACAAGTTCAAAATGGAACCATTCCAGCTCATTCAGCTCAGACAATGGTATTATCATACACAATTATAAGAAACACATCCACTGAGAAAACTAGTGTACTATCACTCTTTGACTAAACACTACAAGTTAAACATTCGCAATAGACAAGCACCTTTTGGACTAGTGATGCTGCAAGCTGTAACAGAATGCCAACTTTTTTTAAGGTTTCCCTAATAATAAATTCAAAAAAGGTTGTACAAAAATAATATTTTTGTCTGTTTTGTACCTCTTGATTCTCATTTCTCACATCTGAAAATTATCAGACTGGCTTTTCCTGAAGAAAATTAATCTTTTTCTTTAAAGAAACCATCAGTGTTCTAGGTCTCATGCTCCCAATGGGAAACAGGATGGAAGTATCCTAGCTCAAAGCTTTCTGAGGAAGTATTAATTCCCATGTGATAACCAATAACCACCACTTGGTCAGGCCCCACTATCTGTTCCTGCTCTATTCCCTAGAGCTGTCCAGCCAGCTCTTTCTTGAGTGTAGGTAGGCAAGGTGCTCCCATTTGGAGCTGTATCTGGGTTTCTAACACCACAGCTCGGGTTCCACCTTTCATACTGTACTATCAAAGTAATGGATATTCTTTGCTGATGTCCCTACCTTCCAATCGGCCTCTAGTAAACTCAATATGATTTACTGTGGTCTACATGTCCTTTGATTCTCCAGGCTATGTGCCCCTCTTGCTGGCTCTCTTCAGATGACACATTGCCTCTGCACAAGGACCAAAAGTAATAGTCTCCATGAGACAGCCATCTATCCTCCAATACACTCCTGCCAAAAATATTACTCTGAGGAGCTCTGTATTGAATCTTCTGGTAATTTGCATATTTGAACAAGGATTTGGCGACTAAGTGTGGCAGTGTGTACTGACTGAATTAATCTAGTCAGTCATCTGGGTTCCTGACAGAGGAACTAACTTTGGCACACTGTGCGTGGTCCCATTGCTGATGAAAGTCAGTAATCTTGGTAGGTGGAGCTAGCCTCAGCGCCCCTTACTGATGCAGAGAGTGCGGCCAATGATGACATCTGCTCTGGTACCCCTGAATCTCCTGGCACTCCATCAATCATAGAATCGTGGGACTGGAAGGGACCTCGAGAGGTCATCTAGTCGAGTCCCCTGCACTCATCAGGACTAAGTATTATCTAGACCACCCCTGATAGGTATTTGTCTAACCTGCTCTTAAAAATCTTCAATGATGGAGATTCTATAACTTCACTGGCAATTTATTCCAGTGCTTAACCACCCTGACAGTTAGGAAGTTTTTCCTAATGTCCAACCTAAACCTCCCTTGCTGCAATACCCCATAATGAGTTGTTTGAATGGGATCAAGGGATTGTCAGGATACCAACATGGGCAGTCAGGGCCAAGGGTCAGATCAGGGGCAAACCTGAAGCTGGGAGTAGTGGAGGAGTTTGTAGTCAGGTTCCAGGCCAGGGTCGATACCAAAGGTCAGAGTCTGAGTCAGATTTCAGGGTCCAGGTCAGGAGGTAAAATGCAAGTCAAGCCAAGGTTGAAGCCAGGAGTTCAGGAGCAGGGAGCAGAAATGGTCATGGCAGCTACAGAATATCCACATGGTTGCCTGGACACTTCCTGGAATGTCCCCTTGGGTTTATATGTGGGGAGCTAATCAAGACCCATGATGCTTCTGCCTGTTAGACTCCATGAGCATGATCTGTGTCCACAGCAGGTCGTAGGGCTTGGAAAAGAGATGACTAAGTGGGGATATGATAGAGGTCATATAGATAGATAAAATCAAGTCTGGCGTGGAGTAAATAAGTAAATAAGGAAGTGTTCTTTACTCCTTCTCATAACACAAGAACTAGGGGTCACCAAATGAAATTAATAGGCAACAGGTTTAAAATAAACAAAAGGCAGTCAACCTGTGGATCTCTTTGCCAGAGGATGTTCTGAAGGCCAAGACTAACAGGATTCAAAAAAGAACTAGATAAGTTCATGGAGCGTAGGTCCATCAATGCCTATTAGCTAGAATGGGCAGGGATGCAAAACCATGCAAAACCAGAGCCTTGTAGCAAGTTTGCCACTACAAACAACTTCCCATCATCTTTCTGTTGAAGGGAAACTTTGGGCATTTTACTCCCGATAGTTCCTGATCACGTTGATATATGGGACTTGAAGCATTATTGGGTGGAGAGATTTCTGAAAACCAACTCTTGTAACCCCAGAATTTCCCTCTGCCCTTAAGAATGCTCCAGGATGATATATAGCACAAAATCTAATTCCTCATGGCAAAGTCAAATCAGTGCCATCAGGCAAAAGAAGGAAGGAGTTTTATTACAGACCCTTCCTACTGCCTAGAAAATCAGATGGGCTTTGGTAACCACATGCACATAAGGATACTTCCCCTGCATCAAAGGTAACTCAGATGTAATATGAGAACAGCACTGCAATACTAATTTTGTATCTTTCTTTTTTGAGCTGGAATCAACCAGAGTTACTTGGCAGTGGTTGTGTCCTACCTATATAGGTTAGTAGTGCACATATTCTGCTTTTTGGACAATTGGTTGACCAAAGACAGCACAATAAAACTGGCCTAAGAATCAGTTGTGTTGCCATAGGGGTGCTGGAATTACAGCACTGGAATTCAAAATAAACTACACAAAACTCTATTTTGTCCCCTACAGACAAATGGAGTACAAGGGAGCCCTGGTGGATTCAGTTCAAAGCCTTCCTGCCCCAAGACAGGATCCAGGGCATCATACTTCTAGCAGAAATAATTTTTCAGTGTCAGTGGTGACTGCTTGGCCCATGCTATCAATTCTGAATCTCATAGATGTAAACTGTATTTATAGGACCCATAGCAAGTCTCCACACAAAACCCCTTCAATAGACCCAGATATCTCAACAGAAGCAAGCATCAAAGGAACTCCAACTTTACATCTAGGTAATGGATGATATCCAGGCCTCTGTGTCCTTATTGCAAGCCAGAGACAATCTTCAACAGTACTTCTAAATTACACCAGCACTAGCTGAAGTTACCATGGATGGGAATGGGAAGCCCACATAGAAGAAGTTCACAATCAGGACATTTAGTATCTCAGGAACAATAGCTACACAAAAATGTTCTGGAGATAAGGGAAGCCCTAAATGCACCCAACTTACAGAGGCCTGTTTTCCCAAATCTTATGTTCCTGATTCAAAGTGCAAGCAGGCCACCAGGTTCTGTATAAAAAAGGAGGAAGATACTGGGTTGTTCCTCTTGTAACAGAAAGTTTGCAGGTGTGGGAAAAGGCTCTGTTTCACACGACATTGTCTACCACTACTTGCCTACCAGGAAAGGGGAACATGACTGCAGACACACTGCAGTGATTAGTTACTTTATCCTCTCCCAGCTTACGGGTCTTCACCTTAACAGTCTGGTTCCTAACATGGTACAGGGCCCAGGGGCATGATGTGTCTCAGCACATCTTCAGTCTTCTTGGAAGTGTACCATAAAGACTTATAAATGCAAGTTGAAAAGGTCAACTTTGCTCAACAAGACAGGGTTCTGGAGGCCCAAACTGGCAGAGAAAATGGGCTCAGAGGTAGTCTCAGCACATCAGGTGACATTCCCAAGGGGGTCTCTGTGACCCAACCCATCACACCAAGTTTTAAGGTATAAAGTGGCATTACAAAAGTCATTTTGTATTCCAGCCAAAGGTGGTAGTGGTGGACCCTGTCTCTAATAAACTGCTCATCCGGACTATATTTTCCTTATGTTGTGATTCCTGCCTCCAAAAACTAAGAAGTCTTTAATGTGAAGTAAATGCTTACAAAGTTGACCCAACTTTTTGTTTCATTTGACACCAATTTATTAGCCCATCCCTAAAAGAACTAAGTCTAAATGGCTGTCTGATTGGTTGCATTTCTTACTGCAATGACATAACAGACTTGCACATAAAGGGTTATGTCACAGGCAGGTTATCCTAGGCAGGTCAACTTCAGTAGCTCGCCTCAAGTCTGAGACATCCATGTGGTCTTCCTTGCACACTTTTACAAAATAATATTCCTCAGTTTCAACCGGTTCAGTCACTCAATGATGAATAATATGATTCTTATGTAGGGGTGCCCCAACATTGCTGGCCTTTAGAGTTTACTTCTTTTCATGATGTCTCTAAGTTAAGTAGGCAGATTTAAAAAGTTTGTTTTTCCCAGGAGGCCACACATCTTTTAATGCTCTGTTTGTTTATGTCTCTTTAATGGCATTGTGATTACTTCATTCCTCCCACTTAATAAATTCCTCTTGATTAATAAATGATATTGGCCTATTTAGTACATTTAGTGCCTATTGTGATGTTTATTGAAATGTTATTTGAGAAGTCTCTCAGCCTACTCAGTCTTCAAGATTAGGAATCCTGTAATGATCATATCTTTGAAGAAGGGGAAAATATCTGTAATTATGCTTCTTTGAAGTTATCTCACATGATTCTTATTCCCCATCATTCCTCACAGTCTGGGGGGTTTGTTTTTAATTTTTTTTTATATCCACGGGGAAGTCTTGTATATATAGGAAAACCCTGTGGATTCCTAATAGTATGATATATAAAGCAAAATCTTGTGGAAATGAGAATATAAGTATTTACCCCAAAAACTCTCTTGGATCCATCAGATAAAAAGAAGAGAGCCACCCTGAGCAGACCTACCCACTTCTACTAGAGCCTGCAGGAAAATCAATAACATTTCATCAATAAAATCAAAAGCAGCAGACAGCTAATAATATTAGTACAGACACAGGATCTTCATCTATTTCCAGGACATCATCCACCAATGCAACCGATACATTTCCCCAGTACCCAGGCCTGGACCCAGATTGACAAGGAAAATGGAAATCCAAGGATCTCTAGATATTAAGAGTCATTTTTCTACAACCTTTTAAATAATCTTATGTAAAACTGGCCAGTTAGATACCGGATTATAATTGGTCAGGTTGGCAACATCAAATGATATATTCTTGTAACACCCATGCCTGGCTTCTTTAAGGGTAACCAGTAACCTGTCTCCCCCAACACTCCCAATGAAGTGCTGGCAATCGCCCCCAGAAATGGGCCTGCTTCTTCCTCACTGGCTGCCACCAACCAGGTAGGATATGAGGTGGAGTTTGTGGAATGAAGTTCATCAGTGAGTTACACCAACTGAAATTCAAGAAAAGATACTGCTATGTCATGACCCTCACAAACATTGCCCTTCCACTGGCAGTTCAGCCTGAATACAAATGATTTACACTAGGGCTATCAATTAATCACAGTTAACTCACGCAATTAACTCAAAAAAATTAATCGCGATAAAAAAATAATCGCTATTAATCACAGTTTTAAAATTTATTAAATGTTTTGGATGTTTTTCTACATTTTCATGTATATTGTATTCTGTGTTTTAATTGAAATCAAAGTGTATATTATTTTTTATTACAAATATTTGCACTGTAAACATGATAAACAAAAGAAATAGTATTTGTTAATTCATCTCATACAAGTACTGTAGTGCAATCTCTTTGTCGTGAAAGTGCAACTTACAAATTTAGATTTTTTTTGTTACATAACTGCACTCAAAAACAAAACAATGTAAAACTTCAGAGCCTACAAGTCCACTCAGTCCTACTTCTTGTTCAGCCCTCTTCTTATTTACACAATGTCACCAGAAAGTGAGAACAGGCATTTCCATGGCACTTTTGTAGCCAGCATTGCAAGGTATTTGCGTGCAGATATGCTAAACATCCGTATGCCCCTTCATGCTTTGACCACCATTCCAGAGGACATGCTTCCATGCTGATGACTCTCATTAAAAAAATAATGTGTTAATTAAATTTGTGACTGAATTCTTTGGGGCAGAATTGTATGTCCCCTGCTCTGTTTTACCTGCATTCTGCCATATATTTCATGTGATAGCAGTATCGGATAATGACCCAGCACATGTTCATTTTAAGAACACTTTCACTGCAGATTTCACAAAATGCAAAGAAGGTACCAATGTGAGATTTCTAAAGATACTTACAGCACTCGACCCAAGATTTAAGAATCTGAAGTGCCTTCCAAAATCTGAGAGGGATGAGATGTGGACTTTGCTTTCAGAAGTCTTAAAAGAGCAACACTCCGATGCGGAAACTACAGAATCCGAACCACCAAAAAAAGAAAATCAACCTTCTGCTGGTGGCATCTGACTCAGATAATGAAAATAAACATGCATCAGTCCGCACTGCTTTGGATTGTTATAGAGCAGAACCCATCATCATCATGGATACATGTCCCCTAGAATGATGGTTGAAGCATGAAGGGACAGATGAATTTTAGCGCATCTGGCACATAAATATCTTGTGATGCCGCTACAACAGTGCTATGAGAATGCCTGTTCTCACTTTCAGGTGACACTGAAAACAAGAAGTGGGCAGCATTATCTCCTGCAAATGTAAACAAACTTGTTTGTCTGAGCAATTGGCTGAACAAGAAGTAGGACTGAGTGGACTTGCAGGCTCTAAAATTTTACATTGTTTTATTTTTGAATGCAGGTTTTTTTGTACATAATTCTACACTTGTAAGTTGAACTTTCATGATAAGAAGGAGATTGCACTACAATAATTGTATTAGGTGAATTGAAAAATACTATTTCTTTTGTTTTTTTACAGTGCAAATACTTGTAATCAAAAATAAATATAAAGCGAGCACTGTACACTTTGTATTCTGTGTTGTAACTGAAATCAATATATTTGAAAATGTAGAAAACATCCAAAAATATTTTAAAAAATGGTATTCTATTATTGCTTAACAGTGCGATTAATCGCGATTATTTTTTTAATCGCTTGACAGCCCTAATTTACACATGAACATCCATACACACATATATCAGTATGCATATTTTGTCCATTGTTTAGGATACACTATATATTTTAAAAATTAACTCTTTTTACGGGCCACTTTTATAATTCACTTCTATGGGGGTCTTCTTGCTTCCTAGACAATTTGAGAACAGGAAAAAAGTATTCTTGGAACTGAGATCATCTCAGCTACTGACACCTGATGAATAAGGTAGGAGTCTCACACTGAACTTTCGCTACTGAAGAAAGCCCCCAAACCTTTAAAGCTGGAAGACTTCCACCCTGTCTCACTCTGAAAACATGATACCAACTGGGAGTGAGCACGCTGTGAGAAGATATTTTCAAAGAAGAAGAATTACACCTCTACCTCGATATAACGCTGTCCTCGGGAGCCAAAAAATCTTACCGCGTTATAGTTGAAGCCGCGTTATATTGAACTTGCTTTGATCCACCGGAATGCGCAGCTCCGCTCCCCCGGAGCACTGCTTTACCATGTTATATCCAAAGGCGTTATATCGAGGTAGCGGTGTACTACTAAGAAAGTTTATCTTATTTTCAACTACTCCCCCCCCCCCCCGAATAAAGAACTTATCTGGCAATCCAACCTACCACATTTTTATCCTACAATGGGACTTAAAAAAAAATAAAGGGAGAGAGAGAGGGAGATGGATGTGTTGCTTTTTTCAGATGCCAATCCATGTTCTTCAAAAAGCACATAGGCAATTATATAATTTTCCTACTGAGTGGAGTGGAATGGGTAGGAGAGTAGGTAGATAAATGATATGTCAGATGAGATTTAGGTACGATATTAAGAAAAACTTTCTAGCTATAAAGACAAGTAAGTATTGGAACAGGTAGTTTTTAAGAAAAGGTTAGACAAACACCTGCCAAGGATGATCTAGGTATACTTGGTCCTGCCTCAGCATGAAGGTATGAACTACATGATCTCTTGAGGTCCCTCCCAGTCCTATATTTCTGATTCTATGTTTATGGAAAGTTTTTAATATCAAGAGATCAGTTGTAAACTGGAGTTGGAGGTGACAGAAAATGAAATAGTTCCAGGAGGAAAAATATAATCTGGTTGGAAAGTGATGGGGGGTGAGAGGGGAAGGTAGCAGTTTAGTAGTCCTCCACCTCCTGAAGACCTTCTTGTAAGAATTTCTCTTATTTCTCTCCCAGTGACAGTAATCATAGTTGTGTCTGTGTGCATGTGCTCTGTGCCCTGCTACTATCTGGCTAGATAATTCTTGAGAAAATAGCTCTCTGTGGTCTTTGTATCAACATCTTTGTGCTGTTTAACCTATAGGTGCTTGTTTTGAATTTGGTTTGCTCTGGGGTTTCTCTGCAAGAGACTCGGAGTGCTGAATGTACTGAGGAACTCCTAGAGTTTCCCAGGTATAGAGTGCACTCTGTGATGCGCCGACAGGGGATATTCTGGAGGGGAGTTTTAACAGCAGTGGATTGAGTGCCCACGCCCATCAAAATTAATAAGATACATTAATTAAATCAGACTCCAAACCAAAAAAAGCCAAGTTACACAGTGCAGGATGATTTTGGTGGTCCTAGCATAAGCTAAGGATATAATGGGCATGAAGATCAATCTCCCCTCTCTCTGTTAGATGTAGTTCCCTTCAAAGGAGAGCTGAGGCCCACCCGTGGGCAGTGTGAGGACGACTGTCTTGCCAGGGTTCACACTACACTTCATTTGTGGATGAATGGCTGGTTTTAATCTGCCAGTCTGTCAATCAGGCAACCATCATATACATACTTTTTTTAAAAAAGAAAATAATTATAGCTATCTGGTGGAATCAACCTTTAAACAATTCATATCCCATAAGGTAAGGTATATCGCTATGATATAAGAACTGGAGAGTTCCTTGTTTCCCTTTAATGTTCTCATGAACTCATTTTGCTATATAATTTTACTTTGATGCCAATTGAATGTACTCTGATCTTAATGGACTATTTGAACTACAATTATATAGCTAAAATTTAAAATACAACCATAGTCTGAAAAATGCTCAGGACAGTTTGATGCATGGTCAAAAGTGGAGATGAAAGTTCATTTTAGCAAATCGATCCTTCCATACCTGGTCCTGGATTCTCTGAAGTGCAGAAAATAGGAAGTGAGTAAGAAGAAAATGCAAGAGTCGAGACAGGATATGATTAAGATATGAGCAAAAACTTCAAAAAAGAAATCAAGGTAAGAATTAATCCTGTCAATGTTTCAGAGGTGAAATAGGCAGATACATAGACAAAAATGCGTTAGGGAACAGAAAGTTTGGGGTTTCAGATAAAGATTTATAACAAGATTTTCTGCTTCTGGAGTAAAACTAGCATTGAGTTAAGGGAAGTATTAGCAGAGCCAGAGACATGAGACAAAGTTTATTACCTAGAAGTAGGAACTCAGAGTTTAAAACATTCAGTATTAGAAAATTGTAGGGGTAATTAAGAGCCAACAAAGAGAAGACAGGCAGATAAATGGGAGACAGAAGGACCAGAGAATGAGCTGAGGTAGATGAAAAGCAGAGTGTTAATGTGTATAACAGTGATGCTCAAGGTTGAAGCTAGAAAAAGAAGTCTCAGAGAAAGGGAAAATTGCTCCTTCCTCAAAAACAGTATAATCATTTTTATTTTTGCTAAACTGTTATGCCATTGGACCAGAACAATGGACTATGTATTCTGGAATCGTGCCTCTGGCAGTGACCTGTACCTAATACCTTCAGAGAAAAGCAAAAAACTTCCAAAAATCCCACAATGCACAAGATATTGTACAATACCTTATCATGGGGAAAATTTCTACCCAATCCCAACTGGTGGTCAGTTTATGCCTTAAAGTATGAGAACTGATGGCTCTTGTAAATATTTAATTTAGCTAGTGCAACTGCAGATGCTATTTTTATTCATATAATTTGCTAATCTCTTTTTGAATTTTACTAAACTGTTTGATTTAATAAGAACCTACAGTTCCCAGAGCAACCTTAACCCTGCTTTTTAACACATACTCATTACATGATTAAGTCTTTTTGAAGGAATAACATAGAAAAAATGTTTCTTTTATATCCTTTCCTACCCTATACACTATCTGCCAACCAGTATGTCAAATTGACTGAAGTTATATGATAATGTAATGAAAGACACTATTGTAAATGCACATGGAAAAGGAAACAAAATAACTAGTTGATGCGGGAAACCATATCTCAGAATTTCCTAATTTTTGTGAAAATACAATCTTACTATGTACACTGATATAGCTTTATTGATCTTAATTTATTTGCTTTTTACTTTTTTTAAAAAAATTATGGCAAAAAGAAAACATACAATGTATTTCAATAAGTATTTAATAAAAACCATGCTTATTTCTATTTATGATCCTCAAAAATGACTGAATAAATTTTCATTAAAATCCAATCAAACAAAAAACCTGATAAGAAACATGAGAAAATTCAGCTAGGTAAGTTATTTCTTCAGAGAGTTATAAGCCATTCTTCTAACTGTAAAGTCAACTAGAATTACTGGCTGCTATGAGAATGATCACAGAGTACTGCTATATTCATTTTATGATTTTTGAAGACTTACAGACAGAATCCTGACAGAGTTAATTTTTGTACATTTTTGTAATTGAAGAGTTGGTTCCTAAGATGCTGGGGTCCTGGTTGACTGTTTAGAAATCTGGGTTGGTAAATAAGATCAGATTTCTCAAAGAAAAAAACCCCAAATGATATAACTGTCTTATCAACAACATATTATAGATAGACAGATTTCCAACAAATTCATAATCTAAATGGAAGGGGAAACTTATACAGCTGTTGATTGGTTTAAACTTAGAATACAAAGACCTCAAAGGTGACAAAAATACTCAGTTAAAACTAATGCAGTTTAACTTGATGCATCATTCATACTGGAACCATCAAAAGTAAACTGATTAAACCTGGAAGACTCTGGGCTATTCCAGTGATGTTCTCATCCATCTGGTGATCTCACACTTATGTTCTAGAGCTGTATTCAAATAATTGTGTTTTGAAAGGATATGACAATGAATGCATATTTTTAAATCAGTGATGTGCCTCCTGTGCAGGGGCGGCTCCAGGCACCAGCGCGGCAAGCGCGTGCCTGGGGCGGCAAGCCGCGGGGGGCGGCCTGCCGGTCACTGTGAGGGCGGCAGGCAAGCAGCTTTGGCGGCATGCCTGCGGGAGGTCCACTGGCACCGTGGCTTCGGCGGTAATTCGGCGGCGGGGACGCTGAAGGCGCAGCACTAGCAGACCTCCCGCAGGCATGCCGCCGAATCCACGTGGCCAGTGGACCGCCCGCAGGCGTGCCGGCGAAAGCCGCCTGACTGCCGTGCTTCGGGCAGCAAAAACATAGAGCCGCCCCTGCTCCTGTGTAATGTTTCTAAACGTCAAGGATTAACAAAAGACAAAATTACATAAGATTGTTATTGGCATTTTAACTGCTAAGAATATCTTCATAAGAACAAGGAAAACTTCCATCTCTAACAGAGACAGGCTCCTATAAGAAAAATTCCAGATTGTAGGATGATAATGATAAGTTTGAAAATACCTCAAGACCTACTGGCAATATCTCATCAGAGGCCCTAATTCTTCCCATCATACTTTCTATCTTGTTTTCCCCCCCTTTATCTCTTCTGTTCTGTGAAGAGTAAGATGATTTTATGAGTTATGTTTAAAGAAAGAAATGTGA
Organism: Platysternon megacephalum; assembly: GCA_003942145.1. NCBI lineage: Eukaryota > Metazoa > Chordata > Testudines > Platysternidae > Platysternon > Platysternon megacephalum. Next base: position 14,216,451 of record QXTE01000009.1, on the reverse strand, counting down.
TGTCTCAGTTTTAGAAATGTGATCTGTGTGCTTATGATGAGTTCTTTCAGTAAACTGATCCATTTTTTCAGTATATGCATTTTAAAAAACTCCAGCAAACATGAAATTAAATAAAATATAGAGACTGACTATATGATTATCTATTCCTGTGAATATTCAAATCATAGCACTGTGTGTGCTGACTGTAAATAAAGTTATATACTGTGCTCGCTCTGCATACCACTTTAAAATGTTCATAACTGCAGACCAAATATTTTCAAACAATGCAAAGCACACATCCTCTTTCAGGACCACATAGATGACGGATTAGAAGTTTAACTCAAACCTGTTTGTGATAGAGCCAAGTGAAAAAAAGAGCATCTAAAAATGTCTTAAGCACTGACAAACTTTCCTCCTGCAACACTAGCTCTGATAACTCAAAATAGCTAAACTGATTTTCATGAAGGTTTCCACAGAAATTTATTTCTATGCTGAGATCAAACATGAAAAATTTCAATCCCAAAGGTATTTTTTGGGAAAGGTCAAAGCAATTAAAAAGAGGGGTGTAGAATGGAAGTATTAAGTATAATAATGTTATTGGGACACTCAAATAAGAACACTCCCCTCTGGCCCCACTCCATGTAGTAATTAGACACAGTGAAAGGATTAAGGGTAGCAAAGGGGAGAATACAGTACCCATAATAAAGGATTGAGGGGAGGAACCAGCGCTCCACCCCATCCAAGTTGAAGAAAGATTATCCTATATGAAATAGAAATATATAGTTTATTATTAATTAGGTATCTGTAATGACTGAAACACTTGGTGTTACGCTTTATAACTTAGCGGTATATGATACTGTCAATTTTCTTTTAAGTCTAGAGTGCTCTTGAAAAATAAGGTGTTCAAGCCTCAACATCATTTCCCTGGTAAGGGAATTTCAGAAATATCTATTGAATTTTAGGAGTATATTTAAGACATCAATTACTGTTATTTAATTTTACATGTTGAGAAATTGGACTGGAAATTTGAAATACAGTAAATGTTTAAAGCCATCAGCCAGAAATGTGCATAAAACATGCAAAACTGAAAGTGCAATGTGGATAATTTTAAAAAATTGTCTCTGCCTGCTACTACTTTTCTAATGCAGAAATCAAGCACGGCACGACATGCTTTATTCATTGAAGCTACACACAAACACATGCGTTATTATTACCTAAACCAATTAGACAAAGCAATGTATATTTGATTTTCTACAGCTAAAATAGCATACAAATTCAGAACTAGTGCAAGAGCATTATGTTACAAAGAGTAATAAAAAGCTTAACATAAAAGCAATGGGTATATTCAAATCTTAGTTTGCAAGTAGTTATCATCATTAATCTACATGCATTGAGATGTGAACATAACCCTAAATCTGTGACTGAGATTTAATTTAAATGAAAGCAATTCTTTACTTTGCCTTCCAGCATCTGGGTGGAGTTAGTTTTTTTTGAAGTTCATTGTTTTGAAGTATTAAACACTTTTCAGAATACAATGCAACAACAGAATCCTATTTCAGATGTTCTTATTCTGGCGAAACTCATTCCTGTGCATGGGGCTAGCACAGTCTATGGAACACTTAAGACCTATATTTACCTAAATGGCTCATAGGCCTCGTGCCAGCCCTCTGCACAAGGAATAATATTTGCAACAGAGAATAACCAAGTTAATCTATAACCATATCATATAAAAATATTAGTGAACAGTGAAATGTATACATTAGAACCAACAGAACGGATTGGATTCATTAGGATTTTACTGACTTGGTAAAAGGTCGAAAAAGCACTTTTTGTTGAAATTTTCACACTCTCCCAATTCACTAAAATAGAAAACAGGACATTCCTAAAAATAGGATCATAATCTAAACTAGATTTCTGATATCAGATTTTTCTTTAAATTGGCACAGTTCCACTAAAATCAATGGGGCCACACCAATTTACACCAGCTGAGAACCTGACTCCTGATTTTTGAGAATTTGTTAACAGTCTCTTATTTACAGAGGCATTGTGGAATAAATTTCATTCCTTTCCAGAAAATACTCTGCATCTTTTTGAAGGTGGTGAAAAATCTTAAAACTAAAAAGACACTTGCTGAATCAAAAATCAGCCAGTTTTGCCACAGCTCATTGTAGGTATAAGCAACGCAAGAAAGCAAAGAGGTTTAATTTCTCCCCCCGAATTTACTACTTCCTGCAAGCAGACAAAAGAAACACTGCAGTACTTGACCCAGCTCTTAGCCTATTACATTTTGCTAATTATCAATTCACAAATTTATAATTTTAAGGACTTTGTTAAATTAAGACATGGTCATCTGAAACTGAAATTCATGAATCTAGTCATGTTTTAGTTAATAGTTTTTTTCTTGTGAAGTCTGAAGTAAAGATATGTAATGTGATGGATACAATTTGAGGACCTCAATTCTAACAATCTGAATTTGATTTCATGATACTAGTGTGGAGTTACCGTATATATAAATACCATTTAGACAGTACATTGCAAACTGTCTATTTTACTAGATTAGATCTGATTTTGACATTATCAGAAAGCTGCTTCCTCTTATGTTTCCATGAAGTGGAAAAATCATTCTCTTAAAATTAAATAGATGTCAATGACATGCACATTGGTCTAGTTTGTATTCAGCAGCTGCAAGGAATAGAAAATAGTAGACAAAGGAAACGCTAAGTAAAAAAGAGACCATTTCTTGTGTGAGATGGAGAACAGTGATTCTAACTTACTCAAAATAGGAACTAAATATAATATGTGTGTAGTACTGAATAACTGGATTTTTCCTGGAGTCAGCAGAATAGTTATTTTACAATAAATTATCTCATCAAGAAAAATAATCCAGAAAAATAATTCATATTTTTTCTCATGTGTCCGTCAGCCACTGACAGAAATAGATGTAAAACTACTAACTGGGCCAAATTCAACGCTGGTGCAATCAAGTGAACTTCAACAGAGTTACAACAAAGCTGAATTTGGAGCTTTATTTTTAATGAAAATACAAACATCTGAATTTGTAACAAGAAAGGTACTTTTTTAAACTAGTGCTGAATCAGATTCTTGTAGAAACCTTGTGGTATGTTTATCAGCACCAAATTGTACAAAATCCACTCACCTTGATCTCATTTTTAGAAAATCCGTTAAGAGTTAATATATTTATTTCTCTGATTATTTCTGTATCCTTAAAGAAAAACTCCTGAGATTGGCTAGAAAGTAAAGTAACTGGAATGAACACAACTAAAGTATGATATTGCATATGGATTTAGGTGAGCTGATAAAGCCTTTTGCTTATCTTTTAGATACTCAGTAGATAAGAGGATAGTACAGCCATTCTGCATGGATTTGTCATTCCTTATTCTGCATGCATTGTTTCTTTTTAGGCATGCATTATTTCAGGTTCTTTCATTTTGTCTTACCCTCATCCCTTCAAATCGCGACAAGGCTCTCAGAGGTCTCAAAGCTCTTAGTGTCCTAAGGGACTTAATGGCACCAAGTTCCGAGTAACCTAATGCATTCGCTGTTAAGCTAACCAAGGAGACCTACATAAAAAACAAAAAAGCAAAAATTACTCATTTTGTACATACCACTATATATCTCATAGATATGTGTTACAGCCTTCTCAAGTAGAATCTAAGTTGGAGCACTTTCTTCAGAAATCTTTCTTCAGAAATACTTTTGTAGCCTGGAGAAAATCTTTTAAATTAAGGAAAGAAGTAGGAGAAAAAGGAAGGAGTAGCATAAAGGAATTAAAGGAGAAATAGGGGAATAATGCCATAAGATACCTATTGATGAATACTGGCTGATACAAGGATGCATAAATATTTTGTATTCTCATTTCTTGTTTGTGATACACTAAGATTTGAAGGAAAACAAAAATTCTCACACACAAAAAAACCCTACAGAGGAAATTAAAGTGAATCTACAGTTTGTCAGTCTAGGTACTGATCTTACTTTTACACATTAAAATGTTGATAACATTCTTAGAGCCATTATAGTGTTGATAATGGCCATTTGATTGTATTTGAGACCCACAGTCAATAGGGAAATGATAGAAATCTGTTCAGAATTTACAATATTATTGATCAACAGCTGATGAAGCAAGAATGATCCTCTGTAAATTGGTATGAAAGATCAGTCCCTCAGCTGATTCACTTCTTTTTCACTGACCATTCATTCTCCCTGACTTGCTCACTTTCCATGCTCTATAGGTTGACATGATCATGACTTACATGCTCTAAAGTAGAGAGAAGAGATGCTAAAAGAGTACTTGAACAATGATGATATAAAGCTCTCAATAATAATAATAATTTAAAGAAGTCCAGTAAAACAACAGACTGAGGAAAGAGATCTTTATTACATATGTTGAAAATCCAGTTTTATCTTCCAACGCTTTAGAGTTGTCTGTAGTAGCCTTGCCCCAGCTTGCACTCCCAAGCCCTGGAAGAGGAGACGGAAATGATGTTCTGACTGACAGGGTCTGCAATACTGAGGTGGCAGCAGCACTGGGAGAGAGTCCAGGGAGCAGTGCAGAGTCCTGGTCCTGTGCGGGGAGCCTGCCACTTGCCCAGTATGGCAGTGAGAGAGAGGAGCCGCCAGCCGTGATCAGTGGCAGATTGTTGAGGACTGGTTCCTGTGTGCTACTGGGTGCATGGAACAGGCCCCCTGAAGTGCTGGAGGCAGTAGGAGGCGGTGGGCACCAGGGGAGTGGGGTGTGGCCCCCATGGGGGCAATCGTGGTCTCTCTTTACAATGCTGGGTGCCTGCGGTGGCAATGGTAGATTTGTTTGTTCTTAATTGGAAGATATGAACTGATGGTGGAATGTTTTGGGGCGGAGATTTGAAGTGTTTGTGCCTAGGATAAGATCATAGCAAAAGGTTATAGTCTGAAAGAGTGGTCTGAGGGCAGAAGGAGCTGGGCTGAATTACCTAAATTTACTAGCAATGGTTAAAACCCATCAGTAAGCCCACAAATCTTGGTGACGTGGTGCCTCTGCCTCCACCATAAGTGCTCCCATCCATCCCCTCAGTCACTCTAAAATTATGGATTTGATATCCCCTTTTCTAGCGAAGAGGATGGATTTGTGGGGGGTCAGATACTATCTTGTAAGGAACTGGAGATTCATGACAACCATATGGTCTGAGCCCTTCGGGTCTTTGTTCTAACTCCTATACAAAGACTGATGTGGAGGTTGCCCGAATCAAGGCCAGATCAGTTTCCCCAGGATAATGATGTAGATGAACTTTTTAACTCTCTTTTGAAATCTACCCCTAGATTGTCAGATCTTTTTGATGCATCTGAAGAATCAAATGCAAACTTTTCATCACACACTGCCCCTGCTCGTGAACAATGTATAAGGCTGAGAAAGCTTATTGGTAAAATGTTTACCGACATTTCTGAAATCAAAAAATCTTAATTGATTTCAAGGTCATGCTGGGGGGCCTATGGCAGATACAGCAAGAGTTTAAATACACTAAAGAAAATTGTTTAACAGTTTGTGTGTTTTCAGTAGCTACAAAGCTGAATAATGGGCTTGATCTCCCTCCAGCACATAATCAGTGCAGTGGTTCTGAGGTAGGAGTTTGGGGTAATGGTACTGAAATAGTATTTTATTCCTGTATCCCTTTCTGCCCTACCCCTTTCCAGGCATGTATCCTGTGAGTCCATACTCATGGTTCTAGAAATTCATTCTTGCCCGGATAAAAGCTCCTCATTGTCTGAAGACGAACTTGATGAACAATCAACAGACACATAGTCTTCCTTCTCAGAGCAACTCTCAACACAATCTGGCACAAAGTCACTATCATCTACTACACTATCATCACAAATCATTTTTATAAGGTCAGAAATAGAATATTGTGCCCATTTGTTCACCATCTTGAATTGTGCAACACAAAAAATCCCCTTAAGAGTCTCCTGAGTCTGTAGTATTTGGAGTACAATAACTAGACAGAAAATCCTCTTATGAGTGTTAAGCAAAGATATCCAGCATCAGTCCACTCTGTTGAGAATACCTAACAAGCCCAGATTTGAAGGAACCAACATCCTTGAAGTATCTTCTACCTTAGGATGACTGTATGCAGCAACCACTGTCACTGCAAAGCATTATCAATTAGCATATGCACAGTCCTAAAACAGCCTAGTTGGATGGTCACTAGTTCATGAGTTATCGTAACACATATGCTCATGGGGTACAATATTATCCCACAAACACATCATCAGTTAGCATATGCAAATTAAATGTATGTAAAAAAATTCCATCTTGCTTAGCGAGGAAGACATATTTACCACTATTAGAATACAAGATACTCTCACTAGAAGCAAACAAAGTGTACATAGAACTAAAAACCCAGGATAACAGTGCAACACATTTGGGGCACATTTGTACCCCACATACAAAATGTTTTCAATCTAAAATTAATTTTTTTTTTGCTGAATTGTGTGTATGTGCTTAGGTGACAATGCCCTAAAACAGCATAGTTGGAGGGCCACTAGTTCATGAGTAATTGCAACATCTATGCTTGCAGGATGAGGGATAGTGTACTTCAATGTATTAAATTAACCTATTAATATTTAATGCTGTAAATAACACAGGATCAATAAATAAAGGATTGATCTCTCCTGTACCATGATCCATCATAGCATAACACAGCATAGCATAGCAGGACTGGAAAAGTTAGCCAACCCTTGAAGGGAAGAGTGAACTCATCTTGCCTAATTTCAAACACAGACATCATGAGTTTGATGATGGATTTGGACTGAAGGGCTTATTGAAGTTGCTGCACCTTTACTACAGGTATAGTCTTTGTTCCCTACATAGCCGTTCTGTAGCTACATGCTGGCACTTGTGCAATGGAAGCTCAGATATTGAATGTTTTTATTTTTAGGAAAGTATGTTAACATCTTTTCTGTTCTGTTCCACTGAAGTCAGTGCAAAACTCTCATTTACTTTAATGGAGCTAGGACTTCACCCACAACTATCATAATCAACTTTACTAAAAATATAACATGTTGTGCAGGTTCAAAAAAATTGCAAAAAGTGGGGCGGGAGGTAGAATATTTCCTTCTATATTGCAGCAATATGGCTTCAGTGTTCTCCAGTATCTCATTTTACTCTGAGTAAGGAATGCATCAAGAAGGCTTTCATTTTCCCACAGCACTAATTAAGGATTTTGGACAAATTCAAGAGGAGATCTAGGATTTCACAATCTATTACATTGTAAGATGTAGCCCCTTCATATGTTGTAACTGCATGCCCAATCCACTTAGCAGCTGTGCACATCCTAAGCAATTACTTCATAGCCCTTGGAATTTGGTGGATGTGCTATCATCATCTAAAGGTTTTGATGCTACTCAATGGTCAGAAGGTGTGTTAAAGAGCATTTCAGACTGCATTTTCCTTTCCCCTGTGATGTATATACATTATAGATGACTGAATCATTAGTCTGCACTCAGAATAAACTGATGCTATTAAATGGTCATGTAACAGCAATTATATCAAATACAAGTTGAAATATTATTAAAATATTAATAACAACAAATGCAAATTCTAACCAATCAGCTAGCACAATATCAAAAAGTAGGAAAAAGTATAAAGACAGAAGCAAAATACAACTAAATAATAATAAGAACTGGTTACTTACCTAACCTTACATTAGCTGTGGCTCTTCAAGGCATGTTGTCCATATATTTGCTACTCTACTTGCACATGCTTCCCTTGTGTTTGAGATCAGAATCTTTTGCCCAGAAGTGTCCTGGGGCTGTACATTCACCGTGAGTGTCCTCATGCCCTGTGCTGAGGGCATAAAAGGGAAACAGCCCCAACCACCACTCTGTTCCTTCACCAGTACAGAATCCAGAGGTTAAAGGACTCCATGGTAGTATGGAAGGAAGGTGGGTCATGGAATACATATTGACAGCATACCTCAAAGAACCACAGTTAGTGTAAGGTAAGTAACTGTTTCTTTTTCTTTGAGTGTTTGTGCATATATATTCTACTCTTGGTGACTCACAAGCAATGATGCGATATAAGGAAGGAGGATACACTGGGGGTATCTAAACTGGATAACTCATAACAGGATTTAAGGCAGGTAGACATCATTTAGAAAGTCTCTGGGTTGATATGGCCTGGGCCTTCAATCTGTCTGCAAATGCAACAAAGAGTCTTGGGAAACTTGAAATGGCTTGGTTCTATGCAGTTAGCATGATAATGCCCTAAAGACATCCAGAGTGTCTTGTCTGGCCTGTTCCTGATTAGAATGTGGTTTTGGGAAGAAAACTGGTAAATGGATCATTGGTTCATGTGAAAAACGGTTACTACCTTAGATAAGAAGTTGGGATGGGACCTAAGGGTAACCATGTCCCTATGGAACACCGAATATGGAGGGTCTGCCATAAGAACCAAATATTGGATGGAACAGGTTACTCAAAGCTAGTGAATGGGACCTGGTACCTCTTACCTGTCTCCTTAAAGGTCAGTGTTACTGATGCATCATGGGGGGAATATTCAGCATGACAGAAATCAGTGGAGACCCATAGGGCATGTCTACACTGCCCTTCAATTCGGACTAAGGGAGTGTGAATAGCAGTGTGCACCAAAGTCCTGAGCTGTAACATCCCAACATGGACACTGAAAACAGGACAGCGTAGACATGCCCACAGATTCACACATTGTAAAGGAACCACTATGATAATCTATTCTGAACTTCTGTATAATACTGGCCATGGATTTCCCTGAATTAATTCCTCAGTCTCCTCCATCATTTGCAGATCTTCTGGTACAGCAAAGATCCTTGGTACAGAGAGTGATGATGCCATAAACCTTGGTGTGGAAGTGGGCATCACTAGGGTGGATGGTGCCAAAATGAATAGTCCCAAACTAGCCAGCATCAAGATGAGCAGTACTGTAAAAACGGATGCCAAAGGGATTGACGCCAAAGTGAGCAATGCTGGGGCAGAAATCGGTACCATGGACTTAGTACTCAACCCAATCAATCTTGATCCTTGAGGCTGTGCCAAGGATGCTGTACTGTGTTCCCTCAGTGCTCCAGTACATGATTCAGGCCATGAAGACCCACCTCAAATGGAAGTGAGGAGGTGATGTATTTTTGCTGGGATTTCCAATGTGGATATGTCCTTATGTTTCCAGAGAAGCAATGCTCCTTTTTTCTCTGAGGATCACTCAGTCCTACCTCAATCAGTAGTCATGGCAGTCTTAGAAGATGGGGTTCAGGAGACAGCTGCTGACCCACAATGGTCTAAACTACCTGCATGAAGCAGTCTAACAAGAATAGCTTAAGGTGCTCTTCTTTTCCTTCTTGAGTCCCTTTGGAATAGGACTTACAAATAGAGCATTTACTGGGGATATGACTCCTCCTGAGGTAGAAAAGGCATTTAGTGCAGTCATCATTCCGGGGGATAGCTCTTAAATCCTGGGAATTTAGGCTCAGACATGGCTAAGTCATGGTACTGAGAAAATTCTTCTCTTGTCAAAAATAAAACAAAATAGCTCACTATGAAAAAATTACCAATGGGCAAGCTATCCTAGCACATTAAACCTACACACTCCATCATATACAAATATTTACACAAAATTTTAGGAAAAAGGTGCAAAAGTTCGTGGACACTGTGGAGTTCTATTCTGCAGCCACAGGCAGTAAAAAATAACTGAGTGACAGAAGCTGCTGCTTCATCTTTTATGCCATTGGTGAGATGCACAAGGACATTTAGGGCAAGTCTACCCTACCGCACTACATCGGCGAAGCTGCACAGATGCAGCTGCACCACTGTAGCGTGTCTTTTGAAGATGTGCTGGACTGATGGGAGAGCACTGTCCAGTTGGCATAATTACTCCACCTCCACAAGAGGCAGAAACTATGTCAGCGGGAGAGCGTCTCCCACTGACATAGTGTGGTGTGGATAGTGCTTAGGTCGATGTAACTTACAATGCTTGGGGGAGGTGTCTTTTTCACACCCCTGAATGACGTAAGTTACATCGACTTAAGCGGTAGTGTAGACCAGCCCTTAGGGTGCATGCACAGTCCCAACTGACATTACTGGCCAGCTGATTCCGATCTTGGTCACATGGAACACACATGCACTGACAGTGGAATAGATCTGGACAGCATTTGAAGAACTACAGGATTCTGGTCAAATCTTGAGTTCCTATGTGACTTTTAAAGAATTTTTGCCTACAATACTTTGCTTATTAAATATAAATTATTTTGGCATGGCTAATATCAAGAGTATAAATATTATGTTAATGAGTTCTATAAAAAGGAGACAGTAAAAGAAATATAAAAGAATACTTAGAAAATATATCACATACATCAACAATTAGGAAGTCCAGCCAGCACCAAGCATTAGTGAAGTATGTTTGATAGCCATATGCCACCCACTTGAGCAGCATTTCTAGAATGAAGATGTAAGTGAAAACCTTGTCAGCATATTCCAGCATGGTCTTGATAGTCTTGCGCTGCTCTATATATATGTCTTCAAAAGCCTAAAAACAAAAATATTCAAATGTGTTTAGTGTTCAGTAATGTTACAGTGTGTAGTTTAGGTTGCAAAGATAAATAAAATAAAAAAACTGAAATATTCTCTCCCTAAATACAAAGTCGGGGGGCCTGAGCTTTCTCCTACTTTTCTTTCTCAGATAAAAAACAGGGTTGTGTACTGAGTTAACTGTGGAACTGTATTTGTCCATAGGTAAATCATATAGAATGCAGCCTATTAGGTTTTATTCTTATCTGTTGATTGATTTATCTATGGTATTTATATGGCCCTGATTACTATAGTGTCTGATTGCCTCACGATCATTAATGAATTTATCTTCACAATACCCTTATGAGGTAGGGAAGTACTATTATCTATTATCCCCATTTTCCAGATGGGGAAACTAAGACACAAAAAAGACTATGGGCTAGATTTTTAAAGATATTTAGCATGTAGTGGGTTTTTCAAAAGCATTATGAGCACCTAATGCTCATGCATGTTAGGCAAGCCTGGACTCTAGGATCCTGCAAGGTAGAAGAGTCTCAGAGCTCGGGCTCCAGCCTGAGTCTGGAAGTCTACACAGCAATGAAACAGCCCCACAGCCTGAGCCCTGAAAGCCTGAGTCAATTTGCACAGATCAGCCACAGGTGTCTAGTTGCTATGTAGACATACCTTAAGTGACTTGGCCACAGTCACAAAGAAAGTTGTGGCAGAGCAAGAAATTCAACCCAGGTCTCCTAAGTCTCTGACTAGCACCCTACCCACTAGATCATCTTCTGAAAATAAATAACTTAGGTGGTTTGTGAGTGATTCATACTTCAGTAAGTTTCACAAGCATAAGGTGACAGTACTATGTGAAATTATGTGAATTTTTTCCAAACATGGTGATGGAAATTCGTCTTAGCCAGTCATCCTGCCAACATGTCCTTCTCTTTCAAGTTCTTCCCAGTGACCTCCTTTCTCCATTCATTAGGAGACTGATCCAAAGCTCACTGAAGTAAATAGGAGCCTTTCTATTGACTTCAATGTGCTTTGAATCAAGTCCTAGAGGCAAAAATACCACTTTTTTATATCATGTTCAGTATAAAATTGTTCATTAAATTGTTATATTGGTATTAAATAAAACAAAAGCTGGATGGTATTTATGGGCTTTAATTCATGCCAGACAAAAGCCTTGGATTTTGTTTTATTTGAAACCAACATAACAAATAACATGCTTTAGAGAACTGTATCTAAATGACTGGCCAAATACATTGCAAAGCATGACTGCTTAGACTCAAGTGAATATGGATTCAGATTTGGTTTTACAGAAGTTCAGCTTTTCTGCCCCCCTACTTATGAGGAGCATTCAGGATATTTTTATGGCATTTTTGCGGTGTGCTTCTTTTATTGTTACTATTTTATATTAATGACATTTTCTCTTTATTTTGTTCTCACTTATTTGGTAAGTTTTCACAAGGTGTTTGGTAGTTTGTTCACATTCAAAGCATTAACACTAGAGTGACCATCATTTGGCCCTCACTGTTTAAAGATAACACATTTGGTTTCTTATCTTCAGGGGAAAATATGCTAAAAACTGTGTTTGATAAACCACATTTTAAAATATTTTCCCACAGAAACATTACACTTAATTCAGGTTTCACTCACCAGAGCACCACTACTAAGGAGAATCATAAAGACAATGAAAGTCTCAAACCAGTTGTGTTCAACTATCTTGAAGCAGGTTTTCCTAAGATTCCACCATTGTTTTCCTCTCCCCTCTTCTAGGCTGACTTGACAGCACTTGAACCTTCGTACACAGCCTGTAAAGCAACATACATTTTGAGAAGGCAAAATAGAGAAGTGATACTTAAGGAGATAATGTCTGATTATTTATTTGACTAGTGGTACAGCCATTATATTTCCATGTACTTTATGGCTATAAGAAAATCTAAACTCTGATAAATACACTTTCAAAGCCCATTTTTCAAGCAGTAAAATCAAATGCGGTTATTAAGACAATTGGTATTTAAAATCAAATGAAAGAATGGGAAAGTATTTCTAGTTTGCTGAGAGCTGACTGTGCTCAGTACTACACAAACAGATGAAGACATGGTCCCTCCCGCAAAGAAATTAGAAGCCAAATTAAATACAGTTAGTACAAATATACAGTCAAACTTCAAGCAGGTTTATATTTTTTAATGCACTTATGTGTGGACGTAAGTTATTGTAATACATTATTTACATTCCAGTAGCATCTAGATGTTCTAGTGAGGATCAGGGACAAATGTAAGACATGAGCCATGCCCTGAAGAGCTCACAACGTGGTCTGGGGAGTTAATTCTGATAAGGTACTGGAGGAAGTTCATTTTAAGGAAGGACTGAAAGAAGAGAGGGATGATGAGCAGCTTACAAGAAGAAGGGCGGGGGGGGGGGAGTTCCAGGTATATGAGATGGCATGGAAGAAGTTACAGTGATGAAAGTGGAAGAAAGATAAAAATGGTACTTTCATATGTTGCCTTAAGAGACCTTTACATAGTGGGAGGAGGATTAGGAGGAAATTAAAGCAAAGATGTAGGCAGGGACAGATTTGTTCAGTGCCTTGAAGATGACAAGTCTGAACTGGAAAAAAAAGCAGAGAGAAAGCCAGTAAAATGAGTGGAAGAGGACAGTCAGAGAGGTGGAACAGAATGTATTTTGAGCACAATCTAGTAAGACTAGCTAGGATACAGGGAGGCCAAAGAAAAGTTTGCAGTAGTTGAGGTAAGAAATTAGCAAGGAATAGACAAGGATTTTAGTGGTGCTGATGAAAAGAAAAAAAAAGATTGATTTTAGAGATTCTGTAAAGAAGGAAATGACAGCTTTCCTGAATCAGGGCCATAACAACTTTCATCCTCTGGTCTCCAAATCAAGACTATGGTTTCTGCAGTTTGTAAGAAAAGATTTGAAAAAAGTCTATTGATGGTAAAATCCTGTACCAACCCACCACATTTCAATACTAAATTCAGGAACTGAATTTCTTTTTTTCTTTTTAAAAAATCCATGAAAAGTTCTTGTTCTTAAATCAGATAATAACTGTATACTTGTGGTGTTGATTGCAAATGATCCAAATCAAAAATTCCTACTCCCTCAAATGGAGTGTAGCTAGGATGGAGGTTTACCTCCTCTTTGCCATAACTTTAAAAAAACTCTTGACTAAAATTCATAAACAGAATTCAGAAATGCATCATTAATTCCATACATGTGCAATATGATTCAAGATTACCAAATTAGGGCCAGATTCTGCCACCTTAATCATGCTAAGAGATGCCTTACTACCTGAGAGGTTTCACTGAAATCAATGTTACCGATTCCAATAAGGTACTATTACAGTGTGCATAAGGGTAGAAGGTTGGGCCCCTAATTTGGCCAAATAACCATAAAATCAGCAAGCTGCTAGAAAAATAAAAACCTACAAACTTCCAGCAATATCTGCACAGTTATTTATTCAAAGAATTAATTATATTTGGCAGTTTCACCCTATTTGTATATGTCACAAAGTTGCCTTTCAATTTGGCAGTATTGCTACCTCTCTCCCAAAGAGAGGCCATTGACTGGGCTAAGCAGGGAATTACAAGTTAGGAATGAAGTACAGAGTAAGAGCTATGTCACTAAATCTTGCATATCAACTATTTGTCCTGGGTTAAGTAGACCCTGTTTGTCCCTCATTTTCACAAGCATTAAACTCACTCACACATTTTAAAAGTTGAATTAAGTGTTTAAAATGTGTTCACAATCCTTATAGTTCTATTTATGTTCTTAGAAAAGTATGTTTTACAGGGAAAACATTCATCAGTTGTGAAAAAAATCCTTTTACAGTGCAGTTAATCTCCTGCAACCTACTGTGATAACATCTTTTTTGTTTTTTTCTCTTGTACATCACTTCGTCTGAGAGGAATGCTACTTAATACTTCAAGCAGAAAAAAAGAAAATGGATTGCTTTGAAGGCATTTTGCATGACTAGCTACTTCTTGTCAAAGATACAATGAACAGCAACTGAAAAACCTTTGTAAGCATCAGGGCCACCCAGAGGATTCAGGGGGCCTGGGGCAAAGCGGGGGAGCTGCGGCGCTTGTAGTCACCTGGTGGCGGTCCGGGTCTTCAGCGGCATTTCGGCGGCGGGGGGCCCTTCAGTCGCTCCGCGTCTTCGGCAGCACTGAAGGACCAGCTGCCGAAATGCCGCTGAAGACCCGGAGCGACTGAAGGGCCCTCGCCGCCAAAATGCCCCACTTGCCCTCCCACCCCCCGTCTGGGCGGCCCTGGTAAGCATTATCTTTTATTATAGAAGAGCTCATAAGATCAAATGTAATCATCAAATATAAAATGCCTTAGGTTATGTATCGAAGATTATGTGTATCTATGAAATGTAACTGTACCATCTAGAAAATTATCTTAATTTATTTATTTTACCAGTTTTGATGAAGATTAGCATAAACGGTTTTATTTAAAGGTGGGAGTGAATATTTTTTGTGGTTAAACCACAGAAGTGAAAATCAAAAATAAGGGTAGAAGGTCTAATCTAAACACTGCCACTGATTTGCTATGTGATCTTGTGTAAGTAATTTAGTCTTAGATTTTCAAAAGTGACTTCTGTATTATGGGTACCCAACTTTAGACAGCTAAGGCCTTATTCTCAGTGCTGTTGAACACATGCAATTCCCACTGAGTTTCCAGATTTTCTCCTCTTATTCATTAATCTTTCTGGCCTGGAAATTTTACAATTGTCAGCTTTTAAAACTAAAATGGGCCAAATGATGACACGGATAGGTGACATGGGGGGAGGGATAGCTCAGTGGTTTGAGCATTGGCCTGCTAAACCCAAGGTTGTGAGTTCAATCCTTGAGGGGGCCACTTAGGAATCTGGGGCAAAATTGGTCCTGCTAGTGAAGGCAGGGGGCTGGACTTGATGACCCTTCGGGGTCCCTTCCAGCTCTATGAGATAGGTATATATATATATAACTCAACTGACTGCAATGGAGTTGCATCCCCTTATGTGAGTGTTGATTTTTACCCAGTATCACACAATGGGCTGAACCAGAAAGCACTAAATGGATTCCATTAATCTTCACTCATCTGGTGATCCAAAACCTTTTAGCAACTTTGAGGGCACACAAAAAATAGGATTCCTCAGGAAGTATCAGAGTTCCCCTCCATGATGGACCAGTCTGTGGTGAGCTGGTGCAGGAATGGTTGTCCTCTACTCAGTGCCAATAACAATTAGGGTAATGTGTCCCATCAGTGATGCAACTTCTGCAGTCCCTGAGATATGAGCTAGCCACTGATTTTCCACCTTTGGCAAGAGTTCTTTGCAGTTATGATGCATTTTCGCCTAGAAGCTTACTCTAAATTGGAGCAGACTGCGAAGAAATAAAGGAATCCTGGTGAAGTCAGGTTGAAGAGAGAAGCTTATCACTATGCATAAACTGATGGCACCTCTTTCCTGGGACCCAGTTTTCTCACAAGGGAAGAGTTTAATGGTGAATTTGTATTTAAGGGTCTATATCCTATTGTGGCCTCTTTTTGACCTGAGTGGCTTGTCAAATTTCAGAACCTGGGGGATGTTCCAGTTGGAAGCAGAAATAGTGTCTGGTATTCTTTCTGATGCAATCTTGTTTATTTACAAGGAACATACAAAGTCTTTTTTCTCCGAATGCTGAAGGAACCAATAACAAAAGGAGTAGTTTCTTAGTTTATAGCTCGTTAGCCAAGAGATCCAAAAAGCTCGCTCTCTCTCTAGTCTTACAGGCTATTGCTTGGCTTTCTTGATTTTTGTCTCTTCCTCTGTCTTTTCTTGTCTTTTCTCAGGTTGTGTGTGTTCTCTCACATCTTGATCTCCCTGCCCGTTCTGCACCCTAATCACAATACTCAGCAGAATCCTCCACCCATATGGTACTAGCTTCTGGGCAGAGTCTCTTAGGCCTTGTTTTAGGTGCGTCCCCTTAACTGTCTCTTACAATTATCTTAAATGAAGACTGTGTTTCACACATCAGTTTGAACAAAGTTTTGACTCTGCCCTTAACAAGGTTGCACCCAGTTCATAACACTATTTACTTCAAGGCCCATAAAGTGTCCAGTGGAGTTGGGCATGAAAGGCCAATGAGTGGAACGGGGGACCACATTGGACTGTTTTTTTCTGCCAGGCAGCAGGTGAAGAGAATTTCTTCTCCTTTTGACAATTTGTTTAAATAAAGGCTTAGCTAGCATTTAAACCAAGATGGAGTTTTGTGGAGTTTTTATTTACCAGTGACTGAGTAGCAGTTACTGATACACTAAGGTTATGTCTACACTACGGACCTTACAGCAGCACAGCTGTACCGCTGCAGATGTGCCACTGTAAGGTCTCCTGTGTAGGTGGGAGAGTTCTCCCGCCAGTATAATTAAACCACCCCCAACAAGTGGGGGTAGCTTTGTCGGCAGAAGAGCGTATCCCGCTTACACAGCGCTGTCCACACCAGCACTTTCGTCAGTGAAACTTTTGTTGGTTGGGGTGTTTTTTTTCACAACCCTGACCGACAAAAGTTTTACTGACAAAAGTGCTAGTGTAGACAAAACCTTATTCACCTTTGTAATTGTCTCTGAGAGCTAGCTATGAAAAGTGCTTAATAAGTGCTAAGTGTTATTATTACCTAATTAGGACTGTTTCCAATTTTTAAATATTACACTAGTTGGAGCTAATTGAGAACCCTCAGAAAAATAAACAGATTTCTTCTGTTTTTGGGAATAATGGCAATTCTTTGTTATCTGAAAATCATTATAAAGCCACATCAGCAGTATTATCTTCAGTGTATATTATGTACTGAACATACCATTGCTAAAATTCATGATTATTTAGTGTTAAAGTTTGACAATATAGCAAATATTTCAAGCCATAAATATTATTAGACAGTGTAAGTAAATATTTCATTTTACTTTATATTTTTAACAGTACAGATTATATTTTGCTTCACTCACCTTCTGTAAAACAGGCCTCTGGCTCAGCAGCTTCTTCGGGTTCAGCTTCATGTTGCTCTTCTTCAGGATGTCCAATATCAACCGTGCTACCTTCAGATGAGCTGGACAAATTTAGCTTCTGTTAAATAAAAAAACCCCACAAAGATTTAATCAACATATTTAAGGTAAATATTAATGCTCACAGACATAGGAAAAATTAATAGTCTGTGTCTACTCTTTTACATTTTCGAATGTTTTAGTGCTCAATTTAGGTAAGTAATGGATACATTTGTGCTCATTTTAGCTGCCACCTCGGTACTTTATGTGTCCTTTTAATACAAAGTTAAACCAGGCATTTTATTAATTAGTATTATTATTGTTTCTGGAAAGCATTATAGAAATATAGGCCTATATACCTGGGCCTGAGTGAACTATGGTTTTAAATTGAGTTTGGTTGTTAGCATGAGTGATGGGCCCAAAGCACATGATCAAAAAGAAGGAGATCATGAGAAAGAAGGGTTGTTTGTATTAAATTTGTAGTGTCCCTTGAAATACCAGCATTATTTTCTTTAAGGTTTGGGTTGAAGTAATACAAATAAAGAAAACATGGTTTAATGGGGTCCAGGCACAGTAAATAATTATTGGTTAGATAGATTTGTTTAATTTATGATAAAGAAATACTTAGTCCAGTAGTTAGTTAGGACTGCTTGTTTTAACTGGGGCAGAGAACTGGGTTTAGCCCTAAACTGCCTCATCCGGCTTTAGCTAAGGTCTAACCTGCCATGACATCACTTGTTTATTATAGTGTATAAAGGGCAAGTTTTTTGGAGTTTCTTTGTCAGAGCTGTTCCTTACCCTTCCGGAATCACACCATAATGTGAAGGTATCTCCTGAGCCTGATTTTGTTGTGAGTATTTGGCCAATGCTTATAACTGTATTAGGTCTAGAATATAGAGTGTAAGTGTGTATATGTTTGTATTTTGGATGTAATCAATATCAAGTGGCCTTTAACTAATAAAGGAATATGTGTGGGTAGCTGAGTTGTGGTAAACCTTAGTAAACTTTTTAGGGAAATTATTTCCAATAGGCATCATCAAGACTTAAGGAAATTAATGGTACACATACACAAACATACTCTGGTGTGTACGTTGCTGTACTGCTAACCAGTGCAGGCATATAAGAAGTATTTGAATAACAGCACTATGCACTATGCAAAAGGTTTGTAACAAACTGGTTTTAGGTTTCATTGAACAATGAACCCAAAGCTTGCCAATGATTGTAAACTTGAGGACCAAGCACAGGTTGAAAGTCAAGAAGTTCTGAGGAGTTTTGCCACTGACATCTTGTATGACTTTGTGGAAGTCACTTCAGCTGAAATTTTAATATTTGGGTGCCCATTTTGGGACACTGTAAAGGACCAGATTTTCACAAAGTGGTAAGCAGTTACTCTTTGAAAATTAAGCTTTTCAGTATTCTCTCTGAAATCATAAGGGCTTGAAGCAATTTTGAAAAAAAGACAAAAAGCTGAGATTCTGGAGCAATATCCACAGCTGCAGCATTGTGGAATACATTGAATTCTGGGTATAACAGATGCTTAGTGTAGAAAATTAAGATGGAAAAGAGAAAACAGTTAATGTGAAATATGTAGTATGCCTCATTCTGTCATAAAGTAGTTGCAATTAACAAGAGTAAATTCTCAGACAAGAGAAGCAACTTTTAATGAAAACATGAAATGAACTGAAAGTCATGATACAAATTCTGACATCTACAAGCATAGACCAGACTATGAAGAATATAATATTAGGATAGCATTTTAGTTGACAAACAATCCTGTCATGTTTCACCTGCCAGGGGAACTCAGTAGTCTAACCCAATCTTCTGAGATATGAAAAACACCAAGTTTTGTTTGATGATAATTGTGAAAGTTTACCTATTATGGAGGAGGAACTAACATGCTATTTTAAGGCAAAACAATGTAATAAAACTGCATGCTGTGTATGATATGTTAATGCTATAAATGAAATAGCAACATTCTGAAACTGAAAAAAGTAATGATGAAGATTTACACACATGCCTAACCTTCTAATCTGACATGGTGTGAGTAGTCCTATTGACTTCAATGGAAAGACTCACAGGGCATGAAGTTAAATACATGTATAAATCTTTAAAGGATCATGGCCTTAGCTTTTATATATTAAATGCTCATTTCAAGAGAAGACATGTGACATCTGTTGCTATACTTCCAACTACTGGTGAAGAAAAATGTTTGAGGGCAGCATTATTGATCTATTTCTGTATTTTGTTGACATCTGCAGCTGATAGAGGTATTTGAAATACTCTTAATTTTTTAAACTTTTTTCTAAATTTTAATTTTGCATTCATAAAAGTAGAAGACACCAAATTAAAGAGACTGAAACTTCTTTATTGTTCTTCACTATATGGGACTACCTGCCTAGTAAAATACAATTCAATCTGAGCAATGGTTGAAGCTCACCTCTAGCTTGGTCAATGAAAAAAGATTAATCAATTTTACTTTTTTATGTAGTCAGTTTCTAGTTACCGTCACTTCCTAGCATTATAAATAGTCTTGGAAGGATTAGACTTGTATTGGTAAAAGTCAGTAAACATTGATTTCACTGTACACACACAAACCAATGGAAAAATATTTCCATTGATAAATAACCAAAAATTACAAATAGGCAAAGAAAAAAAATCATAGAATCATAGAAATTTAGGGCTGGAAGGCACCTTGATAAGTCATCAAGTCCAGCCCCCTTCATTGTGGCAGGAGCAAGTAAACCTAGATCATCACTGACAGGTGTTTGTCCAACTTGTTTTTAAAATCTTCCAATGAACGGGATTCCACAACCTACCTTGAAAGCCTATTCCAGAGCTTAACTACCCTTACCGTTAGAAAGTTTTTCTTAATATCTAACGTAAACCTCCCTGGCTGCAGATTAATCCCACTGCTTCTTGTCCTACCTTCAGTGAACATGGAGAAAAATTGATCCGCAACCTCTTTATAACAGCCCTTAACATGTTGAGAAACTTATCAGGTCCCCCTTCAGTCTTCTTTTCTCAAGACTAAACATGCCCAGTTTTTTCAGCCTTTCCTCATATGTCAGTTTTTCTAAACCTTTTATTATTTTTGTTGCTCTCCTCTGGACTCTTTCCAATTTGTCCACGTCCTTTCTAAATTATGGTGCCCAGAAATGGAGACAGTACTCCAAGCTGGGACCTCACCAATGTTGAGGAAAGCAGGACAATTAGCTGCTGTGTTTTACATATAACACTTTTGTTAATACATCCCAGAATCATATTAGCCTTTTTTGCAGCTGCATCACACTGATGACTCATATGCAGTTTTTGGTCCACTATAACCCTCAGATCCTTTTCGGCAGTACCTTCACCTAGACAATTATACCCCATTTTGTAGTTGTGCATTTAACTTTTCCTTCCTAAGTGAAGTACTTTTCACTTGTCTTTATTGAATTTCATCTTATTAAATTCAGACCAATTCTCCAATTTGTCAAGGTCCTTTTGAAATATAAACCTGCCTTCCAAAGTGCTTGCAACCCATCCCAGCTTGGTGTTATCTGCACATTTTATAAGCACATCTCGCCTCCATTATCCAAGTCATTCATGAAGATATTGAATAATACCAGAGCCAGGACTGAGCCCTGCGGGACATCACTAGATACACTCTCCCAATTTGACAGCAAATAATTGATAACTACTTTCAGTCCAGTCTTTCCATCAGTTGTGCGCCCACCTTATCGTAAATTCATCTAGACCACATTTCCCTAGTTTGCTTATAAGAATGTCATGTGAAACTGTGTCAAAAGCCTTATTTAAACCAAGGTTTATCACATCTACTGCTTCCTCCCTATCCATTAGGTCAGTAATCCTATCAAAAAAGAAAATCAAGTTGGTTTGGCTATTCCTTATAACCCTATTGTCCTACAGGTGCTTACAAATTGATCTTTTAATAATTTACTCCGGTATCTTTCTAGGTATTGAAGTTAGACTGACTGGTCTATAATTCCCTGAGTCCTCCTCCTCCTTTTTACAAAATGCTGCTTGAGAACTTAGAGTCAAAACTCAGTGATTTAAACTTTTGAATTAGGCTTGTTACAAATGGACTAGCGAATGAATAGTAAAAACGGGTCTGATTTGTTGATTTGAGGATATTTACTTTGTATATTTTGACACGTGATGATAATTTGTGTTTTAATGGTTTATAAATCTTTAACTCTTTGGATCTCAAATCTGCTGTTATTAAATAATTGTTATTGTTTGACCTCCCCATAATTTCTTGCAACTATGAACATTTAAATTAATAAAAATTGAAAAAATGCTTAAAAATAAACATTGATATTATTGACTGAAATTATTAAAAAAATAGAATTCTGTCAAGTTAAACTATAAAGAGTGCAAAGGACAGCTTGCTTTAGCCAAAGATGGGGGGAAAAGATAAATGAACAGTCCTTAACTTAATTCTAGTGAGTAGCAGTATAGGCCTTCTTTATAGGAAAAGTAATACATTTCCAGGTTTCTCCTTGCTTTCTTCCCCCATCTTGGAAGCCAAATTGTCATGTCTACTCTTGCCCCCCAAAGAATTCCCTTCCTGTCATGTACCAATCTCCCTCTTCTGTCTCTGTTCACCCACCCGAATAATTAACCTTTTTCCCTGATGTCCACCCAAAGATCCCACTAATTTTCCATTCCGGAGATTCCCTGTCTCACAGTTTCCCATTGTCTCTCTCCCAAATCTTACCTTTTTATCCCTCCAAAGTTCCTCCTCAATCCCCAGTATCTCCACCTTCCCCCAGGCTCCTCCTGTCTCCTCCTCACCTAGGTCCCACTTTCCTCAGTTGTACTCCCCTAGCTTTACCTCTTCATAGCCAGCCCCATCTCCCCTACCCATACCTGTCCTTCCCATGGCTGTCACTCCCCATGCTTTTCTCTAAGTGGCACCAGTCCCCCACACAGATGTCCTCCCTCCACACAGTCATTTATCTTGTGTCTGTCTCCACCAAAAATGGTCTTCCCCCTTGTGTGCGACTCCCTCTCATAGCTGTCTGCTTCCCACAAAGGGGAAGGAAAAAATGGTGTTGCTCCTTCCTGGTCCCACGCCCCTCCTGCTGTGCAGACCCTCAGAGTTGGTATGGGGAAGGGAAAGAATCCACGGCTGGAGGCAGCAGGAGTCACAGCTGCTGCCTCCTGTCTGCTCAGCAGTAGAACATGTGCCCCTGGCTGGAAGGAGGCTGAAACTGCATCTGCCTCTGTCTATTGAACCTATTGGCTAAAGCACAGTTTAAATTCTTCTGCCTAAAACAAAGAAACCGAGATTTGCAAAACCAAGAAGGAACATGACATTAATCTCATTGATCCCCTGCATAGTTCTAGGGGGTTTCCAATATTTGAGACACTCTAAAAGCCAGAAACCATTGATAAGGCATAGACCACCACTTTTAGCTACAGAAGTATGGAGATAAAGGTAACTTTAATTGCAGGGTGGCACAGAAAGAAAAACTTGATATCCAGAAAGTATCATTCAGTCATGCTGGCAAGGAGGGAAGCCCCTTTATACATGATGATGCAAAGTTCTGTGCCCTGTTGCCTCCCTATGTCAGTTCTCAAGAAGGGGAAATTTAGCACCACAATTCAATATTATTCCTGCATCATACACATCCCTCAACAGCACATCCTGGAAGGTAGCTTCCCTTCATCTTGTATAAGAGGAAAGTTAATGCAATTGTGTTGAACTGTGATGTGTCAGCAAACATGAACTGCTCTGAGAGACTTGCCAAAAAAGGGACCATAGGATCCTGGAATGTGAGGCCATGCATTCAAGGAGATGCTGCTGAAATACCTGGAAATGCCCTGAGTTGTTTAGACATTAAGGCACTGAATTCCTGAAGGCACCTCTGCTCATCTTACAGTGCAAAGCAACCAGGGCATTGGTTGGAAGAATGTGTCTTTGAGGCACCAACACACCAGAAAAACCTGTGTGCTGGGACATCAGTGTTCCATTAGCAAAACCCCTAAAAACTGGCCTACAGTGCCCCAGAGGGCCAAAATCTTTAAGTTGGGGGAGTTTCCTGAATGACTTTCACCGGAGGCACAAGATCCAGGAGTGAGAGTCCTGCACAGGTGATATCTTTAGAAAATGTAATTTATTTCCCTTTTCTGGGATAGATCCTGCAAACACTTACTACCAAGTCCAGTGTTTACTACCATGTTTGCAGAAACAGGCCTTATGCCCTGATCCTGTAAACCCATATGCACTTGCTTAATTTTATTACTGAGAATAATCCCATTGAAATCAACTGAGCTAATCAGGGTAATAAAGGTAAGCATGTACAGAACTGTTTACAGGATTGGGACCTTAGTTTAAAAGCCCTCTGGTGTCAGAGTGTATGTAGCTCTTAGCTGATATGAGGAAGCGGGAAGCAAGGAGCCAACGCACTCCTGATGTTCTGCCTCATTCATGTTGTTACTATCAGAAAGAATTATATAGAGAAGTATAAAAGACAAAGATTCCAGTTGCTTGTTGAACTTTTCATTATTTACTGTACTTTATATAGTTTTCACAATTCTTATTTTTGTGTTATACTGTTGCATAAATCCAGGATTTATCAGTTTCACAGATCAAAAGTACTTTGAATGTCATTCCATAGTCTTTCAAGGGTTGTTCATTTTCACTTATGACAGCCTGCTTGCTTTCAAGTTAGCTAAGAAGATAAACTAATGAGAAAGGTCATTAGATCTCATGCTTTAGCCATAAATCAAACATCTGTGGGTTCAGTAAGGAAATGCTCCTCCTGTGACCTCTTATACTGCATCTAGGTACATTGTGCAGAGGTGTGTGTGATGCGGGGAGGAATAGTTTTACTTAAATTTGGCCACTATTTAAATTGTTCCATCTTTAACAGCAAAATGGGAGATAGTTATTAATACCTCAAGTATTAACTGGGAAATGGTGACAATATCGTCACCAGTAGAGATTCTCGGGGTAGTCCCAGGGACTGCTCTAAACTGCTTTATGGGGTAGAGTTTCAAGGACTATTGTACGAACATAGCATTCAAGTCTTGGTGGGCTGGACTGTCTCAGATAACTTAAGGAATACCTTCATGTTCTTTAGGTCAGTAATTTGTGATCTCTGGTTCAGATGATTGGCTATGGACACCCTCTGCTGTAAGATTATGGATGAAATCCTGATCCACTGAAATGAATGACAAAACTCCCATTGACATCAGTATGGCCAGAATTCAACCCTATGTGCTTTCCCATTTGTTTACTTATTGTGGTTTATTTATTTATTTATTTATTAAAAATAATGACATTTGGGTCAAAATGGCTGAGCGAGTCCAGGCTGTTGTGTTTGACTATATTGCAATTCTAGTATTTGATCACTACTTTGTAAAAAACATTTATGGTATTTTGTGTTCTTCCATTGGCTTTATTTTTCAGCTTTAACAACTAAATGGTTTTGTAGTACATCAGATAACCTGAACTTAAACATCATTTTATTAGACTCTTGGTCTACAAAAGCTGATCATTCAGAAAGCTAAAAAGAACTTTTTTCATGCAAGATGTATCTATTCTTTGGGCCCAGTTCATCCCTGCACTAGTTCATGCTGAAAGAAAAACAGAAAAATTATCACAATATTAAAAAATAAGTATATAAGCAGTATTTAAATACCTCTTTGCTTTCTTCCAGATCCGACTCACTGCTAAACTCTTCTGTATTTAAATTTTCAAAATCTGATTCTCCAACAGCAATCGGTACTGTTACAGTGAGGCTTGGGTTGTTTATGAACGACATGTAATCACTTTCATCAATTATATATTTTTCCACACTGCTGCCTGTGCCTATGCCACTAGTTCCATTGCCATCTTTAAGATAATCAAGGTCTTTGTTTATTTCCACTGTAAGATGATTAGAAATGCAGCTGTCTTTTTTGTTTAGTTCTTCAAGTGGCTTGATTTCATTTAAAGCTTTTTGTTTTTTAACGAAGGATTTTTGGATGAATTCATGTACTTTTCTTTTCACATAATCTATTCCCTTCTCAATCCTTGCTACAGCAATCTGGAGATTATTCATTTCATTATCATCATCGGTGGCAGCAAGGTTGTCTGCACTAAACGAGCTCAGTAGCAAGGCCAAAAATAGGTTCAGAACCTGGAACAGGATAGAAAAGGAATTCCTAGATTTAGCTCAGTGGAAATAATTTCTTGCTAGAATACTTTCTAAAGCTATGTGAAGCATGTGTCTAAAGGACCAAAGTTTCAAACAAACAAACAAACAAACAAACAAACCAACCAAGAACTGTGTTTTTATAATGAATGGAGTGTTATATCTTTAATAAACTTACACTAAAACACTTGCATTAGAAAAAGGTGTGTTAATAATTCATGATAATTTGAAGAAGGGCAAATCATATAGTAAAACAAGTGATTCAGAAATATTATGACAAATGAAAGAACTAAATATGGTTTGCTATGATTCATAGGGCCATATTATTCACCAATCACAAATAGTCAGACAACTGGCGAGTATTTGAGAAAATGTTTTTGAATCCCAAAAATTTACAAATATTGGCACAAAAAAATTTTTATTCAAAAATTCAGACAGGAAGTTTGTTATTCTTCATCATCCTGTTTAAAAAGTTTAACTTCTCCAATCAGAGAACAGAAACTATACCATGTGTTTTACGTGACTGGACACACATAATAAATAAGTTTATAAAAAAGGCACAGGCTGAACATTATTTGAAGCACACTGTATTTGCAAATTGCAAAAACAAAAATTAAGAGAGTGACTGTAGTTCACTCTATAATTATATATGAGTTTGATCCTGCAAGGTGTGGAGTATTCTGTTTCCAATCCAGCAAAGCACTTAAGCTTAATTTTAAGCATATGAGTAGTTCAATTGAAATCATATGCTTAAGTGCTTTATTGAGATGGGGCCAGAATTCTCATTGCATTGCAGGATTGAATTGTTTTTTTCCCCAGAATAAATCTTTGAAACATTTTGATTACGTACCACTAGATTTCCAATCACCATGACCATCATGAAGACAGTAAGGCACATAGCTTGGCCTGCAACCTCCATACAGTCCCACATAGTCTCTATCCATTCTCCACACAACACTCGGAATACAATCAAGAAAGAGTGGAAGAAGTCTTGCATGTGCCAGCGTGGAAGTACACAGTCATTGGAGATCTTGCAGACACATTCCTTGTAGCTTTTACCAAACAGCTGCATACCAACCACAGCAAAAATGAAGACAATGATGGCCAGCACCAACGTCAAATTCCCCAAAGCCCCCACTGAGTTACCAATAATCTTTATCAGCATATTCAGTGTTGGCCAAGATTTTGCCAATTTGAAAACTCGTAACTGAAAAAAAAAAGAATAAAAAGGCATTGTTAGTACTGATTTTAACGGAGACACAAAAGTGTTTTACAAATTAATTTGTGAAAAAAGTATTGCTGCCAATGATGAAAATGCTGCAGACTTTTACAACTTGGTACCCCAAGAGCATAGTCTTGGATCAAGAATGTAAAAGCCCAGAGACACACCTCATGCAACTTAAAATCTAGGGTTCAGTGTTACCCTCAGATGCCACAGAACTTCAAGACTACCTACCTACCTGTGTGTACATAAAGAAGAGATCCATTCTGATAATACCAGTAGGAGCACAATAAAGATATTCAGTAAGTCCATTTGTTTCTTCATTGTAGAATACTTGAAGTAAGTATTTGCAATAAAAATTTGGAAATAGGCCCCACTCCTACATTGGGATGCATTAGTATGGATTCCTGCAGAGTCCCCATTAAAGACAACAGGACACTGCATGGCTAGGGGTACATATAAGTGGATCACATTTTTGGATCAGGGTCATAATGACCTTAAGGTATCTTGTTAAGACACAAAAGTTGAATTGAAATATTATTAGTGCAACAAAGCCTGTAACTGTAATTTGCAATAACATTTTGTTTTATTAATATATTTACCAATCTGAATGATCGGAGAACTGATAGTCCTTCCACATCTGCAAGACCAAGTTCAATCAAACTAAGTGTTACAATAAAACTATCAAAAATATTCCAGCCTTCTTGGAAATAATAATAAGGATCCTTGGCAATTATCTTCAGAAACATTTCTGCTGTGAAGATCCCAGTGAAGACCTAAATTCAAAAGGCAATTTATTATTCATTTGGAAAATTTAATATTACCAGTATTTGTGCAGATTTTACATTCCAGCTACATATCTTCAATGAGCATAATTTAGAATGGCTATTCACAAAAATTCTTAAATTCAAATCCTTAAAATAATCAAAGGAAGGTCAAATTATTTTATTTAGTACTTTATTATTAGTGTTTAAAATTTGTTGCTTTAAAAAGAATGATCATAGTGACATCTTATACACAGCTTCCGATAGAAACTCCATCACAGAACACGTACGGAATCTTCTTTTCATTTGATTTAATTTTACAGGAAACAGATTACTTAAGCTTCTGGTTTATAATACAATTTTTAAACTATTTAGGGTGACCATACATCCCGTTTTGGCTGAGACAGTACCTTTTTTAAACCTTGTCCCGGCCGTCCCGACTTTTCTGGCAAACCTGAGTATTTGTCTCGTTTGCTCTTGTCAACTGATGACCAGTTGGCAAGAGCAAACGGGACAAATGCCCAGTTTTGCCAAAAAAGTGGGGTGTGACCCCTAGCAGGGCACAGAGGAATGTGCGTGAGGGAGGAGCGGCAATGTCAACCCTGCATGAGAGGGAGGGCTCGGGGGAGTGGCTCATGCCAGCCACGCACGAGTGGGTGGCAGGGGGTCTTGAGTCAGCCCTGCATGCGTGGGGGTAGAGAGAGGCCTCAGCCGGCCCCGTGCGGTGTCCCGCTTTCCCTTATGGAAAATATGGTCACCCTAACTCTGTTAGAATGCAAGCTTTTTTTTCCACAGCACAAGCAATGCCCCCAATTTTATTTTCACATTATGCAATAGAATGCTTTCCAAGAAATTACATGCTGCTCTCCCTAGAACACTATTGTTAGGATATTAATGACACTATAAAGATATGTTCTTATACGGCCTAATTTCACAAGATCTAGCAAGATCAACAATTTACATCAGGTGGGGATCTGCCCAGGAGTCTTCTCCTTTATTTCAATGCACATTAGATCGTTAACAGGATAATGATGGCATTTAATATTATAGGTAGTTTAGACATACTAACTTCATTTCCAATTAAGCTTTTGTAAGGGATATATATATAGAGAGAATAGATATGTCTTGAATGATTAATAACTACTGAGTCCTTCTGGCCCTCAACAATTAGAAAAGCTATCCATCTCTGTTTATTCCAAAAAAGGACCAACCTAGGAAGAAAATACAATAAAAAATGGTTCACATCATGTGAGACACTTTGTCTAAGGACCCTCAGATCAGCCAAGGCAGAGCAAGGGTGGGGCCTCAGCGGAGGGAGCAAAGTGGGGCAGGAAGAGTGGAGCAAGGATGAGGCCTTGGGGGAAGAGCTGGAGCGAGGGTAGGGCCTTGGAGGAAGGGGCGGAGCGAGGGCGGGGCCTCGGGTGGAATGGGGGTGAAGCACCCTCAGGGAAAAATGAAAGTCAGCGCCTATGCTTAAAAGTGCCTTAGAGACAAGTGCATCCTTGGAAATGTGATAAATATGTTAGGTACTAAAGAACTGAGAATTGATGATCATAAGTAAATGTAATAAGAAATCGTGGTAATTTACATTGTTCCTTGCTATAACTGCTGAGCCTCAACTCTAGACTGTGATAATTGCTTACAAGACTGTATTATGTGTGTAGTACACACCTAAAACATTTGTTGTGTCTAAACTTGAGTGGTGAACTACTGATTGTATATTAATGTGGTTTTAAGTAATTAATAAATTGCTGGTTAGTTAAAAATAAGCAAGTGTCCTTGTGGTGGGGTGTCTGCCCCGCCCCCATGCTAGAGGGGGCTGCAGCAGGCCAGTGGGCCTGCGCAGACAAACAGCCAATAGGGAAAGGGCTTATTGGGAGCCAATCAGGGCTCAGATTGGAGACAGCCAATCAGGGCCAGGCTCAGCCCTATAAGAAGGCTGCTCAGGGAGAGAGCAGTCGGTCTGTTCCAGGCCTTCGATAGGGGAAGGTCTGTCTCCAGAGCTGGTAGACTAGCACTTGGGACAGCGTAGTGCTGGGCAGGCCCGGGGGAGCAGAAGGGAACACTAGCCCGGTGTCTGCCAGGCTGCAGGCCCGGAGGGGAAGGGCCTAGCCGGTGCGAGGGGCTGAAGGGGAAGCAGCCCAGGGATGTGGACAGACGGAGGGAGAGAAGGAGGGCAGGACGGCTGCCACTAGAGGGTCTCTGGGTTGGAACCCAGAGTAGTGGGCGGGCCTGGGTCCCCCCTTCCTCCTTGCCTTACACCTGGCCGACGGGAGTGGGCCGTCTTGGGCTGCACCAACCCCCTGCCAAGAGCGGAGTGACTTTGGAGGTGCAGTTGCCCATACTGGCCGGGGCGCAGAGAGACAGCGGATTGACCCACCCCTGGAAGGGGGTGAGGATGGACTAAGGGCACTGCCAGAGGGCAGTGGCTCGAAAAGGACGCCGCGAGCTGGTGAGCGACGCGGGCTCAGATGCCAACCGAGGGCAAGACGATGGACGGGACACCACCAGGAGGGGGCGCTCCACTGGACAGAGCTAATTCCCCGAGACGACCAGTAGGAGGCGCCAGGTGGTGAGTCCCAACACCATCACAGTCCTGATTTGAAAAATACTGTTCAAGTTAAAAGTTGACTTGAAAAGAATCCAGCATTAAAAAAAATTAAGCTTACACTCCCTGGACGCAAGGAAAAGGAGATATTAAATTCCATTCCATATTGACTAACCTAGTTTGTTAGATTTCAGCTTTAATATCTAACTGGCACCTTGGCAAATTCATAAACATTGTCCCCCTTTCACACTTTGCAATGATATACTATATCAAATCATATGATGTAGAATACTTTCACCAACCAACGTTAGGAGACATTTCCTTGGATGGGAAACAAACTATACAATTCTAGAACACCACATTTTATGGTTTATCATGTGATTGTCATATAAAATGTCCTGTTCTTAATACATTGTATATTATTTGAAGTATAGAGAATCAGGTTTTTTGTATGCCTGCTAATTCTGCATCATCGAATCTTACAGCTATTTACATGTTCTAAAATATCATTTTTATTTATTGCAATGTGAAGGAAATATATTAAAGAAGCACATTACATGAAATCTATTCTTGAAATAAAACAAAGTAGAACTGTAGGTTCAAGTGTTTAAATATGTTTATATGATCCAACCTCTTAATTTAAAAGCTTTAGAGCTGCAGAGAACCAACTGACAAACTTCTTAATTTATCTTTATCTTAATTTCTTTTCTATATACTAACCGTAGCATTGCCAGGTTACTAACCAATCTGATGGTCATTTACAATTAGAAAACCTACCGAGATGCAATATTTTAGGAAACTACATTTCCATACTGAAAATTGTTGTTTGCGAGTGTTTTAACATAATTTCTGGAAGTACTACCTTTCAATAGATGTGCCCAAAGAAACTACGAAAAACCATATTTGTATATATTGACATGAAGAAGATGAAATTCAAACATGTCAAAGAGGTTTGAATAGATTAAATCTGAGATGATTCAATAGATTTGCCAAGTGATGTATTAAACAAAGTATTACTTTATACTGTTAATCTATATGTCTTGAGAAAGGATTGAAGATGGGAGCTCCAAAAATTTAGTGAAATACAGACCTAACTAAAGGACAACTAAATCAGTTAAAAAAAAACGCAGAAGAAATTCCTGCTTAAAGCTATAATACAGATATATCTCCTTCAAAACCAAACAAATAAGCAAAATAAAAACATGTCACAAGACAAACTGAAAGACTTACCAGGTTTCCAACAGAAAGTACATGATTGAATTCTTCAGTCATTGGATAATGTTCCATGGCCATAAATAGTGTATTTAAAACAATGCAAATAGTAATAGCGAGATCAACAAATGGGTCCATCACAACTAAATTGACAATATGTTTTACTTTTAACCAACGTGGACTGCAGTCCCAGATCAAGAAAATGTTTGCAAATTTGTACCAGCATGGTGGGCATTTCTGTCTTGATTCTTCAAGTTCTAAGGAAAAATGTGTAAAAAAAATAAAATGTAAAATATCTGCATGCCATACTAGACAGTGTCAAAGACCTCTTCGAAATCCTCTAGCCACATTTTCAGAGAATGGTGTAGCACAGTGGTTCTCAACCAGGGGTCGGGGCCCCCTGGGAGGGCTGTGAGCAGGTTTCAAGGGGTCCGCCAAGCAGGGTCAGTGTTAGATTCTCTGGGACCCAGGGCAGAAAGCCGAAGCCCTGTCATGCAGGGCTGAAGCCCGTGGCCCTGAACCCCACCCAGGGCCGGCGCTTCCATTAGGCGACCTAGGCGGTCGCCTAGGGCGCTGCTATTTTGGGGGCGCCTGCGCCCCCGCCGCCCGTAAAAATTTGGGGGCGGGACCTTCCGCCGCCGCTGTTGGGGGCGGGATTTCGGGGGCGGGACCTTCTGCCGCCTAGGGCGCCAGCAAAGCTGGCGCCGCTACTGACCCCACCACCCAGGGCTCAACCCAAAGCCTAGGCAATTTAGCTTCGTGTGGCCTCTGTGGCGTGGAGCCCCGGGAAATTGCCATGCTTGGTACCCCCTAATGCTGGCCCTGGTTTTTATAGGCAGAAAAACAGTTGTTGTGGGACTGGTGGGCCGTGGAGTTTTTACAGCATGCTGGGGGTGGGGTGGGGTGGGGGGCTCAAAAAGAAAAAGGTTGAGACTTCCTGATATAGCAGGTGTGCCCGTTAAATATTCATCTATTTGAAAACAAATTCTTATTTGAGCACAAAAACATGCACTTATGCAGCCATTCTGTGCACAGTGATATGGATATTTGCAGCTATGATGAGCTTTATAATAGCAAAATCAGTGCTTTGTGACCACATGACCTGGAATGGTCAAAAAACAATGACACAAAAGTCTCACTAAGTAATGTGAGACAAACACATTAATTGGGAGTTCTTTTAGTCTATCTAGAAATATTTCCTGAGAGCATAGGTGCAGGAAGTAGAGGTGCGGGGAGGGGTGGCCCTGTGCCCCACTCCCCTGCCGCTGGCTCCGCACCTCGGGCCCTGTTCCCGACCCTCTGTCCGGGACTCCACTCCCCGGTCCTGTGCCTGGGGCTTGGGTCCTGGCTGCCGGCCCCGTGCCCAGGGCCGCACTCCCAGCCCCCTGTTGTGGACTCCACTCCCTAATCCGGCACCTGGGTCTCGGGTTCTGGCCGCTGGCCCCACTCCCCAGCCGCTGGCCCCATACCCAGCAGGGCCGGCTCCAGGCACCAGCGAAGGAAGCAGGTGCCTAGGGCGGCCAATAGAAAGGGGCGGCACTCCGTCCGTTATTGGGGCGGTACGTCCGGGTCTGCGGTGGCAATTTGGCGGCAGGTCCTTCAGTCCCTCTCTTACTCTTCGGCGGCACTTCCGCGGCAATTCAATCGCTCCCATTCAGTCTTCGGCGGCAATTCGGTGGCAGATCAATCGGGTTTTTCTTCCCCCCCCCCCCTTTTTTTTTTTCACCGCTTGGGGCGGCGAAAAAGCTGGAGCCGGCCCTTATACCCAGGGCCCCACGCCTGGCCCCAGTTGTGGCCACAGCCTTGGCCCCCTTACCTCTGTCCAGGTCTCCCCCCTCCCAAAGACACAGCCCTGCTCCCAGCCTCAGCTCAGAGGGGTGGGGCGCGGACAGGAGTCCGGGGGTTGGCTTTCAGCACCCCCACTACTAAAAATGTTCCAGCGCCACTGGTACAGAGGGACAATATCAAGTTAAAATATACATATCTGAAGTGATTGTTTTAGTTTCAAATGAAAGTTTCAGAAGTTCACTGAAAATACACTAACATTTTAAATTCAATACTTTACAGACCTTCCATAGTATTTGTGAGTATGCTAGCTATACTCATTGCTCTGTCTCTTTGAGCAGGGTCTTCCAGAAAATCCATAGAAACATGAAAGGAACTGGATCTTCTCTTTCTCGTTTCTGTTTCAGTAGTCATGCCCTGCAAATAAAATAATAATGGATAGGATCATCATCTTAAGTGATATAATAAGCAAATACTATATACACTGAATTTCTAAATTTGAAGGAATACATGCTTCATGCAATTTAATTTTTTATTTAATTTATCATGCAAGACTTTTCTTACTTATTGTATTAACCTAGCATTTTCAAAATATATTAAAGAAATTTTCTCGATTGAATCACTCATCCTCCAGCACTGTCAGTTACTAGAAATCCTCAGTTCAATACATAACATACGAAGTTTGTGGGAGAGAAATGTGAAATTGAATAATTATTCAACAATCTAACTCTCAGTACCATTTATGAGAAATGAGTCAAACATATTGAAAACCAACATATTATTATAAAATGTTTTCAATTTGCAGATGTTTACTTCTTCTTATAAAACGTCTCATTGTTGTAAAATCACAGGTATCCATCCAGTCTTAAACAGCAACAAATAAAAAAAGTCTGATTTAGTCATGCTTCCACATGCTGGTGTATTCCCAAGTACTCTAAGGGGACAACCTTGAAATAAGATCCAAAAGTTTTTAGAGATATTCTGCTATCTGTATATACACATAGATTACAGCACATATGTGCACACAGACATTTTTGTTTTTGAAGGTGGGTGCATGAATGTGGTGCCTCAAATAACTGTTTAGTTTATTTTCTATATTAGAGACCTACATCAAAAAAGGGGGAAAAGCACATAAGAATGAAAACATATATATGATAGTGCTGAATGTATACTGTTATTATATTGCAATGAGCTGATAAAGCCCAATGTTATCAAAATTATCTACAACAAATTCAGGGTCATATTGACTGAATTCATACGGTAACATTTATTATATACCCTTTCTATTCGTATAGTAAGTTGAAATCTTATCCAACGTGGCCAGATAGAGCTTTTTAATAGCTACAATAAGTTCTACCATATTTTTATGGTTATATAATAGACAAATACTTGCATATTAATTTGATATTTTTTCTTGTTAGCTCTGAGAATTTTTTCAGATAAATACTTAAATTTCAAACTTATTTTGTTAGTATATTAAAGGTATTACAAGATGCAGGAACATTCATAGCTTGGCCAGCCAGGATCATTCCTAAGGAATTCCATTCTGTAGAAAATACAGGCTGGTGCAGTAAGAAAAGGCCACCATGCCTGAGCTATTTAAATCTTCCTTACATTGTCATCAGTAGCTGGTTTATCTATTATCACCTCTGGCAGAAGTTGTCCAACAGGCGACGTAGGAACAGATGGTCCACCAACCAGGGAAACTACTCCATTGCAATCTACAGTGCTATGCATCTTCCCATTCGCTGGAAACACCGCCAGCACCCTGGATGACCTACTGGCCTGACTAATGTTACTGTTGCGCCGTTCACCATGTCTGCGTGGCACAAAAAGAGAGTCTCTTCTGCTATCATTATCTTCAAAAGTGCTGTGTTCATCATCAGCAAAGTCATTTTCTGATCCTATATCCCTTGCTCGACCTCTGAAGCTGAAAAGACTCGTTTTGCTGTTGCGCCTTGGGGAAAACAAGGAGCCACGAATGCTCAGCAAAGACTGTAGGAAAATAAAAGAATATAATTATTAGCTTAAACACTTAAACCCTATATTTTTTTTTATAAAAATGGAGTTAACATGTTGTAGAAGTTGTTTTCATAAATAAAACTAATAATCTTTTCCAGGAATCAAATTTTGCTTTCAGATTGTCATATGCATTAATTTCACTGAACTCTCTTTGTAAATTTAAAAGCCACTATTAATGAATTAATATAACAAATACTGAACCTGAGCCACCCCAGCTCCTGATGAAGCCAATGAGATTTGTGAGTAAGGATCAATAACAAGATAACTAGTATAAAATAAGAATAGAAAAGACATAAACATAGCATCCTCTACATACTTAAACAAGTCCTGGAAATATTAGGAAAGTATAAATAAAATTCATGGATATACTTATGGATGAGTTCTATAAAATTTAATAGGAATGAAACCAATAGGATTCTACAGCAATTATTCTAAAACAATCCTATAATATTGAACAGAGAATATATTTTTATAGAATTTAAACCAATTTATGGAATTCTATTACAGGGATATAATTCCCTATTACATATTATAGTCTGATTTACAAATTCTATAGAAAAGCTATCTGCATTAAATTCTATATGGATTTTTTCAAGGAGTTATCTATGTCAGTTAGGTAAAATTCTCTTGAAACACCGGCAACAATAAAGATAGTTAGGATTAAATAAAAGTTTGGTGTCTTCCTTCTTCATGTAGTAAAGTCACACTGTTATACCTGTGATACTGCAACAGTTTTTTGAAAGCCCATGATGCTTCCAATACACTTTTCAACTAGCAACACGTTATACAGTACC
This sequence comes from Platysternon megacephalum, assembly GCA_003942145.1. Lineage (NCBI taxonomy): Eukaryota > Metazoa > Chordata > Testudines > Platysternidae > Platysternon > Platysternon megacephalum. Next base: position 14,180,440 of record QXTE01000009.1, on the reverse strand, counting down.
TGGTGGGGGGATGAATACTTTTTTTCATATGTCAATCTGTTCCCTTCAATGGAAAATCGGAAAGTTTTCTTTCTGATGCTGCCTTCTGATTCAGATTTTTGAAATTCATCTTCATCCTTCTCCTCTCCTCCATATTGTTCTTTCTGCTTTCTCTTCTTCCTTCTGTTCCTCCTCTCTTTAGCACTCTTTGAACTCAACTTTGACGCATCAGAAGAGCTTTCTGAGAGTCCCCCTATTCCGCCTTCTGCACTGGGATCTCTTGACCCAGCAGAGGCTGTTGCTACTGCTACTGCCTGCCATATCACAATAAATAATTCTATTATTAGATCTACCAATGAAAAGCACTATAAGAGCTACATATCATCATTATTACTAACCAGCACTCTAAAACATCAAACTTTTTAATTTCACTTCTAGAGAACTTTCCAGTCCAGTCTTTGGCTGGTGCAGCCTTTGCACATTGAGACTTTCAGGTAGCTGTACTCTTCTCAAACATTTTCTCTCACTTCTTTTCTGTATCCTTACTGCTTGCTAAAGTCACAGAGTGTTTCCTATGGCATAGCAGATACCCGTTGCCTAAATATGTGCAGATTCTGACCATATCCATCCCCCCACCCTTCACATATTGCTTCTCTTCTTAAATTATAAGGTTTCCGAGGCATGTACTCTGCTGACTACATTGTACATGCTATGGAATACAAATCCTCAATAACAAACAAACAAACAGTGTATACATTCTTTTGAAGTCTCCTCTGGATCACAAGGCTGGGTTGCTCACAGCAAAATGTTTTTATTTCCAGCAATGAAAACCTCTGAGCCGGCTCTGTTCTTGAAGCCAGAGTGGGCCTACCCATTGTTATAGGGAATACTTAATAACACAGGGCTCTAAACCCATTCTAAATCTGATGACCAATATCTATAGAAAACTCATTTGGATGCACTAATACAAGATTACAATATGATAAACAATTTAGCTGATAAATACATAAAATCACAATTATACCTGAGCTGCTTCTTGTTGCTTTCTCAGCTGTTCAAGCATTTGCTGAAATTCTGCCTCTTTCTGTTCTGCTTCTTCCATGTTTGCTTGATTCTGCTCTTCATAGGCCATAGCAACAACAGCCAGGATCAAGTTAATCAGATAGAAAGAGCCCAGGAAAATCACCAGAACAAAAAATATCATGTATGTTTTGCCAGCAGCACGTAGTGTCTGGAAGTAATAAAAAATACAGCTTTATTAACTTTTTAATGTTACTATGTGAATTAAACACCTACTTTTCATTTTGTAGGAATCCATCATCATCAGATTATATGAGAGATGTAATAGAATTGATATTAAACTCTTTGTATGATTTGATAGTATAAAAATACTTAGTCTTTGTTCTCACCAGCTGATAAAGGTTTTCCCAGTAGTCCTGAGTCATCAGTCGAAACAGTGACAAGAATGCCCAGCTGAATGTGTCAAAACTTGTGTAGCCATAGTTGGGATTTCTACCAGCTTTCACACATATATATCCTTCTGGACATTGACTACAAAAGGAGAGATATTAGGTGTTATCTTTTACTATTATTCTAATGTCAGTGGATGCTAGGTCCTGATAGAAGTTTGGGATTATTAAGTGCTGTTTTTGGTCAGTTCATCAGACAGGAACTCCTATCAGTTGGACAGAGCTCTACTCTACAAAATTACATTTAAAGACAGCGGAAAAATTGTGTATAACATTACAATTCTGCGGAAGGGCATTTTCTATTTGCATTTTGTTTCTTAGTAACACTTGCATATTGCCTTAATACCAAACTGTCAACTATTTAGTCTTAAACTCTAAAACACAATGTAAATTCCTTGATTAATAGTATTTTCACGTTCAAATGTCCGTCTCCATATTCTTCACTCACCCTTGCAATAGCCTGATATTCTTCAGCAATCAGCACATATGCAGCTGGGACTGTTGAGGAGTTTATGCCTTCCTAACTGGTACTTCTGTTACTTCTCAACCAGCCAGAAGCATGTGTTACTATTGGGTGTCTTTGAATTGGCTACCCAGTGAAGAATAGCTATGATTGGGAACTCAAGTCCAGGATCAGACATCTAGAATCAAATCCCAATAACACATCTAATGTGAAATGGCGGATATTTCATTCAGCTGGTCAGTCAAATTATTCCAGGATATATATCTGAATATGCTGCATCCTATTTCTACATAGTACAATAAAATGTCATGAAACATGTCCTTACCCTGCATCTGAGCCATTTCCACAAAGCAGAGCATCATTTTGCCCTTCCAGAACGTAAAAATGATCTGTTTAGAAAATAATTTTGATAAAATTGTAAGAAAATACTACATAAATCTTCCACCGCTACATACTGAACTCATTTAAACAATGTTGAATAAACCCAGTCCTTTACTTTATATGAGTAATGCTACCACAGACAACTTGAAGAGTTTTATGAAACATTTTTATGATGGTGGATAGTTTTTGAATGGTATGATTTTACCTCAGAGGAGTTAAGGGGCTGATTCCCAGAAGTAAGAACTACACATTTACACATTTGAGCTCCAAAATTCCAAAATAATACATTTGACTAAAACAAAGTAAACTGATACATTATTACTACTGCTTTATTCATCAGAATGAAATAAGATTATTTTCACAATTCAATAATAAACCAGCATAAATGATTTCTTCAACATGAACATGAAATCAAAGGGACAATATAAATTGCCAGAAAATTGATATCTTTAATTTATACTGTCAGTGTGTCAAATAGCATCAAGAATCCTGATAGATGCTGTTAGAGCTGAATGAATTGTACATTTTTCCTTTCAAATGTGCAATGAAACATTTAACATTTTGTGGAACTTTATTTTGTATTTATTTGTTTTAGTAGATAGAATTTACCCTATTTTAAAAGATTTTGGCTAGTCTGATTTAATGAGATATTTTTTTGACTAGCATTACCGAGGCCTCAACTGTTGCGCCTACAAATAACTGTAGCTGTCAGAGGCAACTAGTCATTAGAGACTAATAAGTTTAAGATCAACCAATAATTCCACAGCTGTCAGCCACTCTAAACAATGTAGGTATGTTTTCATTGCAGAGTTAGCCTAGGTGACCAGCACACAGGTCTGAGCACCAGGGTTAGCCTAGCCCAGGCATGAGCAGCCACAATGCAAAGCCACACTCAAGTTACTGTGTCCTCACAGGTGCTATACTCACCTGTGTGTGTCATATCCCATGGTTCTTTGTGCTACAGAAAGCTGAGCTGCTCTATGATTCTTACCCAGTGAATTGTGGGAGAACTTGTCTGTCCTTTTGGGCACACAAGGGGAATTGTTGGAAGGCACTAAAGGACTATCAGCACTCAAGTGATTTAGCCTGCATCCTCAGTGAAAAGTGGGTGAGTTAACAGCCTGAGTGAACACAGAACCTGAGCTCTAACACATACCCCAGCTGTCTCAGGTAGGCCAGACTGTAAGTACCACTAAAATCAGGTAAGAGATTGGGGCAATACCTGGGTTTGATAAATATTATGGACACCTGGAAGATCCAAAGACTATTGTATCATCTTTATACATGTTATATGTATTTTTATGGGCTAGGGATTGTATTCTTGCTCCATGGGAAGAATGAAGGGATCTAAAGTAGCGGTTACCACTCAAGAAAGAGAGCTTGTAGTCATTATGAATCGTTCTCTGAAAACATCCACTCAATATGTAGCAGCAGTCAAAAAAGCTACCAGAATGTTAGGAACCATTAGGAAAGGGATAATTAATAAGACAGAAAATATCATAATGGCACTATATAAATCCATGGAATGCCCACACTTTGAATACTGCATGCAGTTCTCATTGCCCCATCTCAAAAAAATATATATTAGAATTCGAAAAGGTACAGGGAAGGTCAACAAAAATGATTAACAGTTTCCATATGTGGAGAGATTAAAAAGACTGGGACTGTTCAGCTTGGAAAAGAGCTGACTAAGGGGGATATGAGAGAGGTCTATAAAATCATGAATGGTGTGGAGAAAGTGATTAACAGGCAGCAGGTTTAAAACAACCACAAGGAAGTACTTCTTCACACAATACAGTGAACTTGTGGAACTCGCTGCCAGATGATGATTTGAAGGCCGAAAGTATAACTGGATTCAAAAAGAATTAGATAAGTTCATGAAGAATAAGTCCACCAATGGCTATTAGCCAAGATGGTCAGTGATACAACTCCACGCTCTGGGTGTCACTAGCCTCTGACTGCCAGAAGCTGGGAGTGGACAACAGAGGATGGATCACAAGATGATCATCCTGTTCTGTTCATTCCCTCTGAAGCACCTGGCACTGGCCACTATCTAAAGACAGGATACTGGGCTAGATGTACCATTGGTCTGACCCAATATGGCCGTTCACATGTTCTCATGGGGCAGCTACAGTTTCTTGGGGTAAAATTAATGAAAATTACTCGGGTATCATTAATGAAAATCCCTTTGAAAGTAACAAATCTGGAGAAGCCTCTTCCCAAGGGAAATTGCATATAAGGTTTGACCTGGTTAAAGAGACCTACCAAACAAAGAATTGAAAACTGTATAAAGTGACCATCTTGATGTGGAGAGAGAGGTCACTTTCATCTAATCCAAGAACTGACATGAGACTGTGACCAGAGGGACAGTCTCTGCAAGAGGACCTGAAGTACTTTAAACCTGCTAGGGCCTCCGTGTGGAAGATGGGTGATACTTGGTAAGCTAGGCATGCATAATAGCTGTTTATTGTTTTTAAGATATGTCTTCTCTGTAATGCTTTTGCTCAGAATAAATAATACTTTGCTTTATGAAGGCTGGCTGGCCACTGGTTAACCCTATCACTGGCCCTGAAAGAACAGGATGTCAGGTGCTGAACTAAAGTCAGACCTGCTTAAGTGATCACAGTGAATTTCAGGAGGAATTACAGTCGAAATCACCAGTCAAGAAGGAGAGAGTTGCAGGACTCCACTCCAAGACCAGGTGATGTAGGGTGCCTTCAAGGAGGCCATAAAGTGGTCTTAGGTGCAGTCACCTCAGGAATTGTGATGCTGGATAACCGCCTAAGCTAAATCTGCAGTGAACACCTACTCTGTGCAGTGTGTCTGATGGACACAAGAGCGCGGTACCACCTGGTGTTGCAAAGGGTTTCCTGATGGGACAGGAACTGCAACAGTACATCTGTTGCTACTGGAAGAATTTTTGCTCTGCAGCACATAGACTGAAGGCAGAAGAAAATGGTAACAGAGAACAGGTTTCTAGCAGGCTAATTCAGAGTACTGGTCACATTGCACATGCTCACTGCAGCGACAGTCCTTCACTGCTACTTTGTTTCTTCTTCTTCTTCAGGCTCAGCAATAAGTAAAAGGTGTGTGTATGTGACTTCTGACCTGATAGTGTGGCTGTCAGTTTGGAAGGGTCTAAGTAGGTAGTGAGCCTAGGAAAGGGTTTTCTGAGTCTGGAGGGCTGTACATGTGTATGTGTGTGGAGGAGAGGGAAAGGTGTATTAATGACCATCAATTGTCAGGAACTTGTTTTTATGTCTTATCCAAAAAGTGGCACCTCCAGAAGTTCTGAAGATGTTGTCCATCTGGGCTGAAAGGTTAATAATAGTCATACAGGCACTAAGTATTTGGGTATGGCTCACTCAAAGGGGAAAATAAGTACAGAATTAGTTTTTAAAGAAACAAAAAGAGAAGATTAAAAGGAAAAACAGAAAGGGCAAGAACAAGGAAAAAAAGACAGAGGAAAATTTCAGTACAGTGAAGTTGGGGTGAGAAAGACGGATGATGCAAAAGTGGGGAGAACATGTAGGTGAGAAGGGAGAGAAGACAAAAATATAAGGGGTAGCCAAAATTAACATAATGCCTTAAAAACTAAAGCAAACTAAGTGTATAGCACAATGCAAAACTTCAGTTCATAATGAAGCCCTATTGCACTCATATACTGAGATTTTGGAGAATTGATCCTAAATATTTGATTTCCTTCTCCGAAGATTTGAAGGGACAAGTGTCAGGGTTGACGCTTGCTGAAAATCAAATTTTATAGAATGTTCTCTTGGCACTGAAAAACTACCAACAACTTAGAAATAAAACATGCAGCAGTATTAAATCTGCTGCTCTGAAGCTTGGTGACTCATCCTACTCAAACCCAGGATGCTGGTATTTTTGTGATTTCAGAGATGCATGTGATGTATCTCATTTGTCCCCCACGCCCATACTTTTCTTGCCTGCTCTATTTTAAGAGCTGGGAAGATACTGAAATTGACACACATCCCATTGTGGTCATGGTGGCAAGCATTCTGCAATAAGAGATTCAAATATACAGCCCCACAAAAAGCTTGAGTAAATAGGAACTGTGTGTGAATTAAAGGGATGGAACTGGACTGAGACTGCTTTTCACAAAGCTATTGAGTAGGCAAAGTTCAGTAAAGTTTTCTTTTCTAACCAATCTGTATGCTTACCACTTGTATACATTTCTTCAATTTTAAGACAATTTACTGATCTTACAGATACCAAAAAATTTGAAAAACACTAGTTTTTCACATCAGCCTGAGAACGAGATTAGACACCATGTTTAAAATTTGTTTCCAAAAAAGTCTCACAAAAACAGTTACTGGCCTTGTGTGTACACGACCACATTATGTTGGAACTATGTTTAAATATCATACAGCCAAACTGGTTAGAAATAGGTTTTCGTTGGAATCATACTTACGGAGAGTTTTAACAATCCACATTTGGGTTTTGGTCCACTGTAGATAGGGCTAAACAAACTTACTGAATCAAATGGAACAAAGGGATTGACTGGAATTTGAAGCCTTCCAGCCAGTCAATGCACCAAGGTAATACTACTTTCAAGAAGACTACTTATAAGAGTATAGTTGACAAGATTTAGCTCTGTATATCAATCTTCTCTCAAATAAAGTAAATGAGAGTTGCGTGGATAAGTAAGTTTATTAGGTGAACCTTAATTGTTCATTACTTCTGATTGTTTAAAATTGTGACCATAATATATTACATTAACTTACAACTCTGAATATTTGATTCATATGTGAGTATGTGTACTACAAACACAGAATAACATTATTAAGGTTGCAAAGTCAAGCACTCAAAAATTAGGAAATGCCAGAATTAAGGTTGTCTATGCAGTGCACTGTGTGTGCATTGTGATACAGTCTTTAATTACATGATCACATACTATTTTTAACACAATGCCCATGCCGCACTCAGTGCACAAAATGGTTGGTGCTCACTTAAGAAGCTATTTAATATTTCGTTTTCTCCTCATTGTTTAATGTGTGCACCCAGACCTTATTTACTGTATACTATTCAAACTGCACCAGATGGAATTATTAATTTCCTCATGGGCTTGTCTACAGTGCTTATCATTATAGTATCTAAGTGCGTCACAAATGTTAATGAATTTATTATCACAATGCCCCAGTGAGATGAGCGGTTATTATTATCCCCATTTTATAAATAGGGAACTAAGACACAGAGACATTAAGGTCAGAAGGATGCACTAATTTTGGGTGCCCAATTTGAGACACGTAGGACCTTATTAGTATTATATGTTCAAAATACAGCTCCCCATTGACTTCACTTGCAGCTGTGAGTGCTCAGCACTCCGGCAAATCAGACTTCACAGTCTTGGGTCAGACACCCAGAAATTGAAGAATGCACAAAAAGAGTGGTAAGTATCCTTTTCTTCTTCGAGTGCTGGTCCCTACATATATTCCACATGTGGGTGACCGGCAAGCAATACTCAAACGTGGGCAGGAGCAAGGATTCAAAGCCCTGGCTGGGATGATTTAGTTGGGATTAGGTCCTGCTTTGAGCAGGGGGTTGGACTAGATGACCTCCTGAGGTCCCTTCCAACCCTGATATTCTATGATTCTATGATTCAGGATTACAGATGCTTATAACACTGCAGATCTAATGGTGTCAGCAGAAGAGGCTTGGGCCAATGTGTAATACTTTGCAAAAGTGTGGCTGGAACTCCAGGTTTCCACCTTACAAATGACCAGCAGAGGGACTTCTTGGAGACACGCAACTGAGGTCACCTGCGCTCTAGTAGAATGGACCCTTACTTCATCCGGGGGGAGAGAGATGTGCCATCTGATAAAGCCAATGGATGATACATCCAAAAATCCACTTAGAGAGTCTTTGAGAAGATATTGCTTGACCCAATGCTCGCTCTGCTACAGCAACAAATAGCCCTAGGGATTTCTCAAAAGATTTTATCCTTTGCAGGTAGAATGCCAGTGTTTGTCTGACATTGAGAGAAGGAAGTTTCCTCTGTTCAGTGAAAGCATGAGGCTTTGGGAAGAATACCAGTAAGTGAATCCATTGATTTATGTGGAATTCAGCAACTTCCTTTGGGATGAATTTTGGATGAAGGTGAAAAGATCTTTGTGGAATGTAGTGTATATTGGGTACCCCAGGAGGGACCCCAACTCACCCATCCTCCTGACCTGCATAATGGTGACCAGGAAGCCAACCTTCATAGATAGGTCAGACATGGAGCACACGTCCAGCGGTTCAAAAGGAGGCCTCGTAAGTGTTGAAAGTACAAGATTGAGGTCTCACTGCAGCATTGGCTTCACTACTGGTGGAAAGGTCCTGGTCAGACCTTTTTGGGATCTGGTTGATACTGAGTTAGTAAAGATATGCACTGGTATGCACTGACTGCTGCTAAGTGAACTCACAGTGAGCTAATTGAGAGACCTGACAACTTGAGGGTAAGGAGATAATCTAAAATAGCAGGAATACCTGCTCACTCTGATGATATCTGGTTCTATTGTGCCCATGTAGAGAAACCCTCCAGTGGCTAGGTAACATTTTCTGGTAGAATCTTTCCTGCTGTTATTAAGAATAGGTTGTACAGCACCAACATGAACACTCTAGGTCTGATGTTCTACGTCTGATGCCCATCCAAATACGAAGCCATGAATGAAGAGAGTCCAGGTTGGGATGCCTGACCTTGCTGCTTTCTTGAGTTTGCAGGTCTGGGAAAGACTGAATGCTGACAGGTTGATGGACTGACATTCGTAAGAAGTCTGAAAAGCAGAACTGTCTGGACCAAATGGGTATGATGAGAATGAGTCATTCTTTGTTGTGACGAATCTTCCATAGAATCTTGGACAGTAGCGGGATGGGAGGGAAGGCATACCTCAAGTGGCCTATCCAGGATAATATGGGACATCACCGTATAAGTCCTGACTTTGTGCTGCTCTGGAAAAATATACATTGAACTTCTTGTTCATCTGGAACATGAACAGGTCCCAAGATGGTGTTTCCCATTGTGTGAAGATGATCAGCACTGAATTGTGTAATTCCCATTTGTGATTGGTGACGAAATGCCTGTTGAGGCTGTCTGGACACCTAGGAGGTACATTGCAGACACTGTGATGAAGTTCTGGATATACTAGTTCCATAAGTTGAACGGTTGCATGCATAGTAGAAGGGATTTTGCCCCTGCCTGTTTGTTTATATAGAAGGGGGTCGCTGTGTTGTCTGACATTACCCAGACATGTCAAGATTGTATAAGTTGAAGGAATTCATTGCTGGCTGGCCTGACTGCTCTTAGTTCCAGGAGGTTACTATGCATCTTGGCTTTCTGAGGTGTCCATGTACCTTGTGCTATGTGACCATCCATGTGGGACCATCCAAGGATAAGTCTGGCATGTTGAGTGTGGGAGGTAGGAAAGGGACTCCAATGCATATATGTCCTGGGTTCATCCACCAGGTGAACGAAGCCCTGACATTGATAGGGGTTGTCTCTATAGAGTTCATGGTGTGCCTGTCTGGCGTATACACTGATCTGAGCCAGGCTTGCAGACAACAGAACTGTAGCCTGACAAATGGGGTTACACAGGTAATGTGTTCTAACAGGGAAAGACAGGCCTGGAACGTTGTTTCAGGTCTGTGAGTGACTTGGTTTATTAGACTGCTCATGGCATGGTATCTGTCCACAGGGAGGAAGGCCCTTGCTGTGGTTGAGTCCATGGTCACCACTATAAAGTATATGATATGCGGGAGAATCAGGGAAGACTTTTCCACATTTATGCAGATTCCAAGGATATGCAGATTCCAAGGATGCAGATTCCAAGGAGATGGAATAATGACAAGGTTGCTGACAGTACTTTTAGGCAAGAACTGTTAGAAGTCAGTCACCATTTTGTCTCAGCTGTGCTGTCACCACTGGAAATACCTTCATGAAGACCCTGGGTGCTGTTGCCAGACCAAACATGCATACCCTGAACTAGTAATGTTCCTGATTTATCAAAAAAATATAAAAACCACTAACAAACTAAATACAATTATATTTACAGAGATGAAGACAAATTTGATGGGAGGAGGATTCTGACTTAGACCATGTGATGGTAAGAAGGAACTAAAGAGATGGTCAGGTTGAAGAACACAAGGGAAACCAAGATGCAGGCATGGGTCAATGGACACTACTTGCAAGATTTTTTCAGCTTCAAGTGCATGAATACCCCATGCGTGGAAAACACAGAGGGACCAGCACTTTACTTTTCACTGGGTTCTAATAATCAATTATGAATTCCAGAACTCATCAAGTCACTTGTTGTTATACGTATTTTTTTCTATCCTTGTTAACACACACCTTCTAGGAAATAAATCTAACACTTTGGTAATTCTAATCATTTCAAACTGGCCCAGAAGACCTGCTTTGATACTCAAATCAATTGGCTGTGTGATTTTCCTTCCTAGTAGCATTCCCTTATGTTAGATTTACTGAGAGAGGCCATAAATTTATTGGCTTTGCTATTGAAAGTGAAATAATGAAAAGAGACGATATTCAGAATTGCTAATGTCAGCAGTGCTCACATCAAGGATATTGTGACGGGTTGGTTCACAGAAACCCCCTTGGGAGCTGCCAGCTGATGTGCAATGGCTACCTTTGTTTCTATTCTCCCCTGCTAGCTCACTGGTTTCAGCACTCTGTCTTGCTGAAGCCAGACACACCCATCTGCTCCAGCACAGACCCCGAGTCTGAATAACCTGTCTCAAAGCTGCAGGGTTTACCTGAGAACAGCTCACAGAAGTCTGCTTGCCCTTAGCACTCAGATGCCCAATTCCCAATGGGGTCTAAACCCAAATAAATCCGTTTTACCCTGTATAAGCTTTATACAGGGTAAACTCATAAATTGTTCGCCCTCTATAACACTGATAGAGAGATATGCACAGCTGTTTGCTCCCCCAGGTATTAATACATACTCTGAGTTAATTAATAAGTAGAAAGTGATTTTATTAAATACAGATAGTAGGATTTAAGTGATTTCAAGTAGTAACAGACAGAACAAAATAAGTTACCAAGCAAAATAAAATAAAATACGCAAATCTATGTCTAATCAAACACTGAATACAGATAATCTCACCCTCAGAGATGCTTCAGTAAGTTTCTTCTCAGACTGGACACCTTCCAGGCCTGGGCACAATTCTTTCCCCTGGTACAGCTCTTGTTCCAGCTCAGGTGATAGCTAGGGGATTTTTCATGATGGCTTCTCCCCCCTCTGTTCTCTTCCACCCCTTTATATATCTTTTGCATAAGGCGGGAATCCTTTGTCCCTCTGGGTTCCCCCACCCCTCACTGGAAAAGCACCAGGTTAAAGATGGATTCCAGTTCAGGTGACATGATCACATGTCACTGCATGGCTTCATTACTCACTTGCCAGCACACACATATACAGGGAGACTTACAGGTAAATACAGCCATCTGCAGACAATGGCTCTGGTTAATGGGAGTCATCAAGATTCCAAACCACCATCAATGGCCCACACTTTGCATAATTACAATAGGCCCTCAGAGTTATATTTTATATTTCTAGTTTTAGATACAAGAGTGATACATTTATACAAATAGGATGATCACTCTCAGTAGATTATAAGCTTTGTGATGATACCTTTTGCATGAAGCATATTTCAGTTACATTAAACTCACTTATCATGTTTTTATAAAACTATTCCAATTACATTATATTCACTTATCATGCTTTTACAAAATCATATAGACTGCACAGCGTCACAGATATATTCTTCTTCAAAGGTGTATTCAAGGACACGGATATCAGCTAGCATTTAAAAATAAAGGAGGGGGGCTTGATTTCTTTTTCACACAGCGTAGCTCCACTGTCCTCAACACTGTGATTTACTCTGGTGTAAGTGAGAAGAGAATACAACCTATAGCTCCCACGGAAAATTTCCAGTGATTTTAGAATTCTTATATAGGGCTCAATCGTGACTTTGCCATGAGTAGCATGTACACACAGGCCAGCATGTTACTGCATTGCCTCAGGAGTGGCTCAGAAAACAGACTGTCTCAGAGAGTCCCCTCCCCATTACCACTTGCTCACTTCTTGCTCACCTGCATAAGACAAAATAATAGCTCTGTGGAGGCAGCTTCCCTTCTGTGCCGATACCCACCATGTGGGTAGCTGGTGCAGAGAAATATGGGGCACCTTTCGCCTCTTTCCCTTATTAACTGTTCCTGAACCTCAGTGTAAATACACTGAAGACCAGGTGGCAACTTCAATTCTGCAGTCACTTCCCTGGATCACTAGAATTTTCTCTCTCATCCTAGCATAACCTGATTCCTCAAAGGCTTCAGATCTTCTATATTAGCCAACATAAAATCTCACAGTTTGGATTTATAATTAAATCGATTATAAGGCCAGAAGGGACCAATGTGACCATCTAGTCTGAGCTCCTGAATAACACAGGACATAGAACTTGCCCAAACTAATTCCTGGTTGAATTAGAGCATGTCTTTCAGAAAGACATCCAATCTAGATTCAAAGATTTCCAGTGATGGAATCGCTACCATAACCCTTGGTAAGTTATTCCAATGGTTAATTAGCCTCACTGTTAAAAAATGTGCACTTTATTTCCAGTCTAAATTTGTCTAGCTTCATCTTCCAGCCATTAGATCTTCTTATACCTTTGATTGCTAAATTAAAGGGTCCTTTATTATCAAATTTCTGTTCCTCATGTAGATACCTATAAATGGTCATCAAATCACCCCTTAACCTTCTCTTTGACGAGCTAAATAAATTGAGCTCCTTCAGTCTTTCAGTATAAGGCATGTTTTCCAAACCTTTAATCATCCTTATGGCTTGTCTCTGAATCCTCTCCAATTTATCAACACCCTTCTTGAACTGTTGACACCAGAACTGGGCACTGTATTCCAGTAGCAGTTGCACCAGTGCCAAATACAGAAGAAACATGACCTCCCTACTTCTACTCGATATTCCCCTGTTTATTCAGGTGAGCTACTGTTCAGCTGATTATCTCCCAGAATCTCCAAATCTTTCGCAGAGTTACTACTTCCCAGGATAGAGTACCTCATTCTGCAAGTATGGCCTACATTCTTGCTTCCTAGAATCATGACTTTATATTTGGCAGTATTGAAACACGTATGTTTGCTTGTGCCCAGCTTATCAAGCAATCCAGATCACTTTGTATCAGTGACCTATTCTTTTCAATATTTATCACTCCTCTGATTTTTGTGTCATCTGCAAACTTGATCAGTGATGATTTTATGTTTTCTTCCAGGTCATTGATAAAAATGTTACATATCGTAGAACTAAGAACTGATCCCTGTAGGTCCCTATTATAAATATACCAATTAAATTATGATTCCCCATCTACAATTGCATTTTGAGACCTGTTAGTCAGTTTTTAACTCACTGAATGTTTGCAATGGCAATTGTATATAATTTCAATTTCTTAATCAAAATATCATGCAATAGCAAGTCATGCCTTATAGAAGTTTGAGTATATTACATCAACACTATTACCTTTATCAATCAAATTTGTAATCGCATATTAAAAAAGATATCAGGTTAGTTTGACAAAATCCATTTTCCATAAACTCATGTTGACTGGCATTAAGTATATCACCCTCCTTTAATTCTTTATTAATCAACTCCTGTATTGGCCACTCCATTATTTTGCCCAGGATCAATGTCAGGCTGACAGATTTATAATAAGACCTGGGACTCTTGTTTACCCTTTGTTAAATATTGGACTAACATTAACTTTAGTTTGACTGGCAGTTATGAAAAGGTCCTCTTGAACAGTGGTTCTCAAACTATTGTACTGGTGACCCCTTTCACACAGCAAGCCTCTGAGTGCGACCCACCCCTTTATAAATTAAAAACACTTTTTACATATTTAGCACCATTATAAATGCTGGAGGCAAAGTGGGGTTTGGGGTGGAGGCTGACAGCTCACGACCCCCATGTAATAACCTCACGACCCCCTGAGGGGTCCCGACCCCCAGTTTGAGAACCCCTGCTCTTGAGGCTATGGACAATTATTCCTTTAAATTTTTGTTTAAGAGCTAAAATCACAACTGAAACCAGGATACTGTTAGTATTTTACAGCTTTGAAAGAACTATTTCTTGAAAGAAAGTCAAGGGGGGGAATCCATTTCATACCACAGTGCCTGACTGACATCTCCATTGTACTGTCAAGACAAGCCATCCATTAGTCTGAGATTGGTGGATGTGACATTTAGAGAAAAGAAAATAGAAAAAAAACAAACCTTTTTTCCTCTCAAATTAATAGTCATAGTATGTGATTTTGAAAACTGCTCAGCACTAGCTTCACTCTTTTCCCCTTAAAATCCATGATAAAATTCCCACTGACTTCCATGGAAGCTGAGGTATGCCACCATTGAGCACTTCTGTAACTTCTACTTGTGCTGCCCAGCTTAACATGAAATTGTAGTGATAGTTACTGACTTTTATATTTAGAAAAAAGCATCTTTTCATAAATACTGAATTGTGTTCTCTATCTTTGTGCTTATTTTCTATGAGAAAGATAAAAATGTCAGCTATCATTAGAATTATTAATTAAAATTCAAAAGCAGGCAAAAGAATGCCATTCATTTTTTGAAGTTCTGGAAAATGTCCACTTGTTAACCTTTTGACAAATCTAGTCCTATTGTATCAGTAATACTTTTGATAACTTTGGGTCAGACTGCTAACTTTGGATTCAACATCTACACAATTTTACTTGCATCTATTTTCTGAAAAAATTAAATTACAAACAATTTAAGAAGAATTAAATCAGTAATTCTTACCTTCCTCCTCAATGTAGCCCTTCCAGTCAAACGGAGTCACTGTTTCATTAACAAATGTACCATTTTCACCTATTGTGCTGTTAAAGTATGAAGTAATATTTGTTTCCAGAGTAAAATTGGCCGGAGGCCACTGCAAGCATTTATGCCTCAAGTTGCCCATGAACAGCTGCAGCCCTATTAGTGCAAATACACTCAGGCAAAACACAGTCAGGATCATGACATCTGAGAGCTTCTTCACAGACTGAATGAGGGCTCCCACAATAGTCTTCAAGCCTGCAAACAGAAAGGGATTTTTATTATGATGTTCATCACATATTTAAAACATAAAAGTAACAATTTATACCAATAGTGTTAAAAATTTCATGCAGAAGCCCAAATAAATGGCTGTAATGTGTGTGAAATAACATTTTATGAAGAGTTTTATCTCTTGTGAAGATGAATAAATAGCTGAAAGTTTATGTTCATTTGAAATTGTGAATGTAAATGAATTGCACATATTCCAAAACACTTGTTTTAATGCCAAAACAAGTGATTTTGTTATTCATGTTTTACATGAATCTCACGTAAAGAAAAATCTTTCTTTTTTACCATTTGCCAATAGTAAATTTTACTATTTGCCAATGGTAAATTTTACTATTTGCCAATGCCTCCTGTCCCAAACCTTTGCTAGTATCAGTTTTATAACATACTGCATTGTTACAAAAATAGTAAAGAGCTTGTTAAACAGCAAATGGGATCAGATTAAAGTTATAAAACTGGAGAGAGTTTGGAAAATAATAGAACTTTAAGATAATAAATCCCCCATGCGATGCCCATGCTATTCTTTATTATCTTATTCCTTTATCTTCATTAGTAAATCAGTGTTTCAAACAATTTTAGTTTTCACAGGCACAAATATCCATAGAAAATACTACATTACATCATATTGGTAAAATACATATGGGTAAGAAAACCTCAGGATTACTGATTTGTTGTTGAATGTGGAGAAGAAAGCTTGACATCATAAGATGCAAACCACACAGGCTGTAAATTGCAATGTCTCATGCAAGAATTTGTTAAACTCAAAGGCTGATTTCAAAAGGAAAAAAGCTAATGTTAAAATGCAAAGAATCATAGATTTCAATCAATTCTATTATCTTATGATTCCTGTTTTGTTTTTGTTTTTTGGCAAGCAACAAGGCTTGTGTTAAAATAATGTGAATTGAGCTTCAGTGGAATGAAATTCAGCCTCAGTGTTTAACCTAGCTCTCACCTGGAATGACTGATATTGTTTTCAATGCTCGGAGAACTCTGAATGTTCTCAACGCTGAGACATTGCCCAGGTCCACAAACTCTGTCACATATCTGTAATAGGGGAGTTCACACACAAACACAATGACAGGATAAAAAGGAACAGTTGGGAGATACAAGGGACCTAACACCTTACACCAGTTACTTCTTACCTGGGATTACAGAAATAGTTTTCAAAGCTCTCAATACTCTGAAAGTTCGAAGAGCTGAAACATTGCCTAGGTTTACAAATTCTGTTATATACCTGTAGGATTAAATCACAGTTATTCAGAATTTAGGCAGAGTTTATGCTACTTATGAGGGTCTTTCATCAAGACCTCTTTGGTGATTTTAGCTAATAAATTAAAAAGCAAGTCAGCTGTTTACCTTTCACTGCAGTTTGCCTTGCATTAATTTGCCTTCATGGCCTTCAGTTAAATGTAAATGTCTCTGAAGCAAACCACAGTAATTTTACTTTGAAAGCATAAAATTTATCTAGACTAGACTGGAAAATTGGAGCATATAGTCAAAGGGGTTCCTTTTATTCTGGTTAGAGAAAAATGCAGAACATCAAATTAGCTTCTATAACACTAACTGTACTAGTTGCTTCTGCAGTATATATGCTTACATTGGAAGATGAATACTACAATATTTAGACACAGAAAATACATACTCCCAATAAGTTAGCTTGGAAATTTTTTTGGGTCTTTACCAACACTAATTTCATGGCCTTTTATGTTCTTCAATTAAAAAACAAAACAAAACTTACGCAAATGTAATGACAGTGAAATCAAGCCAGTTCCATGGGTCTCGAAGGAAAGTAAAATCTTCTAAACAGAAGCCCCTTGCAAAAATTTTTATAAGTGATTCAAATGTATATATTCCAGTGAAGGTATACCTGGAAAAAGTATCCAAAAACTTAATAGAGACAAATACTAATTCTTTATAACAGTTTTATTTTCTTGTTGCTAAAAGTCTTAGGAATCAAATTAAAGATTCAGTTAATTTCAAAAATTGAGAATAAATAAAGTAAATAAACAATGTCTATTAAAATACACTATTCACCATTATAAGTATCCTTATATTCTAGTACATTATTTGTGATATACTTTTGACTTGTCAAGGGTGACTAGAGTGTATAAATAGGTGCTCTTTATTAGCAATTGTATAAATCTAAAGAAATAAAATAGATTTTTACAATAAAATTCTATAATAGATGAAATTATAACTAAGGCCCACTTGGTCTATTATTGTTGTCCAACAACACTGTAAGATCAAGTTATTTTATATTGTCTGGGTCACTAACTTCTAAAACCTCTAATATTAACACTGAACAATAGCATGTGCTTAAAGTCCCATTTCAGTAGGACAACTTATGTGCTTTCCTGAGTTGGCATCTATAACTAGGTGGCTATTGTTTTACTACTAATGTAATAGTATAATCAAATCAACAGTATTAGCCAGAAGGCATAAAACACTCTCAAGATGCTACGTCATGAAGATGAGGAAAAAATCTTCATGTAGAGTCAAAGAGCAATACTATCCATGAACATTTGCCTCACCTTTTTCTGTACTCAATTTTTTATTTCTAAGAGAGGAAGATTTAAACCACAATAAATAGTTTTCTTTAGAGAAAAAAACAGTAGTAGTGTCACATACTGACTGCTGTCAATGTCCTTCACTGCAAATAAAATAATGGTTCCTAGAAAAATTCATTTCAGATATATGGATATATTTAAAGAATATAGGTTTAACTTACTCTACATTCTTTGTCCATTCCGGAGGGTTACTCATGGTCATAAACACACAGTTGGTCAAAATAGTGCACATAATAAGCATGCTGAACAATGTACGTTATAGTCAAGGAACATACAACAGTAAATTACAATAGCACATTAATAACACATTTTAATTTCAACCAAATTCTGACATACAAAAATCCCATTGATTTAAGTGACAATTCCAGATATATTTTTAATACAGTATCAACCCAGCAGTTCTCATTAGTAAATTAAACTTTATTAGCACTAAATTCACTTGTGGTGTAAGCAGAAGCAACTCATTTTTTTAACAGTGTCCCTATCCAGTGCTTTGCGCACACTAAAAACAGTAACAAATCATAACAATATTAAGTAATGAACTCTCCTCATACCAATAGCTTGTTGACAGTAATAAATAGCAACTTCCTCCCCATCCCACTTGAATCCACTGGAATCTTCTCTAACAATTCAATAGCTTGGGTGAAAAGACAGGTCTTGCAGGATGCTCAGAAAGTCAGAGAACTAGGTTCTCTTGGACCAAGGGAGGAAGCAAGTTCCAAAGTTGAGGATTCCTCATTGAGAAGAAGTTACCTGCAGCTCCTTTGTGGTGAAATCAGGAGGCTGTCAGCTTGTGCACCTCCCCTGATCTGAACTGTCATGGTATTACATGAGCATAAAGATAGTGTCTCTAAGGGACCTAGAACCCTGGATAACTGTAGCAAGACTCACATCTAAAATAAAAGGTCTCAACAGTCTCACTGAACACAAATAAAAACGGTATTTAGTTATTGCTGCTACTAGAAGCAGCTGGGGATACAACACCACATCAGGTAGCAAATCTACGTAACAAATGGTGAATAAACTCTATTTGTTTACTCCACCAAATAAGCCAAAATAGCCAATATCTAGTATTCCATTTACTCCCACAATCAAATAAGCATTATCACAGCACTGTCATCCACTCGATGAAGACATTGTACCCTATGTTTCCTCACCACCTCTCCTACAATTTGATTTTGAACTAGAGGAGGGCAGCAGAATGTAAGCTGAACCCTGACAGAGGGCTGGTCCACACTAGGGGCGGGGTTCGAAGTAAGATANGCGTTCGGGGATCGATTTATCGCGTCCAGACAAGACGCGATAATTCGATCCCCGATAGTTCGATGGCTACCCGCCGATTTCGGCGGGTAGTGTAGACGTACCCAGAGAAAGAGCATGTTGGGGAAGATGAGCTCCTGTGGAACCCCAACAGAAAGAGAGATCACCCCATTGGGGCAGATGAGCAAATGCCCAATATTATTCTCTGTGACCTCTCAGACAGACAACCATCAGGAGCCAGTAAGAAAGAACTGTCATGGAAGTATGTCTTATTCTACCCACACTATAGTTCAATACCATCTCATGGTCAATGGTAAGGAAAGCCACTGAAAGACTGGTATGAATCAGCATGGCAACCTGATTCTCATCCCAATCATCAACCAGAACAACTAGTGTAGCATTCCTACTACACTAAGGCCTACAACTCAAACTGATTGGGGTTAAGGAAACCTGAGTATGCTACATGACTGCAGCTGCCTCACTACAACATGCTCAGCAATGTTACAAAGAGAAGATTTGACTGAGGCAACAAGTATTTGCAGAATTACTGATTCTATGTAGTGTTATAAGTTTTTCACTTCCATTGATACTAAACATTCAGCATATTTATCCAAGCGTTTAACAATAAGTGAAAGACTAAAATAAACAACAAACAGGAAAGTGATGTAAAATTGCCACATGATGGCACCATAAGCTACAAAATGCTAGACTTTGTGCCAAACTTACTCTGGAAAATGTTTTACCTCTATTCATCTTTTATAAAAGATATGTTCCTACAAAACAGTTAATCAAAGGAGCTAATGTAGGGTGACCAGACATCCAATATTATTGGGATCATCCTGATATTAGGGGCTCTGTCTATAGGCAACTATATTCTCTAGCTGCCCCCCTCTCCGCCCTAAAAAAGTGTCCCTATTTTTCACACTTGCTATCTGGTCACCCTAAGCTAATGATAGGTATATCTGTTTGTAAGTATAAAAACACTTTACAGATACATTTGTATCCAAAAAGCCCAAATATGATTTGCAATTTAAAATTAAATTACATGCTAATTTTTTTTGCTTTTGAACCCATTTTTAGGCTCTGAACACAGACTAAACTTCACTCTGTAGTTGCAAAGGGGAATATGAAAAGTAATATCTTAATGCATTAGATTGATGTGTTCATTGGTACTGCTGTTAGTAGTTCCTGACCATTTTCCCTGAAGTGATCAAAATCAGTAAAGGATGACCATACCTTTCAGAGTAAACATTCAAGTCATGCATAGGAACTTAGCTGCCCAGTTCCCACTGACATCAGTGAGTCAATACTATTGACTGGCTTACTTCATTAATTTTGAAGGTCATATTATCAAACAAGCTCAGCATAGCATAACTGTTATTCTGTGACTCAGAATATCAAGTGTAGCTACCACTGAAATACCCCTCACACACACTGTACAGACAGATGCCAGGAATTCCAGTTAACATGCTCAGGAAACCCCTTTGATGACTTTTTGTGGAGGTAGTCTCTTTGGTAGTCTCAAAGGGCTTGTGAATGCTAGATTTCAAGCTCCAATGTATCAATATATTTAAAACATAGTATGGGGGCAGATAATTAAGTACACAATACTATTAATGCTAAGTATACATTCCTTTTTATGTATAGAATAAAATATTCTATTTTAGCAATATTTAGGAACCTCATTCAAATCAGTGGAATACTTAATTTCTATTTTCATCAGATCATTGATGCTAAACTGGTTTTAAAAGAAATAAAATGGTCAGGATGGCACTACTATATTTATATAGTTAGACATAAGCTATATGAACTTATTAGAGATCACAATAAAAAAAAATACATTAAAAGAATGTGAAGGTTGCAAAGTCAGGCACTCAAAAATTAGATAATGCCAGAGCCAAGGTTGCTGGTGCAACTCCTTCGGTGCACAGGACAAACTGTGCTCTGGTTATGAAGGAGGACTTCGCAGTGAATGAGGCTGTTGTCTGTAGGATCAGACACCTTACAATTTATGCAACAAAGGAGGCAGAGGTCCTGATTCATTCCCAGAGCACACTCCACGGGATGATCTCTTGACTGAAGAAGCTGAATAGCATACTAGAGAATTGGCTTCTATCTTTGCCTCAGCCACAGAGTTTCTATGTGATTCTCAGCAAGTCACATAAACCAGAAATTTCATAAGTAGCACTGTGTGTTTCATATTTTCTGGGTACCTAACATGAGACACCTAGGGGCTGATTTGCAGAAGTGCTAAGTATTCATAATTGCAACTGAAGTCAATGGTAACCCTGCTCTGAACGAAAAGTGCTATAAAATGCTCAGTATTCTGAAAAAAAAAAACCCCAGGCATTAGGCTTCTCAAACTGGGCAATCAAAACTGACACCTTTGATTATTCTAAATTTAATCTCTGTGCCTCAATTCCCCATGTATAAAATGGGGATAACAATACCACCACTCACAAGGGTGTTGTCAGATGAAATTCAATAATATTTGTAAAGAACTAAAGTGCTACACAATGAGAGCACTACAGAAAAAACCCTCAAGAGGAAATTAGTAATTCTGTATTCACTGCAGGGCTTGGTTGGCACTAAATAACGCATGCAGGCATAAACTCAACGATGCGGATAAAAAATATTGAAGAGCTACCCATCCAGTGAGCACCATTTATCCTGAGCATTGAATGAAAAAATAGCTTGTGATCATGTAATTAAAGACTATACCATAATGTATATACACAAGGGGGTCTAATTAAGGTTGTACAGACATTTCCTAAATTGAGTGTTTGCCTTGCAACCTCAGAAATGTTCTTTAAATGCAGTGTGCGTGGGTGACATATATGTAAGGATTTATCAATTCCATCATATATGACGGATTCCACCATGTGGAACCATACTGTCCTGCACATGAGACATCAGTAGGGCTGGGCTCTTTAGATCCATATAGCACAGCCTTCTACTACTTCTGCTCAGAGATTAACTGGCAGTAAAGGCTGTTATATTCTATGTGGACCTGTCATTAGAGGGGGATGGACACACACTTTGCCAATGGTTTCCCAGATATTTTCTCACATCATAGAATCATAGAATCTCAGGGTTGGAAGGGACCTCAGGAGGTCATCTAGTCCAACCCCCTGCTCAAAGCAGGACCAAACCCAACTAAATCAGCCCAGCCAGGGCTTTGTCAAGCCTGACCTTAAAAACCTCTAAGGAAGGAGATTCCACTACCTCCCTAGGTAACCCATTCCAGTTCTTCACCACCCTACTAGTGAAAAAGTTTTTCCTAATGTCCAACCTAAACCTCCCCCTCTGCAACTTGAGACCATTACTCCTTGTTCTGTCATCTTCTATCACTGAGAACAGTCTAGATCCATCCTCTTTGGAACCCCCTTTCAGGTAGTTGAAAGCAGCTATCAAATCGCCCCTCATTCTTCTCTTCTGCAGACTAAACAATCCCAGTTCCCTCAGCCTCTCCTCGTAAGTCATGTGCTCCAGCCCCCTAATCATTTTTGTTGCCCTCCGCTGGACTCTCTCCAATTTATCCACATCCTTCTTGTAGTGTGGGGCCCAAAACTGGACACAGTACTCCAAATGAGGCCTCACCAGTGCTGAGTAGAGGGGAATGATCACATCCCTCGATCTGCTGGAAATGCCCCTACTTATACAACCCAAAATGCCATTAGCCTTCTTGGCAACAAGGGCACACTGTTGACTCATATTCAGCTTTTCGTCCACCGTAACCCCTAGGTCCTTTTCTGCAGAACTGCTGCCCAGCCATTCGGTCCCTAGTCTATAGTAGTGCATGGGATTCTTTCGTCCTAAATGCAGGACTCTGCACTTGTCCTTGTTGAACCTCATCATATTTCTTTTGGCCCAATCCTCTAATTTGGAATGTTGAGACTCAGGACTCCTGGGTTCAGTTTCAGGATCTGTAGAGGAGTGTTTCTAATGGTTACAGATCTTTCTGCTCCTGCCCCTCCCCATCCTCTCCCTGTCCTCTTCTGCTCCTATGCCTGCTCCCCAGCTCCTACCACTGCCCCCTCCCCTGCTATTATCCTATCAGATCCCATCAGTCCACTCCTGCCCCTAAGCCCCTCTGCTCTTATTCCCCCATCACAGCGCCTGCCTCTATCCTCTCACTATTCTCATTCCTTCTGCTCCTGCCTGTCTCCCTCCCTCTGCTTGTTCCTACCCACCCCCTCCCATCTTCTGTATCCCTTTTCACCTGTTCCCCCTCCCTTCCAGGCTCTTATCCCCTCTCCCCCTAAGCTTCTGCCCCTGCTCCTCTGCCCTGCATCTCTTCCTCTCCCCTCCATCCCAGTTCCTCATCTCTCAAGCGTTAAAATGAATCAACTTCCTCTTTCTCCTTCTTCCTAACTGGGTCCCAGGAGAGGGAGCAGCGAGAGCATAGGAGACAGAGCCCCTCTGCTCTCAGTTCCTGTGCCTGGTGCCACAGCAGCGACCAGCAGTGGAGAGGATTAATTTCAGGGAAAGTCCTGGAGTCCCAGAGTGGAGCATGCTCAGTCATTCTGTGTGGATGGCACATGCACAATCTGGTCACGTGTAGAGCCATATGGGGATGGCCCATGTTCAGTGAAGACAATCTTCAGAGAATTTAGCTGTCAAACTCACTCAGTAAATATTTGGTAATGTGCAAACTGACTTTTCAGAGACTTATAATTTGGCCAAATTTGAGCAGTTTTTCATGGGGACAGCAAATGGCACATTCCTGATGCAAAGGCCAGCTCACAGTCAAGTTTCATGACCCTCTCCAAATCATGGAGGTGCTAGACCTTCTCAATGCAACAGTTGTAAGATTTTTCCCCAAAATGGGTGAAACAACATATTTCTTCCCAAACCTCATTCTTAGAAATATTCACCCTGAGGCAGACACATGGCATGGAAATTTTCAGCCTGAACAGTTTAAGTCTGGTAAAGTTATAAAGAACTGAAAACAGAGTCTTATAATGAAAAGCATCAAACAACATTAGCTACATGCATCACTACCTGTGCTGCTTTTAATATGTTGCATTTATATAAGTAAGCCCAGAGAACCTACTATCTACTACTCCTTATGGCTCAGATAAAGTAACCACACCAGTGAGTCATACCAGTAGTTGTCACCTCTGTATATATTTAAAGGCATAAGTGACATAAGCAGACCATAAAAGAAATAATCCAATCCAGCACAAGGAGATCTTCACCTAAAGGATGTAAATTACGTGCTCTCAAGAGGCCAGGTACTGTATGTAATAAAAATATCATAATTTTATATACAAGCCTGCTTCTTTTTTGGTTGTTGTGCATAACAGTTACTCTTTGCACACAGGTATATAAAATATATGGGATCTGAAATTATTTCTGGGATTACAGGCTTAGGAGAAACAATTTAAAAGGTGCTCCGAAATTCTCCTGCCTCTAAAATTCACAAACAAACAAAACACCCCCTCCCCTTAATCACACCCTATATTCTTCCCAACATTGGCCAATAATATTGCAATGAACATCGAATCACAGATTTATACAAATAGGGGCTTGTCTACATGGCAGCACAGTCTGGACTATGTGAGTGAGAATTTTAGAGCATGCTAACATGCTGCACTCTAACTGCCCTGTGTAGACCCTGTTGGCATGAACTAAAGGGTATTTAGTTTGCATTGAAGGAGTCCCAGACTACATTAATGAGAACTATATGGGGCAGTTAGAGCACAACATGTTAGTGTGATCTACAATTCACATCTCCATACACTGCAATGTGCTGCTGTGTAGACAAGCCCTATGAAACACTACAATATATTTTGTTAAACGGAGCACTATAAGCCTGATCCAGCACCCATTAAGGTTCCCATTGACTTCTATGTAAATTGGATAAGGTGCTTAAACCCCAATCCTGTAAACACTTAAGCAGGTGTGAAACTTTACTCACACAAGTAATTCCATTGAGTTTGCTACTCATGTGTGTAAAGTGGCACACACAGCTCAAGTGTTTGCAGAACTGAGGGCTTATTCGGAATTCGGAGACAAGGTTTATTTTTGGCAACTTTTAAAAAATAAACGTTCTTTGTGTACTAGTAATTCAAACTACAGAAGAGGGTCAGTAACATATACTGTACTTGAATGTCAAAATTATACAGGAGCCATCCTGTTGTAAAAATGCTATAGATGTTAATAATAATTAAATTAACAGGATTCCAGAGAAATGACTCTAAAAACCTACAGAATTCAAGATTATGCTATCCCTTTAAAGGTTTTTTGAATTATTCCATAGATTTTTATTGAAGGAACATAATTATCTTTGAAATTCCAAGGATAATTAAAAAAAAAACTATAGGAAGGTTGTAATTTTCTATTAAATTCTACAGAACTTTGCTATAAAATTTATATTGTAAAATAAAATTTAAAAACCCCCTGCAAGGATTTTATATTTATAATGAAACAAACAATTGTGCAATGTTATTTTTAAAGAGAAACATTTTGAACCAACCACTTGAAAAGGATATGAATGTACCAAAATTTTAATAGCTATTTTTCTAAGAGGATTGAGAGGAGTTAAAATGTACAGGGCAGAGGTGGCACTGAATCGGAAGATTGCCTTCCCTCTATTCAATACTATAAAAGTCTGAAAAAAGAAAGAAAGAGCAGTTTAAATGTTTGCATTATGCATTAACTTTTAAAAATCAAAAATCTTTTTTAAAATAATAGACAAAGTCTTACATTACATGTCTACAGATAATTCAGAGAAAATCATATTTCTACATCATTATTTTGGAAAGAAAACGTATTCCCATGACTTACCTGCTATATAGGATAACATTTGCTGTAAGGATACCACATTTGGTCTTAATAAAATAGGGGTTTCATTAAATACACATTTACACACTTTTCTCTGTCACCTGTACATAAAGTAAGGTGCAGAAGTGGTGAATTAAAAAATTACTGAATATTTTATAGCCTGATAACTAAATGTTTACTTTTTCCCTAAATAGCAGAATCCTTCTCTCTTCATTGCCTCACTACAGCGCACGCACACACCAAATCATGGGCCAGATAATAGGAGGGGACTTTTTACTTGAAAATCTCTGTGAAGGATCCATCATTGACATTAACACCAATTGTTCAACTCAAGGGGAGAAGCGGTGGTTGTTACCTGTGGAAAGCTGCCCCAAACCTAGAAGATCCCCTGCTGTGGCTCTGGCCCTTGGCAATACACCCCACCCTACTCTGGTTCCTGAGTGGTGCCCTCTATTGGAGCTGCACCCATCCTGCCTGCTTCTCTCAGCCCACCCCTACTCCATGTCTCCCACTCTATGTGGGCCCAAAACCATACGTGTCTGGGAAAGGCGTGTACCACAGAGGCATATGATCCCCGCTTCTGCATGGAGAAAAGGAGACTGTGTATGGAGAACCCCTTCAGATATGGAGCTAAGGACAATGGGGAACAATCTGGGCTGTGTTTTTACCTTATAGTTCCTGTAATAGATTTCAGATATTGATGGTCTTCAAACAGCAGCAACAGATGGTATAGGCATGGATGAAAATTTTTAAAATAATGAAGTAGCCAAAGAGGAACACATTTATTTGGCACAAGGTTTTAAAGCCTGAGTTAAGAGATTACCAGAAACATTTATAATCCATAAATACATTGAGGGGTGGTTTCTAATGTCTTTGCTAAACAGCAAAAAAGCACTTACTATGGACTCACAACCTCCAGATTGTCATGTAACCAAATGATGTCCCTGTGTGCTAGATTCTGTATTTGTAGTTATGAGCTAGCTGACATATACATAAATATATATTTAAATCACACACTCTGCTGACTTTGCATGTAAGGAGAATACACCACCCGCATTTAGTTAACTCACATCCTTTTTTTAATCTTTCTGAATCTTTGAACACAGGCATATTACTGATACTGTTAAAAATAACACTATCTTGCCAAAGCTACAGTTTTGAGTGGAAGCTGCTGATACTCCTCAAGTGCATGTATTGTTCCACTTTTTGAGGACATGCATATGCAGCTCCAAGATCAGAATCAAGGCCCCATCATTTCAAAAAATGTCCATTTTCCTCCTTCAATCATCACTCATTTATTTCCTCAGTGAAAGAAACATTGTGATTTACCATTAAAGTCCTCAAAATAGGTATATTGATCCTGTGACTTATAAGCCAAGACAAAATTTTGATTTCTGTCGCTCTCTTCTTGTCCCTCTGCTGCAGCAGGAGACCCACCTCTCAGCCTCCAATGAGACACCTCCCTAGGCATCCTGACAGCTGCTGGAAAAGCCACCTCAACACTCTGAGCTGAAGGCTGCCTCCGTCACTAAGATGCAGTGACAACATTGTGCGGATTTCTCTCCGCTTCTGGCCTCAGTTTCGGCTGAAAACACCACCCCACTGCTGCTTCCCAGCCTAAGATGGGATTTCTAGTAAGAGAGAAGTGAGATGAGACTACATTTCCCAAGAACTCGGACATAACCACTCTTCCCCCTCTTCTTTGCCACATCAACTAGGCTATAAGCCAGAAAAATAGCCAGTCCTTACGGTGTAAAACCAGTAGGGCCAGATTTTGTTGTTTCTACACAGGCCTACATTGGGGGCCGTGTGGAGCCTCACAACCCCATGAGGATCATCAGCAGGTTGCACTGTGCACCTTAAGGTAGTGCAGGCTGCTCTTTTCTCCATGTCTAGTGGAGAGGCCTGAGCTCTTTTCCTTGCTGAGTTTGGTTTGCACACCTGAGCACTAATAGGGAGTCGCTTCTGTATCCAGAGTGGAGAGACTGTGATTTTCTCTTACACAGAAATGGGGACACATAAGATGGAAAGGGTCTTTAAGCCCTCATTTTTACCCATCTGCATAAGAGCCAATGACAATATAGCCCTTTAGAATTAGCCAGCTTCACAAAGGTTAATGAATACTGCTACCTGAACATGGACAACAGATATGAGTATTCACCTATGTACTCTATTCTATTTTGATGTGAGTTTCTTTTGCAGGTGTAGGACTGCTGGAAATTAAGCTATCTGTAATAAAAATGTAATTTATTATACAATCAGATGTGTGTTTATGACTAGCCACTCTAAGGTCAAACAGAGGCTGTCAAAGTTGTGTCTTTACAGTCCAATTTCAGATTATCCGATATTAAAATGTTGTCTTTTGTGGGACATTTTGAATAAAAGATCATTTAGAAAGAGTAAAAAACCATCAGACCCAACATGCCTGCCCATTTTGTTTATCTTGATCCAATTTTTCTGTTTTTTTCACTATTTTCCTAAATCCTTGCTTTCTCTATATATTAATGGACTTACCTGAGGGATGAATTTGTCTCCAGATCAATTTGCATATTTAAATTTAATATAAATTTTAGTTGTGACTATATTCCTGTATTATTCTGTGCCAAATTATATGAAAACTCAAATGCTATCCTTTGCAAAACTGTTTTTATAAATAAAATTTTAAAACACTGCAGAGGAAACTTTGAAGCACTGTGGAATATGTTCTGAACTGTGATGAAGGCAAGAATATAATGCAACCAAGTATGGGCAGCATGGTGTTAGAAGGGTAATGACAGTGGGGAAAGAGTGTGGAAAATATTACCCAGTGAGACAGAGATGGAGAAGGTAATAGGAACCTTGAGACAAAGGAGTATTCGTGGAGGTTGGGGGTGCCGGAGCAATGGGGGAACAGGCAAATGCATGAGAAGGATACAAAGAACACTGTGTGAGGGACAGCTGATGGCAGGGAACTGGAATAGTTGGATATACAAACAGGAGCCAAGCTCTGGTGTGAGAAAGTATATCTGTGTCAGCCAGACCAGGAAGGAGATGAGTGCTGGA
Source organism: Platysternon megacephalum (assembly GCA_003942145.1). Taxonomy (NCBI): domain Eukaryota; kingdom Metazoa; phylum Chordata; order Testudines; family Platysternidae; genus Platysternon; species Platysternon megacephalum. The sequence goes on along the minus strand of QXTE01000009.1, from coordinate 14,151,361 downwards.
CAGTAAGGATAGATAGATAAGAGAGACAAGTGTTGGGGGGAGAAGCTGCAGAGACAGTCAGGAAAGAGCTATTCTTTAATATGGGTCAATATAAACGTATGTGTGTGGCACAATGAGAGCACTGCAAAACTTTTACATCAGGGCAATCATGGACAAGCTAATAGGATGAAACTAATAAGAGCACTACATTCAGCAGTAAGGCAGCCATTCCACCTTTAATTCACCTAATTTTGCCCTGCTATTGAAGACATCTCAGAACATTGTGTATAAGTGGCAATACTTAGGGACGATTGGTGTGTGTTGATGACAGAGTAGCTGAGTGATGGAGTAGACAAACCCCACACTGGGCTGGAAGGGGTTAAAGGACAGTCCTGGGCCCAGGTACTCCACCCCTGCAGAACATGCTCCAGCTGGAGAAGGGGTTGAAAAGGGAGCAACCCAGCTCGGAAGGGGGCGGAGGACAGACCTACACCCTAAAGGCTCCTGACAAGGGCACCAGAGAAGCCTCCCTGAGGGAATAAGACTAAATGCTGAGCCCAGTTGGAGCTGATGATTTGGTTAGCTTTTCTTTTCACCTTATCTGGGACTGAAAGCGGGGAGAGCAAAGCAGTGGTAGGAAGTGACCCAAGGAGGGTAACTCAGGGGGTATCTTAGAGGGCCAGACACTGTTGACCCTCCTAGGGTTCTGGGTCAGAGCCAGGTGGCATGGGTGAGCCTGGGCTCCGCTACCACTATAGTAGGAACTCAAACCACCCGTTCAACTCACTGCACCTCTGATTAAAGGAGGACCAGGACTGTAAGATCAGCTCTCTGGGAGGAATACTAGGGGTGCTAACCACTAGGCAACCTAACCCACCAAGAACTCTACTAAGGTAGTCTTAACTCTTTGTTGCCTGTTTTGTCAGTTTATATCAGACTGTGATATTATGTCAACCCTCAAAACAATGCTTTCTGCTAAGTTTAAAATGCTGTTCCAACTTGCAGAATGGCTCTGTAAGTAGGACAAATTATCTGTGCTTAGCTGAAAATTTCCTTTCTTTGTGAAGTTAAGTTCATAGGGCTGCTATAATGGGTATATCCATCTGCTTGCAGTTTGGGGGCAGAATTAGATCAGCGGCTGGCAGCAGGGGAATCCCCCACTCCTTGAAGCACCTTACAACTGAAATAACTCCCACAGCCAGGATAATTTAAATCTACTTTCCTAATTACAGATTGTGTTAAATATACTTTGAGGAAAAAGCACAATAATGTCTCCTACTTCAGTGTGTGGTAAATTCCATCTAATGACAACAAACCTCAACAATTTCCATCTCTCTTCTGGATGATGCATTTGTTTCCTGGGTGGGCCAGATCTATAGACCTTATTACTCTATGAAGGGAAATTTTCAGGTAAGGATGAATAAATTCTCCCATTTTTCTTCATGCTAAGGTCCAGAAATTTGCTACAATGGAATTTTCATACCAGTATGCCTCCACAGCAGGAAGCAGTATCAGCCTGTAAATGTGGACAACCAAAACAAGGTACATTATATATAAATATCACTTCCATCTTCCCAAACTTCTGCCAAAAGAAAGGAAAGAGTATTGGCTAAGCCTGGATGAACATGATGCAGAATTCTGTGAATTTCTATATTGATGGCCATGTGGTGTCTAACAAATTTTAATATAGGATACCAGACTACTTTGCCCTGAGATTCTCTGTGCTCCTAAGGACTAGACTTTGATGCTTAACCAAAGGAGGAATATTTCTTGAATATATTTGGAGAACGACTGCTATGATAGTTGTAAGAACTACCTCTCTGAATTAACAGTACAATAGTGGGTTTCATTAGAGAAAGCTCCCCACTTCAAATAAAAAAAAACCCTCATCTGATTGGTGATAGTAGCACTCAGAAGACCTAATCATGGATAGGTATAACAATACCTCCTGCAGGGGTTCAACCTGGGCAGTGTTGTGAAGAACAGAATGAGGTTCTAATGTTGTTCTCTGTGACCTTGTGGGTTTGGAATACGATCAAGACTGTAACAAAGCATTTAAGATGGGGATTTGTACAATGCTTCCTTTTCTTGAACATGTTGAAAACATTGGACTACAGAGACCTGACCCGTTTTTTGACCACAATAAAGCCATTCTGGAGGAATGGTTTAACATGGTAGTTGAACTATGGACTTTGCAGCAGCCAATGGAACGAGTTCTATTTGGTGGCTTCTCTTTTGGGGTCCATGAATGCAATAATCACTTCATCCAAATATTCATTTTAATCCGGTCTGGTCCCACGTGGAGGGTTGATTTTGCAATAGCAGATCTCCTCAGTGAGACAGATATCTGAAGATGCTTAGTCAAGCCTGAAAGCCATAGTCTCTTCAGTCAGAAATGCATAAACAATATCACTGCTTCTCTCTCATTCCTATTTTATGTATTATTGTGTGGAAAAGGTGGGAAGTCATATAGTAGAGACCTTGTCCAACTTCGTTAGATATCATTCACCACCATGCATTCCAGGTCCTGACTCAGAGGCCACAGGGCACTTTATTTACTGTTTCCAGATGCAAAGAGGTCAATCACCAGCCCAACAAATTGATTTACAAGTAAGATATTTCTGTGTGTAGTGGCCATTCTGCTAATCCAACTTCTGCTGTGTAAGTCTTGGTATACCTCTCCTCCTTGGTGGGCAGAGACAGCAAACTTTTCTCCACCCAGGACAGGAGAATTTCTCTCTGGAGTAGGGCTGACCATGCTCTCCCTAGTGAAAACACTATCAAGATACGTTGACTGTTGCAACCAGGACTGGTCTGTTTTCCATGGAAGGAGCAGTTCTCTTAGACCTCAATGAATCACTGTATTCCAGTGGGTTGATGCTGTGCTCTCTCTTTCTGGTACCCATTTCCTGAATTGTGTCAGGAAGATCCCTTCAAAATTAAATTCTGATTCTCTGCATTCACCAGTTGTGGGAGCAGAGATTATACAATTTGAGCTAGATCTCTGCCAACAGATGAGATAGGGTAAGATACAGAGGGCATCCCTGGAATTACTGAATCATATGAACTTTGGATCCTTGAAGCTCTGTATGTGATCAGAACTCCCAATAGGCTCTAATAAAAATTGGATTTTTGTTTTTGTGACATCACTTGTTTTCCATTAGAGTTATCTTCATCTCAAGTTAACATTCTTCTGAAATAAGACCTTGTAGCTGATAATATGACTCTTCTGCCCAGATCTGTGACTGATTTCTCTAGCACTGTGCATCTGTGTTTGTCCTGAATCCAAGATACTCCAGGAACTACATCACTCTGTGTGTTTCCTTCATTTTTCTGTACAGAGCCCTGATCAGAAAAATTGTCCAAAACAAGGTAAGCTAATTTCCTTCTCTAAAGCCAATATTATAGCTACCATGATCCTGAAGAGAAGCCCTAGGAGTAATGCAAGATCAAATGGTAATGATTGATTGAGGATGGTAAGATGGGTATTCTTTGAAGACAAGCTCCTTTAGGAACTTATTTATATGTTTCAGGCTGAGCCCTGCTCTGCTTATCTCTGCTTCTCTGAAGCTAGAAATAGAACGGGGAGTAGGTTGTAATGCTCTGATCTGAAACAGATGATGTCTACTTCAGATTCATGTCATGGCTTTTCCATGGGTTGCAGAAACTGGGTTGGAACAAAACTGTTCCTGAAATTCTTGCACAGTACAGGGTATCTCCTCTGGGCAACATCCACTGACCTCATTTGATCAAAGCTATAAGAAGCCCTTTTAGTCTCAAATTGAAAGCGCGTGCAACGATTCAGGGTTTTAATTCCAAATATGCCTGACTGGGAAACCTGCAGATAGCTCTGAATCAGTAGAACTGGTTCTACCTACCACTTGCAAAAAGATATTTTCTCTTGTTGTACTTCACAAACTTCTTCAACTTGCCGTATGACCTGTACTTTTTTCTATAGCATCTGATAGGAGTGAGGATTGCAAGTCGATTTTTCTAACGACTCTGAATAGCCTCAGCTTTCCATAAAGTTTCCCATTGTATCACTAAAGTAGCTAGGGACTGATTTGTCTGAACATCTGATCCCAAGAACCACAGCCCCATATACCTGCAAGAAACAGATTTGACCACTTCCCCCCCCCCACACACACTCTTTTTTCCTTGGAGAAGCCTTTAGACCATGTGATTTTTCAGTTGAGAGTGTCCACACTTGCAATCTCCCACTCATGTTAGCATTGCTTGTGAAAGCATCCCAGGGCACTTAGGGTGTCAGACAACTATTCATATTGGTTGGGTGGTTTGGTTTTGTTGGTCTGAAGCTTTCATGACCAAGGGACGGGGCTAAGACAATGCCTACCTAGACTTGGATGCCCGTGAAGGGCCTGTATAGTGAGGAGGCTACTCTTTTAGGTAAAAATATTCCCCCTGTTAGAAACACCAAACCCCTGACCACGAGAGAAAATAGCCATGTTTGTCTCCAGTAGTGATGCACACTCTTATAAAATGGGCTTATAAAATGGATGCTGGGGTGGGAGGCTGGTATAGAAATAAATAAATAAATGGCGGTCCAAGAGGCTCCTTACTGCCTGAACATTAGGGCACAGGGACCCACAGTGGCAGCTGGAAACAACAGCCCAGTAGCTAGGGCATGGTGACCTGCAACAGCAGCTAGAGGATGGCAGACCAATACTTTCCCAATCTTTTAGGTGTTGCAGAAAATGTATCCCTCTATTACTCTTTCCCAAGGTGCACAAGGAGGGATATATAGCTACCGACGCTCCCCGACTTAACCAAGCGTTCTGTTTTGGAACGCCTTGCATAACTCGAATTTTGCAAAACGTATCTCCGACCATTATGCAAAAAAACCCCCAAACAAACAAACAAACAAACAAAAAACCCCTCCTATTTCTAGCTTACGGAACTTTTTCCGTAAGTGCGGATTTGCGTAAGTCAGGTCTTGCGTAACCCAGGGAGCGTCTGTATAGCTTGCCTACAGTAGCTGCAGACCTCTTTTACCTTGTTTCACAATACTCAGCACATTCTGGCCTGAAAGAGTGTTTCCTCTTGGGGTTGTTTATGTTTGTCTGTTTGGTTTTTAAAAATCTATTTTACTATTTGATTCCCTAACTTTAATTAGGATGGCTGGCCTTCCTCCCTGAAAGAGGAAGTATTCCCTTTGTGGAGGTCTGGGTATGTATGACTAGAGGAATCAGTGCATGTCTATGGCCTGGAGTTTTCTGCATAGATTTGCCATGCTGCACTCTGTGAGGGTGAGCAGGGGACCCAGGTGCTGGGGATTATCTACTGTGCTTCACTCTGTGAAGATGAGAAGGGGAACCAGGTTCTGAGCATTATCTGCCCTCCTGCACTCGGTGAAGAGGAGAAGGGATGATATTATTCTTTTATTTCCCCTTTGGGAGTTTGTCCCCATAATACTGCTTCAGACGGGGGAGCAAAACTGGGCTCAGAGACTGTTCCAAAATGTATTTCTGGTGGCTACCAATCTCCCTGTCCTTAAAGATGCTGGTCATATTTGTCTCCCTCTCCCATATAAGCCTCTTCTGGGTCTCTCAAAGATAGGCTCTCCAGATGTTCCACCCATCTCTGTTGCATGGCAGATCTCAGTGTGGGATATAAGTTGGAATTTCAGGAGGACATGGGGCTTTTATAGAGGTGACACTGGGGCAGGAAGCTAGGCCTGAAGGCTCCTTACTGTGCACTCTGCTATTGACTGTGTCCACGCTGTGTCTTTGTGCCCTCCATCACAGTCAGAGGTGTGGCTGCTGGGTGCGGGCTATGCAAATTCAGCCATGGTCATCCATCTGGCGCGCTGCCCTTCTAGTGTCAGTTCCCTTATGGAGATGGGGAAACAGGGGCTGCTGGCCCTGAGCTAGGGTTGCCAGGTGTCCAATTTTCGACCGGAACACCCAGTCGAAAAGGGACCCGGGTGGCGCTGGTCAGCACCACTGACCGGGCTGTTAAAAGTCCAGTCGGCGGTGCAGTGGGGTTACCTGCCTGCCCTGGCTCTGTGCGGCTCCCGGAAGTAGCCGGCATGTCCCTGCGGCCCCTAGGTGCAGGGGCGGCCAGGGAGGGTCCCCGCACTGTCCCCGCCCCGAGCGCCGGCTCCACAGCTCCCATTGGCCGGGAACCTGCTTGATTGCCAGAGCCTACAATGAATTGTGGGGCAGTCAGGTATATCACTTTACTTGCAGATTTTACATGGAAATCAGTGAGACAAAATGAATAAAAAGGTAAAATATGTGATTTCTGTAAAAGGAGGCCAGCAATTTAAAGAAAATTTCTCTCAATCTAATACAGTGTGAATGGCACAGAATGGCTCTTTCAGTGGCATCAAAGACTGGCCTGAAGTAAAAATATTGTTCTGACACCATATTTCCACTTTATATTTATCTAGTCAAAATAGAATTGTAATATAAAATTTAGTAAGCTAAGTCACACTTAAAATACTGCACTTTGTGAAAAGTCAAAAATCACTCTTTAAAATTACATATCTTGGTATTTATATGCTCCCCATCACCACAGTATCTAATATTTACAGTGATAAATTGGAAACATCAGAAATCATCAACTGATATTGTAGCGAACGTCTTTTAGAAAGCTTCACATTGCTGGGGATAAAGCTGCTTTCTGCTGTCTCTATATTGAATGCTGAGGCAGTGTAACAGAGAAATCCTGCAAGGACTCTAGAATATTTTAAGGCTAGCCGTATGTGCAAACTCCAACAGAAATGTCCTAATCGCTGTCTTTAGGTCTCATTCTGGACTTGCAGTGCACTTGAGTGGACTTGCAGGCTCTAAAATTTTACGTTGTTTTATTTTTGAATGCAGTTTTTTTTGTACATAATTCTACATTTGTAAGTTCAGCTTTCATGATAAAGAGATTGCACTACAGTACTTGTATTAGATGAATTGAAAAATACTATTTATTTTGTTTTTTTACAGTGCAAATACTTGTAATCAAAAATAAATATAAAGTGAGCACTGTACACTTTGTATTCTGTTTTGTAATTGAAATAAATGTATTTGAAAATGTAGAAAACATCCAAAATATTTAGATAAATGGTATTCTATTATTGTTTAACAGTGCAATTAATCACAATTAATTTTTTAATTGCTTGGCAGCCCTATTAAAAATATTAATAGGAAATATTTATGTGAATTGTATTATGCACAGCAGCCTCACAATAGCTTGGTGTCAGCTATTTTTCAGGTTCAGTATAAATTCTCTGACATTTACAAAGAAAAGAGATAACAGAATAATACACAAATTACTAGGGGCTCAATCCTGCATCAGAGAACCCAATAGTATTTTGCCATGGATTTCATAGAATCATAGGGACCTCAAGAGGTCATCTAGTCCAACCCCCTGCTCAAAGCAGGACCAATCCCCAGACAGATTTTTACCCCAGTTTCCTAACTGGCCTCCTCAAGGATTGAACTCATAACCCTGGGTTTAGCAGGCCAATGCTCAAACCACTGAGCTATCCCTGTCCCCCCAAGTGATAGCAAGTTATTTTCAATGCAAGCCTAGATTTTCATTTTATTTATTTTAGGCTATGTAATGTGGTACCTGGATGTAAACAATATATTCAGGTATTATATTGCATTTATAGCAAAAATAACGTATTTAATAATAAAAGCAACATTAATCTCCACAAAATCATACAATTGTATATATATATGCAGTCCCAAGCTCATCATGCAAATTAAGATGCTCACAGTACCATGAGTCCATGGTGATGAGCGTGGTCAAAATACATGGGTTAGATTGAGACAGTTTTTTAGCATTCAGTTGTTAAGTGTTCTTCTATTTACTAACTTTTTGGAAGAGGGAAATACATGTAAGTTGTTGACTATGAATACTTCCTCCACTTGTTACATATCCTGTTCCTTTCTATGATGCTCAGCTAAAACTATCTCCACACCCTTTGTTAAACAGTGGAATACCATTTGCATACATATGGTATGTTACATAACAGAGCTCTCTTGTACATTTTATGTAAATTACACATTATGTACATGATGAAAAAATCCAAGCATTACTTTATGAAAGTGACAATGAAACATGCTTGATAATAAATACTTACTTTTTTATTGATGTAATATGGGTCCAGATCCTCCAAGGGCTCGGACACCATTCCTGGAGGTATGTCACCATAAATAAATGGAAGTGACTTTCCTGCCTCCAAGTCACTATTTGGTTTCGGGCCATTTTCATCATTATCTTTACGGTCTTGTTTGGAATACTTAGCCTTTTCTGCAGCAATGCGTTGTTCAATAGCTGCAAGAGACTCTCTAGTGAAGTAGTGGAAGCTGTCAGGTCCTGGTGGTACAAGCACTGACTGCTCCATCTTTTCATCCTGCTCATTTTAATTACCATTTATTCTCTTGCATAAGAAAGTGCTAAAAGAAAACAGAAAAAGAAAAGATGAACATGTTAGAACAATCAAGAGAAAATATTATTTATTTAGTAATATTTATTTTGCTTATGCCAGCATCAGTACATGCAAATATAAAATACTAAAAACATTTTAAATGAAAATTCAGCCTTTAAAATAGAAGTTTGATCATTTTCAAAGGCACCCATTTCGTTCTTGATAAGCCAACTATATATAAGACGAAATAATTTCTCAGTTCTAGAAGCTGCTTAATCAATTTTTACCCAAAGTATTTTATCGGAGGGCTTGCCGATACAGTCTTATTGCAACTGATATTTTATTAATTATGAAAAAGAAAGTGGTCCCACTGCAGAATCTTCAGGGAACATATTGTTAATTATAAAAGGCCCAATTCAGCAACTCTTACTCATACTGAGAAGTAATTCACTTGCATATTCACAAGTAGACTTATTGAAGTCAATGGAAGAAAGCTGCAGAATCAGGACCTAAACAAATAAAAATTGGCTCCATGTATTGCAGATAAGAGCTCTGAATTACCAAAATATATGGTACCTAAGATTATTTGTGCATCACTTACTCTCTTTACAGTTAACAAAAGCAATACTTTCTTCATATTTCTCTTTCATTTAAACAATTGTTCTGTATACTAGCATTTTCTTCAGTAAAGATGTTTACAAGTGAAGAATTAACAAAGTATTTTTAACAAAAACACAGTATGCAGCTTAAAAATAAGCATGGGCACAGAAAAATGAGTGCACAATAAAACTGCAGATCCTGCATATTTTATGCTGCTAAATAATTTTCTGATTTTAGTAGGTACATTGTTTAAATGTGTGTTTGGGCAAGCAGTAAAGCACATCTGCAGTCTCCACCCACTGGTTGGCAGGGCTATGTGGAAATGATGAGGCAGCCATTGAGGAAGGTTGGAGGATCAGTGCCAGACCTAATACATTTTGAAAGAAGCAAGAGATGAGGAATGGCAGAGATGTGAGAAAGCAAGAGATGATAGGAAGGGAGCGATAAGCAGCGCCGAGAAAGGAGACTAAAAAAGAAGCATGGGTTGCAGAAAGAAGCAGAAAAACAGAAAGGGGGAAAGAAATATTGGCAGAAAAAAATTAGGGGGCACAGGAGAGAGGAAAATTTATGAATTAGAAGAGAAAATGAAGGAAGGAAAATTAAATGAAAAAGTTGCAAACCTGGAAGAAAGTAGTACAAAAATAGGAATAGAGATAAAAGCAATGAAAAATGCCAAAAGAAAAGCAGACAGGAGAAGTGGGGGATAGAAGTCAGGGGTGAAGGAGCAGGAAGGGTAGAGAAATACAGAAGGGGTGGAAGGATAGCTCAGTGGCTTGAGCATTGGCCTACTAAACCCAGGGCTGAGAGTTCAATCCTTGAGGGGGCCACTTAGGGATCTGGGGCAAAAATGCCTGGGGATTGGTCCTGCTTTGAGCAGGGGGTTGGACTAGATGACCTCCTGAGGTCCCTTTCAACCCTGATATTCTATGGTTAAACCGCTAGTGAGAATAAAAAGAAATTGATAAGAAAAACATATAATGGAAACCAGTAACAGATATTATATACATGTAATCTTAAGCAGATGGCCCATAGAATTAAAGGCACTATAAGTACAAACATTTTAAATCACACTAGTATGTACAGTAGTGTCTCTGTTCAGTGGTGAAGATGGGAGAAAGGAAGTAGAGTGATGAGGAGATTCCATAGCTGCACAATTTGCATTTATTTTCCTTCATTTCTGAGACAATTTTTTAAAACATATTTGATCAGGACAAATGAATGAAACACAGACAGAGGGATGGATTTCAAAGTGGAAAGCTGAAACTTTATTAACTATGAACTTTAATGGATGGAGCTAAACCCCCACAAAATACCAGATATTTACTTGAGTCAAGGGACGTGTTAAATGATCTCATACCAAATAGCCAATATTTCGGGTTGGTCTCTTCAGCATAACCCCAATGATTTACCCCACCTCTGAATCTTCTCACTCTGCCCCAGGAGGAGAATGAGGGTACACATAAAGGGTACCTTAGTCTGTGAAGACTTAAGGCCCTCCCTTCTTTCGCAAGGCTAAGCGGGTCCATGCCTGACATTTCTTGGGTCTCTCTCAGTCATGTTTACCTCTGAAAGACGGCCCCTTTGAGCCTCTCACCCACAATTGCAATGAAATTACAAAATCATAACTTTTAAACACTATTCTTACTCATTAACCTTAAACTGAGCCTCCAGGATGCTTCATGAGAGGCAGAAAATCCCACCAAACACCTCGTCAATTCTTTTCTGAGGAAGGAACTCCTTCCTGACCCCCAAAACTAGCAATCAGTCAGACCCACAGAATCTTAGAAACTAATTCAAATTATACCTCCATTATAAGGCAGAGAGGGCGGGGCAGCAGAATGGCTGCTAGGTAGTCTGAGGGCTTCCCAAACAGCTGGGTAGGTATTGGGTGGGGATGCATGAGAATCAAACTCTCCCTTCTCCCCACAGCCAATGGGTAGCAGAGAAAGGTGGAGAAATCTCTCCTTCTTCCCTGCCCCCACTCACCCAGGGATACTCTCCTGAGGGGTAATGGGGAGAAGGCTCTCTAGCAGCTGAACCTGCCATTCCTTTTCCCTTCCTCTCAGGACCCCAGGGGTTGTTTTTCCCCTGCCGGTCTAATCATTTATACATACACCCATTGAGATGGGGGAGAAGGCCTTCAAGGGTTAAAATGTGCACTATATAATTACAATAAGCAACACTTTTTTATATATATAAATGAGCACATTTTCAAAGCACTCCCCACATTGTGTTTAGAAAATGTCCTGTGTTTTCCAAGAGCCCAAAACTGGTGTTCAAGCTCCTGCAAAGGGCCCAGAGGAGGCCCTTTGAAACTTCCTTTCTATACAGACAGCTGGTGCATCCCTTTTCTTTACACAGCTCCATGTTTCTAATTCTTTAGAGGTGCACGGGGGGCAGGTTTAGCATGGGTTCAGTTGCAGCCACAGAAATTGTGAAACCAAGGGTGCAAAACACTTCTCCCAGCCCACTGTGGAGTGGAAGGGAGGCCCTGACGTGAGGGGGAGAAGGGAGAGGAGATGGGATCTGGAGAGCAAGCTTGCCCCTCATTCACCCTGCAGTGTTGGATCCTGTCCTAGGGCACTGGTCCTGGCTCTACACTCTGGGCATTGAGATGTGGTGCAGGCCCAGCTGCTTCTCTGTCATGGCTGGGACAAACCTGAGTGGCTCTGCAACCCCATGTGCCAGATTGCAACTCCCAGAGTAGGGAGCCAGGCCCAGCCCCGTGGGGCAGCAGCTGCCGCTGTGGGCTGAGTGTGGGGCAGGCTCACTCTCAAGACCCACTTCCTGGGCCCTGTCCGCCCCTCCCTTCCCCTCCCCACTGGGCTGGGATTAGGATTGTGGTGCTAGGGCAGAGGGTACTGCTGTGGTTAGTCCTTGCCCCCTCAGCAGTTTAATATGGTGCATCTATTGAACTGGGAGGCTACATCTGCTCCTGGAGGTGCAGTTTTCAGTAAAACTTAAAAATGAACGAAAGATGGAATTACCCAAGTGTGTAATGCTGCCCTGGCCTCAAAACATTAACAAAATATAACACTTCTCGCATCAGAAATGACAAGAGAAATCTTTTCCATTTACATCAGTTTGAGAAGATCTTGTCAGCTGAGTGGGAGAGAAAAGGTTTTCTTTATTGTATTTTATGAATTTATTCTTAAGTACCAGTAAAATGAAAATAATACAGTAACTCCTCGCTTAACGTTGTAGTTATGTTCCTGAAAAATGAGACTTTAAGTGAAACGATGTNGGAATTTTTTTTCACCAGCCAAAATATATATAGATATAACACAGTATACATTTTAAACAAACAATTTAATACTGTTCACAGCTATGATGATTGTGAAACTTGGTTGAGGTGGTGAAGTTAGAGGGTAGAAGAGGGAGGGATATTTCCCAGGGAATGCCTTGCTGCTAAATGATGAACTAGCACTCGGCAGAGCCCTCAAGGGTTAACACATTGTAGTTAATGTAGCCTCTCTCACAAGGCAGCACAAACAAGAGGGAGGGGAGACAGCATAGCAGACAGAGACAGACACACACCTTGTGTGTGGGAGAGAGAGAGAGATGCACACTGCCCCTTTAAGTAAGCTGACCGACTCTTAAGTGCATTAGCTTTTTAAGTGGATCAGGAATTTGAGACAGCAGCTGCTGCCCCAAGCTCTCTCTGTCTCTCTCCGTCCGTGTCCCCTCCCTGCTGTATATGGAGAAGGGGTAAGTGGGGTGCAGGAGCAGGGGGGAGGGGGACACCCTGACATTAGCCCCCCCCTTCCCCCGCTGCACAGCAAGCAGGAGTCTCTGGGACCAGCTCCAAGGCAGAAGGCAGGAGCAGCACATGGCAGTGGGGGGAGGGAACTTAGGGGAACAGGGAGCTGGTAGGGGGAGCTGATAGGGGGGCTGCCGGTCCACCCTGGTTACATGCCCCCACCAGCTAGTTTCAACGGGCTGCTCTTCCTGCAAGCAGTGGACAAAGCAGGCGGCTGCCAAACGACCATAGAAGGGAGCATTGCACAACTTTAAACGAGCATGTTCCCTAATTGATCAGCAACGTAACAACGGAACAACGTTAACCGGGAAAAGAGGAATGATGCACAAACAGATGAAGATGAAAAGGTCTAAGATTCACCACTACATATGCCCCACAAATGCAGGAAATTGCCTTTGTAGGATCAATCTTATCCTAACAGACTATTCCAAACAAAGACAACCCTAAGGACTTTGATTACTCAAGGGCAATGAGTAAATGCCCAACTATTACATTGTCTCCCACTCACCCATGCAAACACCTATTTAGTGTTTTGCTGCTTTAAGTGACCACCTGTTATACCTGAATGTTACTGCCAGCCCTGATCCCAACTTAGTGGTCTAAAAGAAGATAAAATATCCCCAAAGTCCCTACCAATATATCTTTTAGATCTCAAACTTTGTGACTAGTTCAGCCCTGTGGAAACAAATACAATCAAACATTCAGGCAGAGTGAAAGCCATCATTTGGCAGCCAGTATTCTATCAACGGAAGAGGCCTCCACTAACATTACCAGTGTGCTTCCCACCGAGGAAGAGATGTAACAGAAGTGCTCCTGAAGCTTTCTGCTCCCCAGGGGGTTCTCTTCTCCCTCTCAGAAATGAAACCCACTGAAGGTTACCGTGAAGGGAGCACTTTACATTTAAACATAGATAACAAGAAAAGCCTAGCTATATAAAATACTGTTGCCTGCCTCTGGCTGGCTTTTGGAACAGAGAACGCAGTGCGCACTGCTACAGCGATCACAGACTATTTAAAGGAATATTACCATTTCTGCAAGTTTATAAAAAAGGTAAATGGAATGACCCAGGTAATTATAGGCCTGTAAGCCTGACATCAGTCCCAGGCAAGATAAAAGGAGTGGCTGTGTAATGGGGGCTCTCAATCCTACAGCACCTCTGGCAGCCTGGTCAGCGCTACCATTGGATCCCTGCTTCAGTTTCCCAGAGTTTTAATAAGTCCAATGAGGCTTGAATATTCATCAGAGCCCCTTCAGGGGTCTAATTTATTCAACCCCAAAGGCAGAACATCCTATGAATAGGCCTTCCCCTCAGCATTTCTAACAGGATTGGGCAGAGGCTGAGTCAACCTGAGCCTGTCAAACCTCAGTTATGTCCAAGATTGCTTAATGGTGAGGCCTTAGTGACCCAGAACCCTTCCCTGGAGTCAGGGACTTCTTGTCACTAGCTCGGGGAGGATCATGCCTCTTGGGTCAAGGTACCTACGGTTGCCAAACCACAATGACCCTTTCTCAGGACAGCGCATAATTTCTCTTTTTTTCCAGGGCTTCTGTAGTTGGCTGATGAAGTCCTTCATAGGAGCCAGGTTTCCCTGAGACTTACATTCATAGTCCCTTCCTTTCCAAAACTCTTCCAACCAGGAGCATTCTTCCTTGGGTTCCTTTGCTAGTGAGCCCCCTCTAGGATTGCCAACTTTCTAATTGCACAAAGCTGAACACCCTTCCCTGAGACCTGGCCCCTGCCCTGCCCATTCTCACTCCATCCCCGCTCTCTCCCTCCCTCTGCCTCCCCCACCCTCACTCACTTTCACTAGGCTGGGTGTGGGAGGGGGTGAGGGCTCCAGCTGGGGGTGCAGGCTCCGGGGTGGAGCTGGGTATGAGTAGTTTGGGGTGCAGGAGGGGGCTCTGGGCTGGAGCCGAGGGGTTCGGAGTGCAGGAGTGGGCTCAGGGTGGGGGTTGGGGTGCTGGAGGGGGTGCGGGCTCCAGCTGGGGGTGTGGGCTCTGGGGTGGGGCTGGGGATGAGGGGTTTGGGGTGCAGGAAGGGACTCCGGGCTGGGGCAGGTGGTTAGGGTGCAGGAGTGAGTGCGGGCTCCAGCCAGGCGGCGCTTACCTCAGGAGGCTCCCGGTCCATGGTGCAGCGGGGCTAAGGCAGGCTCCCTGCCTGCCCTGGCTACCTGTGGCTCCTGAAAGTGGCCAGCATATCTGGCTCCTAGGCGCAGGGGCGGCCAGACGGCTCTGCACTGCCCGCACCTGCAGGCACTGCCTCCACAGCTCTTATTGGCTGCGATTCCCGGCCAATGGGAACTGCGGAGCTGGTACTCGGGGCGGAGACAGCGCACGGAACTTCCCTGCCTAGGGGCCGTAGGGACATGACGGCTGCCTCCGGGAGCCGCAGGGAGCCTTTTAACGGCCCAGTCAGTGGTACTCAGTGGAGCCACCAGGGTCCCTTTTCAACCGCACGTTCCGGTTGAAAAATGGATGCCTGGCAACCCTAGACCCCTCACCAGATTCCTGGAAGCTTTCCCTGTAGGAGTTTTCTCTTTCTATATTCCGGGAACTGTTCCTCTCCCCAAAAGCCTCCTTTTATCTTACCCAGGTACTTCCCTGCCTAATTAACTGCCTTCCAGTCACCCAATGAGCTAACTAATCCTAGGTGAACCTGAGTTGTCTCATTACCCCCATATGTCTCTTTCCTATCCTTCTCCTTTTTCCTTCTGTCTAATAAGAATCTGGCTTAGCTGGCCAAGACTGTATATATTGCACCACTGCTATAAATCTGTGACCAGGCAGAGGCAACTAAAAGCAATGCCCTAAACACCCCAATGCTGGTACTCCCGGTCCTGGAGTGGCTAAGACCGTGCGTTATGTCTGTGTTTCTCCAGCAGTGAGGTTGGAAGCAAGAGTCAACACCAGAGACAGAAGCTGCATTTTCTCTTTGCTATTCTTTTCTCTCCAATTTTGTGTGTATCTTCTTTTTTCTTCTAGGAAATGAGATCAGACTTTAACAGCAGCAGCTCCAGCTCATGTCAAGTAACTTCTTCTCTTTTCCCCCAAAAGGGCAGTTATTACCATCTTTGATACCATCTAAGCAGCTATCAAACAAAGGGTTTTTCTTCTAAAAGCAATTTCTAGCTAGTGGGAAAAGGAACAAAGGATGTTACTACCATACTTTATATTTCAAATCCTTCAATTGTTTTTCCTTCCTTTCTATATCTTTAACAAAAGGTTAAAAATATGTTTAATTATGTGTAACTCCATGGTACTCACCAGACTGAGGTCTCTGTGTACCAAACCCTAAATCTTGTTTGCCAGTGTTTAATGCTGAACAGTAACTGGGTTACGTTAACACCTTTGGCCCATATATTGCATCTAAATTAATATAACTGCTGGCAGATAGGAATAAAAATACCTGAGATACAAGATGCAAGTGATCTGACAGAGATTGTCTGAATTAGTCAGTAGGTGCAGCAACAAAAATTGTGCAATTACTTGCTCTGTTTCTCTCTGGTCTCACACTGCAATTCTAATGCCCAAGTTGTAGTGGTACAGGGTATTTTAAACAACCTGTTTTTATAGACTCATAGACTTTAAGGTCAGAAGGGACCATTATGATCATCTAGTCTGACCTCCTGCACAACGCAGGCCACAGAATCTCACCCACCCACTCCTGTAACAAACCCCTAACCTATGCCTGAGTTATTGAAGTCCTCAAATCGTGGTTTAAAGACCTCAAGGTGCAGAGAATCCTCCAGCAAGTGACCCGTGACCCACGCTGCAGAGGAAGGTGAAAAACCTCCAGGGCCTCTGCCAATCTGCCCTGGAGGAAAATTCCTTCCCGACCCCAAATATGGCCATCAGTTAAACCCTGAGCATGTGGGCAAGACTCACCAGCCAGAACCCAGGAAAGAATTCTCTGTAGTAACTCAGATCCCACCCCATCTAACATCCCATCACAGACCATTGGGCATATTTACCTGCTAATAATCAAAGATCAATTAATTGCCAAAATTAGGCTATTCCATCATACCATCCCCTCCATAAACTTATCAAGCTTAATCTTGAAGCCAGATATGTCTTTTGCCCCCATGTAACACTACCTCACTCACCCCGGAGGAGGGAGGTCCCTGGAGGGCTGCGATAGCCTGCCTCCAGGCTTGTCTCTGTTTACCTGAGTACGGGGCTTGCAGGGCTCAGGCAACCAGCAAATAACAGTCTCAAGGGGCTGGGGCCACTTCTCTTCAGAGTGAGAGCCCCTTGTAGAGGACCGAGGGTCAGCCACCCAGGGGGAGGGGCAGGGGGACGCGGGCCCTCCCTACTCCACCACGTCCCAGCCCAGGGCCCTCGTAGGGACAGATTCAGCTGCCCCGGGGTCGGCGGGGTTCCAGCCGCAACACGCCGACGCTGGGGGTCTGGGCTTTGCAGCCTGCCCTACAGCAGCTGCCCCTGGGCCACTTCCTGCCTCCCCTGGGGTGGGTACCTCCGGCGTCCAGGCATTGTCCGGCTCCTCCGGGTAAATGGCAGCGGGCACTCCAGGCCAGTCATCGTCCGCGTCTGGGGCATGGACCAAGCTAGGCGGGGGATCCGCCTCGAGCTGCTCCGGAACCAGCGGGACGTCCTTCTCCTCTGCAGGTTTCCCCCTGAATGGACTGCGGGTCTGGTCTTTTATACTTCCGGCCCCGCCCCTCTCCTTCCGGTGAGGGGGGCGGGGAGGCTTAGGCTCCGCCCTCCAAGGGGCATGTAACACTCCCTCACTCACCCCGGAGGAGGGAGGCCTGTCCGCCTCACTAAACCCTACTACTCCCCTTGGAAGGCTGTTCCAGAACTTCACTCCTCTAATGGTTAGAAACCTTAGTCTAATTTCAAGTCTAAACTTCCTAATGTCCAGTTTTATCCATTTCTTCTTGTGTCCACATTGGTACTGACCTTAAATAATTCCTCTCCCTCCCTGATATTTATCCCTCTGATATATTTATAAAGAGCAATCATATCTCCCCTCAGCCTTCTTTTGGTTAGGCTAAACAAGCCAAGCTCTTTGAGTCTCCTTTCATAAGACAGGTTTTCTATTCCTCGGATCATCCTAGTAGCCCTTCTCTGTACCTGTTCCAGTTTGAATTCATCCTTCTTAAACATGGGAGACCAGAACTGCACACAATATTCCAGATGAGGTCTCACCAGTGCCTTGTATAACGGTACTAACACCTCCTTATCTTTACTGGAAATACCTCGCCTGATGCATCCCAAGACCGCATTAGCTTTTTTAACGGCCATATCACATTGGCGGCTCATAGTCATCCTGTGATCAACCAATACTCCGAGGTCCTTCTCCTCCTCTGTTACTTCCAACTGATGTGTCCCCAATTTATAACCAAAATTCTTGTTATTAATCCCTAAATGCATGACCTTGCACTTTTCACTATTAAATTTCATCCTATTACTATTACTCCAGTTTACAAGGTCATCCAGATCTTCCTGTATGATATCCCGGTCCTTCTCTGTATTAGCAATACCTCCCAGCTTTGTGTCATCCGCAAACTTTATTAGCACATTCCCACTTTTTGTGCCAAGGTCAGTAATAAAAAGATTAAATAAGATTGGTCCCAAAACCGATCCCTGAGGAACTCCACTAGTAACCTCCTTCCAGCCTGACAGTTCACCTTTCAGTATGACCCGTTGTCGTCTCCCCTTTAACCAGTTCCTTATCCACCTTTCAATTTTCATATTGATCCCCATCTTTTCCAATTTAGCTAATAATTCCCCATGTGGAACCGTATCAAATGCCTTACTGAAATCAAGGTAAATTAGATCCACTGCGTTTCCTTTGTCTAAAAAATCTGTTACCTTCTCAAAGAAGGAGATCAGGTTGGTTTGGCACGATCTACCTTTTGTAAAACCATGTTGTATTTTGTCCCAATTACCATTGACCTCAATGTCCTTAACTACTTTCTCCTTCAAAATTTTTTCCAAGACCTTGCATACTACAGATGTCAAACTAACAGGCCTATAGTTACTCGGATCACTTTTTTTTCCTTTCTTAAAAATAGGAACTATGTTAGCAATTCTCCAGTCGTACGGTACAACCCCTGAGTTTACTGATTCATTAAAAATTCTTGCTAATGGGCTTGCAATTTCATGTGCCAGTTCCTTTAATATTCTTGGATGAAGATTATCTGGGCCCCCCGATTTAGTCCCATTAAGCTGTTCGAGTTTGGCTTCTACCTCGGATGTGGTAATATCTACCTCCATATCCTCATTCCCATTTGTCATCCTACCATTATCCCTAAGCTCCTCATTAGCCTCATTAAAGACTGAGGCAAAGTATTTGTTTAGATATTGGGCCATGCCTAGATTATCCTTAACCTCCACTCCATCCTCAGTGTTTAGCGGTCCCACTTCTTCTTTCTTTGTTTTCTTCTTATTTATATGGCTATAGAACCTTTTACTATTGGTTTTAATTCCCTTTGCAAGGTCCAACTCTACATGGCTTTTGGCCTTTCTCACTTTATCCCTACATGTTCTGACCTCAATAAGGTAGCTTTCCTTGCTGATCCCTCCCATCTTCCACTCCTTGTAGGCTTTCTGCTTTTTCTTAATCACCTCTCTGAGATGCTTGCTCATCCAGCTTGGTCTACAACTCCTGCCTATGAATTTTTTCCCCTTTCTTGGGATGCAGGCTTTTGATAGTTTCTGCAACTTTGACTTTTCTCATGATTCCATCTCAAATCCCAGCACTGGATCTGGAGATCCCAAGGGTATTCTTGTGGATGCTGCTCTTCTACTGGCACAGGCATATCAAGCACAGCTTGGGGGAGAGGGGGCAAGAGGAGAGAGGAAATGACACTGCTTATTTTGGTTGCCAACAATGTTTAGATATTGCAAGTGATGGTGGCTTAATACTTACATCCTGCTGTCTTCTCTTTTTATACTTCTATGATATCACCACAGTATCTGGGTTTGAGGCTCAGGGATCCTAGGACCAGACCTAGACTTTGCTACTAGTGCTCTGTGTTATATTGGTGCATCTGCGGTTCCCTGTATATGCATCTCTCTTTAAGAGAAACTGAAAAGAGGAGTGCTGTAGAAATTTTACATGAATACTTCAATACATGTGTTCCTTTGCACTGCTACTGGCAAATTTAATACTTGCTGAACTCTTCTTTATGTTATATAGCCTAGCGATTTGCCATATTTTGGGAGGTCAGAAAATGAGTTCTCTTTTCCCAAGGATAAAGAACAAAAACGATATTGAATCAAAAGAAATATAAAATATTTAAAAATATATAACACTGAAGTTAAACAAGAAGAGAACACAAAATGAAATTGTATTACTTTCACTGCATGGTGAATCTTCTCTTTGAATTTCAAAAAGCGTTTCCTAAATGCCTGCACACAGTCCCTCCCCTTCCCTTGTCCTCTCCAACAGTCTGAAGCTGATCACTAGGGGGAGATTCAGGCAACAGAAATCTGTTGCAGTAAGCAGAATTTAATCTTTGCCCTTCACTTCGCCCTTGCCCTGTGACACACATTATGTTTTTGCTCTTGGCAAAAACAAACAAATCAGATCTGTTACAACTCATATATCCTTGTATGTTAGAAAGCCATCACAGTAAATACACAGCAGTATTACTATTTTGAATTTATAAAGATCTTTTCATCAGTAGAACTTACAAGGCTTTACACAAAGGTAGGTTAGCACTTAGGTTGACCAGATAGTAAATGTGAAAAATCGGGACAGGGGGGTCGGGTAATAGGCACCTATATAAGACAAAGCCCCAAATATTGGGACAGTCCCTTTAAAATTGGAACATCTGGTCACCCTATAACAGGGATTCTCAAACTGGGGATCATGACCCCTCAAGGTATTGTGAGGTTATTATGTGGGGAGTTGCGAGCTGTCAGCCTTCACCCCCAAACTCTGTTTCACCTCCATCATTTATAGTAGTGTTAAATATTTTTAAAGTGTTTTTAATGTGTAAGGGGGATCGCACTCAGAGGTTTGCTGTGTGAAAGGGGTCACCAATACAAAAGTTTGAGAACCAGTGCCCTATAAACACTATCATCTCCATTTTTACAAATCAGTAAACTGAGGGACAGAGAGGTGATTTGGTGACATTCATGATCAATTAAGTGACGGAACAGGGAATAGTGCCTAAGTCTCCTAATTCCGAGCCATGCTACCACAAAATACATTAATCAGTTTGCTTTACCTGCAAAAGTTTTCAGAGATGTTGTAGTACAACCCTCTATGAACCAACGACTCTCTACTAGGGTATTTATTGCTGAGGACAGAGGGGTTCTTGAGAGAAACACTAGGAATAGCCAAGCTCAAAAAAAAGCATTATCTGACATTCACGTAGGGTATTGTTTTTGAATTATCAATAAAGTTAAATTCCAGGAAGGACACTAAAGCAGGGTCTTTCTGCTCCGTTGAAGATGGGGGGAGGAACTCATAGCATCCATTAGAAAAAAATGATCAAATTAAAAACATTCTGCAGGGTAGATCAAGGTTTCNGGGGGGGGGGGGGGGGGGGGGGGGGGGGGGGGGGGGGGGGGGGGGGGGGGGACGGACGACAAATCTCTGCCCTTCTACTGAATTGAATTTGTTCAGTCATTTGCAATCAGTTACCCTTGGATACTATTAGCATCCTATAAACCACTGTGCTGATTTCCAGAGTGCATCTTCTTAAGTACCGTGGAAACCAAAACAAAGCATTCCAATGTGCACCTGAGGAGAGCCAGTTGCTGAATGTGGAGTAACAGTAGGAAAAAACAGTTAGGAACCCCTGGCAGTGGGGGAGCCTTCTACAGTCTGCCTTTGGTCTCCATTATCCTCTCCCATTCAGGAAGAAAATATAAATGTATCAGCCTTGCAAACCAAATGAATGTTGAGAGAACGAGAAATCAACCTGTAATCAATCATTATTAAGAAGAATCACCTTCTGGGGACAAAGTACATTTTGTGCAGATACTACCGCGTTCTGGGCCTCTCCTGAGCATAGGATGCTTATCTCACCATGGTCATCTGTAATGCACCCTCAGTACAGTATCAAGAGGTTTTCCCTAGTAATTTCTGTTGATCCTCTTATTGTCTCCATAAAGCTACAGAGGTATTCCAAGTCAGGGATTACTGTCGAAGTCACTTCTGTGTTTATACTAAAACCTAGATTCTAGGTCCCCTGCCTCTTTGTTCAGTCAACAATAAAAATCAGGATGCTGCTTTTTGTTCATAGCTCTTAGGAATACATGAAACATATTTTTATAATAAATGAGTTACTATAAAATATATTATCTCTACCAAAACGTAGATTATGTGCTTTGCTTACGATTAAAAATAAATAACCTAATTCTGCTTTCCGTTACACTGGTTTAAATCCACTGACGGCAACAGAGTTATTCCTAATTTACACAGCTGTGAGTGCAGAATCAGGCCTAAAGTGACAGTAACAAATAGGTTCCATAGATAGCAGAGAGAATACATTAGGGGGATAAACCACAAGGTGTTTGCAGTATCGCTCCACCCTAGCAATTACATTTAATGGGGCAGAATTGCTGGACTGCTGTTAGACTGAAGGAGTTCCACAATGCACTGTTTTCTGCAGTACTCCTTTTGCAGCAAGTGACAGTAATGGAGAGAAGCTGTGCTTGAGAGCTGTTCAGAGAAGTACTGCTTTATTTCATTTCATTTCATAAAAGCAGGGATGTCCTCCCATTGGGAATTTATACTACTATTCAAAATTAATTTTCTTAAACAATGGCTGCAAATTGCCCCCCACATTTACCCAAGTAAACCTAACAGCAATCTTCTTTTGACTAAAAACAAGTAGAATGAAAGAAAGATACTCAGAGTAAATTATATAATGCTAATGTAGTTTTTCAAGATTCAATGATAAATTAAATTTACATTAAATTAAAAGGTAAGACAAGAAGTTACTTTGTTGGAGCATTACTGTGGCCGGAAAATGGTAAGTAAAAACAATGACAGGGCTGGTTTGATCCATACTCCAGAACAATATTAAAAATGATAGTACTATTACATCCACAGGAGCTTCTATGCTTCTGAAAATTCCTAAATAGTGACCTAAGTGGGTCAGTTAACCCCACAGCCACTGACTTAGCTCTTAGACCAGGGGTAAGCAACCTATGGCACGAGTGCCAAATGCGGCACGCGAGCTGATTTTCAGTGGCACTCACACTGCCCGGGTCCTGGCCACCGATCCGGGGGGCTCTGCATTTTAATTTAATTTTAAATGAAGCTTCTTAAACATTTTTAAACCCTTATTTACTTTACATACAACAATAGTTTAGTTATATATTATAGACTTATAGAAAGAGACCTTCTAAAAACGTTAACATGTATTACTGGCACGCGAAACCTTAAATTAGAGTGAATAAATGAAGACTCGGCACACCACTTCTGAAAGGTTGCCGACCCCTGCTCTTAGACTCATAGACTTTAAGATCAGAAGGGACCATCATGATCATCTAGTCTGACCTCCTTCACATTGCAGGCCACAGAACCTCACCCACTCACTCCTGTAATAGACCCATAGCCTCTGGCTGAGTTACTGAAGTAATCAAATCATGATTTAAAGACTTCAAGTTACAGAGAATCCACCATTTACTCTAATTTAAACTTGCAAGAGACCAGTGTCCCATGCTGCAGAGGAAGGCAAACCCCCCTCTCCTCCCCCAGTCTCTGCAAATATGATCTGGGGGAAAATTCATTCCCGACCCCAAATATGGTGATCAGTTAGATCTTGAGCATGTGGGCAAGACCCACCAGCCAGACACCTAGAAAAGAATCTGCTGTAGTAACTCTTGCTACCGATAGCTGATCAGTGAGAAGTGCTAGCATCCAGCATCAGAAGTGTATTGCCAGCAGCCTTAAAGGGACATAGCCAACATTATTTTTAAAAAAATGTAAAATTTCCAACAGACAAAGTTGCTAGGTTTTGTACAGCTCCATGACTTATGTTTCTCAACAGTGAAAAGTCACTGATTTCCTTCATAGGGTTTTCCTAAGTAGAGAGAGCAGGTGTGGGGGACAGCAGGAGCTTATTAACCACACCCTTCAGAAAAGGAAGGAGGCACTTGGAGAAAAGCAACAGTAATCAAGGGAGTTATTGGTTGGAANCCTTATTTACTTTACATACAACAATAGTTTAGTTATATATTATAGACTTATAGAAAGAGACCTTCTAAAAACGTTAACATGTATTACTGGCACGCGAAACCTTAAATTAGAGTGAATAAATGAAGACTCGGCACACCACTTCTGAAAGGTTGCCGACCCCTGCTCTTAGACTCATAGACTTTAAGATCAGAAGGGACCATCATGATCATCTAGTCTGACCTCCTTCACATTGCAGGCCACAGAACCTCACCCACTCACTCCTGTAATAGACCCATAGCCTCTGGCTGAGTTACTGAAGTAATCAAATCATGATTTAAAGACTTCAAGTTACAGAGAATCCACCATTTACTCTAATTTAAACTTGCAAGAGACCAGTGTCCCATGCTGCAGAGGAAGGCAAACCCCCCTCTCCTCCCCCAGTCTCTGCAAATATGATCTGGGGGAAAATTCATTCCCGACCCCAAATATGGTGATCAGTTAGATCTTGAGCATGTGGGCAAGACCCACCAGCCAGACACCTAGAAAAGAATCTGCTGTAGTAACTCTTGCTACCGATAGCTGATCAGTGAGAAGTGCTAGCATCCAGCATCAGAAGTGTATTGCCAGCAGCCTTAAAGGGACATAGCCAACATTATTTTTAAAAAAATGTAAAATTTCCAACAGACAAAGTTGCTAGGTTTTGTACAGCTCCATGACTTATGTTTCTCAACAGTGAAAAGTCACTGATTTCCTTCATAGGGTTTTCCTAAGTAGAGAGAGCAGGTGTGGGGGACAGCAGGAGCTTATTAACCACACCCTTCAGAAAAGGAAGGAGGCACTTGGAGAAAAGCAACAGTAATCAAGNGGGGGGGGGGGGGGGGGGGGGGGGGGGGGGGGGGGGGGGGGGGGGGGGGGGCGTTTACTGGAGGGAACCTAGGGGATTGCTATGGGGTGGGAAGCTGCCTGTGGGGTTGTGGGTGGGAGAGCGTGGAGCAGCCTGGGGGTGTTGTTCCTGCTGGATGGGGAGCCTGCAGCAAGTTGGAGAGGGTGAAAGAGTTGGGGGATATTTTCAGTTCTTCCCATTATTCAGACTCCCCCAACCCAACCAGAGAATTTCTAACGCTTTCTCCCCATTATCTATATTATATATGGTATGTATGTACCTCTTTTCTCTCCATTAGCTTCTCTGGGGCACTGAGGCTGCTGCCACTTTCAGACCAACTAACTCTTAACAGTTTCCCAGGGAGGCTGTTTGCTAACTCTCCTACCTGTGTGTGTGGGGGGGAGAACCTCCGTCTGTGGGGAAATCCCTTCTGATTGGCTGCCCTTTCCCCATTCTCCCACCTCTTGGACAGATGATCAGAACTGCTGAACATGCCAAGTGGTAGTATGGTTCCTCAGTAATGCCTTGTTTGCAGCTCTTCCTTGGGCTCCAGCACTGCCTCCTCTCCCCAGCCTGGGAAGGAGGCAAAAAGACTCATATGGCAGTGCCCCTCCCCCCTGGCCTGGGAAGGAGAGGAGAGGCTGCCAGTGGTGCCCTGAAGAGCAAGGTTCTGCTCTAATAGGGGAAAGGCACCAGGAATCCCCAGCTGTGCAGGCTACAAAGGGTTGGGGAAAGTTCTAAAGGCATAGAGGTAAGTGGATGAAAAAGCTAGTGGAGAGGTAGGTAGGTAGGGGTGTGTGTGTGTGTGTGTGTGTGTGTGTGTGTGTGTGTGTGTGTNGTGTGTGTGTGTGTGTGTGTGTGTGTGTGTGTGTGTGTGTGTGTGTGTGTGTGTGTGTGTGTGTGTGAATGAATGAATGAATGAATGAATGAATGAATGAATGGTTAAGGAGCCAGGGCCGGGGAATCATGTAGCAAGGGCAAAAGGGTTAAAGAGAATAAAATAGCATGGGTGTGTGGATGATACAGAACTAAATGCTGGGGAAGAGTAAGAGAATTAATTGGGGGTGGGAAAAATTAAATTCTTTGTGTGCAGGGAGGTTAGATCATGAAATACTGTTCTGGGGTAGATTATATGAGTGGGGAGAGGAGGCAGTATTGAGAGAATGAAATGTGCCAGCATGCAGTGATGGTGGAGTTTTACTGGGGTGGGATGCAGACTAATGTAGGTGGGGGTGCAATGAGTCAGTGCCTACATGGATGCACCAGAAAATCTCAGAATAGAGAGAGTCTTCTGACAGGGGGTATACTGCAGCCACAAATCAGCTTTGCAGTCTGCGTAGTATCTTTATCCACCCTGGCTTCTTGTGTAAATCCTCTGTGCACAGACCAGTTACATGGATGGTGCTCTGATATCAGGATTTGGCCAACAGGATCAATGAGAAGAAAAATATTCTATTCAGGGTACACACACACATTTATTAAGTATTTTTCAAGACATTCGTAATTGTGTTGAAATCTGTTCTGAATATTGGATATTTAAAACAGCTGGTGTCATATGGTGGTGGCCATTGTCCCTCCCTAACGTGGGCAGCCCCTACCTGCTCCCTACGTCACTTCCACTATCTCAACACAAATCCTAAACTTCCCTTCTGAGCCCAATCCTGTCTACCCCACTTACACCATTCCTTTGCTGCTTACCTTCAGTAACCACAGTTTTGCTCCAGATAACCCTTGCCTAATCCTTCTCATTGGCCCACTCTTTCCTACTCTCTTACTCACTGCAGGAAACTCCACACCCAAAGTATTCTTCTCCCTTCCTTGATGTCTTAAGGTTCTGTATTTGCTGAACACAAAAGACTGAGGTGTAAGTCCCCCAGAAGGTTATTCCCACCCTTTTTCTATTAGTGATGGTATTTTGTTTATTATTTCTTAATATACGGAGTATGATTTTTTCTAAATAATTGATAATACATTGAAAATAGTTTATAATAATTTGAAGAGTAAAATTTCTTTCTAGTTTCATAATTAGAATGCATCTGCTCCACTATATATTGTTTTAACTCTTTACACTGTTTTTCAAGTAGAAACATTAAAAGCATCTCAAAATGACTATGGTATACTTTATCTGCCCCTCAGAATCCCCAACAGTAGACTTCCAATGTCACACCACTGCTACATAAAACCCTATTCAGATACTAGAGTGGGTCAAAAAATGGAAAAACAATTTCATGATACATTTTGAAGTTGTTTTAGTCTTGCAGAATTCAAAACAGATACATTTTGGGGAATTTGTGATTTCCCCCCAGCATTTTTCAGTCATTTATCATTTTTCATTTTTTTCTATTGGATTTTTTTCTTTTTCTTCCTCTTTTCTATTTTTCCATTACTTTAAAAACAATATTGATTTTTCAAAATGACTGGAAAAAATAAGGGAAATATGAAAAAGGGGGAAAAAGAAAGAAGGAAAGGGGAAACAAAACCAAAAACTCAAATATATGAAAATATTTTTAAAAAAATAAGTGCTACAAACTTCAAAAACAGGAAATTTTTCATTAGCATTTACAATTTAGAAAAAAGGCCAAAAACATTTTTTTTGTTAACTTTGTTAAAAACATTTTGACCTTTTCTTCCAGATATATAAATGCAGCCTTGGGTGAATGTACTGCTGGCATTAAACCACCATTATACTGCTCACAATGAATTTAATCGTGCATCCTATTATGTAGTATACATCTATGGCTCTTAGCTACCAGAATGGGAGACCAGTTTAAATGAAAAGCATAAATGTGACTGTCAATAGGAATCTATGTCCTTAGTGCAATTGCATAAAAGTATACTTGATAGTTTATGTATTCCCAAATAGAAGTTTTAGAGGTATTTAAGTAAGCTTTAGTACCTTACATGAGCTAACTTCACCATGGGTTGAATTCTCCCCTTGGACGTTGTTACACTCTGATGCACCCCAGAATATCAAATCCAAAACACACACACATACACACACATAAAAAGAAGCAAGACATGCAGGTAGATTGTCAGTCAAAATATGTAATAACCATGAACTGGTTAGGTCAGCAAAAGTCTAACAAAACATAATAGTGTGAATAGGAGGTATATAGAAGCAATCCCTGAGTAGCTGCACCCCCCGACAGACACACTCACACAGTTTGTGCACACACACCGCCTTTTTCCTCTCCTGCAAAGAAACAGGAACACTGAGTTCAGGGAGCAGAACCAGGAAACAAAACAGTAACAGGGATCATGGAGATGACATACACACCAGCCATCACAAGTTCCTTCTCTTCTCACAAAAAAGTTCAGCAGTACCTGGCTGGAGGCACCAGGTGATCCTGGGGCCATAGGTTATACCTATACCTGATGCAGCTCAAGGGGTAGATGCTGTTGCTATGGCACAACTTCCCTAGTTGGCCACATGACATCATTATATGCAGAAAGAGCGTCCTCTTCCCTATCTGTTCCCCTTTTAGTAGGCAGTATATTTCTCTGGTTAACAACATGGTAAATGTAGTCACCACACTCTAGATCAGTGGTCCCCAACCTTTTTTGTCTGGCGGGCGCCAAACAACCCCGAGCGCTGCCGGCGGGCGCCAAAAAAACCAACCAAACAAAAAAACCCCGAGCGCTGCCGGCGGAGCAAAAAAAAAAAAAAAAACCCAAGGGCTCCGCGGGCGCACTTAGACCCCCCCGGCGGGCGCAATGGCGCCCGCGGGCACCGCGTTGGGGACCCCTGGCATAGACTATTTGGTCCTCATAGGTCGGCTGAAGAGCTGATAGAATGGGGTTTCTCCAGTACTTCAATGAGATGTACTCTAAATATCATATAAAGCATAACTTAGTGCAGTAGGGAAGGGTGTATCTTGACCTTTCTCCTATATGTGAGTTACACACTTGGGTATGGTATGCAGCACATTTATAACAGACGATACCAATGCTTGTCTGTAAACCCTCAAACTCGCTTTTTACAAAAGGTGTCCCACTATCCGAAACAGGCTCACTGGTAGTCCAACTTAGTAAATGAAGTGTTTATGCAAGAAGTAAGTTCCTTGTGAAATTATGAATGCAAAGAGGTAAAGTGAATAGTCTATAACAGTCAACAGTGTGTAGCCATGCAGTGCAATCAAGGGGCCAGTAATATGCACTGCATTTCTCTGACATGGTCTGTCTATGACTACTGGTTTCAAAGTAGCCAGAGGAGCAGTAGTTCTATGCATTGTGCAGGCTCAGCATGCCTTCACATGATGCTCAATGTCTGAATTCAGCCCTTCATCTTTGTAACTCCCAAACATCCTTCATGAGCCACATCGAGGACTGCTTATCATAACGCTGCTGGGATGATCACCCGGGCTCCTCTACATAAGACATGTCAAGTAGCACATATCTTCACTCAAATAAAAAAACTTTGTCTATAGTCTATAAATTCTAAGAACTGGGCCCATCCAACCCACTTGTACAGCACATATCGCCTTGCACAGTTTAGCATCCTGAAGAGTGGGGTCAAGCTAGGACAATGAATGAACATAAACTGTTATGATCAGTGGGTAATGGTAGTGAAGCAGCAGCTTGTAGCTGTTCAGGCATTGGTTTCACACCAGTGGCCAACAGATAATGCCTTAGAAACTCTACAGGATCATTTGTAAAACTGCCCTTAGCCACATTCAAGTTCTGCTTGGATCTTGTCCACAAATGCAGGCGGTACATGACATGTAGGAGGTGCAGAGGGTTTCACATTTGAATTAAACTGCAGAATATGCATATCCTGTGATTAGAACACCATCACTATTAAATAAATCATGGCATCTCTGAACAATACTTTGGGTATCCCCTTCCATTCTAGCCAACATAATCGCACCTCAGGTGTCCTGTGCCAGTTCATGTATAATACCAATCTGTAAGAATAGATCAGAGGACAATAGTGGAACAGCATTCACAGCTGCACCTTTAACAATGTACAACTTTGTACGCCAAGGCTGTGCCTTTGTAGAGCACAGCACATACAGCTTCACCCACTGTCTGCCAGGCCTAAAAATTCCAAGCTGGTTTTTTTTAATAACCGCTGTAGTCAGGTAAAGATTGTGAACTAACCCCGAGGGAAGAACGATAACTTCAACACCCATATCCACCATGCACTTCAGTGGTGTACCATTAATTTCCATGATACAGGATACCAGCTCCAGTGCTTTGCTACGTGAGAAGATTGTACTAAAGGAAACATCAGGTAAAGGTGCTCTCATGTGGCTCTACATTCACAGTATGCACTTCAGGCCTCCCATCATTTTGAACAAGGTGTACCGTAGCACACTAATGTCAAGGGTCCATCCTTCCCACAAGCCCAGCACATAGCACTTCTAGCCAAGCAGGCAGGGAAACTGGCCAAGTGACCTATACTACCACAGTGGAAACGTGAGAAAACAGCAACTTTTGCTGCTGAGGCTGTGGAGTGGGAGTAGACAGCATTGTATGACTCCGGGAGTCGGAAGTAGGAGCAGGGCCGGCGCAACCCATTAGGCGACCGGCTATTTTGGGGGCGCCAGCGCCGCGGCCGCCCATTCAAATTTGGGGGCAGGACCTTCCGCCGCCGCTGTTGGGGGCGGCATTTCGGGGGCGGGACCTTCCGCCGCCTAGGGCGCCGGAAGAGCTGGCGCCGCTACTGAGTAGGAGGAGCAGCTGACAATTTAAGTGCAGATGCAAAAGTAGTGGCAGTCTGAGACATAGAAGCCCTTTCAACCCAAGACCTCTCAGATGCCTCATTCTTAGCAACCACAGCATCAAAAGTTAGCGTTCTAGCATCTTCAGCTAGTATCTTTTGCCCCGCCGGTCACTGGCTACACCAATCACAAAAATATCCCTGAGCACGATCATCATAATGTTCCCAAATTCACAGTCCTGAGCCACCCGCCACAAATGACATGCAAACTCACATACAGTTTCGTTGGGCTGCTAGTGAGCTTCAAACTAGATTTTCCTCTTTACAGAACAGAATCTTCAGTACCAAAATACTATTTGAGGCGCTGCACAGCTGCATCAAAGAAGGACTTGAGCTCCAGGAATCCATCATAAATATCAATGCCATCACAGCCTAAGCAGTTCTACAGCAAGGGTAACCTCGCAGCACTAGAGATTTGCACATAGTTCCGAAAATTCTGAATAAAGTATTGCTAGTCAACAGACGAAGCAAGTGTAGGCAGCATGGGTTGCAGACTAGAAGCACTCGTTGCCATAATGTTACGCTCTGATACACCCCAGAATGGCAATCCCCCAACACACACAAAAAGAAGCAACACATGCAGGTAGGTGGTCAATCAAAATATGTAATTACCATAAAACATAATGACAACAGTCTGAACAGCAGATGTGTAGCAGCAGGCCCCGAATAGCTGCACACACCCCACGCTATGCACACATACATAGCCTTTCTCCCTAGCAAAAAAACAAGAACAGGATCACTGAGTTCAGGGAGCAGTAACAGGAACAACAAGGCAATGCATACACTAGTCATTATTGATGTGCACATCTGCAAAAACTTTAAAGTGAGTGGGACTGGGAATATGCATTTGTTAGCAGATTTCTTTCTCCACCCACCCAACACTAACCATGCAGATATGTTAGAGAGTCATGTCATTGTAAAAACCAGTAATATATTCAGATTTATATTAAAATACAGAATTGTAAATACAGAAAATACTGTTATGTTCTGCACGTTGATATACAGAAGGATGATGTAACCAATAAGTTCCATAGAGTCAATTATAAATAAGGCTGTGTTTTAGTCACGGGTATGTTTAGTAAAAGTCATGGACAGGTCACAGGCAGTAAACAAAAATTCACGGACCGTGACCTGTCCATGACTTTCACTATATACCCCTAAATAAAACTTGGGCCGTGGGGTGGCCCGGGACCCCTACTGGTGCTGGGGGCAGATGGGGCCGCGGCTTGCGACCCAGGACCCCCATTGGTGCTGGGGGGGGGGGGGGGGGGGGGGGGGGCGGGGGGGGGGGGGGGGGCCGGGCCCCC
Organism: Platysternon megacephalum; assembly: GCA_003942145.1. Classification (NCBI taxonomy): domain Eukaryota; kingdom Metazoa; phylum Chordata; order Testudines; family Platysternidae; genus Platysternon; species Platysternon megacephalum. The sequence continues at coordinate 14,119,611 of QXTE01000009.1, read as the reverse complement.
TACTGGGGGGGGGGGCGGGGGGGGCGGGGGGTTGGGACCCAGGACCCCCATTGGTGCTGGGGGGGGGGGGGGGGGCCGGGCCCCCTACTGGGGGGGGGGGCGGGGGGGGCGCCCCGGGGCCCCCCGGGGGGGGGGGGGGGGGGGGGGGGGAGTATGGGGCCGGGCTGAAACACGTGGCCTGGGACCAGGGTTGCCAACCCTCCCGGATTGGCCAGATGTCTCCTGGAATCAGCCTCAATCTCCCAGCGGCTATTAAAAGCCATCCGGGAGATTTTAATCGGCTGCTAAAAGTCTGGTGGGCGGCGCAGCAGGTCTAAGACAGGCTCCCTGGCTTTGCGCGGCTCCTGGAAGCGACCCTCTGTCTCCTAGGTGCAGGGACGACCAGGGGGTCTCTGCATGCGGACCCTGCCCTGAGCGCCGACTCCACAATGCCCATTGGCTGGGAACCGTGGCCAATGGGAGCTGCAGGGATCATCACCTGCAGGCAGGATCAGTGCGCAGAGCCGCCTGGCTGCCCTTGAGCCTAGGAGCCGAACATGCTTGCTGCTTCCGGGAGCCGCCCAAGGTAAGAGCCACCCGGCTGGAGCCTGCACCCCAACCCCTTGCCCCCGACCTGAGCCCCGTCCAGCACCCAAACTCCCTCCCAGAGCCCGCATCCCCTCCCGCAGCCCAACCCCCTGCCCGAGCCCTGAGCCCCCTTCCACACTCCAAACCCATCGGCCCCAGCCCGGAGCCCGCACCCCAACCCTGTGCCCCAGCCCAGTGAAAGTGAGTGAAGGTGGGGGAGAGCAAGTGACAGAGGGAGGGGGATGGAGTGAGCAGGGGCAGAGACTCAGAGAAGTGGTGGGGCAGGGGCATGGCCTCGGGGAAGGGGTGGGGCAAGGATGTTTGGGTTTCTCTGATTAGACAGTTGGCAACCCTACCCGGGACCCCCGCTGGTGCTGGGGGGAGAAGAGGCCAGGCCACGGCGTGCGACCCTGGACCCCCACTGGTGCTGGGGAGGAGAGGCCCGGGGGTGGGGCAGGCTGTTGGGGTGCAGGGTGGCACTTACCGGGGAGAGAACTCGCTGGCTCCCACCGGCATGTCCCTGAAGCTTCAAGGAGGATGGCCGGCCAGGGAGGCTCCGCGTGCCACTCCTGCCACAAGTGCCGGTTCTGCAGATCCCATTGGCCAGGAAACACAGCCAATGGGAGCTGCGGGAGTGGTGCTTGCGGGTGCAAGCAGCATGCGGATCCCCCTAGCCCCTCCGCCCAGGAGCTGCAGAGACATGCCAGAGGGAGTTGGGGAGCCTCCCCCCCAGGTAAGCGCCGCCCTGCACCCAAACGACCTGCCCCAGCTCTGAGCCCTCTCCCACACACCCAAACTACTGCTGCTGCTGGCCCAGAGGCTGCCCGGCTCAGGCAGCCCCTGACCCAGCTGCACCGGCTGCAGAAGTCATAGAATCATAGAAGATTAGGGTTGGAAGAGACCTCAGGAGGTCATCTAGTCCAAACCCCTGCTCAAAGCAGGAACAACCCCAACTAAATCATCCCAGCCAGGGCTTTGTCAAGCTGGGCCTTCAAAACCTCTAAGGATGGAGATTCCACCACCTGACTAGGTAACCCATTCCAGTGCTTCAGCACAACTCCTAGTGAAATAGTTTTTCCTAATATCCAGCCTAGACCTCCCTCACTGCAACTGGACTCTCTCCAATTTGTTCACATGCTGTCTGTAGTGGGGGGCCCAAAACTGGACACAATACTCCAGATGTGGCCTCCTCAGTGCTGAATAGAGGGGAATAATCACTTCCCTCGATCTGCTGGCAACACTTCTACTAATGCAGCCCAATATTTCTTTTGGCCCAATCCTCTAATTTGTCTAGGTCATTCTGGACCCTATCCCTATCCTCCAGAGTTATCTACCTCTCCCCCCAGCTTAGTGTCATCCGCGAACTTGCTGAGGGTGCAATCCAGCCCATCATCCAGATCATTAATGAAGATGTTAAAGAAAACCGGGCTCCAGGACAGACTCCTGGGGCACTCCACTTGATACCAGCTGCCAACTCGACATCAAGCTGTTGATCACTACCCGTTGAGCCGACGATCTAGCCAGCTTTCCATCCACCTTATAGTCCATTCATCCAATCCATACTTTTTTAACTTGCTGGCAGGAATACTGTGGGAGACCGTATCAAAAGCTTTGCGAATGTCAAGATATATCATGTCCACCGCTTTCCCCATATCCACAGAGCCAGTTATCTCATCATAGAAGGCAATCAGGTTGGTCAGGCATGACTTGTCCTTGGTGAATCCATGTTGACCTGTTCCTGATCACCTTCCTCTCCTTCAAGTGCTTCAAAATGGACAGACACACAGCCTTAATTATGATGTATTGATTTTATTGCTTGGGCTGCTTATTAGCCAATCAAATTCAGAGCTGGGCTGGCAGGTTCCAGTTCTGAATCCAGGCTACACCTTTTGGGCATCCAAGATTTTTTATTTTGGGGGTAGAGTGGATGGGTAAATACTCCCAGGTTCCCTTGTAAAAGGGTGGGGCTCCGACAAACATGTATTACTAGGGCCCCAAATTTCTCTCATCGGGGCTGCTGTCACTCCTCCCACCATTTCTCTTTTCTAAAATTCCCCCTCATTCTTTCCCTCCTCTCAAATCCCTTCAAACCTACTCACTTCACTCAGTTATCTGAGGTAGGCACTTGCACACACAGCTAGCCATCCTCATCTCTTGCTACACTGACAACCACTCACACAGTTACACACACTAAGCCAGTCATTCACACAGTCAGATGCACAAGGAGCCTGGAAGACTGAAGATGCCACTTTCCTGGGTACACAGAAAAAGAGTCCTGGACGTTGTCGGGACAATCACTCCAGTGGAATGTGAGAGACCAAGAGATCCTAAGAGTAGTTGTCTAAGCTCCCACGGCAGCTGTTGGAAGCCTGGAGGAGAAGGTACTTCCTTGCCCAGGTAGCCTTGTTGCAGAAACAGAGCACAGGATAGCAATAGCCACAACCTACCAGGAAAGAGGCTGTTGAACTCAGAGAGACTGTTGTAGAGCTGCCTTCCTTGTAGGGCCTGGAAGGATTCTCAATGTTTTCCCTGGTCTGTTGCCACAGGGAGCTGCAGTCTTCATAGGGGGACAGTCAGAGAAAAGAGATAGGGGAACATGAATTCACTGATGTTTGTGAAGCACTAAGCTTCTAGGCTACATCTACTTTTGGCACTGGGGGTATGATTCCCAGCTCGTGTAGACATAGTTGCACTGGCGCTAATCAAGCCAATACACTAAAAGTTGTAGGGTAACATGGGCAGTGGCGAGTGGAGGCATGGCTGCCCAAGTACAAGCCCACCCATACCCCATGAGTACTTGGGGCAGCTAGCCCATGCTACCGTGGCTACATTGCTATTTTTAGCATTCAACAATAGCCAGTGAGAGTATGAGTACTTAAGCAGGGAATCACACGTAGTTCCAAGTGTAGATGTAACGTTGGATGAAGGTGCTAATGTGTCAAATGGCAAAATCCTGCAACTGTCCTGCTGTTTCATGGTCCAGCCAAAGTCTCTTCAGCTTTTCTAACCATTTTATAATCTAACAATAACCTGTACTGACAATTTCCATTGTATAAAAGGAAAAGAAAAGCCTGTAAGGTCTTTCTGGAATATTCTTAGAAGCACTGAATTAGATTATGATTAGGGCTGTCAAGCGATTAAAAAAATTAATTGCGATTAATCGCACTGTTAATAATAGAATACCATTTCTTTAAATATTTTTGGATGTTTTCTACATTTTTAAATACACCTCTACCCCGATATAACGCGACCCGATATAACACGAATTCGGATATAACGTGGTAAAGCAGCGCTCCGGGTGGGGCGGGGCTGCACACTCCGGCGGATCAAAGCAAGTTCGATATAAAGCGGTTTCACCTATAACGCAGTAAGATTTTTTGGCTCCCGAGGACAGCGTTATATCGGGGTACAGGTGCATATTGATTTCACTTACTACACAGAATATAAAGTGTACAGTCCTAGCTTTATATTTATTTTTGATTACAAGTATTTGCACTGTAAAAAAACAAGTATTTTTCAATTCACCTAATACAAGTATTGTAGTGCAATCTCTTTATCATGAAAGTTGAACTTACAAATGTAGAATTATGTACAAAAATAACTGCTTTCAAAAATAAAACGTCAAATTTTAAAGCCTGCAAATCCACTCAGTCCTACTTCTTGTTCAGCCAGTCACTCAGACAAACAAGTTTGTTTAAATTTGCAGGAGATAATGCTGCCCTCTTCTTGTTTATGTCACCTGAAAGTGAGAACTGTTCTCATGGCACTGTTATGGCCAGCGTCGCAAGATATTTATGTGCCAATGCACAAGATTTGTATGTCCCTTCATGCTTCAACCACCATTCCGGGGGACATGCGTCCATGCTGATGACAGGTTCTGCTTGATAACAATCCAAAGCAGTGCTGACCAACACACGTTCATTTTCATGATCTAAGTCAGATGCCACCAGCAGAAGGTTGATTTTCTTTTTTGGTGGTTCGGGTTCTGTAGCTTCCACATTGAAGTTTTGCTCTTTTAAGACTTCTGAAAACATGCTCCACATCTCATCCCTCTCAGATTTTGGAAGGCACTTCAGATTCTTAAACCTTGGGTCGAGTGCTGTAGAAATCTCACATTGGTACCTTCTTTGCATTTTGTGAAATCTGCAGTGAAAGTGTTCTTAAAATGAACAACATGTGCTGGGTCATCATCCGAGACTGCTATAACATGCAATATATGGCAAAGTGTGGGTAAAACACAGCAGGGGACATACAATTCTCCCCCAAGGAGTTCAGTCACAAATTTAATTAATGCATTATTTTTTTAATGCGCGTCATCAGCATGGAAGCATGTCCTCCGGAATGGTGGCCAAAGCATGAAGGGGCATATGAATGTCTAGCATATCTGCACGTAAATACCTTGCAATGCTGGCTACAAAAGTGCCATGCAAATGCCTGTTCTCACTTTCTGGTGACATTGTAAATAAGAAGACGGCAGCATTATCTCCTGTAAATGTAAACAAACTTGTTTGTCTTAACAATTGGTTGAATAAGAAGTAGAACTGAGTGGACTTGTAGGCTCTAAAGTTTTACATTGTTTTGTTCCTGAGTGTAGTTATGTAGTAAAAAAAAATCTACATTTGTAAATTGCACTTTCATGACAAAGAGATTGCTACAGTACTTGTATGAGGTGAATTGAAAAATACTATTTTGTTGTTTATCATGTTTACAGTGTAAATATGTGTAATCCAAAATAATATACACTTTGATTTCATTTACAACACAGAATACAATATGTATGAAAATATAGAAAAACATCAAAAATATTTAATACATTTCAATTGGTATTCTATTGTTTAACAGTGCAATTAAAACTGCGATTAATTTTTTTAATCACAATTAATTTTTTTGAGTTAATCGCCTGAGTTAACTGAGATTACTCAACAGCCCTATTTATGATATTAAATGGTTAACTACAAGCAGCAGCAACAACAACTGCTGCTTCTGCCACACCCTTTGGGCAATGCCTTATTGTAAAAAGCTCCTGATTTGCAAAGAATGAGCAGAGCCTGGGTACTGTTATATCAACAGAAACAGCCATTTGAAAGCTGCTGGATGAAGACTGTTAGCCAACTGACTTTTTTTAAAGGAAAGATTTCCCTTTTTTTTCTTTTCAGATAAGGTGAGTTTCCAGTAATTTAATATGTTGTGTTATAACGCTACAATAACTGTGCAGGTTATAAATTTGATTTCTGTAAAGATCTGAATTTAAAGAAATAATCAATAACCCAGTCAGAGCTTAATGGAGCCTAGATTTACTGTAAGTGTAAAGTATGAAATGTGTTTTGTTTTATCTTTTTAAATGTATTTTGGTCCAGAAGAAAAACGAGAGGAAAATGTGCCCTATTAAGAATAGTTACTTGCAATTGCACTTTATGTTTTAAATGTGCAACATTACAGAATGTTACAAAATATTGAACTTAATTTTATGCAGAGGATAGAGGTAATAAAATATTTCTACAGACAATGTACATACTGAGTGGCAACAAAGTTGAAAAGCAGCAGTACTAAGGGAAGGCTACAATATGCCAACATTTTGTTAAATAAAAATATTTGATGCAATATTCAAAAGATTGTAGAACATAAAATCCTTAATTGCAAAGATAAGAAGCAATAGCTATGTACTTGCAGATCATATATGTATTTCTCTACTAATTCTACAGCCTTTTAGAATCTGAATCAGTTTACTGAAGATGAGATCATCTACAGAAAAGCAGGATTATTTGACTTTGACAAATAATAGGATCTGTTGTGTGTGTTTAGAGATATCCGTTTTTAAACTGTATTTTTAGGGATAATTTTAGAAAACAACACACCACAGCTTATGGTACAGAGCTACAAAAATAAAAAATCTTAAAATGAGGTGTGTCTACAAAAATTATCTTGATACATGCTAAAGTAGTTTGCAATATAACTATGTTAAGAAGACTGGAAAAAAACAATACAATTATTAAATAATTTTACAGGCCCCGTTCTTGCAATTTAATCCACACAGGCAGATAATTGGGCTGTATGCAATATGCCAGAATCTACCTATGTGGATCTAGTTGCAGGATCAAGGGGCAACACGATCTAGGAGACAAAACCAGACAGAATCAGGAGACCAGAGTTCTATTCCCAGCTCAGCCACTGAGTCATGTGACTGAGGACAAGTCCCTATACTTCTTTGTCTCTCAACTTTTCCATCGACACAGTGAGGAATAATGATACTTTAAAAAAGTATTTTGACATCTATGCGTGAAAAGCGCTGTGTAAGTATTATCATCATCAAATATAATCATGTCTGTGCTGGTTCAGTGATTGTGTCTGCCCTTGCCATGGCATTGGCAGAGCAAGAGAGCAGTTGTTACCTGACCAGATAATATTTGGTCTAACTTGTCATTTTTATGTTGCAATATAATGTGTCTAATTGAGATGCAATATGTAGTGGCATTTGACATTTTATGTTTTTGCAGTCATAATATCTTAAAGAATTCCAAGGCAAATTAGAGGACTATCCATTGCTTTACCATAAATCTTAACTATGTTACCAGGAGCGCTAGAGTGAAAGCCAGTTCTAGTTCGTTCAGAGAAGAAAGAGAACTCCAACCACCAAAGCTTCCCAAGCAGGATATTGATTCACAATACATCCAACCTATGCAACAACAGAAGGAAGGAGGTATTATCCCAGCAGAATGATTCCGATTGTGTGATCAATGATTCTGAAGGTAGGGCACCATTGTCCAGCCCCACCTGAAAACAGACAGGAGGCAATAGATATGGTTTAGATAGGTCGGACCTTTATTCCCCTAACTATCCAGTAATACGTGGCACTAAATTGTACAGTGCATCATCATTTCTTTAATTTTTCCCCCTACCTGGGAGGGTTGCCTTTAGCTGTCCCCCTTCCCAACCTGGTTCCAGCCAGCCCCTTGTTGGAACCCCACCACCCAATTCTGTATATAAGGGTTAAGGGTGCTGGAAAGGAGGGGGGTTGGCTCCCTGCTGTACCAGACATTAGGAGCCCCAATCCCCCTTCCCCAGCCTCTTTATGGGATGCTTTCCTCTAAATCCCCTTCCAATCCATTTTATCCAATCACCCCATCCTTTCCATAAGGAGTACCTGCACTGGACAGCTGCCACATTGTTTAAGTTACTAAGCTGTAACATTTTAACCCACCCTCCCTCCTTCACTGCCCCAGGTTCCTGACCTGCTGTGGGGAAGGAAAAAAATCCCACCCCATCAAGGTCAATCTGGTGGTGAGGAAAAAATTCATTCCCAGTCCCCAAGGAAAAAGGGTCACTACCAGTATAGGAGTATAAAAATATTGCTCGAGCATGCAGGTGTGTAATCAGGAAGGCCAAAGCACAATTGGAGTTGCAGCTAGCAAGGGATGTGAAGGGTAACAAGAAGGGTTTCTACAGGTATGTTAGCAACAAGAAGGTGGTCAGGGAAAGTGTGGGACCCTTAGTGAATGGGGGAGGCAGCCTAGTGACAGATGATGTGGAAAAAGCTGAAATACTCAATGCTTTTTTTGCCCCTGTCTTCTCAGAGGTCAGCTTCCAGACTGCTACACTGGGCAGCACAGTCTGGGGAGGAGGTGAGCAGCCCTCAGCGGTGAAAGAACAGGTTAAGGACTATTTAGAAAAGCCGGACATGCACAAGTCCCTGGGTGCGGATCTAATGCATCTGAGGGTGCTGAGGGAGTTGGCTGATGTGATTGCAGAGCCATTGGCCATTATCTTTGAAAACTCGTGGCAATCAGGGGAGGTCCCGGACGACTGGAAAAAGGCAAATATAGTGCCCATCTTTAAAAAAGGGAAGAAGAAGTATCCGGGGAACTATAGACTGGTCAGCCTCACCTCAGTTCCTGGAAAAATCATGGAGCAAGTACACAAGGAATCCATTTTGAAGCACTTGGAGGAGAGGAAGGTGATCAGGAACAGTCAACATAGACTCACCAAGGGCAAGTCCTGCCTGACCAACCTGATTGCCTTCTATGATGAGATAACTGACTCTGTGGATATGGGGAAAGCGGTGGAGGTGATATACCTTGACTTTAGCAAAGCTTTTGATATGGTCTCCCACAGTATTCCTGCCAGCAAGTTAAAAAAGTATGGATTGGATGAATGGAGTATAAGGTGGACAGAAAGCTGGCTAGATTGTTGGGATCAACGAGTAGTGATCAACGGCTCGATGTCTAGTTGGCAGCCGGTATCAAGTGGAGAGCCCCAGGGGGTCAGTCCTGGGGCCAGTTTTGTTCAATATCTTCATTAATGAGCTGGATGATGGGCTGGATTGCACCCTAGCAAGTTCACGGATGACATTAAACTGGGGAGAGAGGTAGATATGCTGGAGGGTAGGGATAGGGTCCAGAGTGACCTAGACAAATTGGAGGATTGGGCCAAAAGAAATCTGATGAGGTTCAACAAGGACAAGTGCAGAGTCAGGAGTGGGTGGGTCAACTCTTGTGGCCTGCATCATGCAGGAGGTCAGACTAGATGATCATAATGGTCCCTTCTGATCTTAAGTTCTATGATTCTATGAGGATGGAAGAATCCCATGCACTGCTACGGGCTGGGGACTGACTGGCTAAGCGGCAATTCTGCAGAAAAGGACCTGGGGATTGCAGTGGATGAGAAGCTGGATATGAGTCAACAGTGTGCCCTTGTTGTGAAGAAGGCTAAAGGCATATTGGGTTGCATTAGTAGCAGCATTGCCAGCAGATCGAGGGAAGTGATTATTCCCCTCTATTCAGCACTGGTGAGGCCACATCTGGAGTATTGCGTCCAGTTTTGGGCCCCCCACTACACACAGGATGTGGACAAATTGGAGAGAGTCCAGCGGAGGGCAATGAAAATGACCAAGGGGCTGGGGCACATGACTTACGAGGAGAGGTTGTAGGAACTGGGCTTATTTAATCTGCAAAAGATAAGATGAGGGGGGATTTGATAGCAGTCTTCAACTACCTGAAGGGGGGTTCCAAAGAGGATGGAGCTAGGCTGTTCTCAGTGGTGGCAGATAACAGAACAAGAAGCAAAGGCCTCAAGTTGTAGTGGGGGAGGTCTAGGTGTGCTAGGAAGTGTTACTCCATAGTAGTCATGTCCTTTCCTCTCCAATCTTGCTTTCCAGGACTGGGGAGCTTTGTTTTTGGACAGGTAGTTCTTCTGGGAGTTTTTTTTATGGGCAAGTAAAAAAAATTGAATTGTCAATAGTGTCATATTGAAGAGTAGTGAGGTAGACTTTTGTGCCTGAAGTGAAGATTTTATGAAAAATTTGCAAGACTGTTTAGCACAAGTATTATTTAAAAGAACAAAGGAAGTTTCTAAAGCAGGTAGGAGTAATGACAACAAGCTAATGACGTGCATTAATAATGTTAGTTTTTCCATTAGTCCTAGTGTAAACATTTCCTTCATTATTTTAAACAATTCAGAGAAACACTGGTTCTTAGGAGGAGTAAGTGTATAGTTAATCTACCTTCATAATTATGTTTTGAATAATAGTTGGCTCTTCTCTATAGCATTTTTCATCTCCAATGATTTTACAAACATTAATGAAATAAACCTTATACCCTTGTTATACAACTTATACCCTTGTTATACAACTTGTTTGCACCTTTACTGAATATTCAAGATGAAGCTACAAGAATGTTATAGCGAGGATGCTTGGAAATATAACAATACATATATTTAGCTAGTTATTTTTACAAAGTGTTAAAGCTAAGCATGGAAATTCCATATGGTTCTACTTCTCTCTCCCCCAAGGACAAGCAAACAAAGAAAACAAAACTTTATGTTTTAGGAAGAAACATATGAAGAAAATGTGTGGTATATCATCACAGCAATAAAGTTGACTCTACCAACATGGACCCTTTTACAAAAAATCTTGATTGTGTTCTTAAAAACTCTGGAGAAAAACTTGTGTAGTTGAAGATGTTTTAAAGTTCTGTTTATTTCTTAAATGTTGAAATGACAAACACCTTTGGATTTAGAGGAAACCTTCACCCAACTCAGGAAGAAAAATAATTGTTCTAAAAATTGTCAAGAGTCACAACTTAAGCTAAAGACTTCCTAAAAGTTATTTAATTTTGAAAGACTGTTTTGAGAAATAAAACCTTTTATATAAAGAACAGGCATGTTTGTGCTTTTTGAACACAGAATTTCATTTCCTGTCAAACTCTATAAAACTGAAAGACTATCTCAGCAAATAGACTGAATAAAAAGAAAGTATTAAAACAGCTTTGAAAGTTATCTGATGCTTTCTTGCTGCAAGAACAAAGCCAATTAAAGAAATGTTGCATATTCATTAAACAGGCTACATATTCAGGAGCTGAAAGTGTCATAAAGGGAGGCCAACCCCAAAGACATGAAGCCAATGAAAGGGTGACAGCAACCATCTTTGAATCTAAACATGCCTGAAAGAGGTGTGTTTTCCTATAATTTCATTAAAATAGGAAGAATGCTATAAAAACTCTGAAGAAAACACCCCCCCTCACACACACACATCCCCTATAAGAAAAACATAGAAGACTCAAGAAACAGCCAACCCAAGGAAAACCTTCCCAAGACTTCAAGTTGGATTGTTGAGAGGAAGTTAACTAAGTCACTGCCAAAAGATTAGATTTAAAACTCTTGTAATGATTTATGCTGTTGTAATTTAAAAGACTAACAATTTATCCTGTTAATTACTAAGTGGCTAGACCATGCACTCCTATAGAGGAGACAGGGGCTAAACATTAGTAAACACAGAGACAGCAGGATGTAACTGGATTAAAGATTCTTAATATTAGTAACTGGCCTGTCTAAAGACAGCTCCTTGAAAGGCTTCTAATTTAAATATCTTCTTCGATTTCATAGGATTTACTTAAGATTGCTTACCTTCATAGAATCATAGAAATGAAGTACTGGAAAGGCCCTCAAGAGATCAGCTGGTCCATTCCCCTTCACTGAGGCAAGACTAAGTATAATCTAGACCATCCCAGACAAATGTTTTTCTAACCTGTTCTTAAAAACCTGCAACGACAGAGATTCCACAATCTCCCTAGGTAATTTGTTCCAGGGCTTAATTACCTTTATGGTTAGGAAGGTTTTCCTAATGTCCATCCTAAATCTCCCATATTGAAATTTAAGACCATTACTTCTCCTCCTGTCCTCAGTGAATAAGGAGATCAACTGATCACCCTCCTCTTTGTAACAACCATTTACATATTGGAAGATGATTATTCCCCCCCTTAGTTTCTCTTCTCCAGTGTACTCTCTATACCATTATCCAAATAATTTATAAAGATATTGAATAGAACCAGATCCAGGAAAGACGCCACTCCATATGCCCTTCCAGCTTGACTGAACCATTGATAACTACTTTCTGAGTATAGTTTTCCAACCAGTTGTGCACTCACGTTATAGCAGGTTAGTCTAGGCTATATCTCCCTACTTGACTTATGAAGTGATGTGAGACAGTATCAAAAGCCTTACTAAAGTTGAGAGATATCACATCTACTGCTTCTCCTCTCCACAGGGCTTGTTACCCTGTCAAAGAAAGCTATTAGGTTGGTTTTGACATGATTTGTTCTTGACAAATCCATATTGTCTATTACTTATCACCTTATTATCTTCTAGGTGCTTACAAATTGATTGTTTGATTATTTGTGTCATTATCTTTCCAGGTTCCAAAGTTAAGATGATTGGTCCATAATTCCCCGGGTTGTCCTTATTCCCCTTTTATAGATCAGTACTTTATTTGCCTTTTTCCACTCCTCTGGGATCTCTTTCGTCTTCCACATGTTCTCAGAGATAATAACTAATGGCTCAGAGATCTCTTCAGCCAGTTCCTTAAGTACTGTAGGATGTATTTCATCAGGCCCTGCTGACTCAAATACATCTAACTTGTCTAATTTTAAATTCTTCTTTCGTTATTTTAGCCTCAGATCCCATTTACACTGATGTTCACTATGTTAGTCATCTGATCACTGCTAACCTCTTCAGTGAAAACTGAAACAAAAAAGGCATTTAACTCTTCAGTCATTGCTGAGTTTTCTGTTATTGTCTTTCCTTCCTCATTGAGTAATAGACCTACCTTGTCCTTGGTCGTCCTCCTGCTTCTTTGCCCAACTATAAACTGTTTAGGTTATTATTAATTACAAGACAGGCTTCTCTTGCCCATACATTATTTTGCCCATACATAAACAATTTTAAGTACCTAATGAGATACTAACATTCACAATAATTGTGGGAAATAATAAACCTTGATCTTAACTTACCAAGAGAAAAATGCCCCCCCCCCTTCCCCCGAGGCAGTTCATTCTCAAGGGTGTTAAATGCTCTGTTAAAAGCTCCCCACAGAGAGATGCTCAGAAGAGATTGTAATGGAAGTAACCAGCTTATTGTTTGTGTTTGGTCATTTGTGTTGTTTTGTTTAATGTTTTATTTTCCATGGTTAATAATTGTGATTAGTTTGCTTGGGCTTAATCAAGGTGTGTCCTAAGGCTCATGAAGCGGCTAGTGGGAGCCACATCCCTGAGTTGGCAGTAAGAGAAAATTAGTAAGAGCTGGCCTACTATTTCTTGTTTCTCTAAACTAAATATTTGTAGTAAATTTTAGAGTAAAATAACTTGGTTTCCAAAAATTTAAAACTACCCCTTTCAAACTCCACACAATCCTTCCCATGAAGTTTCTTTTCAAGTTAGGAATATCAGCTGGTGAAATTGCAATATGCTTCTCATGAAATGCAGTTTGAGTTGTACACATGCTTGTGTTTCTCAGTTTTGTAGGGCATGATGCTTAAAGGATGGAATACTGATGAGAGGAACATTTTTCTATTAGTTCATATGTAAATTATATCAAATATTTTAATGTATATATGTTGTCCATCAATTTATAGCTGCTTACTACAGAGCTTGCATATTGTGTTTATACATTATTTATAGTGTAGTCCATCTTTTGTTATTTATATACAGTATAAGTAACACAGCGTTCACAATTTACAGTGTTCACAATGGGTGAAAAAAGAGTGAAGTGACTCTTCAGGGTAATTTAAGTGAAAAGAGTTCTTTAAAAAGAAAAAAAGCTTGGTCCAGAATGGTTTTGTAATTGCATGAAGTGAGAAGAGGTAGCACATCTCAGAATAAAGCAAAGAAGAGAGCAAAAATGAACAGAGCTGTCCAAACAGAGCAATTTAATGTATTATCATTTTCCATAAAGCTTCCCATTGTCATCTCTAAAGTTTATGCTGAATTTACACTGCTGTCATATTCCACTCAGCACATCAGTTTCCCTATAGTTAGCCAGGGTATCCAAAAAACAGACAGTAATGATGAGGCAACAGTGCAGGTCAACTTGCCCCATGATCTGTTAGCATCCCTAGAGCCCATCAGTCAGGTTCCTGTAACTGACACTCTACAGAAAATAGGATTGGGTGTGATTTCATATTTAGGGCCATACTCAGATTCCCTTATTCATACTGAATAGTACCTTTAGTGAAGTCAGTAATATGCTGAGGAGTAAGATGCTCCTCGGTGTGAGTAAGGGTATCTAAATCTGGCCCTATATAAATACACCTCTACCCCGATATAACGCGACCCAATATAACACGAATTTGGATATAACACGGTAAAGCAGTGCTCCGGGGGGTGGGGCTGCGCGCTCTGGCGGATCAAAGCAAGTTCGATATAACGCGGTTTCACCTATAACGCGGTAAGATTTCTTGGCTTCCGAGGACAGCATTATATCAGGGTAGAGGTGTAGTTCTTATACATTGTTACTATACATGATAGTAAATGTTGAATATTCACATTCATTTAGGAATTAAGGTTTGTATTGCAATATAATGAACCTTGTGCATGTTCATTAATAGTTAGTTCTGTGATTCCCTTACAGAATCAGAATGCTTCCTACTTACCAGTGCCTCTGGAAGAAAAGTGAGATTCATAGCTCCTGCCAGCCATTACTATATAGATGAAGAGGCCAGGACATGCCTTATACTGGAGCTTCACAAGGTATGATAGGCTATTGAGACAAATTTAATATTTGTTTGTTCTCTAGTTGTATAGTGTTTGACACTTGTGTTACATACATATTCTGATTGCTACCATTTGTAAATGTAATATATAAAATAATAGGTTTAGCACAATTATCTAGAAAATAGTGTAACATACAGCATATGTTATCTGACTGCCAAATACAGGCCTGGGAAGAAAATTTCTCCTAAATTTAGGGATTTTTTGCCACCCTTTGGAACATTAAGCAGGTATAGCTGTTAGGATTAAATGTGTGTATCTTCCATGGTTCCCTGTGATTGCAGATTAGAGAAGGTGTCCTGGCTCATTGTAGCCTTCTTTTTCTTCTATGTTTCTGAGTTGAGCCAGGATTTCATACAATCATAGAATATTAGGGTTGGAAGAGACCTCAGAAGGTCATCTAGTCCAATCCCCTGCTCAAACTAGGACCAACCCCAACTAAATCATCCCAGCCAGGGCTTTGTCAAGCCGGGCCTTAAAAACCTCTAAGGATGGAGATTCCACCACCTCCCTAGGTAACCCATTCCAGTGCTTCACCGCCCTCCTAGTGAAATAGTGTTTCCTAATATCGAACCTAAACCTCCCCCACTGCAACTTGAGACCATTGCTTCTTGTTTTGTCATCTGCCACCACTGAAAAGAGGCCTACTCCATCCTCTTTGGAACCCCCCTTCAGGTAGTTGAACGCTCCTATCAAATCCCCCCTCACTCTTCTCTTCTGCAGACTAAATAACCTCAGTTCCCTCAACCTCTCCTCGTAAGTCATGTGCCCCAGCCTCTACTCATTTTCGTTGCCCTCCGCTGGACTCTCTCCAATTTGTCCACATCCCTTCTGTAGTGGGGGGAGCAAAACTGGACACAATACTCCAGATGTGGCCTCACCAGTGCCGAATAGAGGGGAATAATCACTTCCCTCGATCTGCTGGCAATGCTCCTACTAATACAGCCCAATGTGCCGTTGGCCTTCTTGGTAACAAGGGCACACTGCTGACTTATATCCAGCTTCTCATCCACTGTAATCCCCAGGTCCTTTTCTGCAGAACTGCTGCTTAGACAGTCGGTCCCCAGCCTGTAGCGGTGCATGGGATTCTTCCTTCCTAAGTGCAGGACTCTGCACTTGTCCTTGTTGAACCTCATCAGATTTCTTTTGGTCCAATCCTCCAATTTGTCTAGGTCACTCTGGACCCTATCCCTACCCTCCAGCATATCTACCTCTCCCCCCAGCTTAGTGGGGGGAGAGGATTCATAAAGAATCTTCCACCATTATTTTTTCACATGAACACCAAGATGGTGATATGCCTATTTCAGTCCTACTGCTGCTTGTGAGTCTTATTTGTTCAAGTTAAGGCATATTCAAGGCCAGTCTTACATTTCTGAGAATGTGTGAGAACTGACTGGGGGCATCTGTTTGCAAACAAAGCAGCTAGTAAACAATTTATTCATTAAAAGAAACAACCCAGGTGTACAGAAAGGACTTCCTACTTCCACCTCCAATCCCCTTTGAAGTGAACTGAAATAAAATGATAGAATGACGGCCAAAGGTAATTTAAAAAAACCCTGCATTTTGAATCTTCTCAGATACCATATTAAACCTTTATTAAAAGGAGAAGGATGGCAGGATGCAAAGTAGTCTCCATCAGACGCATATTTTAGTGGTGCATTTTGGAATTTTAATACCAAGTTTAGTGAGGAAAAGAAAGTCAATTTCACTTTCCAAACAGACTGCAAATGCATTTGCTGGAATTTGCTGACCCAAGAAAAATCCACCTCTGTAACATATGTCAGACCTCTCTCTAGGTCCTCACATTCAGGCTATGTCTAAATCTTGACAATTCTTTCTGCATGAATCTCTAAGATATGGCCTTTCCTCTTTACCCACACAGCTAGAACTCTTGTCCAGGTTCTCATCTTGGATCTTGATTACTGCAACAGCCTTTTTTTCTGGCTTTGACAATTGCAATCTTGCCTCGCTCATATTCATTCAGAATGCTGCTGCAAATAGTTTTCCTAACCTGTTGCTTTGACCATGTTCTCTCTCTCTCTCTTTGTATCTCTCCACTGGCTCCCCCTGCTCTCTCATAAACAGAAGCTGCTTGTCTTCAGTTTCAAGGCCCTTCATGGCCTATCTGCCCTCAACCTATCATCTCTCATTTGCAATCTTGTGCTTTCTCCCACGTTGTCCCTCGCACTTGGGAGGAGTTCCCCATAAACATCTGCAAACTCTCCTTTTCAGGGGTACCTACAAAAAACTTGACAAGAGTTAAATTGCTAGTATAGAGACCACTGCCTATCATGCTGACCAATACTGTCTCATTATTTCCTAGTACTCCATCTGTCTGTATCCATATGGTCTCCCTTGTTTATGCTTAGAGTGGGGAAGGGACCTTCTTTTTTGTTCTGTTTGTGTACAGCACCTAGCACAATGGGGTTCCTGGTCCATCACTAGGGCTCCTAGGTGTTATAGTAATACTAATAGCAGCAATATGCAAACTCACTGGATAATGCAGCCACTAGCATTACTTTTATTCTGCAATTTGTACAGAGCAGTCTGGAACTTGAGATGTGCACAAGTTCCAAATTACACATTTCAGCTGTGGCTAACAGGGTAGAGACAGATAAGAACTAAAGACTTGCAGCACATCCACAAGGCAAGAGATTTCTAAGAATGAATTTACTAAAACCTCTGACATGAAAATATGCTCCACAAGAAAGTGTAATCTTATGCTCCATGCTTTAACTGAAACAACATTTAAACACCTCAAGGAGTATCCTTTCTATTTTCTATCCCCTAAAGAAGCCTCACTTATGATAATTACCTCCTTAGGAAGGTATCTGAATTGGGAGCATTATCCAGCATTATAGATACTGCTCATTGCACTAGATTTCACCCTGAAGGAAAACACAATTTTCCATTCACAAGACATTATTCAGTCATCATTTTTCACCATCCCTTCACACATAAAAGAAAGCAAATGGCTTGTATTTGATGTCAGGAGAACTGTAGGAATTTATCTAAATAGAATAAAAAGACAATTTGAAAAAGTGCTAAGCATCCAGGAATTCCCACTAAGGTCAATGGGAGCTGCTGATTACTCAGCACTTTTGAAAATTAGGTGATTTATTTAGGTGCCTAAATATGAACTTAGGCGCCTATTTTTTAAAATTCTGGCCTTAACCCATAGCCAGTTTTATTCCTTTAGGCCTGAAACTACTATTGCCAAAATGGATCAGAACCTGAATTTTAGATTCCTACTAAGGTAAGAACATAACATTGCCTTAGGAGATTAACATTGATGCTATGATATCCACATCAGCCTCCTGGGTTGGGAGGCCAGGAATATAGGCAGAAGAAATTTATAAGACTGCAACTTGTTCAAATAATTAGTCTTACAAGACACTACAGATTGGGCATCCTCATCTGCAGGAGCTCATCTGTGTAAAGAGAAATACTTTACCAAAAATATTAAATTTAAAGTTTCCTACTTCTACAATTGTCTATTGGTTCATATTTTCTCCCACCCTTTTTGTCTGGAGCTCAGTGCTAGCCACTGTCCATAAGTCAGGATTGCCAGACATGCAGTCATGAGAAAGGGAATAGTTTATTACATGATGATTTGCTTTCTCTTATTAATATGCCTGGTAATTCATCTCTCCCGGCTCATGAGGAATCTGTATTTCAGTTGCTCCCAGCAGAGCTATTAAGTTTTATTTAATGTTAGTTCAGGATTAGTCAACTTTACAGCTATGTAGAAACACGTCTCGAGGGGCAAGTCAGAAGGGCAAGTCTGAGGTCACTGCCCATGTCTGACAGTCTAGAACGCAGCCTGTGTAGCTGCTGGGCAGGATGTAACCCAGAAGTCATGATTACCAGACATACTGTCTAAGAGATCATAGAATGTATTTCACTAAACCGCAACTCCAGTAGCAGAGGCGCAGACTCAGTTGTTTGCTGCTGAGGCACTCTGCTGGGAAAGAGCTTTGCGCAAAGGGACTCCCTCTCCGCCATCCCTCAACAGCAGCAGCACCACTATTACACAGCAGCAAAATGAAATTTACAAAAGGCTGCTCAGTTTCTCTGTTTCTTCTCAGAAGCTTTTTCTGCACCAGCTAGTCATATATCATCTCCAACACACACAGAAATTTCCCAAGAGTTAAAGGGATCAAAAAAGTCCCAAATTTAAGAATGAAATGCAGATGTCAACCAAAGAGCACTAGTTATTTGCAGTATAATGCAGTTTTCCCAGCATACAGACAGTAATATTAATTTAATAAAGGACCCTACTGCCTAGAAAGTTACTAGTTTTGAAAAAGAAGTACATGCCAGATAGAAATCTCTCATTTGATATATATGGGAATTTGGATGTTTTTATGGATGACCAGGCCACTAGACTCCCAGCAATTTTTTAGTGAATAGAGGAGTAGCCAGTCTCCTTCCAAGATGACTCCTGGCAAACCATTCTGGATGTTAGCCCTTCCTTTCTCTCTTCTTTTTTCACTCTCTCTTTCCATTTCGCTTTTTTAAAAAGTAATAAAAACATACCACTACTGACAGTTAAAAAGCTGCAATCTGATCTAGCTCAGAGTATTAGTTATGGGATTCAGTGCCTTTTATATTAAAAGTTAAGATCAAGTGAGTAGTAAAAAATCAACAAAACGTAGTTTCAGGAACTATACTTGTGCCTGAGTCATCCTACCATTTTTGTGGTTTCACAACCCATTTTCTTAATTAAAAAAAAATATTTTCTCTTCCCTCTCGCTATGTGAAACACCCACACAAGCAACAGGGGAAACTGTCTATATAGGGGAAATATTGAAGACTGTACACAAAGTACTGTCAAATGCTCAAATACAGGCACTGGAATAAACAGAGAGAATAACTGTTTTGCCTCACATCTATTTATGTTGTAGTAATCCTGGGTGTTACATGTAGCAACAGTAAATAAAAAAAATAATCATACTAAAGTGTGCACGTGCCTTTAAGTTACGGTTTCAAATTCAACTCAGTAGTGACCACATATTCTTAACATCTGATGGCTTTTGGTCAACATGAAATGAGATGGAAAGTAGTCTCTTCAAGTCTGGATTGAGGCTTATGTATATTCCTTTAACCTTCTCAGCCTCTCATCTCTATTTCTAACATCTGGAAGAAATTATTCCCCAACTCATGGTCATTTGATTCCTCAACTGGTACCCACTTATGGAGTGCTGTCATCCTTGACTAAGAGCTTCATGGAGCTACTGATGAATTTAAAGGACACATTTTTCTTACAAATATACATAGATATAGATTTTACACATATATACATACAAATGAAATATAAACATAATTTTAGAAATACTTGCGTACCTTTCAGTAATTCTGTGGCACTTCATGAGATAGTATCTTCCCTGTACCCTGATTAACTTTAGAGAAGAGAATCTATTTCCTATTAGTTTAAGTGGGGAAAGTACTTTATTTGAATGTTGGTTTTAGGTAAGTTTTCAAACTTTTTATGGATCAACGTAAAGGTAAAGGTATTTTGATCTACTTGTTTTGGTTTTCTTTATAGCCAGTCAGGTTCTAATTTGTAAATATGTATATTTTAGGGATTAATGATAGGCATATGCTGATTTGGTGGTAATTGTCTGTATTGCTTTTGAAACCGATCAGCTAAATTAGTTCTGTGTTGTAATATTATTTGTACACAGACCCAGCCACAAACCTGTTAAAGGTTAGGGCTTGGAGTCTGAAAATGTGGGTTTTATTCCTAGCTCTGCCAAAAACTCTCGCAGTGGCTTTGGCATTTGGATATGATAATCACATCAGAAATGCTTTAAGCAGACAAACAGATCTTGGGCAAGTCATTTAACTTCTCTGTGTCTCAGTTTCTTCATCTGTAAAATAAGAATAGTAATACTTATCTCACAGGGTATAAGGTTTATTTCATTAATGTTTGTAAAATCATTGGAGATGAAAAATGCTATAGAGAAGAGCCAACTATTATTCAAAACATAATTATGAAGGTAGATTAACTATACACTTACTCCTCCTAAGAACCAGTGTTTCTCTGAATTGTTTAAAATAATGAAGGAAATGTTTACACTAGGACTAATGGAAAAACTAACATTATTAATGCACGTCATTAGCTTGTTGTCATTACTCCTACCTGCTTTAGAAACTTCCTTTGTTCTTTTAAATAATACTTGTGCTAAACAGTCTTGCAAATTTTTCATAAAATCTTCACTTCAGGCACAAAAGTCTACCTCACTACTCTTCAATATGACACTATTGACAATTCAATTTTTTTTACTTGCCCATAAAAAAAACTCCCAGAAGAACTACCTGTCCAAAAACAAAGCTCCCCAGTCCTGGAAAGCAAGATTGGAGAGGAAAGGACATGACTACTATGGAGTAACAGTTCCTAGCACACTTTTAGGTGTTTAGGGATGTAGTTTATCTTCATTCCCCATATGCCTATAAATAAACAAAACCAAGTACTTTTATTGTTAAATATAAAGTTAATTTTTAAAACTAATTTGCACTGTTTTAATCCAAGTTTGTATCATTCTGAAATTATGAAAAATAACTGAGTTTTCCTTAAAATGTGCCCAAGCTTCTGGTAACCTGA
The DNA here is from genome assembly GCA_003942145.1 of Platysternon megacephalum. Taxonomy (NCBI): domain Eukaryota; kingdom Metazoa; phylum Chordata; order Testudines; family Platysternidae; genus Platysternon; species Platysternon megacephalum. The sequence continues at coordinate 14,098,404 of QXTE01000009.1, read as the reverse complement.
TGACTTTGGCATTTGATTTACAAGACATTTTCTGCAGTGGTACGTCCATAATCTGCAAGTAAAACCTTAAATGCCTCCTCACTTGAGTCTGATATTATGTGGTACTACATCTCAACAGTCTTGTGTTTTATAACAGTGACTATTAGAGAACTAGAAGCAGCCAGCAAGTTCAAAAGTAATTTTGCCAAGTCTAAATTGCTAACCACAGGAAATTCAAGATCCCACTGTCCCGTTCTCTTTGAAATGGTTAGATCAGAATTAAAAATCTAAATGTTAATAAAGACTTTATTTGGTAAAAATATTATTCAAGTTTGAAAAGGCTAATATCACAATTTTTTTTGTCTATTTCAGAGCCATCCTCCAAAACACAACTTTACAAAGACCAAAATGTTGGCCTTGTTTTCCCCACAATAAAATACATAAGTTTATTCATTTCATTTATTTGGCCTATTATCTAGCCTTTTGTAGTGTCTAAAATAATTTTATTTGTGGACCATTTTCCTTGGTTCACAAATCATAACATTTAAACATGAATATATTATCCTCCTTTAGGAATATTTTGTCAAAAAGTTGGGGTTGTAGTATTTGTAGGAATGTATGTTTCAAAATAATATTAAGACTTGAAAACTTTGCCCAGCCTATAGTAGAGAATGACCATACACATTTGCAGCACTATTCTATTCAGTCTGAGAATAAGATGAAGCTACATGAAGGGTAGGTTTCTCAATGACATCCCCATCTCACATTTAGAGTTGTATACACTTTAACATTAAGGAAAATCTCTGAAAATCTCTTATGTAACCTTTGTCTCAGTGGAGTATTTTTAATGAAGCAATTATGGAGGCCTGTGAGTTCTCTATCCCTATGTCCATTGCTATGTATTTCAGGTGCTATATTTAGACTTCTTCAGACTTCCTTTTCTGAAAATAAATTTATCAGATTGACTGTCCTTGCTGCCAAAAGGTGCATTATCTTGAAATCGTAGGGCTCTGCTGTGCCCACTTCTCTTGAATCAGTTTCTGAATTATCATAGTACTCTCCACTAAAGATACAGTATCACTTTAAAATACAGTCTTTAATGAAATGCAAGGTAGATTCCTCACACTGAGCTACATTTGAACTGATTTACCATATGCTCTTGTCTATCCTATTTATGTACTCAGTATGCTTATCCTATAAGGCCTATTTAATCTAAGAAATGTTAAGAAAAATAAGCTAATCCTTTAGGACTTGCTTTTAGCTGTTTATAACTCTATTCACAGTGATGCAATATGTACCTTTAGCAACATACACTAGGAATAAAATACAGAAAACATGGAATGGAGTAATTTATTGTTTACTTCGTGAAAATCCTAATAAAGGTAGTTCTCAGAAAGTGAATGTGTATTTGGGGTATTATATGGCTTCTGATACATATAATTTGCTTTAGCTGACAGACGTAACACATACCTATATACTTTGAAGGCGTGTTATGAAGATTAGTTAATGTAAGTAGAGTGCTTTAAAAACAAAAATTGCTAAGAATGCTCAGCTTTCATATACTCTATTTACTGATATTTAATATCTCTTTTCTGCTTTCTCTTCCAGATCCATTACAGAAAGAACCACCCCACTTCATGTTTTCCAGAGAGGTCCCCTCCTTCACTGAGATTCCACATCAGTACATAGATGTATGGTAATTAGAAACAACCTACTTTGACTATATCAAGTATTCAGGAGTGCCGCCAGCTTTTCTGCCGCCCTAGGCGGCGGAAGGTCCCGCCCCCGAAATGCCGTCCCCGATAGAGGCGGCGGAAGGTCCCGCCCCCAAATTACTGCTGACGACCGGGGCAGCCGGCGCCCCCCAAATCTCAGCACCCTAGGCGACCACCTAGTATTAAAGAAATTGAAAGATCTTGCTCTGAAGCAAACGCCATTTATTCAGCAAGTAAGGAGAAAATGGTGTCCAGGGAGGGCTGGGAGGATGGAAGCATTCTGTGCAAGTAGGGTGACCAGACGTCCCGATTTTATCGGGACCGTCCCGATATTTCGGTGTCTGTCCCGCGTCCTGACTGCTCTTTGGTTGGGATGCATTTTGTCCCGATATCCGCCGGCAGCACGGTGGTTGTTTTTTTTAATTTTTTTGTTTTCTCAGGCAGGGCAGGACTCGCTTGGCTTTTTTTTTTTTTTCTCAGCTGGGGCAGGACTCGCTCGGCTTTTTTTTTTTTTGCTCAGCCCTCTCCTCCCACATGTGTCCCGATATTTTCTTCCCATCATCTGGTCACCCTATGTGCAAGTAAATTTGGAACACACTCAAATGTCATTGGTTTAAAATGCACTCAAATAACCAAACTTGTGAAAGCTTCCTTGAGTTAGCTCATTTCTATTATAAGGTAGAATCGTTACTTCTTACTTTTGTCATCTTAGACCAATACCACAGTCAAAAAATCAGTCTAATAGAGTCACGAGGGCCTCTAGATATCCTCCTAAATTCCCCTCCATGACCTTCACTAGTATTCATCTGGTATCTGTTGTTTTTTACCAAGAGAAGTGCCTCCCAGTGCATTTGGAATTCTATTATAATGTGAACAACAACAGCTACTATTGGAAGTACAGTAAGAGGGACCAGCAGCAGAAGGGTGATAGAAGTTGAACATATGGACATAAAGATAAGGCGTGGAACACAGAGAGAGAGAGAGAGAGAGATTTTGGAGAAAGAGGTAAAGCCTACAAAACAGACACTGAGTTGGAATTTGGGTTGCTGCCTCCAGCCAAATTAGAATAGGTGAGGGGCTGCCTGGTTGTGAGACTTGCAGAACAAAGAGTAAAGGAGTAAGGAGAATGGTGGGAGCCTGATAATGCAAAGATTGAGAGGAAGATAGGTGGGAACATGAATACAGCTGAGAGGGAAAGTGATGCAAACCTGGAAATGGAAAAGGGGGTAATGGGAATCTGCTATCATAAAGAGGGAGGAAATGGAGAAGCATGGGCGCTTGGAAGCTTAGGTAGTGAGTGAATGGGGGTTTGGTCAGAAAATATAAAATTTAGAAGATGGGGAACAGGGAAAGATAGTAGCCTAGAACATTGGAAGGAGTCAAAAGCACTTTAGGGGATAGGATTAGCATTCAAAAGAACCTTGACAAATTGGAGAATTCGTCAGATGAAATTCACTAAAGATAAGTGCAAAGTATTTCACTTAGGAAGGAAAAATTAAATGCACAACTATAAAATGGGGAATAAGTGACCAGATGGATAGTATTGCTGAAAAAGATCTGCATGTAATAGTGAATCACAAATTGAATGAGAGTCAACAACATGATGCACTTGCGAAAAAGGTTAATATTCTGGGGTGTATTAACAGGAATGTTGTATGCAAGACATGGGGAGGTAACTTTCCCAGTCTATTCAGCACTGGTGAGGCCTCAGTTGGAGTACTGTGCCCAATTCTGGGTGCCACACTTTCGATAAAGATGTGGACAAATTGGAGAGAGTCCAGAGGAGAGCAACAAAAATGATAAATGGTTAGAAAACCTGACCTATGAGGAAAGGTTAAAAAAATTGGGCTAAGCATGCAATTTTCAAAGCAAGTATGTGAGCAGAGAGAGTAAGCAGAGAAGAGCCGTGTCAAAAAGATGAGCAACATAAGCCAAATAACTTCTCAACAACATGAAGGACAAACAGCCTGTATGACTCTGAACTTAAAAATGCTGTCACTGATGATGGAAATATTCTGTTCAGACATTAATAATGTAAGTAAAAGTTCCTTTCAGTAAATTAATAGTTGCCGCAGGAGGGCTTATCTTAACAGCAAGTGACACATAAAACTGAGAAAAAGACGACAGTCTAGGAGTTGCCAGATTTTCTCTCCATGATGGACACTAATTTCAGTTGTTCAGTAATTTCATATAAAATGATCTTTTTCTGTGTTTGTTTGGTGTTGCTGTGTTGCATTCCAGTGGTGGCTGCTTTAAGTAGTGGTGAAGTGTGTATAATTACATATAAGAACATAAGAACGGCCATACTGGGTCAGACCAATGGTCCATCTAGCCCAATATTCTGTCTTTTGACAGCAGCCAATGCCAGATGCTTCAAAGGGAATGAACAGAACAGGGCTATTATCAAGTGACCCATTCTCTGTCATCAGGTCCCGAATTCTGGCAGTCAGAGGCTTAGGGACACCTAAAGCATGGGGTTGCATCCTTGACCATCTTGGCTAATAGCCATTGATGGACCTATCCTCCATGAACTTATATAATTTTTTTGAAACCAGTTATACTTTTAGCCTTCATAACATCCCCTGGCAATGAGTTCCACAGGCCGACTATGCATTGTGTGTTATGTTTGTTTTAAACCTATTGCCTATTAATATCATTGGGTGACCCATGGTTCTTGTGTTATGTAAAGGGGTATATAACACTTCCTTATTCGCTTTCTCCACACCATTCATGATTTTCTAGGCCTCTATCATATTAGTCATCTCTTTTCCAAGCAGAACAGTCCCAGTCTTTTTTATCTCTCCTCATATGGAAGCTGTTCCATACACTTAATCATTTTCGTTGCCATTCTCTGTACCTCTTCCATTTGTAATATAACTTTTTTGAAATGTGATCATCAGAACTGCATGAAGTATTCAAGGTGTGGACATACCATGAATTTATATAATGGCCTTATGATAGTTTTTGTCTTATTATCTATCCTTTTCCTAAAGGTTTTTACATTCTGCTAGCTTTTTTGACTGCCACTGCATATGGAGTGAATGTTTTCAGAGAACTATCCATAATGACTCCAAGATCTCTTACTTGAGTGGTAACAGCTAATTTAGTCTCCATCATTTTGTACGTATTGTTGGGATATGGTTTCCAATGTTCATTACTTTGCATTTATCAACGTTGAATTTCATCTGCCATTTTGTTGCCCAGTCACCCAGTTTTGTGAGATCCCTTTGTAACTCTTCATGGTTTGCTTTAGACTTAACTATCTTGAGTAATTTTGTATCATCCCCAAACTTTCCACCTCACTGTACCCCTTTTTCCAGATCATTTATGTATATGTTGAACAGCAGTGGACCGAGGGGGACATTGCTATTTACTTCTTTCCATTCTGAAAACTGACCATTTATTCCTACCCATTTGTTTCCTAGTTTTTATCCTGTCACTGATCTATGAGGAGACCTTCCATCTTTTTCCATGACTGCTTACTTTGCCCAAGAGCCTTTGGTGAGGGACCTTGTCAAAAGCTTTCTGAAAGTCCAAGTACACTATATCCACTGCATCATTCTTGTCCACAAGCTTGTTGACCCCCTCAAAGAATTCTGATAGAGTGGTTAGATCTTCCCCCACAAATCATGTTCTTCTATGTGTCTGATAGTTTCAACCAATTTACCTGGTACTGAAGTTAGGCTTACTGGCTGTAATTGCCAGGATTACCTCAGGTTTTTAAGTGTCACATTAGCTATCCTCCAGTCACCTGGTACAGTAGGTGATTTAAGTGATAGGTTATTACATACCACAGTTAATAGTTCTGCAATTTCACATTTGAGTTGCTTCAGAACTTTTGGTTGAATACCATCAGGTCCTGGTGACTTGTTACTATTTAATTTATCCATTTGTTCCAAAACCACCTGTATTGACATCTCAGTCTGGGACAATTTCTCAGATTTGTCACCTAAAAAGAAAAGGCTCTGGTGTGGGAATCTCTCTCACATCCTCTGCAGTGAAGACCAATGCAAAGAATTTATTTAGGTTCATCACAATGGCCTTGTCTTCCTTGAGTGCTCCTTTAGTACCTCAATCATCCAGTGACCCGACTAATTGTTTGGCAGGCTTCCTGCTTCTGATGTACTTAAAAAATTTCTGCTGTTAGTTTTTGCAACTTAACCTTGCCATAATTTCTCCATTATGACTTCAGAGTTAAATTCCCTTAAAACCCCTATTTTAGAATGTTTAGCTTTGTGAAACTTTTTTTTTTTAAAAAGAGAGAGAAACTTAATCTTTAAAGTGCAATTTTGCTCTGAAAAATGGCATAATGGGATTCCATATCTAATATAGCTCAATAATTCCATATCAAATTTTCTCAGTTTACAAGTGAAAAGATGTTTTTTTCTAACCGCTAGACCTGCAAACTCAGCCTGAGATCGGAAAGTCAAGCTATGTTCTTTTTAGCAGTGATAACAATTCTGCAGGCCAAATTCTGCTCTCAGTTACTCACTGGAATCCCATTGTCTGCAACATATACATCAACTGTCTTCAATAGAGTAAATGAGGGCAGAATTTGGCCCTCCTACTGGCACTCAGTTAACAATTCTGTTCATGCTGCATGAGTCTACTTTCCCAGGGGTGTGTTGGCTCTGGAGGGCAAACAAGAGTAAAATGTAGTAAAAATTCACTTTTCCACTAGAGTAAGCACATATGATTATAAATACACTGAGGAAAGATAGTCAAGAAAGAATATGCCACTTTTCATATTAAGTTTTGAAAGATCAAACTGTTCATCAAGACAAACAACAAGCAAACCTACATACTCTCCTAGTCTCAGATCAGTAAATTAAGGTAGCCAAAAATATAACAGACTAGGATCACATAGACCAAAATATATCATCTAGAGTTCAGCACCTGGAGCCAATTCAGTTCTAAGATTTATATTTATGTTCAGTTACGCCATGTCTACACTAGCACTTATGTCGGCAAAACTTTTGTCGCTCAGAGATGTGAAAAAACACCCCCCTGAGCAACATAAGTTTTGCCGGCATAAGTGCCTGTGTGCACACTGCTGTGTCAGTGAGATATGCTCTCCCACCTACATAGATACCGCCACTCATTGAGCTGGTTATATGTCGACAAGAGAAGTTTCTCCCATTGGCATAATGCAGCTAAACAAGCGATCTTCATGGGCATTTTGAGATTTGTAGATTTTGAGATTTCTAAGCCACCTCACTTTAACACAAAAGTAATTAGTTGAAAAATCTTTTTTATCTTTGCAGCTATTTAAATAGTTCACATTATGTTCTGTACCTTTAAAACAAATTTGGATCCATAGAATGTAAAATACACTAGCAGGTTACAATGAGGTATAGTAAATTAATTTCATGCCAGGATTCAGATGATAATTATAAAATCATTTGATCACTGCTTTTGTGTTTTATGATGTCATCAGAACTGTTCATTTGTATCATAGAGTCACAGAAGCATAGGGTTAGAAGGGAACGCAAGAGTAATCTAGTCTAACCCTGTCAAGATGCAGGATTTGTTGGTCTAAACCCCTCTTGAGACCTCCTTCCCGTTTGACATCATTCCATTAATAATTACTCATTGTTTGCGGTTGTTTAACCAATTATGTATCCATTTAATGGTAATTCCACCATGCCCGCATTTCTCCAGGTCACACATAAAAATATCATGTGGGATTGTGTCAAAAGCCTTGCTAAAGTCCAGGTATATTATGTTCGCTGCATTCCCCCATCTACCAAGGAAATCAAACTGGTTTGGCATGATTTCTCTGTAAATAACTGTAGCCAACCATTATTTTTCATTTAAAATATAGTTATGGTGGAAAATCCTTTTTCCCCCCTCCCTGGAAGTTTCCATAGAAAGATTTTTTATACAAAAGAAACTTTAATTCAGTGGGGAAGTTAGCTATAGCTTTCCCCACCCCAACCCCTCCCCACACACTTTAAAACAATGGAAATTACCTTTGAATTACAAAACTAATTTCTAACTGACCAAAAGAAATGAGGACATCCAAAGTTAAGGCTAACTGTCCTGGACTTGCTCTTGTATGCCTAAATATTGCTGCAAATGTTGAAGTTAAGATCATCCGCTGTTGTGAAACTCCCGTGCTACACAACCTGGGCACAACAGAATAAACTAAACTAAAAGTATAATGAATTCTCTCCTGTTTTTGTCCATTTAATCTCAGATTCTCAGTGTGGTTTTTCATGCAATTTTTTCTTTTGTACTACATTAACCCATTGATCAGTCATATATAAAACTGAAAATCCGTATGAAAAGCAGCCACATTTGATAGTAACAACAGTCAATACAGCTCACAAGTTTGACATCACACCTGTAAAATAAGAGCATTTGGAAACAAATACAATTATAACTTTAAGATATCTAGTCTGACATTAAAATCAAAATGTCAGCCCATTTGGAAGTACTGTATAGTGAGCAACAAAAACTTTTGGCCAAAGAACAGGGAAAAGGAAATCCAAGAGACGTGAATTTGATGGCAGTCTTTCTAAGCACATACCTCCGACAAGTAGCAGAGAAGAAATCCATTTTAGAAAAGATGCTGAAAGAGCTTGATGTCCACCTGGCAAATTTCTTGTGCTGTTTAAAAAAGCAAGACGGTTCAGATTATGAACCGAGTCATATCTGCAATATTACCACTAATGCCAAATAAATATGTAAATAAAAGTAAGTTTTGTCCACTGTGTATTCCATTAGAAAGATTTTTCCTTAAAAAGACAGCAACCCCCCACCAAAACCCAGAGTAAGGCATTTGGCCTTTAAAGCAGAGCCTCTGTTTGAATATGGGAGGAAAGCTGTACACCCCTGCAACGCTGGGCTCTGGCAGCCCTATTGCCTTGTTACTGTGCTTTAATACTAGACTCCAATTTGTGCTCTGCACTAATGAACAATAAGACCTCAAGTAGTTAGGTCTAACACTTCTAAATGACAGTTAAGGAACTAAATGCCTTAATACAATAACAGGCAAACAAATACAAGAAGTGGAAAACATCCAAAAAATAAGGCCGATAAAATCCATCCTCTAAAAAAAAATGCTGTGTTGCCAAACAGACCTGACTGCAGCTTATGATAGATTTTGTAAAATCCAAAATTGGATTTCCTGTTCTATCCCATGCTTAGTATTAACTACAAAACAGGCAGGTATAGGATTTATTTAGAAGTATATTTATTTATTTTTAAAACCCCCACACAAGATAACTGACATAAATGAACTAAGATCTATGATTAAATGTTCTGCCAGCTTACCTGATAAAACAAGAATTTCCAATGTATTACAAGAAAGAAAAGCATCCAGATATGATGTTGATGAAATGCTCTCTAATGAAGTTGTTCATATTTCCAGTTCCAAAAGATTAACAAGTATTTAGAATTGCTGCATTCTCATTGGGAAAAAACAGAGACCTCTGCAGTATCCTCTCTGCTTCATCCTCAGCTTCCTGTTCTGAAGCTCACTCTATGGTACCTAATAGAAAACAGCAAATAGCTTTGTGGGGTGGTGGGGGGTGGGGGAAGAGAAAGAGAGAGCCTTCACCTTACGGGACAGCTCCATCTACTGGCAAAATGAAAGAACCAGCTGTAACCAGCAGATTTTTTTAAGTCTCTTTGGCCACAATAGCATTTTTTACAAGTATGTGCATATCTGTTCTATAGATCCACATTCCTTCAGAGCAGAAACAAAAAGCAAGGATTAAACTAAGAAGTTAATTGAGTTTGTCTGATTTTAAAAATGAACAAAATGAAACAAAATTGTTTTGTTGTTTAAATTTTCACTTAAGTTTTAAAAATTGGATACTGTATACTTCTGAAACATAGGGACAAAGTAAATAAAATTAAAACCTCTTAATGAATGATTTATTTATATCATAGAGTCACAGAGCTTAAGGCCAGAAGGTATCACCAGGTCATCTATTCTGACTTCCTCTTTTGGGGAATGATTTCTTTATATCAAAATTCATTTTTGTGATTTATTATGATGACACCAGAAACCCTTCAAGTATATGTTGCTATGCATCTCTCAACTGACTGCTATTTGTACTCTCATCACTGCATTTGAATGGTAAATTTCCCATTATTTAGCTATAGTATAGTCAAAAACCTTAATATTACAGGATGTGATTGATATCACATCTGTATATTATGCTGTCTTGTCAGTCAAATGTATTGCTACAACAACTGTGATGTTAGGTCCACGTGTTACAAGGTTTTAGAATGACAACTGGGACACCAAATCTTTAAAAAAATGATGCATTTTTAAAATTCAAACTGCTAAGTGACGGTACCTTCCAGAAGAGCAAACCCACAACTGCACTGGCTCCTAGCTTTATTTTTATTATCAAAGCTAAATCTGAGAGCATTACACACTTCTAGTTTTGTTTCTTGACAAAAAATGAACTGTTAAAAACTGGAATAACCATAGGCAAGTGCTTTTGAAAGTCATAGCTTTACCTAAGCTGGGGTGCGGTGGGTGCAGAGCAACCAGTGATGTTAGGGAAGGGGACAATGCAGGATGGGATCCTAGCAGTGAGCAGACAAGTGCTGGGTGGAGGAAGAAAAGCTGAAAATAATAAAGCATTTATTTCATTATGTAATATATGCATTTGGCAAGTGCAGATAAAAAACAAATAAGCATCCATGTATAATGAGGCTGTCCTGTCCAATATTGTAGATATCAAATGTTTGATTGTGTAATTCATTGACTCTAAAGAGTCTGCAGATCATTGGAGCCAGCAGAATCATTTTACATACTGTCTTGATAGGGCATTTCATGTCTTATTTTATATACTAGCATCATGAGATTTTTATTATGGCTTAAATTCTGCTTGGACCCAAATCCTATGGGGAGCTGAGCGCTTTCAACTCCCATTGATTGCATTGGGAGTTAAGATGCTCAGCACCTCATAGGAAGCATTCAGCACCTTGCAGAATCAGGGCTTTACGATCCAGCTTTAAATATTTACTAATACTTCAATATTATGAGCATTTTTTCTAACAATTACAATAAATCCATCCCTATAAACATCTAAATGTGCACTGCAAACGTTAACGTTATTATAATTATAATCTTTAAGATTCTAAATATTTGGTTTGGGGAAAAAAAACCCAAACCAACATTGGTTACTGAGCTTTTTAAAAAAAAACTATAGTTTTAAGCTGCTATAGGAACACAGGAGGAAAATTCTGTTTATGAAGTAGAAAAGGATAAAATCAATAGTGAAAGAAGTTGTATTTGAAGCTCCTGAGAGGGTATTACAAACAGTACAGGGAAAACACATTTTAAGAATACCTCGGCTGTGTTCCTTTAACATTAATGTTACTTGCACTTTTGAACTGTGGTGCTCTACAAAAAGATGTATATGTATGTAAGAAGGTTCAAAATCATATCAAGAAAGGCTGTTGAAATTAAACCTCCTTTCAAGATGGATGCCAACATGACAAGATATTTAATTTCAATACCATTCTTTTAGATGATCTACATTGTTTTTAAACTGTTTTTTTTATTGAGTATGAAAGGTCCCAGCCTGACAACATTGGAAACTGAAGCTTTCTGTGCACAGGACAAGTACAAAATGGACAGAAGCTGTGCAAGCTTTCCCCCTTGAATGTGCCTCAATCCTGTTGTAGAAAGACTGCATATTCACTCCGTGACCCTTCTGCTGAGATCACCAGTGAGATCACTGGTTGTGAGCTTGGCTTTTATGAGACGAACTTTGGTCCACTAGTCATTCTATGTAGGCCACTGAACAGTTGTCAAACAGTTCAGGCTGGTCACAGGTACACAGATGGAATATGAATCCCAGACCCAGAGGTGGAAAGATCCATAATTCATTACCAGTCCCTTGAATCAAACTTGCACCTTAATTACTAGGTTCTTATTTAGCTTTAACCATTTGCAGATTCATCTGAATTATCTTTTTCATATGTTGCAAAGTTCTGCAAGGTCCTTGAAACATCTGCAACAGATCAGTTGCTTGTGGTAAAAGGAACACCTTTTGAAACAGAATCTCCTTCAAGATCTGAAAGATCTGGTAAACACAGTCAGTATTACACTGTTGCCAGAAGTAGTGCTTTTCAGGGCCGGTATTTCTGAAAATGACAAAAATGCAAGGCAGTGGCAAGTACAGATTTGTAGATAGGTGAAGTGGCAAAACACCCACCCCTGAAGCTTGTAAGTATAAACTGGGTTCTGTTAGTCTATGCTACAAGGTATTCCTTTTATTACCTACATATAGTACTTTAAATTTTGTCATTTTCAAAATGGACTAAATAAGGAGACACTAGAATTCAGATAAAAAAATACACGCCATGCAACACAAAAAGATCCTTGTGTGATGTCTTGAACTAGTAGCATGCCTAACCTGCTTTCTATTTTAGTTCTGTACTTTTACTGACCCTAGCCTACTCTATATGGATCACTTTGAATTTTGCACAATTTAATCACAATTTTAGAAGCACTCATACTAAAATACTGTGAAGGTGTCCAGTGTTCAATAGGTCTGAAATGACTTCTTTCCTTAGGTATCAGTGGTGGAATGTAACTGGGCTCAAAGTACCTAAAGGACCTTGTAAAAATACTGCATGCAAGACAAAAAATGTTTTAACTGCATTATGAATTTCTTGTAGCTCCAGTTTTGTCAGAGAGAGCATATACTAAGGTGCTGTAGTCTAGCCCCACCAAACTTCAGTAGCTTTTAATGACCGACGGAGTACTATGGCTTTAACACAACTCGCCAATTTGCCCCGTAACTATTCTATGCCAAGCCGTCTGACCTGGGATTTGAGAGGGTCAGAAGGCTCTTCCATAGCAAGTCATTATAAACAGTTACAGAGTTTCTACAGTGTAAATCCTTACTGTATATTTAATATTTGAAACCTATATATTCTGCCCCAGTTCAGATAAAGTTTTATGGATTCCCCTCATCATATAAGCTTTTCCCACAAGAAGATAAGAGGGGGAAAAAAAGCTTCTACCACCTTATGTCAAACCACTTCTCTCAACAAGGAAGATACTGTTTGTATCTAGTTAAAAATAAGTTTCAAACGCCAGCAACTTTATGATACACAAGTTATTCATCATGACAAAAATTTTGCTCACTCCTCAATGCACACATGCTGAAAACCCTTCCCACCTATCATACGACATGAATAATCGGATTCCAAGGGCCTGTGTGGCAAAACTCATGCCAACAGGCTACATCAGTGACAGCAAGTGTGCCTCACAGCTCTTACTGGAACCCTGAGGCTGCAGTAACTCCCATGTTTCCTGTGCCTCTTCTCCACAAGCAACAATGGCTTGTGGCTTTGCACAATGGAAGATCCACCAGCCAGCTCCCTTTCTGCTCCTCCCCCCGTGTTGTTCTGACTAGAGGTCTGCTTGGGCCTAATTTTAAAGCCCTGCCTGAACCTGACTAGACCACAGCCAAGCTGAACCTGATCCAGGCTTGTTTTCATACCTGACCCGAACCGAACACTTGTAGTCAGGTCCTTTTGAGAGTCTGGTTGCAAGGGTCTAGCCCTGGCCTGGCCTCCATTATTTCCTATCCTCACTCCCATGGCCTGATCCCCCATCTCAGTGCAGTGCCGTGCACCTGAAGGGGTGCAAGTTTCTGCTTTCTGGGCCGCTACCCCCAAACCTGTGTCATCACTACTGCTGCTGCTTTGTCCTGGGGGAGGCTTCCTGCTCCCCATACCTGTAATCCGTCTCCAGATGCCTCCTGCACATGGGGTTGGCATGGTGGCAGCTGTGTACCCAGTTCCTGCCAGCCAGCTCTGCCCCACTGAACTGTGTGTGCTGCAGAGTGAGAGGCACTACAACTTATCAGCACACTCACCCCACAGTGCATCCAGGCACCGGTGGCTAGCAGGAACAAGGCACGGAGCTGCTCCTGCACAAACCCCATGGGCAGGAGGAGGTGATTAGAGGCTACCTAACCTTACCCAAGCCCAAAAATGTTGGGTTGTTTTCATACCTGACCTGAACCCAACACTTGTTGTCAGGACCTGTTAGGTTCAGGTCAGGTTGCAAGGTTCTAATTCAGACCCATCCTCAAGCATCCCTGTGCAATTATGTGAACGAGCATCTGTGAACCATGATCCATTATATGGAAGCAATGCACACTTCACACTTAAGTGCCCCCAATTCTGCCCTACACCTGCTGCACAGAAGAATCGCACTAGTTATGCTGCATTTGGGGAGAGTCCCCTGTGGTTAGAAAGAAGCACACATTGCCTCAGAGCATAAATGGGTAAATTTACCATATTGCACTTGGAGGCTGCCACTGCAGTGCAACTCCCTTTTTTATGAACTGTGGCTTAAAAGCCAGGTTTTGGTCCTTGTATGCGTTTCCGACTCCACATCATCATTTACACTGTAAACTGGAAAACCTAATGTATAAATCTGAGGAAATTTCTAGAATTATGTTTCAAAAGGTGTGATGTTCAGCAATGGCAGGAAACCATGCCACCAGTAATACTGAAAACGCTGTGTAATTGCTGGAGAAGGGGCTGAGAACAACAATTTTGTCAGATATGACCACAGCATACTTTTCAGATGCCAGTGCATTAAAAGATCTCCCCATATTCTTGTAGTCTTCTAATTTCTCTTTTGCTTACTTAATGTTCTGGGGATTAAATCTATTCCAAGAGTTGCACTTTGTTTGAAAAATGGGGTGCAAGGAATCTATAAGGCAACCCAGGGCAAGAGAGAGAGAAGATCCAAATAACCTGATAGGTTAGAGATAGAAATGACCCAACTGATCATATGAATAGTTCTGCAGTCACAGAAAAGCTATGGAGGCAAGTAGGGTTGGAGGAAACCATCCTTGCTGGATAACCAGAAACTGAAAAAAATCAACCAGCTAATGTCCAGAGAAAATGGATTATTATATTCTTCTAATCAGTTACAGTGCAAAGGCTGAAAACCCTCTGAGAAAGAGAGAGAATTATTTTTGTACTGGAGACAGAGCATCTCTACAATTTACCCAGGTGGGTCCCTAGGATGGCAAAGCAGCACTCAGTAGATTTTGTGACATTCTGAATGTTTTCATGGAACTAAACACAAATGAAAAGTGACAGTTCTGCATTTCAAAGGCTTGGGATTTTTAAAAGCCCAAGCCTGTCTGAAGTTTTTGAATTATAACACTACAGACCAATATGCATTTATATCTGAGGTGAGATATAGTCAAATTAAGCTGTTTACAGCTTTGCTTTAGCAACTTAATACAATATTATGTTTGTAAATTCTAATTTAGCAAGTATATTTTGAATTATTTTTGTCAGCACACACAATACATATATCTCAATTGCCCAGTTGTGATGGACTGATCCAATCTGAGACCTAAACTTGTCTTTATACAAATGATACTCACATATATTGTAAATTGTTTGACATCATAATTAAACTGTTGTCACAGATGTTTATGATAAATAAATTATTCCAAAATAATTGTAAATCACATCATCATCATCATCATGTTCCCATTACATTTCTGGTGTTTAGGGCAGTGATGAAGCTCCTCCACTCCTGTCTGTTTCTGGCAAGTCTTTCAATGATTCCCCAGCTGTGCCCCAGGTTTTTCAGCACATACTACAGTGTTTTTTCTGTGCTCCTAATTTTTTAGTGCAATTTTCAGAAGGTCCATAATGCAGCAGAAAACTGGTCTCATTGTGTGGGACTGGGATACAGGGTGCCCAGGGGGACCCTGATCTATACGGTATGAAGTGTAGAAAGGGGAGGGATACTGTGAGGCAGGCCAGGGTTGTGGCCACTATGTCCATGAACTGAGCAATTCCATCAGGCCACAGAAACACATGAAAAGGGAACAGTGGCCATTAGTCCCTACCCCAATCCATACTCTGCAGTAGCTATTTTGGAGTAATTCCATATCACATATTGCAGTTTGGAGCTGTGGATTTCAATCCTCAGCCCTGTATTTATATATGGCTGATCACACAGCCTGCACATGAGTTTCACACTCTCCCAGAATTTAACCCTTTGTATCTTAGTCATGCATTTGGGCCTTGGCAGGCTGAGAGATATTCTAATGGCACTGCAATCTACAACATCTGCAATGATGCACAAAGTAGAATTTATAATGATAAAATTTAAAAAACCAGTGGTATATATTTTTTAAAAAATAAATCAATGACTTTATGTAATTAAATAGCTTAGGCTGTTAACATTCTTTGAACCAATACAAAAAATTATATTCACAATATTCTATCCCATGGCTCCTTTTTATGTACTCATACACAATGCACTAATTCTTTTAGAATGGTGTAGGCAGAAGAGAGCTAACAAACTTTCATCAGAGCAGTAAAGGCACATCATTATGTGGTGCCTTTCAGTTTTGATTTAAAAAAAATCCATACACCAATATATGCTACAACTGTTTTAGTAGATTGCTTTCAAGAAACAGCTGCATACATTGAACTGCCAGAATTCTCATTTAAAATATTATACAACAGAACTATGCATAGTAAAAGAGGTGTTTTCATTATGTCAGACAGAAGTATTTTCTTGACTCTAACTTCTTCTTTCACAAAGTAATTAATAAAAGGTGTCAGCCTGGCACTTCTGCTAAATTATACCATATAGTACAACTTGATCATGTGTTATCACAAGAAAGATTTTCATTTAACAAATAGTAACTAGTGAGCTGAGATCATGATAAACAGACAGCTTGATTGTTTGACAGCATTGTGCCAGGGGAGACAGAGCTCTTAATGATTATGGAAGTTATCATTATCACTTTCAAGCACAGTGTTGCACTGAAACTATTAACTGATTATTTTCAAAAAAGTGAGGAATAATTGTTTTGCAAAATGGGACAGAGCATGTTTAAGGGATTATCCCCATCAAAATTAGTTCTGGAGGAAATGTATATATTTCATCTTATTTAGATACAAGAAAGAATCAAACAAATTTTTTCTCATCAACAAATATGCCACTGTTAAACCATAAAATCCGCTAAATTAGAGCATAATGTTGTTTAATACCATACCTTCTATGGTAGGAAAATCTATAATTCTTTACACGTGTTTTTTTCAAATATGTTCAGATGCTCATTAACAGAGACAAATACTATAGTATGTACATGAATAATTTTTAAAGTTTATGTATTAAACAGCCTCTTTTTCAAGATCCTAGTAGTAAGCTAATAGAATTTAATAAGTCGATACACATGCTGACTGAAGCTCTCACACATCCACTCATATTTAGTTTAAGCAGTCTTCAGTTTTACAAATTACCACCTCCTTTAATTCAGTTGTGTCACTCCTTTACTTTACTGAACAGTGCTTAGTAGCTGTCCATGATGCTATACACGCACTTGAGCTGTAGAATAAAGGACTCCTGATATACCAGAATACTTCCAAATTATTATATTTGCCTCATTAAATGATAACTGTCCTAACAAGTGAGCCAGCCTTATTGAAATTCCCTACACGAGACTGCAGTATCAATGTTATGCTGTTACTTCCTAGGGCCTATTCTGCTGCATTCCATTAGTGATCATTCTATTCAGCACCTGACAACCCTCACTGTAGGAACATAGCAATCTATAGAAAGATCCATTCCGTGTATTTTATGGTTCATTTTCCAACATGAGTATAAATTTAACAATTTTATTTGAGTTCCCCTGGTGCACCAAAAACCTAAAGCAAGTTTAGCCAGCATATATTGTCCTGACATTCTGCAGAGGGTCACTAACAGTAGTTTTGTCTGCAGCATTCACCTCCAGTATATTACGGTTGTGTAAATTCATGCAGTCATACAATAAATGATAGCTGAATATCCTCCAGACTTTAACTGTTGTCATTAAAAATAATCAAGTAAGGCAAGGAAATAAAATATAAAGCAGCTCTTTTGGGAAGGAAGCATATTTTTAATGTGAGGCAAAGGCAATGCAACAGCCAAGAATTGCAGTAAATCTCTCAGAGCTAATAGCCACATCTAATAATGCTTTCCCACAACACCTCCAAGCAAATGGATTTTGTTCATTGTTTAATCAGTCAAATCAACAATAATCCCCACATGGATAGAGAAGATGTTTGTTAAGCAAACCCTAATTTATGATTTATTTATTTGCAAAGTGCCTTAAAGCTGGGATGGCTAGAAGAAAGATTACTCTGCTTATTCAAGCATGCTGACAGAGCTGGTTTTTACTAGCAATTTCTCTCTGCATCTCACAGCATGGCTGACAGTCATCTGCATAGAAAAACACCATATTTACCACTAAATCATGCAAAAACATTTACCCAAGAAGATGTAGCAAAGGTCAGAATCCACTTCCATACCCCATGAAGCATTAAGCTGAAGGAGCAATCCCACTGGCTTGCTCAGGCCAGCAGTCTCTCTCCTACACTTGACCTAGACTGCCTTACATAATGAGGAATCAGTGCTGTATCCCGTGTGGTAGAGCAAAGCTGAATGTCATCACTGGAAGGAGCAGGCAGTACTGGCAGCAGACAGGCTGGTAGTTTGCATGGAGATCACGAAGTCTTTTTTTCCTGAGTATTCTGGGAGAAAAGGCAAGAATAGCTCAGAAAACCTGGTGTCATTCCTCCCTGGAATGAATGACTGGAAGGAATGAGGGTGTTACACATGATGCAGACCGCAAGTGCAAAAGCTGCATCTGTGCTCAATGCAAACCTAACACAATTCCTGTCACATTATATCTAAAGGACTGCATAGCTACAGCTAATAGGAGAGCAACAGCAAGGCAAAGTAAAGAAGGAGAGGCACAGACTACTGCTGCATACGATTGTCTGAATATAAACTCATTATGGTGAGTAGAAGAAAAATAAAGAGGGTATTAGATAAACCTGAAATACTGGAATTTCCAAAGGGAACATTCTATTTCTCTAAATAAATATCTTAGTGCATGTATCTTAGTGAACTAGTTCCTGGAAGAAATGCCATTCGTGATCTGATTTACATAGTGTTACAGAAGTGAAGCTGGTGCATTACAAGGATTTTGATATTTTCAAACAAACTATGTACTAAACATATTTCTGGCTCTGATGATTTTCAAGTTACTCTTGGTAGCAAGGATTGGTATGTTTTGAAGAGAAGCTTTTGGGAATTTCCTAGATTATTATTGTTTGTAATATACTAGCATTTCCTTTGTGGGGGACACTAGGGGAGAAACAAAAATCCAGGCTTAACCAGGAGCTTAGTTGGAGGAAACCTAGAAACATTTCTTTTGGTCTATATGGAATGTGGTTTTATGGTTAACTAAAATTACTGTATGTGATGTAAATTATTTTTTATTTGATGTGTTGAACAGTAAAGAATCTTGAATACTTGGGGTGCAAATACAACACATAACCTCTTCCTACCCTGCGAATACCATGCATGATTTATTTACTTGTCATAAAGAAACAGAAGCTTTAATTGATATGAGAAATCTTGTGCTTTTCCGATTATATTTAAAACAACTGTAGTTTAATAACAAATAGAGGACATTATGGCACACCAGGGCAGTATAAATACTTAGGCAGTATTTACAACTGTTGTAGCAACTGAAGCATAAAAGAAAACATGAAATAATTAACCGTAGGTAAGACTGCAATTTACCCCCGTGTTATGGATTTGGTGCTCTTCCTGACAACAAAATATCCATGATTTTTAGGTAAGTGGACGTGATGGTAAACAATACAACCATTTTCTGACATGGCAATTCTCAGGAGCTAAGTTAAGACCTGGTCTTCACTGGAAAAAAGAAAAAAGCAAACTCAGCAACAATACAAAAGGTCAGGTCACTGAACTCTCAGTGAAAGCTTTAATCCTTCTAAGATACCCAGGAAAAAATTGTGTCTGAAGACTAAAAAATATGGAGATTTAGGCTGGGTTTACAAGTCTGCTCAGGCATGGCAACTACTCAAATCTGCCCATTGTTAGTATAGTTCAAACATGGTTCTAGTTATTGGGTCGAAAATGGGACAATAATTTTTTTTTTTTGTAAAAAAATTGCCTGACTTCTTTTATAAACTATTTCCGTTATTCTTTCACATTTTCTCAATATCCATGTTATGGCTTTTTCTTAAAAAAATTGCTATGCTAAAATATATAATAGTGCAAGTGTCACTTTCTGTTGGAGAATTTCCATTTAGTTTTATACTCCACTATAGGAACAGTTCTCTTTTGAGAATTATACAAAAGTCTGATGAATGACAGTGATACTTGGCATAAAGGGATAGACATCTATTGACCTAATAGATAGGAGAGTTTTTAGGTCTGAAGTCTTACTTGAAGAAAAGGAAAAAAGAATCAGTGGAGGACAAATATATTTCATAATGACTGTAATAATTACATTATTGTTACATTTGAAATCAATGTGCTGTTAAAATAGCTGCATTAAAATGGCTATCACATTATCAGTTGGTAATAATCAAAAGTTTACTATATTGATTTTTTATTGATTTTTAACAGGAAGCTCCTGCCCAAAGTCCCTAGACATTTTTATACAATTTAAAATATCAGCCAATAGTTTTGGTGTTTTAATTTAACAAGACTGCTCATTTAAAATAAAAGTGTATATTTACATATGTGACAGGCAGAGTGATAGAGATAATAGAAGTTAGAGACAGAAATTAATTCCATCCACTTCCATGCTAATTATCATCCACAGACAGAGGACAGAATAGATTTTAAACTAATAGTACACTTGATCATTTGAGTATGTGTACATACATATTCTGGAGGAGCTAGTAGTGACTCCTGTATTTAGGATGCCTTACATTTTCCATTATAAAGGATTCGTGCACCTTTTCTTTGAGAAGGTCTTATACCTCCACTGTTTGCAGCAGCCTTTGATATGTGGCAGGGGGTTCACCTTCAGACTAAAGAAGTGCTTTGTCATTCCATGAAATCCATTTAGCTTTTGCTAAGATAAAAAGCTATTACAGGTTACCATTTTCCTTCTCTCACGTCCATTTCTCAGTAAAATTGGGCAGCAGTAAGCCGCTCTGGGCTCATCACCTGGCCCCAGCAGCCCATTCCTGCCTCTCTAGGGGTAACCACATGGGACTGGAGTTCTTCCGACTTGCAGAGACGTGGGGTGAAAAAGCTGGATCCCCACTGCTGACCACTCCCCCTGACCCAGTAGTACATTCTCCCTGCTTTGAGATAACAGCTTTCTGCTATCAGTTGAAGTACTGAGTCCTGTAGCTCAAAGGGTAGCAGTCTTTTCTGCATTGCTGAAAGTTCTGGGTGCAAACCCTGCTCATGATGCAGGATAGAGTAGTTGCTACAGCTACATGTGATAGAATTTGTTTTTACCTTTTTCCTAAAAACACACCCTAGGAAAGTACATACAAAAATATTATGTGAAAAGAATGCTATTTAGGTTGAAAAGTCAAGCACTAAAAAATTAGAAAATGCCATTTTTCACAGTTGCCTGTGCAACTTTAGTTCAGCCCTCTTGTTTATAGTGATGCATTATGACAGTGTTTTTAAATACATGATAACATTTTTTCCACATGACCGCACCGCCTTCAGTGCACAGAATGAACACACATCCCAGACCAGTGCCTTAGCCATCCCTTTTTGATAAGGTCTTTGTTGAAACTGTAACATCTCAGTGAAACATTCCAGCTTAACACAACAGCATATTTTATGTTCCACTAGCTCTACTTCTTTCCTTACAGTCTTTCTTTTCAAATTTGATCCTGTACTGATGTAACAAAGTTGTATTTGTCATATCTCTTAGCAACAGATTGTGACATCACAGAAATAGGATTATGACTTCATGGCAGGACCAAACAGGAGAAGAGACTGGGCTGTGTGGCGGAAATAAGCTTTTAATAAAACAAAATAAATAAAACAATAAGACCAAGAGAACCTCAGAAAAATATCCTACATTCTAGTTCCTTTCAGTATGAAAGTTTTCTTTAATTCTGCAGTTGTATAAGGTTAGTAAATAGAACACTGAAATACATATTTTCATTTATAGTACAAACACAGAATATTCAGTAGGTGGCTGAATTAATTTAACAGACTTTGCATATTTCTTTACTAAAAAGTCATCTTATACAATAATCTTTTGGAAGCACTATAAATGCAAGGTGTATGATCAGACATCACATATCACTTACAGATTTAAGAAGTAAAAGTGAGCATTTTTTCAGCACCTTGCTTTCCTTTGCCTCCACTGATTTTATATATCCCTTTACTCTAACTCATGTGATTCTTTCCATTCCTTCCCTCACTCCTGACTGACACCTTAATGCTATACAGAAAAGGGAAAACGAGATATACAATCAGGATAAGCCAGTGTAGGCAGGGAAAACTAGGTAACATGGATCAAGAAAAGTCTAAATGTGTTTACTCAAAGCTCCAACACATGGTTGGGGGAGTCTAGAAACATAGAATAAGAAAGCTACTAGACAGAGGGCCAAATCCTGGTCCCTATATAGCCCAAGTAAACTGATCATTTAGGAACCAGTTTGATTCAGCTTGCAGCTGGGCCAAGGATCAAGGGAACAGAAATGTTGTTTACAGACTATTTCCCCACAACACTCCCCCTCCAGCCCTGTGCAAAGTGCAGATCAGCTGGACCCAAAGATCTAGGGTATAGACCATATGTCAGTTTGTAGTATGCTTTGTTCTTATCCAGCACTTTAAAGACACTATGTAAGTAAACTATAATGTAATCCTTTGGGATGAAAGGCGCTATGTGAATGTAAGTTATTGTCAGGAAGAATGGAATAACAATCTGTAGATTCTGCCAAGGATATGTACAGATTGTAAGAACTCTTTACTTGTAATCTGAATAATGCAAGATGTAAAGACTACTCACCCACTGCATGGCAAAACAACAGGAATGAGAAAAAAAAATCAGAAAGAGCTGTAGAGTCAACACAAAACCAAGCTAGAGACTAAAAATACCAGGGAAGTCAGTGGGAGAAACAAAATCAATACTGATGGTCAAGGCAGCACAGTGGAAGACACACAGTGTTCAAAATAAGTTGAATAGTCTTCCCCAAATATCTTATAACCTCTTTAAATCACTCACACCTTAAGCAAAACATATCAGCAGCATAATTGGAGCTTGAGCATCTATATTTTAAAGTTTGTTTTCATTTGTTTGGGTTTTTTGTTTTTTAACTTTCACTTATTTTAGCTGGGTAAATGTACATCACTTTAAAAAGTTTCATAAACTATTTTAATTTGTTGTGCTCTTTAAAGAAAGACCTCTGCAAACAGAATAAAGAGTGGAAGGGCTTTTAGGTGATGACCCAAAGTTGGCTGTCTTGTTTATTAGCTTTCCAATAAACTCAATGGACAAGTGAACACAGTGGCATGATCAAAAATACTCAAGGAAGAGCATAACCTGCCATAGTGTTCCCTCTATTGCAGCCAAAACTAATGTTTTTAAGTTTCAAGTGGGTCATACAGATTTAATCAGTTAATGTATAGGATATTTGCCACAAGTTTGTATTTTATTTATTTTTACTCTTTATAACTTCTCTCACTCTCCTGCACAGTCCTCTTTTCTGCAGCACATTATTTATAACACCTAGTAGTATTGTGTCCCAAGAGTACTTGGTGTGAGATAGTTTGCAAAGCTAAATTGGCTTGTGGTGTGGCAGAATGATGCTGATCTACTATTGGCAAGTTAACAATATCCTGCATTGAGAAACAAAGTGTTTCCTGACATCACTTGAAACTCACAGCATTACTGTCTCTTCTGAGTCAACCTTACTGCTAATGTGAAGAGTGACGTGTAATTTTGGTAATGGTGAGAGAGTTAGTCAAATAAATAGCAACAGAACAAGTGTTAAATGACATGTTTATTACATAAAAGTAGGGAACCACCTTCACTGTTTTTTATGGTTCGCTGCCCACTAGAAAACTTCATACTTTGGTAAATATTAATAGGGCTTGGTTTTTGAAAGGTTCTTTCTTAAATCACATCATTGTGCACATAACTGTAAGACAAAGCAATTCCCCCTGCTGACCTTGCGGTGTGGTGGTGCAGAGGGTAAGGCTCTCGCTCGGCAACACTACATGCCTAGATTTGAGATCTATGGCACCTGACCAGAAATGCTTCTGTACCTTTCTTCGCTGATGCCTATGTCTGACATGCCCTTCACTAACCCACCTCTCTCACTACATTCAAATCTACTGCATAAAAATGTACTTCTGCAGTCTTGTCTATGAGAAGGAAAGATTAAAAAACTGTTAATGGAACCATCAAGATGCATAGATGCCTGGCTGAGTAACCAAGTGACCTTAATATCATCCCCCTTCTCCTCTTTTATTTATTTCATTTATTCATCCATTCATTGTTTATGACCTTCAGTTCTTGTGGTATGTTGAATTTAGATGGTATGCTGGCATGGGCAAGAACCGCATCTGAACTAGTTTTTGTGAACTGGCTAGCACATTTCTAAAATAATAATAAATGACATTGGTTTTGGAGGGTGAATGTCATAAGTGATCTGTGAAAATATTCCAGAAAGTGTAGTGAGAATATTTCAAACTCCTAGCAGTAAGTCATTTGATGCCAAACAACGACATCAAGGAAGTGGTTCTGCAGCATCAGGCAACACAGATTTATGGTTCAGTATAATCGATGCATCATCAGTAGTAAAAGAAATAACGACTTCTTTCAAAAGTTCTTCTGTATAGCCCAGGGCATAAATTTGTTATATTGATTCAACACAGATACTGAAATGCCTAACACAAAAGCTTGAATGTAAGAATTACTGCACAAACAAGTTCACAAGACTGGTCCTACCCCCTAGCAACACACAAATAAATACAAATTGTGCTCATAAAAAAGCATAAATTCATCACCCATAGCTTCTTTTTCTCTCTCTTCACTTGAAACAGGATCTGACTTTTTTTTAAACACACTACATTTAAGCAGAGGTGAAAGTAAGCCGGTATGGTCCGGTACGGCGTACCGGCAAGAGCCAGTACTCCGTGCCAGACTGGACCGGCTTCCGCGGCGGTGATTTAGAGGGCCCAGGGCTCCAGCCGCTGCGGGGAGCCCCGGACCCTTTAAAGCGCCACTGGAGCTCCGGCAGCCGGGCTCGGGCAGGGATTTAAAGGGCCTGGTGCTCCTGCCGCTGCGGGGAGCCCCCGGCCCTTTAAATCCCCGCCGGAGCTCCGGCAGCCGGGCTCCCGTGGTGATTTAAAGGGCCCAGGGCTCAATTCACCCCTGAGCCCTGGGGCTCCCAGCCGTCTCTGCAGCTGGTAGCTCCGGGGTGATTTAAAGGCCCTGGGGCTCACAGCCACAGCCAGAGCCCCAGGGGCTTTAAACCTTGAAAGGCCCCGCCTCTTCTGGTTGAGGCCACACCCCCGCTCAGCACTCCGGCGTACCGGTAAATCCTTTAAGGTACTTTCACCCCTGCATTTAAGTCTAATCTCATTTCAAGTTCTTTAATTATCCATATACTTATTTCTTTTTCAAATTTACAAAAATTTCAGATTTACTTTTTTATGGACATAGCAGATGATATGGCTACTTTTTGTCTGCTTAGATCAGGGGATTTAAACCTTTCAGAAGTGGTGTGCCGAGTCTTCATTTATTCACTCTAATTTAAGGTTTCGCGTGCCAGTCATACATTTCAACATTTTTAGAAGGTCTCTCTCTCTTTCTCTAAGTCTATATTATATAAATAAACTATTGTTGTATTTAAAGTAAATAAGGTTTTAAAAATATTTAAGAAGCTTCATTTAAAATAAAATTAAAATGCAGATCTTATCAGTTTAGTGTGATCCTTGCCCTTGCTTTTCCTTGCTGAGTTTTCCAATGTGGGCCACAGCAGGGAGTGGCTGAAGAGCGCTGGGCCAAGGCCAGGAGCAGAGCCTCGGGCTGGCTGCCGGTACCCCAGGCCGGCAATGGGCTGAGCGGGGCCGGAGGTCTGGACCCCGGCTGGCAGGGGAGCTGATGGCCGGAACCCCAGACCGGCAGCGGGCTGGTCTAGGGTTCCAGCAGGGGTAAAAGTAACTTAAATTTCTTACAGGTACTGTCGTATTACAACCCCCCTCGGGTGGGAAGGAGCTCAGGGGCTGGGCTGTGTCAGGGGGAGCACTCAGAGCAGGGGGTTGGGGTGCGGGGGGGGATCAAGGGGTGGGGATGTGGATGGTGCAGGAGTCAGGGCTGGGAGCATGGGGGTGGGGATGTGCATGGTGCAGGAGTCAGGGCTGGGAGCATGGGGGGTGTAGGAGTCAGGGTTGGGTGGTGTGAGGGGCTCAGGGCAGGAGGTTGGGGGGTGTAGGGGGAAGTCCCGGGGGGACGGGCACTTGGGGCTGGCCTGTGACAGTCCCGGTTGCGGCCGGGTTACCTGGATGGTGGATGGGTCCCTGCCCCACGCTGTTCCTGTTCCTGCCAAGGGAGCGGTGGGCCAGCTGTGTGGGGGCACTGCATCTGCAGGCAAATGGGGGGCGGCGGCGGCAAAAAACCAGAGCCGGCTCCAGGCACCAGCCCAGCAAGCAGGTGCTTGAGGTGGCCAACGGAGAGGGAGGGCACGTCCGGCTCTTCGGCGGTGGGTCCCTCACTCCCTCTCGGAGCGAAGGACCAGCCGCCGAATTGCCCCTGAAGACTGAAGCGGCGGCGGCAAAGCTGCCGCAGATCACGATCGCGGCTTTTTTTTTTTTTTGCTGCCCCACTGGGCGATCGAGATGCTAAAGGAGCACTCAAGGACAATAAGGCCATTGCGGAGAAACTAAATGTATTCTTTGCATCGGTCTTCCTGGCTGAGGATGCGAGGGAAATTCCCAAACCTGAGCCATTCTTTCTAGGTGACACATCTGAGGAACTGTCCCAGATTGAGGTGTCATTAGAGGAGGTTTTGGAATAAATTGATAAACTAAACAGTAATAAGTCACTTGGACCAGATGGTATTCACCCAAGAGTTCTGAAGGAACACAAATGTGAAATTGCAGGACTACTAACAGTCATCTGTAACCTATCATTTAAATCAGCTTCTGTACCAAATGACTGGAGGATAGCTAATGTGATGCCAATTTTTAAAAAGGCATCCAGAGGTGACCCCAGAAATTATGGGCCGGTAAGCCTGACTTCAGTACGGGGCAAACTGGTTGAAACTATAATAAAGAACAAAATTTTCAGACACATAGATGAACATAATTTGTTGCGGAATAGTCAATGTGATTTTTGTAAAGGGAAATCATGCCTCACCAATCTACTAGAATTCTTTGAGGGGTTCAAGAAACATGTGGACAAGGGGGATCCAGTGGATATAGTGTATTTAGATTTTCAGAAAGCCTTTGACAAGGTACCTCACCAAAGGCTCTTAAGCAAAGTAAGCAGTCATGGGATAAGAGGGAAGGTTCTCTCATGGATTGGTAACTGGTTAAAAGACAGGAAACAAAAGGTCAGTTTTCAGAATGGAGTGAGGTATATAGTGCTGTCCCCCAGGGGTCTGTACAGGGACCAGTGCTATTCAACATATTCATAAATGATCTGGAAAAAGGGGGAAACAGTGAGGTTGCAAAATTTGCAGATGATAGAAAACTCAGGGAGGGAATGGTTTGATAGGATAACTTGATTTACTCAATAGGTCAATAATGTGCCACCGCTGGTAGTTAGTACCGATGATAAATGTTGGGATATTGAAAGTCTTTTTCCTAAGTGTCTGGATGGAGAATCTTGGCCGCATGCTCGGGGTTCAGCTGATCGCCATATTTGGGGTCGGGAAGGAATTTTCCTCCAGGGTAGATTGGCAGAGGCCCTGGAGGTTTTTCGCCTTCCTCCGCAGCATGGGGCAGGGGTCGCTTGCTAGAGGATTATCTGCTGCTTGAAGTCGTCAAATCATGATTTGGGGACTTCAACAGCTGAGTCAAGGGTGAGAGTTATTTCAGGAGTGGGTGGATCAACTCTTGTGGCCTGCATCATGCAGGAGGTCAGACTAGATGATCATAATGGTCCCTTCTGATCTTAAGTTCTATGATTCTATGATTCACAAGATAGTTAAGTCCCAGGCAGACTGTGAAGAGCTACAAAAGGATCTCACAAACCTGGGTGACTGGGCAAGAAAATGGCAGATGAAATTCAATGTTGATAAATGCAAAGTAATGAACATCGGAAAACATAATCCCAACTATACATATAAAATGATGGAGTCTAAATTGGCTGTTACCACTCAAAAAAGAGATCTTGGAGTCACTTGTGGCTAGTTCTCTGAAAACATCCACTTAATGTGAAGCAGCACTCAAAAAAGCTAACAGAATGTTGGGAATAATTAAGAAAGGGATAGATACTAAGACAGAAAATATCATATTACCTCTATATAAATCCATGATACGCCCACATCTTGAATATTGCATGCAGATGTGGTCGCTCCATCTAAAAAAAGATATATTGGAATTGGAAAAGGTACAGAAAAGACCAACAATAATTATTAGCGTTATCGAACAGCTTCCATATGAGGAGAGATTAAAAAGACAGGTACTTTTCATCTTGGAAACTAAAAGGGGATAAAGTCATGACTGGTGTGCAGAAAGTAAACAAGGAAGTGTTAATTATTCCTTCTCATAACATAAGAACTAGGAGGTCACCAAATGAAGTTAATAGGCAGCAGGTTTAAACAAACAAAAGGAAGTATTTCTTCACACAACGCACAGTCAACCTTGTCCAGAGGAAGGCCAAGACTATAACAGGGTTCAAAAAGAGAACTAGATAAATTCATGTAGGATAGGTCCATCGCAGGCTATTAGCCAGGATGGGCAGGGATGGTATCCCTAGCCTCTGTTTGCCAGGAGCTGGGAATGGGCAACAGGGAATGGAGCACTTGATGATTACCTGTTCTGTTCATTCCCTCTGAAGCAAATGGCATTGGCCACTGTCAGAAGACAGGATACTGGGCTAGATGGACCTTTGGTCTGACCTAGTATGGCTGTTCTTATGTATGTTATTTTGGATTTATTTTCAGAACATAAAACAAAACAGCTTATAATAAATCATATAAAATCAATTAAACAAGTCTGTTTCTACTGGGTTGCTAACAAATTATCCCTTCTATCACTAATCAACAAAATAACCTACACTAATAGAGTTCAAAGGCAAATGTAACAAACCACCAAAAAATGGCTCGAGAGAGAAAATGCTCTTCTCTCTCCATTTTTTCAGGTCATCTTAACTGAACTCAATACATGACTTATTGAAGGAGCCCAGAAATAAGAGTATTTCTTCACTTCAAAGAACTTTTCTTTGTTACTGGAAGTGGAGGCAATGTGACTCTGAAACAAAGAAAATTACCCTTTCATTCCTAGGAAGAATTTTAACCCCTTATCACAAAGCACTGTACAGTCTTGACAGGCCCCTTGCCAGAATTCATAGCCTTCCCAGAATCAGTACCTTTCAAGACTTGGGGGCTGATTCTGACCCCTGTCCCAGCCCCTATACACTGCTCCCCCAGTGTATAATGCCAGCATTCCATTCCATCCAGAAGAGAATTTCCCTTGTGCAGGAGCAGCATGGGTCACCGTAGGGCAACCCTACACTGCCCCTCTCACAGCTCCTGATGTATAGGATGTGTTGGCAGTGAGACGGGGCATCTGAATAGTGTTCAACAACTGCTCCTGGTTGCCATTACAAGAGACAGCTTCCCACCCACAAGAGGGAGATGCAGCTAGAACCTCCATGGGCGAGAGATGTGCAATGTCTTATATAACAGAACGTGGAACAGTCAGCACCAGGGCAGAGGGCAGATCACAGTGACCACACACACCTTTTTGTTGACTTTTGGCACGCTGCAGGATTCAAGGTCTTCCCTACTATCAGTCTTATTTGCCTCCCCTCTGGCAGGTTTCTATCCTATGGATGAGTCAGGTGCCATCAAGGGCAGCTTGTGGGAAGGCAGGCTGCAGAATATGGGGTGGTCCCCAACATGGAGGAAGTGGACTTACCAGGACAGGTTCCTTACAAAACTCCCAACCCACTCTGTCTTCCTCTAACACTGCATGCCCTTAGTGGCCCAGTTTAAATGCTAGGAAAGTGGCCAGTCCAAAGGTGACAAACAACCAAGGAATAGCTTGAGGCCTACAAGTTAGTATAATTGTATAATCAGAATGCACATAATTTTATTCTGCACTGCATGGTGTATCTGCCTCCCTAGTTAGAATCAGTACATAATGAACTTCCTTTTTTATTGCAAAAATTGTAGAATGGTGCTGGAGTCGGGGAAGGTTGACTTTTGCTGGGGTGACCCTTTGACAGCTAACAACTATGAAAAGCTTGAATTATGAAGAAATA
This sequence comes from Platysternon megacephalum, assembly GCA_003942145.1. NCBI lineage: Eukaryota > Metazoa > Chordata > Testudines > Platysternidae > Platysternon > Platysternon megacephalum. The sequence continues at coordinate 14,068,448 of QXTE01000009.1, read as the reverse complement.
ACACTAAAGGCTAAATTCTGCTCTCAGTTCACTTGTGCAGCCCCATTTCTGAGGACCAAAGATGGTCCCTTGTATTTTGGAAATTTTATGCAATTGTTTCCACTAATAACATCCTAAATAATAAGTGGGGAGAAAGCTGTTCCAGTGGAATTTTGTAGCAAGGAGTGGCCAAGAAGGAAAAAGAATGGAAAGGGGAAGCAGAGGATGAGAATGAAGTACAAGAGGAAGGAAGTAAAGATGTATATGGAAGGAAAACGAGGCAGAGGAATTTTTTTAATCCACGTGTGATGGACGTTGAACTGCTCTGTTATAATTTATGAAAACTGTATGCTGATCTGGTTATTGGGTTGTTTATTGTATGAATATATTGACTTAGTTTAATAAGGGTTGTAAGGAAAACAAGCAGGAGAAGAATAGCTCAAGATAAGCCATGCCTCAGCAAACACTGGAGGGTTGTTGTGAGGTAACCAGTAGCGGCGCCAGCTTCGCCGGCGCCCTAGGCGGCGGCAGGTCCCGCCCCCGAAATCCCGCCCCCAACAGCGGCGGCGGAAGGCCCCGCCCCCAAATTTCTACGGGCGGCGGGGGCGCCGGCGCCCCCAAAAGAGCAGCGCCCTAGGCGACCGCCTAGGTCGCCTAATGGGAGCGCCGGCCCTGGAGGTAACGGTAGAGCCACTGGCTCTGAGGAGTCTGGCTTAGGGTTGCCAATTTTATTTGGACGTATTCCTGGAGGTTTCATCACGTGACATAATCTTTAATTCAAGATTAATCTTTAACTCCTGGAGACTCCAGGACAAACCTGGAGGGTTGGCAACCCTTGTCTGGCTCCATCTCCTGCAGAGTTTACCAGATTTTGACAAGCAAGGCCCAAATCCCAAAAACTCACAAAAACAAAAGAACCCTGGCTGATTAAAAGAGATTCTCTCTTTCCAAATGCGTCTGACGAAGTGGGTATTCACCCACGAAAGCTTATGCTCCAATACATCTGTTAGTCTATAAGGTGCCACAGGACTCTTTGTCTCTTTCCAAAGAAGACGTAGTTGTTGGGGAACTGGTCAGGGGAACCCCATGGGATGACTGAAGAAGTTAGGTCTGCCAAGGCTGCCATTAGAGGATGGTAAGTTTTAGGTAAAATAGACATGTGTGTAGGCTAACTGTTTTAAAATCCATTTCCTCTCGATGCTTTATTCATACCACTAAAATTAAAAAATACCTTAGTTTTAAGGCACTATATTTACCACTGGTTACAGTAATAGTCCAGGATCAATAATGCAGGTTGTTGTCAGCAAATTGCAGTGAGGCTAGCTCAGACACTGGGTAGCAAGAACAGTTTCAATTTAATGAGGCAAATATGGAATATTGAAAGTATTACTGTATATCTAATGCTCTTAACTCTATAGCCAGATCTGAAATTAAGCATTCTTGATAGGATTTGAGCACTGTTAAATAATGAAGTGAAATAGTGAGAGTGGATTCAAGTAAGCCTGGATTTTACTTTAGTTGCATCCATATAAATTAATTCTGAAGCACTATAAGGTTATGGCCACATTTAGTAGACTCAGTGCTGAAATAACAGTTCCGAATTTTAAAAAAGGTAATAATTTGTAAAATTAAGTTTAGGCATAGCCCGAATATATAGACAGAAATTTTTAAAAATCCAATGATTTATGCAACAAATGGCTTGGAGAAAATAACTTCAGGCAGCATGCTCTATCAACTGATTAAATTCTGTTTGCCTACTAAGATTGTAAATAACAGTAGGCTAAGATCTTCAGAGACATCCAATGCTTGAACTTTCAAATTATTTGAATATATAATGTTTCAATCTTTATGTAATTAGCATGCAGAGAATGAAACACATTTGATAGACTAAGTAGTTATTGTAGATATTATATATACATACCCATTTTATATATATATACACACACACACACACATACACACACACACTTATTACACAAAAGATTACATAAAAAGAACATTAAGGTTGCAAAGTCACTCAAAAATTAGGATATGCCAGAATTAAGGTGGTCTGTGCAACCATAATTCGGCCCTCTTGTGCATATACATGATGTCTTTAATTACATGATCACATATTTTTTCCACAAGCCCTGCCTCATTCAGTGCACAGGTGCTCAATGAATGAGCAATTATTCAATATTTTGTTTTATCCTGATTTTTCAATGTATAGTTTCATGCTTATTTCCTGCACACAATTCAAACCCAGCTCTAACACAGAATTATTAATTTCCTCATGGACTTTTCTATGACATTCATTATTATAATATCAGAGTGTTTCATAAACATGAATGAATTTATTTTTACACCCCGGTGAGGTGAGGTGGCATTATCCCCATTTTTCAGATGGGAAACCGAGCCACAAAGAGATTATGTTCACAAGTAGACACTAATTTTGGGTCGGTAATATGAGACGAGTAGGACCTTATCTTTCAGAATACTTACCATTATATAGCATTTTATATGTTCAAAGCACAGATGTCATTGACTTCAGTTGCAGCTGCGAGTGCTCAGGACTTCTGCAAATCAGATGCCAGGGTCTGAACTTGGACACCAGAAAATACCGAACACACTGCTAGTCACCTAGGGTGACCAGACAGCAAATGTGAAAAATCGGGACAGAGGTGGGGGGTAATAGGAGTCTATATAAGATAAAGACCCAAAAATCGGGACTGTCCCTATAAAATCGGGACATCTGGTCACCCTATAGTCACCACCTATGAAAAGTTTAAGTAATTTGCCCATCATCATATTCTGTGGAATTCTGTGGCAGAGGCAGGGATGGACGCCAGTTTTCCAAGGTAGTATTTAACTGCCTTACCCATGAGATTATCCTCTCTCTTCCTACAGCCCCTGCCTCATTTGCTAAACACCTTCCATCTTCTGCAACAAATGAGAGAGGTCCTGCACACAGTTTCTCTCACTACATAACCCAGAGCACTAACCAAATGAGCTAGAGGACCTGTAGAAAAAAATAGTATGTGATCATGTAATTAATGACTGTATCATAATGCACATGCATAAGGGGGCCAAAATTTAGGTTGCACAGAGAAGCTTAATTTGGCGTATCCTAACTTCTCAGTGCTTGACTTTGCAATGTTAGTATTCTTTTAACATAGGAAATTACACACAAAAAACCCTAAGTTTTTAGAAAAGCAAGCTGAAAAAGCAGAAATTCCATCATGTGTAATCGTACTGATACCCACATGGTTCATAAGCAGGGTTGGAACCTATAGATCTACTCTACAGACTTCTGCCACTTGAGTAACTAATTGAGTAACTAATAGCAACAGTAAATTGTCGTCCTTTGTGCAGTAGCGGCGCCAGCTTTGCCGGCGCCCTAGGCGGTGGAAGGTCCCGCCCCCAAAATCGCGTCCCCAACAGCGGCGGCGGAAGGTCCCGCCCCCAAATTTCTACAGGCGGGGGGGGCGCAGGCGCCCCCAAAATAGCAGTGCTCTAGGCGACCGCCTAGGTCGCCTAATGGGAGCGCCGGCCTTGCCTCTGTGTGGAACAGCACTATAGGGGGATGACTCATTCTGACAGCAGTTTTCACAGATATTTGCTGACAGCACAGGAATGGTGAAATGCAGGAGCCTTGGTTTCAATTCCAGGTTGAGGAGGGGAGTGTGCTCTTCTGCCTCTGTTCCTCCCAAACCTGCGCCCCCTTCTGTCCTGTCCCCTCTAGCCTGTTCTTGTTTCAGTCCTGTCTATTCCCCACCCCTGGCTACTTGCCTAGCTAGTCCACCTCTTGAGCACCTCCTAGTCTCCTACTTGGGGTTATCTGTCCAAGTCTCTTTCTCACTCCCCAGGTCTCCTCGTCACAATCTCAACCTGGGTTTCTTGCTCCTGTCTCCTTGCCAGATCCTAATTTCACACCACAGGTTCCTAACTTGATCTCAATGTCCATGTCCCCCTGCCCATCTCCTCTTTTCCCAGATCCAGTATCCTTCCCCCAAACCAGCTCCCAGACCCAGTCTTTCCACCCCAGCTCATTGTCCCAACTTAATCCCTTCACTGACAACACTCCACCAAATCCAGGCTTATTGACCCCCCCATATTTGAGTCAGACTGCTTCTTCCTCCATAGCATGCTGCCTGAGCACCAGCAGGGGGAGCACAGAGAGCAAAGGAAAAGAGTCTCCACGCTCTCCTCTCCTATACCTGGTGCCACATGCACTCTGCAGTAGCCAGGAGCAGCAACGTGCAGGGAAGTCACTTCAGGGAAGCCAACTTCAGGCTGCAACATGCTCAGTGCAGATGGAATCTTCAGAGAATTTAGCTGCCAAACTCTAATGTTTGTACTGAGCATGTACAAACAAGATTTTTTCAAAGGCTCATTCCTTGGCCAAATTTGGGCAGTTTTTCATTGGAAGAAAAAAAAAGGCACATCCTTGACACAAAGACAATCTCCCTACCAAATTTCAAGTCCCTGCTCCCAAATATAGAGGTGCTAGAATGTCTCAAGAAAACAGCTGTTTTAGCATGGGCAAAACAATTTATTTTCCCCTACCTTTGTTATCGGAAACAGCTGAACCAGTGCTGAACTTCAGAAACAAACAAAACAAAAACTTCACCATGAGGCTGACAGCATGGAACCTGAATGGATGACGTTAAATACATTAGAAGCTACTGAAAACAAGGTCTTATGATGGGAAGTACTGGGCAACTTTACATACATACAGGCAGTGCTACCAGTTCCACCTATAATGCACACATGCTTTGATACAAGCTTGGAGACAGTGATGTACAGAATCCAAGAAGGGGGAAGCTAAAACCACACTAAGAAAAAAATCCATGTTCCTTTTACGAAGGCCTAGTCCTCACAGGCAGGCAGGCTCTCCCACTCTCCTTTAGGCATCAGCTTTGGGGGGAGGACAGCGGGGAAGGGAGCTGCTGAAGCCTATTCATAAAGGCCCTTACTTCAGCGGTTTGTGTCAAGTCAGAGCCACCAAACATATAGACAAAAAAATAAAGTCTCTAGGGCTCAGGTCAGGCTAGTGATTTGGGGCCTACAACCTGTAGCACCACCAGCAAGGCTTCTAGTCCCCTCTCTCTTACTCAGCTTCCTTTTCCTGTTTATATAGCCCAGCCCCAGGGGCAGGGAAGGATGCTTCTGGATTGTGCCCTCCAGACTGTTCTTAAAGAAATAGTACATCCCACCATGGGTATATGTAATTAGTATGCAGCGTTCTGCTCCAGAACATCTAATATCAAACTTTGAGATTTTTGATTTCTTGAAAAAAAATTAGACAACTAAGATGGAACTATGAAATTTAAATATTTAATATTAATGAGAACATAAAACAAATATTTTCTTAAAGATTACTTATTAATCTACACAGACTGTTTACCAGAGAACTGATGTATTTTTGGAATGTAACTCTTTCCCAACCCCACTGAAAGCGTTTGAATGGGCCATGATAACCTTTCAGGCTAAAAAGATTTTATCTTTTTCAAAATCATTATTCTCTTCACCTTTGTGAAATTAATCATTTGTTTTGTACTTTGCTTGCAGAATTTTGGTTGAAAAATCATCTAAAATGTCTTTGGTAATTATTTCACTCATTATTATTAAAAGCTCAATGTCTTCTGGGTGACAGTCACATTGTATGTTTGTGATCATTTCAATTCCCTCTGGTCTCTGTTCAATAAAAATCTAAGATCAATAGCTACTGGCCCACAATAGCTCTGCAGAGCTCCCTGCCTCTGCAGCTAAGAAGCTGCCACTGAATCAAGAATCCAAACGGTAAATTTTCAGCAACCACAGAAGACTGCATTACGTTTTCCATTACCCACCACGCATCCACAATCTATGGATCCTCCTTCCCTAATTGCCATATATGACTAACAAGGCAGAATGCAATGGTCTGGGGAGGGGCGGGGAAAGGTAGGGATGCTCCCCTAAATCATGATGAGGGAGTCTTTTTACAACATTCTATAGGCTTAGTTCATTTTGACTGACAGCTATGCCTCTTTCTTGCTGTCAGAGAAGTGTAGCTCCCTCTCCTGTTCACTGGCCCAGTATGAGGTTGTTCAAGATAGGGGAAGCCTGCCTTGCGACTTTTTACACAACTTTGGGAAACTGGGCCTGAGGCTCCTTTGTATGCCCTGCATTGTGTGTCAGTGTGTGTTAACTCAGACCAGACCCACTCAGACAAACCTCCAGGAGCAAGGCATCAGTCTGTAAAGAACATAGAACTAGATTACAGTTCAGCAGCCTCCTCTCCGCCTGCCTGCTATGTGCTCCCAGCTCAGTCAGTGCTGAGACCTCCTCCTGGGAGAGCAGAGTGTGCATTGTACAACACAACCCCCCTTACAGACATGCTCGAACTCCTACAATAACTAAACCCCCAAACAAACAAGCCCACATTCTCCTTTTGTGTCATTTAAACTCCCTCTCAGGGTGCTCTTTAAGCCCTTTTAGGTCCTATCTGTAAAGAACATAGAACAGGATTATAGTTCAGCAGCCTTCTCTCTGCCTGCCAGCTACATGCTCCCAGCTCCCAGTCAGTGCTGAGACCTCCTGCGGGGGGGGGGCAGGCAGAGGGTACATCCTGCCAGGAACCAGGAAGTTCTCCCAAGATGCCGCAGTTTGTAGTCCACAACTTGTAGTTACCAGGACTGCTGTTGAAGCACACTGGACCTTGGACTAGACCAGAAAACAGCGGTGGCTCCAGGCACCAGCGCTCCAAGTGCGTGCCTGGGGCGGCAAGCCTCGGGAGGTCTGCCAGTCCCGCGGATTCGGCGGCAATTTGGCGGCGGGTATGCCAAAGCCGCGGGACTGGCGGACCTCCCACAGGCATGCCGCCGAAGGCAGCCTGCCTGCCGTGTTTGGGGCGGCAAAAAAGCTAGAGTTGCCCCTGCCAGGAAAACTATAATTCTATGATTTTAGGCTCCTGTTGGATGATCTACAATACTCAGAGTGCATTGTATCAGTGCTTGAGTCAAAGTAAATGTTCTGAAGAGTTATAGAATTTGTACTTGGTAGTTTTGGAGAAAGGGGAGCTACTTCATACCTCTGAACAGCCATACTTGCCTAGAGTAGTTTGTCTGGAATTTTTTATTAAAATTTTACCTCACCCTCTGGTTGTCTACTGTACTGTAGGTGATCCAAAAGTACTATAATTCCTGACTTGCTAAAATTCTTAGGCTCCAAAAAATCCTGAACTTCCTTCTGAATTAATTTACATGTATGAAGCTAGTATTTCCTTCAGTTCAGTGTTACCACCTACTGCTTATTATGACAGTGTTTTCCAGAACATTTAACTTTAAATCTGGCTACATGCTCAAGGGCTTCTGATAGGCCAGAAGCTTTAGCACTTTTGAACCCACTTAGTCTAACCAGCCCACTGGTTGTGGGTAACAAAATAAATTATCTAAATGCTTTCTCTTAAAATTGAGATGAACGCTTTACCATTTTTGTAAATATCATTCAATCAAGACAACTATGGGGGAATGAGCTGGATTCTATTCTGGCTCTGGTATCATCAAGAGAATCACTAACTACATGTCCATTGTATAATCATTAATGGTGGTGATGCTTGAGCCCTAAAAACACAGCTTGACTTTCAAATTCTAAGTCATATGGAGAGAAAACATTTCAGTTATCAACTGAATAAATTTATATGGAATCAGAGACAAAAATAATGAAATCTCATAATGCTGAGCTCTTCTGAAAATCAAGTCCTTTTAAAGTGTCTCCCATTGATAATCCAAGCCCTAGAGAAATCAAAATCACTAGTCACTTTTGTAAATTTAGGCCATATCTTTAGTAACACATGTGGTGATTTAGATTTTCAAAGATCTGTGAAACATTAGCGCAGAGGTTTTTAAACCCCAAAAATATTCGGAGGCAGACAATCCACAAGGTTTATATGGAAAGTGCTCAGATACTATGGTGATGGGCAGTAGCACAACCCCCCAAGATAGACAGAGGTTCTCAAACTGTGGTTGGTAGATTGAGTGTGTTCCACAATGCATTTGCAGAGACCTGGCTTGTTTCTAGCTTCAGCTTTTCATTAAAAGATTGGTAGAAATACACAAAATACTTTCCTAATTTTACATTTAAATGAAAGCAATTGCTGTAGTTACCCCACAGAATTCATACAATCATGAATGGGAGGAAAGGGGGCCAGTACAATCACTGACTAAGAAGGGGAGGGAACCCATGAGACAGTCTGTAGTCCACACTATGTAAAAGTTTGAGACCCCTGAATTAGAATGTCAGAGTTTTCTGGATGTTCAAAATGTGGGTTTTATTACCTACCTATCAGGGATAGCACTGCCTCTACTGTGTAGGCACATTTAAGGAAGATTCAATTTCACTGCAACAGCACAAGATGGACTGAAACATCAAATCCTTAAGAAAAAGGAGAAAGAAAGCTATAAAATTTGTTCTTTGATGTTTTGAAAGAAGGTCTTGACACATCAGGCATGGAGTCCAGTTTGCTATTATATATCAAAAATGGAAACAAGTGAGGTTGAGCAGTGATGGCACAATGTGTAAAAATACTAATTATAGGTAGCACTTCAGAAATTTGAAAATGTACGGTTCCATACAACGCATATCAATCAACCAGTGGACAACTCTCTAACATTGCAGGGGTGGTTTAATGGTGATGGTGGTTTTCAGTTCACCCAGTTTTTTGCTACAAACACTCACCTATCTTTATTACTGCTGTCATCATTAACATTTAAGAATTCTCAGTAAATCTTTTCCAATATAATCTCTCTAACTGTGAGCAATTGCAGTAGCTCTGGCTAGAGTGTCCATCAAAGCGGCTTCTTCTCTCTGGTCTTCAGGAGCTTAGTACAAAATTTGATAGCTTTCAAGAATCCAGGGGAACCTGGGGAGGGATAGCTCAGTGGTTTGAGCATTGGCCTGCTAAACCCAGGGTTGTGAGTTCAATCCTTGAGGGGGCCACTTAGGAATCTGGGGCAAAATTGGTCCTGCTAGTGAAGGCAGGGGGCTGGACTCAATGACCCTTCGGGGTCCCTTCCAGCTCTAGGAGATAGGTATATCTCCATATATTATTATTGAATAAGAAATAAGAGCAGTTGGAACCAGCTGTTTAGAATGGTGAAATCTGTCACATTGTATATAGCCATCTTTGATCTGACAGTTCTCTCACTCTGAACAGGGCAATGTAAAATCAGCAAAGAGATATAATGTTACATGCATTGAAATCCATATTATGCTAGTTTTTAGAGAATTTGAACAAAATCCAAGAACAGCTTTATTTGTTATGTGGAGGACAGAGTGTGTTGGTTTTGTTTATCTTCTCAAGTAAGCGCCTCAGGACAGGGAATGTGTCTTTGTGTCTTCTACCACACCAAGTATACTGTGAGCACTTAAGGATTAATAATAAATAAATGTAATGCTTGTGAGAGGTGCCAGATTGGCATCGATAGAGAACAATGCTGTCTATTTATATACAGAATGGGTGCAGCATCAGTGCAGGCTTGCCTACTCTGCCTCACCTATTAATCATGCATTTTAAATGGGCCACCTAACAACTGTCAGATTGTAACAACTCTTGGTCACTAAAATCTTGGGAAAGAGTTGAACCTGTGGCCTCAAGCTGAAAAGCTTTTTTGTAGCTCTTTATCAAATCACCTGAGCCATCCAGCATTCTGTATTTGGCTCCTCTTATTAATTTGATTGGATTTTTTTTTAAATAGTATAATCTGATCACAGTCGTTTTCTCTAACAATTGGGTGACCATCCTGGTTTATAATATTTTACCAATAACAGATACATCAGTTTGCTTTATGTCCCCTTATACATTTTCCTTACCCTTTGAATTACAGTAATTTGTGTGAATTTTAGCCCAATAATGGTCATCTTTGTTTTCTAGTTTACATGAAAAATTGTTTTCTGAGATATTGAGGTACATTTGTCCTATTGTAACTGACCACGGCAGTGGCCATTCTCTTTTCAGAGTGCTTAGTTCAAAAAGCCTCCTTTTGAAGTGTGCTTGTAAGCAATAGTGAGGAAAGCAGGGGACGCCTTACTCAGCCGAGTTCCTTACATGTTATCATTGATCCTTGTTGTAGCAGAATTGGCAGCGATAGGATGATTCTGATGGGTGGTGACCTTAATGCCAGGAAAAAGGAGTTTGCCAATGGGATTTCATCCCAAATAAAATACTTGGGTTTACTCCAGTCAGAATCAAAACAGAAAACTCCAATTTGCTTTAGCTACTACAGAATAAAAAAGGGAGTAACGAGGCTCGTAGGTACCAAAGGTAACTGCAGCAACAAGGTAACTTCTGCAGTTACCAAAACCATATGACACTTCCAAAGTCCCCACAGTTTTTTTGTAACAATGGTCAGAGATTTTTTTATTTTTTTTTTTACAGTCCAAATGCGAGCAAAATAGAATCAGAAAGCAGGCAACTATTAGCCTCATCTAGGATTCCAAGGCAGCAGCATTAACAACAAATCCTTTTTTCTCTCAAACTTTTTTAAAAAAAGATTCCATACTAAAAGCAATATTAAGAGAACATTAAGTTTGTATTACTAAGCACTCCACAGTCAGTAGCAGCCCCAATTACTGATAAGATTCCACATGCAACCATAACTCTGTCCTCTTGAACAGACAGTATGATACAATCTTTAATTATATGTGTCATGGTTTAGGGCTAGCAACACCCTGGAGTCCTCTCAGTGTAACACCTCCAGGTGGTGGGCCTCTTGCCTTCACCTCTCTTGTGGAATCTCTCACTCTCTAGATTGGGTCATTAGTGTGTAGCACACTGTTTACCAACTGCGATTATTTAGCAGGCCCAGCTGGATTCAGATGCCCTGCAAGACTTCCTTTGGGGCTTGCAACCAGTACCTGAATACAGTGACATAACACAGCCTTTTCACAACAAAGTATTGTTTAATCTCATCAGAAGGAACAAAGCATAACAAGGGTTTTTAACACAACTACCAGTCAACTTGCTTAACTGTCTTACCCAAAACTTAAGTAAGCCTTGCTTATTCAGACATCCCTCACGTTTCAGTCTGGGGGGACAGTCTGCACCCCTGCAGCTTCTGCCTCCCTCCTTGCCTATCCCCTCTATGCAGTGCATCTCTTTATTCATTCCCAAAATCCTTTGTTTCTCTTGAACCTGTTGAAACTGGTTTATGCACCCCAGCAGAGGAGGTTGGGGATAGACTTCCAAAAAGTTGATTGTCTGCACTAACCTTTAATTATCAGTAAATGGGGGGCAATGGGAAGATTTGTCTGCTTTCCTGTCTATGTGCAGGTCCTCTCATGCCTGAATTAACCCCCTAACAATCTTATAGCACCACCACAAACAAGCAGCTGGAATATATACTATTACTCCTGGGGGATTTCTGCGCCACTGCACAATGCAGAAATTAACATTATGTGCACAGAATTTCCTTTCCCCCACAGAAATGGGCAGCAGTATATCTTCACTATGCACATGCCATTTGGCTTTCTACAGAAAAACTGCAAAATCTATTGTGCATGCACAACTTCTATTTTCAGCCATCATTTGGTCAAATCAAAACCAGATTTCACTGAATACTAAAAGATATTTCTCTTCCATAAGGACTATGTCCATACCAAATTTCAACTTTCAAACCTCCAGCTATTTAGGATTAGATTGGTTCAAAAAAGCTTGCAAAAATGTATTTATGTAAAAAAGCATACATCTCTTAACTCTCCTAGAATTCCAAACTAGCTGAACCATTGTTCACCCTCAGCAAGACTAAAAAACTCCAGACTAATTGATGACAGTTCCAGAAGGGACCGAGTAATTAAATACAGCTAAAATAGAAATTAAATAACTTTATCGACAATAAGAGTGATAAGCAGCCATCAGTCTGAGGCGCTAGCACACCTTTGCCGCAAAAGTAACCTATCCCTCAAATTATTGTTACCACAGTGTGTGGCGCTCCTGTGCTTTTCCCTAGAGTGCCATCCAAAACATAGTCTAGAATGCCTAGCACAGAATTGCATATTTCTAACATTTAACCTGAAATAATTAACAAAAACAGTAATAAAGTAACTGGTGTTATGTTCCCCATTATACCCTTATGTAACATTATGCCAGTTAACAATGCTTTGTTGAAGTTTTTTTGCCCACTAAAATGTGGCACTAGCAATTTCTACATTTGCCTAAAAACAAATCACTGCAGTTTTCTGTTCTTACCAACACATCTGATGGCACTACCAATGTTTATTGTTACAATAAGACAGAGAGCTTTCTTGGGCAGATATATATGAAGAAGATTTGGAACACACCCATCTTTGTCTCCTCAGGCCTCTTGACTTCATGTTGCTGGTGTATGTCCATCTGCCCCCTGAGGAATCAGGAGTTTATTGAGTTTCTCAGTATTCTTTTAAGAGGCTTCAGCAGAAATCAGTGGATTACTGAGACCTTGATCCCCAAAAGGCTGTTGCCCTGTACAGTACCTGAAGCTGCTGCAGAGTATTCTGGCTGCCTGATACAAAGTTTTAAACCACTGCTTCTCAGGCATGGTGCACAGCTAATCCACTCTGTCTCCTGTTCTGATGGCCAAACCTGGATATAATTTACTGAATGAGTCGTGGAAAATTAGCTGTTTCCATTTTACTAGCATTTGTGGAGAGATAGGTGAGATCTAATTTTAAATCCTGCAATCTAATTCTTTGCCATGCATCGGAAACTGGGCGGGGAGCCAAAAGATAATGCAGGGTGTCTCTATCCACTCACAGGAAACTACTGGTTTGACTTAACCCTTTAAAGATTGGGAGAGGGATTTTTATGGCTTTATGAAATTAAGATACATAGATAATATATAGATATAGGCATGCATTAGGTTCTTAAATTATTTTCAGACACTCAGAAAGCTGTTTCCTCCTCTGACTTTTAAGGATATTTACATTGGAAACACTTAGAGGTTATGCAAAGAAACAGGATTACAAATGCTCCCTATCAGATGTGAACACCTTTGAGACCAAGTGGATTTATATTCTCTTAAAAATCTGTATTTCTATACTTGAGTAGTTAAACTGAGATTTTGGAGGAGAAGGGATTTCAGGCCTTGTGTATGTGTGACAGGTAGTATATGTGGCATGCTCTCAGTCAGGATTTTAAGGCAGAGGTTACTTGATAGGCAACTCTCTTCCATAACTAAAAAAGAAAAGGAAAAGGAAAAAAAAGGAGTTCAGCAACAGGAAGAAACCAGATGACTCCGCAGGCCCCCCATTCAACCCTCTCCTTTAATATTTCTTTCTTTATGATTGCCAAGTCAAGTAGAGCACACTCTACCACAAATCACTTATTCTCACTTAGTGACACATAGCATTAGTGTATGCATGTACTAATGGATTTAGTTGCTTTTATGTGATAAAAAAGGTTTATTTACATGTACACTAAATGTTGTCCTTTGAGATGTGTTGTGCACATATATGTTCCACTGTAGGAGTATAGGCGCCCAATGCCAGCAGTACCAGTAGGGGGTTCATGCATCCGTTGTCCTCGTGCAGTAAGCAAGAGTATAAAGGGGTACCTCTCCATCCATTCCTTCACACTTCTGGGAACTAATGCCCAAAATAGTGGACAAGGTGGGAGGGTCATGGAATGTGTATGTGCACAACACATCTTAAAGAACAACAATTACTATACAGGTAAATCACAGACTTTTCTCCTTGCAGATGTAATTGCTAACAACCCCTCTCCCCACTGTTTTAATTGACAGCAGCATCAGAGATGTTGTTGTCAAAGGTTCAAAGGAGGAACCCATCAAGACAGACCTATTAAATTCAGGTTCCATAAAGGTAGTGGATGAGACACAGGAGGGTACATGTAAATAAGTCCCTTTAAAAATCTGGATACAAAAGAGATGCAAGAAGATAGAAAACCCATCTACTGGTGCATGTACTGCAGAGATGGATGTTAGATGGACTGTCACTAAGTTAGAGAGACAAGGCGGGTGAGGTAATATGTTTTATTGGACCAACTTCTGTTGGTGAGAAACACAAGCTTTCAAGTTTACACGGAGCTCTTTCTCAAGGCTCACTGAACTGATAGAGAAAGCAGAAGCTTTCAGATGCAGCAGGTAATCTAGCATATGTCTAATCTCCCAAGGTGTTCAAAGTGCTTGAGCCTGAAATTGACCCAGCTGAGTCCCCCAACCCCTGGTAGGAAAGGAACCCCTCTGCATATGTTCAAGGGTCCAACAACCAATCCAGAGACTGAAGCATTAGTCTGGAGACACAAATCAGCATGGAAGACACACTGATTGAATGAGGCCTGATGTAGGTCTGGTGAAGAGCATGCTCTAGACAATGCCAACTGGTGATGTCTAAAAGGCTTAGATCTCCTTCTAGAGAAATCCCGAGGTCTCCGCTAGTAAAATTATTTCTTTTGCATTTGAGACTTGAACTGTTTCCTCTGTTACTGAGGTGTAGATCCCCAGTAAATGGAGAGTCACACATGAGTCTCTAACATGCGCATGGAATCATCGGTTTTTTGAGACGATGGTTTGGATCCTTCAAGTGGTAGGTCTTGCATTGTGTTATGTAGCTCCCTTGGGATGCCAGAGGCCTACAACCAAGAGGAACATCTCATCAAGAGGGCTATAGCCATGGAACATGAAGTGATGTTGGCCATGTTGTAACTGCCTCCAAGAACTGCTCCTTGTATTCTTTGGGCAATTTATCTGTAAACTTTGTCATTAAAGGTATATTTGGACAACAATGCCTGATAATTTGAATATTCATAGTGATATAGGCCTTTCTGATGTGTAAGTATAGTCTCTTATACCCCTCATCTTTCAGGGTAGCCTTAAGGTGAGACTGCCTTGAACGCTCATTGGCCACTGCGACCACTGGAGAGTCTTGGAAGGGGTGAGTAAATAAATAATCAAATTCCTGCTGGGTGATCTGGTAACGTCTGACCACCCATTTGGCCATGGGTGGAATGGAGACCATGTCTGCCGATGCGTCTTTGCAGGTTCCAGCAGGGCTTAATTAATTGGAGGGTAATCCTTCCCGAGCAGGAGTTTTCAAGATATCTAATACTTTGTTTAGTTTGTCTTACACAAGTTCTGCCTGCACCCCTAGACATATGACCACCCTCCACAGGAGGTTCTGAAATACTTTAAGTTCTCATGGGGCGTTGATGCCAGCTCTGGAATGATGGCCTTATCTGGAGAAGAGGAAGAAATATGGGGTGGGGAAACATCTAAGGGTTCCTTCCTAGACAACTCCTCTTCTGTGGGCTCCAACAAAGGAGGAGGAGACTGCAGGACAATCTACCCTAGTAGTCACTGGTACTGGAGAAGGCAAGCTCCTCCTACATTGTGTCTGTGATGGGAACCTAGATGCTCTTGAAGCCATCCAAGATGCCCAATAAGGCCAAAGAAGGTAGTTTTTGTACTGCCCACGGTGGAGGGCACCATACTGGGTATCTTTCTAAAAATACTGTTCTTGATCTATGGTCCATGTGTTCCTAGCGTGTGACCGGTACGGAGCCCTGAAAGATCTTGGAGGAGATATAAGTGTATCATGGTCAGAGTCTGAAGAGGAGGAGATACAGGTTGTGATGGGTTCCCTCTGGGGTGCCACTGAGCCCTCTGACCCACCAGCCTGAGCTCCCTCGCTCACTGTGCTGCTGTGAAAAGCTGCAAAGCTCTCCAAGTTTGCACTTTCACCAGCATTCACACAAGTAGGGACACACCCAGCTGCAGTTACATGCAGGCTCTCTAACCACCAGCCTCCCAGCCTAGAATCCCAGAGCAGTACCGTCCTGCCCTGGTCAAAATCTGGCCAGTATTTGGGTTTAATGCCCGGTCTGCCTCTCCCTCAATGTGAAGAAGACCATGCACACTTGTGGTAACCAAGCTGAGATTTCCCCCCAACACCTTAGTCAAATGTACACTGGTTTGGATTAAAACATAAAATAAGTTTATTAACTACAAAAAGATAGATTTTAGGTGATTATAGGTGATAGCAAACAGATCAAAGCAGATTACCTAGTAAATATACAAAAATGCAAACTGAGCTTAACATACTAGATAGGTAGGATATGAATTAACAAATTCTCACCCTGAGTGATAAACAGGCTGGCAGATTCTTTAGGCACAAGCTGCCTTTGCTTTGCAGCTTGGGTTTCCCAGGTTTTCACACAGGCTAGAAATCCTGTTAGCCTGGGACCATCACTTCCCCCAGTTCAGTCTTTGTTCTCAGGTGTTTCCAGGTGGTGTTGTAGGGAGAGTGAGGCACCATCATGATGTCATTTCCCCTTTTATATCTTCTTCCCACTTGCTGGAAAGTTCTTTTGCTGTGACCTGGGTCAAACAGTTCCCATTGTGTAGTGCTATCTCTGAGAGGTTTCTATTGTACACAGTTCCTGGGGTAATCCTTGTGCTCGTGTGCATTTCCTCAGTAAGCCATTAACATTGTTTGGCCTTTTTACTGTTGTAACTGAAAGGCTGCTTGTGGGTGTTTTCAACCTCACAACATGTTTCAGAAACACGTACATAGCCAAACTTCATAACTTCACATACGACGATAGCACATACAATCTAATCAGTTATTAATGTCTAGTAGATCAAGACTTTTAGAATGATACCTCATAAGTCATACTTTGTACAAAACATATCCTAATTACATGACAGTGATGAATAAGGGGGTGCCAGGTGTCATATAGATCTCCTCAGTAAATGGAGGTGCAGTTCCAAAAGACCTACTGGAGGTCTTGGCGCCAGCAATACAACGTGCTGCCCTAAAGATACCAACATTGACGATGTATTCGATGGAGCTGCTGGAAGCAGGTGAGGGATCAAAAGGCAGAAAGGTGGGTTGATGTCAACAGTGCCAGCAGAGCTGATGTTGAAGGCAGTATGGACAATGCAGGTGGAACTGCCAGTGACATGGCAACATGTGACTTTGACGGTACCAATGTGATTGAGGCTAATGTGATAATGTGATTGAAGCTGGGTGATGTAGTAAAGGAGAGTCCAGAAGAGGGGGAGACAAAAGGTCCTGCCACTGCAAAGACCACTTACAGCGTCAACAGCATGAAAATTGCAGGCAACTGTTTGTTCCCAATGACAGTGGTACTGGACTCGACCGTGCCAGGGATAGGGATCTGCCTGTGAAGGCACTGGTCTCGATGGCCCTGCTGGAGCAAAAGTGGACAGTGCCACCTCAGATCAGTGCCATTGAGTGCCAGTGTTTGCAACCAGACCTTGACACGGCATTGGAGGACTTTTCGGAAGATTTCTTAGAAGACTGAGACTTCGAGGGTCTGTCAGTCTCAGAGGATAAAGGTCATTTTGGACACTTCGAGGAGGCTGTGGGAGAGGATGAACAGTGTTTCTCACCCAGTGTGGGGTTAGAAGCTAGGACAGCTGGAGGGGTACTCCTTGTCTGTTCTCTTGTGGTCAGGGTCAGGCTCTGAAGAGCAACATATTGCCTTTTCCAGGGAATACACCTTGAGGCAGAAATCCCTCTGCTTCTTCGTCCTCATTGGAAAGGAGGTACAAATAGGATGTTTGTCCCTCACATGTCCCTTGCCTAAGCAAGTTAGGCAGCTTTTGTGCCTATCACTAACAGGTATCAGCCCTGCTCATGGCACATGGTTTGAATCCTGGGGACTTTTACATAGTAAAACCCCAGAATCAGAGAACTACCTACCTAACTAAACTATACTCTACTAACAATAAAACTAATTACAACTGTATACAAATGAGAGAAATGCTCATTTCTAAAGGCTGGCTAACCAAAGCTGAAGAGCACCAGAGAGCTCCAGCTCTCGCCACAGGAGGTAAAAAGGGACTGAGAGGGAGGCAGTGGCCATGTCCCTTTATACCCTTGGCTCAGCACACATGGATAGTGCAGCCACGTGGGCTGCCTGCTGGTATTGCTGGCAAAAGTCTCTGATTTGAATGCATTGGGTGCACGTACACCTACAGTGGAATGTATTTGTGCACAATCACTCGAAGGAGTATGAGTGAGGCTCTTGGTGAAATCCCAGATAAGAGCAGATAGCTGCTTTACAGATGGCATGATTAAGGTTGATGGCTTAAAATGTCCACAAAATGTGAAAAAAGTCATCTGAGGGCTTTTTATTTTTTTACACAAAGAAATTATGGAGAAGTCTTGCTTGGTAGAAAATTGGCTAGAAAGACCATGAATTTTTATTTAATAAAACCTTAAAAAAAAAAAAAAAGACAACCAAAACCACATGGAGCAAAGAATCCTGTGGCACCTTATAGACTAACAGACGTTTTGCAGCATGAGCTTTCGTGGGTGAATACCCACTTCTTCGGATGCAAGTCACATGGTTTTTGCTATGTAAGTCAAAGTTATGACAGACACACAGTCTCAGGGATGATACATACTCACATCTTGCCACAACTGTATTCTTCAGAGGTCCTCATTCCTCATGCTTCTTGGGATTGAGAGAGAGAGAAAAAACAGCATACTTATGGGGGGTTAATCACCCTGGTTCTCTAGCCTCTCCACTTTGGTAGTGTAATTGTTAGTGTATCACTAATACGGTAGTGTATTGCTAGGTCGGTGACACCTGTATCATCTCAGAGATCTCGTCAACATGAACGCACCAATTATTTTATTCTAATGTTTCATTCTCTGACATCCTTGAATAATACAATTTAAATAATTAAAACAAAATTACTTATTTCTTTTCTATTATACTGGGTTTGAGTCACTAGAAGCCTAAGAAACCTGATGGGGGAGACTTGCCAGAATCAGTGGTCACCTACCTCTTCTGGCCACAAATTTGTCAGCTCAGGAAAATATTGTCTGGCATCCTCTCTACCCTTGTGCTCCCCGTTGCTTGCAGTGCAATCTTGACTGCCTCTTGAAATTATTTTTATTTGGAAATTTGTATAAAATTACCATAGTAAGCATTAACATTAAAAATGCAACTTCCTTCAAAACATTTTCTAAAAATCAATGTCAGTGTTAGATGTTTCCTGATTATTTATGTAGCAACCACAGTCTGCGAGGAGATTTTTTCAAACTGATAAAAGACAAGCCGCAACGTAACCAGGGTACAGCCTAAATATATAACAGGCAAGGGAGAGGACAGGACAGTGACTGTGCAATGGATCACAAGCATTCATACCAAAGTGCCATGATTTGAACGTTTTATTTTTAAAAGTAAACATCCACTGGGGCATAGGGAATGCTTGAGGAGATAGCCTTGTAGAGGTGCCTTTTGAAGAGAAGCTTGAAGGAGGAGAAAGTGGAGCCATGACAGATTGTGTCAAAAAGGAGGTTCCAGGGATATAGGGCAGCATGGGAAGATTCAATAATGGGAGTGGAATCATTGTCTTTACATTCTCCTCTGGAGTATTGTGGTTATAGTTCAGATATGAGTCATACTGATATATCCAGCTTGTTAAAAGCATATTTCAAGCTGAAAAGCATCTGAAGACTGCAGGCTGCAAACTATTCATTCTGTTTACCAGTAGGTGGTGCAAAAACCTGATTTAACTTTATGGCTAGCTGTCCAGATGCAGCAGTGGCCAGAAACACATTCTAGATCTCCAGCAGGCAACACATTTTCATATGCTCCTCCCAATAAGGAGCTGGCCACAATGATGTGCACTTTGATTACTTCAAGGTTGGTCTACTACAGAATGCAGAAACCACATAGAAGCGGCAACTTGTCTAAAGCTTAGTGGCTCATTTTCTAAGACAACCAAGTGGACAGAACCACACCACATTAGCATTCCACATGCTACTTCGCCTCTCACTGAGTACTGGATCCAATTCAGGATCCTAGTTCTCATCTTCAAAGATCTCCATGTGTTATGGCTTGGCTTCCTGAAACACAGCTTCTCCCTCTGCATCCCTTCAAGGATATTACTATCAGAAAGATGATGGTAAGAGTACCCAGTACGAATGTTTGAAGTAATCATTCCCATTCTTTTCAATGCTCATGATCTATTAACTCTAAAGTATTTGGTTTGTAGTCTTCTAATAGTTATATTACTTACTTTACTGTAGCACCCTTAAATAACTTATTGAAGTTGTTTTACCTGGAAATACCATTTCTGGAATTAAACTCCCCCTAAGTGAGATATGTATGCTACCCTTCATTTAGGACCAGCATTTAGGACCATGGACTTAATGGCAAATATGGGCTGATGGGTGGGAAGATAACTTCTTGTTTTTTATTATACCCCTTTGTGCAAGGATATTGATACCACTCATTTCTGAAATTTGCCTTAGAGATTTCTTGTAGGACTTATTCTTCTGTCCTAGGACATTGGGAGCCAGGGTGACAGAGATGCTGCAACAGATTTAAGTATTTTTTTCCCCAGGAAGATGAGGCTATACGAACAATGACCACCCTATGTGTTGCAGCTGTTTACCATCTCTTCAGTTCTGAAACACAGTATGCAGATATAATGTTTTCAAATATTGGATATTCATAGGCAGTTATTATTCTGGAGTATCTAACTAGTTTGATGATGTTTTCTTGTATTTTTTAAGATGTGTAAATACAACTTAAATTTTTTCTTTTGAAAACCAGCACAAGGAAATCCAGTACACCCTAGCACCACACCAACATTATGTCAAATATGTATCATTTATTTTATGCCAACAATTTCACTTGTCATAAAGAGAAATGCATATTTCCTAATTTCTTTATTTTTCATTCTTTACAATTCTTTTTATCTCTCCATGTTCAGTTATACCAAAGATTTTCTCAGGAAAATCAGTTTTACATAAATATTGTTCTTTCAATTTCAAGTTTACCCTTACTTTTTTGACCCCCCATATTTTGAGAATTTTGGTGAATATGAGCACTCATGAAAATGAGGGCCTGCACACAGACAAGTTTCATAGGCCAGGCAGTCAGTTAGCAGTTTGCCAAGCTTCACAATCAGGTACACCCAACACAAAAGTGGGATAAAATCTGCTTTTGTGACATGAATGCAACTGCTAAAGTAGAGACAAGTGTAAAAATATAACTTCTTCACATACTCCATACTACTGCTTTTGTCTTGGGGTCTCTTCCGTGTAGAGACTATTGCTTGTGATGTATAGTGTGGTGGTTTAGTGATACAGCTGTTTTCAAATGGAGAACTGGATTGAATCCATCAAACAAAGTTCACTGGTGATCCACATGATTTGAACCCAGATTTCCAAAAAAGAAATGTGACCTGCTTTAGTTAAGAGAAAACTTTCTCTCTCCCTTTGGAATGATGTAGTTTCCAGCAGAGTTTATTGGCTCTAAAAGAAACAGAGCACTGAAATCTAGAACTGTACAGCATTTTGGGTTTCAGGTAGATTTCAGTTTTCATTTTGGTACAGATTTTTTTGGATTTTGAATACTGACAAATCCCGACACAAATCTTGTGTGTGTGTGTGTTTCTCATAATACAGACTTTTTGTTTTAGATTCCGATATCTGGTTCTGGTTCTGGTTCTTGCTCTTTGGGGGAGAGGGATAGCTCAGTGGTTTGAGCATTGGCCTACTAAACCCAGGGTTGTGAGTTCAATCCTTCAGGGGGCCATTTAGGGAACTGGGGTAAAAATCTGTCTGGGGATTGGTCCTGCTTTGAGCAGGGGGCTGGACTGGATGACCTCCTGAGGTCCCTTCCAACCCTGATATTCTATGATTCTAGAAATCAAAGACGACAAGGCTATTGCAGAAAAGCTAATGATTTATTTGCATCAGCTTTCACCACAGAAGATCACTGGGAGATCCTACCTCAGTGGGGGTGCTGACAGCTATTGAACCAAACTGTAAACCCTGTATATGATGGGAACCACTTTACGCTAGGGGGTGCTGCAGCACCCCAGCACCCCTAGTTCCAGCACCTATGTACTGCAGAGCTATAGTTAATAAAGATGATTCAGAGATTTAAGGTGTTGGAAGTGCTGACCCTCATTTGTGACTCGCCCGTAAGTCACCAGGACCAGATGTTATTAATCCAAGAGTCCAAGAGTTCTGAAGGAATTCAAGAATTAAGCAAATGAGCTGTAAATATGTAATTTATCATTAAAATAAACTATTGCAGGTAGCCAGTGCTGTACCTATTTTATAAAAGTCAGAATTGGTAGAGTTGTCCCAGGAGATTATAGCCTAGTGTGCCTTACTGAAATATCAGGTAAATGAGCTGAAAAAAATGTAAAAAGCCCTATAAAATGCCTAGCTGAGCCTACATCTGGCTGGAGGCAGACAAGGAAAGGACATTTTCCTCCCATTAAATGTTTACCATTCAAGTTGCTCAAAGCAGAAGTCCAGATCACTCAGCTTCAGGACCTGCATAATAAAAGATGGACTTTTGTGGCAAGCTCAGGCCCTAAAATCCTCCGTACACCATTCCCCCTCCTTGTAGCAATGCATGATAAGGTATTTATATGAGATTTTCACTAAGAGCAATAAAATTGGCTGGGATCATTTTACTTTTTACCACAATAGTGTTAGAGTATATTTTTGTCTAAAGCATTGCTTTATACTGGCACTCCAAGGCAGCCAACTTCTCCATCAGTTTCTTTGGCTGTCCTCCAGGAACTTCTTCCCCAAAATGCTAAACTAAGAAGTTATCTTGCTAGTGTTGCTTTGGCTGCGTCCCCATGAGAGGGCACACTCATTTTTCTTCTCTCTCTGTATATATAGAGAGATAGAGACAGATAAAAGACCATCTGCAATCTCATGGCAATAAACAGGTTTGTACTGTTGAGCTGTCAATGTCACAACAGTTTATTCGGTCAATTTTTTATTAATCATCTATACTTGAGTATGGTGAGATCATGTTATTTAATCTAAACATGAAAGGCCAATTCAATCCAGGGTCACTATCAACCTGGTGGAGAGGTCCTGGTAAATAAAGTCTGTGAGGACTCTTCCGCCTGGGAAAGCAGGTAAAGGGTTAAGAGTTGGAAAGGAAGGGTAGTAATTTGGAAAAGTAATGCAAGGTAAACCACATTACTTTCTGCTGTAAAAAGTAATCAGATTACCCATCAAAATTATATTATACATAAATAACCCTTCATGTTAATCTGTTACATATAATCAAATTACTTTTTAGAGTAATTTATTATTGTAGTCCCTTTATGTTCCCATCAGATCCATATATAAATATGTTTATATATAAACATATTCAAACACACAGATTCAAAACATAAAAACAAAGTAGTACATCCTCACTTCCCACCCACAGAAACATTGGGTTCCCTCTTCCACTGTCCATCACACATTCACAACCAGAGCTGCCATTCTCCCCTCCATGCCCATCATCCTAAAGAATGCTGGGTCTGGTCCCACTGAAGTCAATAGCAAAACTTCCATTAATTACAATGGGGCCAGGGTTTCACCGCATCTTTTTTCATGCTTAATGCTATTTAAAATCAAACAACCTATTGCTTATAATACTGGCTGTAAATATTTTGCCATTTAACTTTCTGTAAAACAATAAGATTAACTTACTGTCTGCCTTGTTTTTCATTATCTCTTTTCCTTCACTTGTCTTTTATCCCTTTCTTTCCCCTCTGATTAACTTTTCTGTTCTACCCTCCTGTGTCTAATCCCTCCCTCCATCCCTATCCTTTCCTATCTTGCACTAGCTCCAAACCTCTCTGTCCCATTCCCTCCTCTTTGCCTCTCCTCCCACTATAGCCTCCCTTCTGAGGTCTTCCTGCCCTAGGTCCTTTGCTCCCCACTCCTGTTTCTTCTTGCTCTTCCTCTCCTCATCTCCCAGGCAGCTCCCGCTTTCCTCCTCCTTCAACCCACCAGAATCCTTTCTTCCCCTGGTTTCTCCTCCTCCCACCACACTATCTGCAACTATCTTTCCTCTCCTCATCTCTTCCATTCCCTCCCAAATGAGGGTCTCTCCTTCGCAGACCCCTAGGCTTGTTCTCCCCTTCCCCAACAATTTCCTTTCCCATTTCTGGGGTTCACTCTCCTCCTGCTTCTCTCCCTGCCCCCCCTCCCCCCCGAAACAGAACTCACAGATGTTAGGATCCTTGGAGGGAGCTGGAGCAGTCCCACAGCCCTCCTGGAGGATCCTGACTGTGGGAAGTGGCTGCTTCTTGGTGTCTCCACTTCTTCCCCTCCCCCTGGTCCCCACAGGAAGATAGTCAGAGAAGACGTGGGCAGCTACAGAGTGGGGTCTTCAGCTGGCTTCTTGCAGGAGGAGGCAGCCACGCAGCTCCCTCTTGGAGAGGTAGGGAGTGCAGAGTTTATAATCCCAACTCAGAGGAAGTTGGGGAGCAACATCCTCTGTTATCTCCCTGTATTAATGGGCCCAGTCAAAACCCCTTTCTGAAAATGCCCTGCTTTCAGCTTCCTCACAATTAGACCTTGTGGTTGCCACCTCAAGCACCTCAACTAGTGCATTTCCACTAGCCGGGTGTCTACAGAAGACTGACAGTTCCTGAGGTGAGCCAGGATTCAAGTCACTTCAGGCTTTATTGGCCAATGCCACCAGTTGGACCAAATAATACAATGGAAGATCAAATAACTCTGTTAGGCCCACTTTTATTTTTGTTTTTAAAAGTTAGTGCACTGGGATCAATAAAGTCATGACTGTAATTCAGAATGGAGTCTGCTCCCACAACACAGTTTTTAAACTGTATGAAGCTTGAAACTTAAATGACTTGACAATGCTGCCTTAACTACACTCCTAAGACTATTAACAAAAATGTAATCAAACCCTGAAAAAGTCTCATGGGAGTAGGAATAAAACTATTCCTTTCCATTCTCTGCATCACACAGGACCACATTAAAAGGTTAGAGGCCCACTTATTCACCTTACAAATGCCAGTACAGCATAAGCAAGCAGTTGGGCATCTATCTGGCCATCTGTATGAATATTTACCTGGTTTCAGCCCAAAGGTTTTAGATCTTGGCCCTGATTATACTTCTTCATGCATAAGCCTTTGCACACATTATAGCCACTACCAAAGTGCATTCTGTCATTCCTATGGGAGACAGAGTACTGTAAATCTCATCAAACCGTATCTTCTCTTCACAAACCAGCCATTTTTATGGGAAATACAAAATTCCTTATAATTGGTTATTTACTATTAACCAAAAGATTTCAGGTTCCTAAGATAATTTTACTTTTAATTTTAAGAAGACTGATTTCAGGTTCCTAAGATAATTTTACTTTTAATTTTAAGAAGACTATCTTCTTTCTTCATCCTTTAACAATTTTTCTAATTGCAGTGAAGTCTATTGGCTAATGAGGTTACCTGTACCTCATTCACTGGTGCTATCACATGAGAAATGTAATTGCTACTGTTGATCCAATTACTATTTAGCTCCACTGCCTATAAAATCTGCAGCAATAAACTGATTCTTGGTCTTCTTGATTGATATTTAAAAGGCAGATCTTTTGCTTTCACTGCTCAGGTGAAGGAGAAAGAAAAGGAAGGATGTTGTGTTCTATTTTAGTGAGCCTATAATTAATACATCAAGGGCCAAACACATCTTGTATTGAAGTCAATGACAAAAGTCTGATTTCAGTAAGAGCAGAATTGGATTCTTAGACATATTGAAAAAGGAAAACTGCAGTGACTAATAGGGTGGGCATTACAATTAATTTTCAAATCATTTGTTAAAAATACATCTCAAAATTTCAATAGCTCCATCCCCGTGAATACGCTTAGAATCGGAATCATGGAAGATGGAAAAGGCCCACTAGAAAATTTAAATAATCTTTTCAGCTTAGTTACAGCTCTCTTCATCTGATATTTCCAAACTGTTATTGGATTTGGCACCCAATCCTGCTCCCTTTGGAGCAGGGGCGACATTTGCTAGAGGGCAGGGGGACAGTTCCCCCCTAACTCTTTTTATGGCTCCTCGCCAGCTAGCAGTGTGGTGTCTTCCCCATGCCTGTGGGGGCCATTATGGGGTGGGCCAGGTGTTGGCACCCAGTCACTGCATTGTCAGTGCTGCTTTCCTCTCCCCACCAGCTGGACAGGAAGCAGCAGTGGCAGGCTGCCTGGAGCTGAGTGCAGAGTGAACCAGGTCCCAATCCCTGTCCCAGGCTGGCCATCAGAGAGACACCACTCAAAATGAGCCAGGTTCAAATTGCACCCTGGAATGTGGGTTGCAGCACCACTCAAATTTGGCCCGGACCCCCAACCATCAAGCCAGCTTGGAAGGGGCTCCTCTGGAGAGGCCTATTTAAAAAGTGGGGGAACAATGGCCCCTTGGCTCACCCCTGCCTCTGGTTCCTGCCTGCCCTCCGGGAGAACTCTGGCACACCACCTCCCTGCCCCTCTGCTGTTCCAGGGATGGGACTAGCCCACTAACCCCATGGCCAGCCATGACCTCAGCAGAGAGGTGGAAGTGGGGATGCTGACACAACTTTGACTCCTACTTCACCCCAGAATTGTTCTGAAATGGTGCCCCTGCTTTGGAGTTTTACCATTGGCTTCAATGGGAGCAGGATTGTTTGACATGCAGGAAGCAGAACTCAGCGAATTAAAAGCATTAGTGACCTGGACACTTTGGGTGTTTAAAGCCTACTGAAATCAATGAAAAGACTCACTGATGTCAATGCGCTCTGGATCAGGGCTCAAAGTTGTATGATAGGTACTATTAATTATTATTTTTCTGCTGTTTGTATATTCGCACACATTTTCTATACTATACTCTTACAACACTTCTGAAAGTCTTCTGAATCACTTTCATACTGAGTTGTCTTTTCTGCTTCTATGGGAATAAAATGCTTCCACTAGTGTGAGTACAGAATTATGATTGGTAACATTTTATACCCACTTAGCATGGGCAGAATCAGGCCCCAAAGTTTTAAAATTAATTTGTGCTCTAGGGCCCACTTCCACAGTCTTTACTCACGTGGGGATAACGGTAGCAAAAGTGAGTCTAAATTGGCAGGTAACTTCTTAATGGGGTGACATTTACATTTTTGAGCCATTTTTTTCTATTTTTAACTTTTATAGTAGAAAAAGTTTATACATAATCCTTCTGTAGTTTTTCATTGAGCTATCACAAACTCGCATTCCAGGGTCACATGATGCATCGCAGCAGCCAAGCAGAGATTGTCTGAGCTTCCAAAAGAACCCTTCTATAATTCCCAATAGAAATGCTAATTTTTGGCTCCCCAGCCAATCACACTCCATAAATAGCTTTCTAGGACTTCTATGAAATCCTTTTGGAACATTAAGACAAGTCCAATATGTCTGACATCAAAACTGTGATTTATAAAAGTAGAATTGGATCAGGAAGACAGTCAAGATGGTAGAGCCATGCAGTCTGCAAAACTCAGTGATCTTGCCATCAAAATCAAGAAGGTATCTTTAAAGTTGACCACTATCACAGAAAGTACACCTTCGGAAAGCACCACTTGAATCATCTCTAACAGCAGTGGACCCCTTTCTGCAGACCCTAGGAATGCAACATTACCTTCTGAGAGAGTAAAGCTGAAGATTTTGAATACAGAAGCTGCTGATCCAAGTAGCAGAAATCGCACATCCACCAACTGTTTGTTTTAAATGAATCCCCAGACTGCTGGATCTAGAGAGAAAAGGGAATAAGTTAAAAATAGATACAGCCCATTGGATACAGGGCTGCAAGAGACAGCTTTTACTCTGACCCATAATTATAATTATTCACCTACATAATTTTAAAGGACAGCAATTTTACAATGCTGCCATGGAAAAAGAGCTCTTACTTAAATAAGGAAAAGCTATCATTTCCGCTTTTGCAGTGGTAGACAACTGCATTAAAGCCAATAAAGAAACTACATAGACCTCTTATACGCAGTGAACCTATGGCTCCTTAAAGGGACACCAACTTTGATGTTTAATAATCCCAAAGAAGAAACTCTGAAATTTATAAATTCAAGAGCAGAAAACCTTAACACAAAATAAGCTTTAAGGCACACTTTTGGGTTATATTAATGCTGGTATGTATTAAAATGGCCATTACATGAAATATATTTAAGTAATTCTTTTTTTCCCTCATTATTTCATATGGAATATGCTTAGCTTCAAAGTTAGTTCATCAGGACCATCTCCTGTAACAATTTTATCACAACCTAACCTTGATGATCCGAGCTGAGAGTAATCTATGCTTTCTAGATAGTCTATAGACTATGAACTAATTGAGGGGGCCTATTTATATTCTTTTCATGTAGATTCACTCCCTCAATTTTATCAATATCTATTTATTTCTTTAATGTTATTCCCAACTATCTGGCTTTATGCCAGACAAAACTACAAATAACATTCTGCAAACACTAAACATCATTCATCATATGAAATGAACAAATGAAAGTTGCCTACTTCTAGCCTCAGATGCAGAGGATATTTGACAAGGTCTCTTTTTTGTAGTTATTAGAGACATTTAACCTTGGATATCTATTAAAACAGTGGTCAAACTGTTCAACAATTCTCCACGTGCTTTCCTTTTATTCAAATAGCCTCTATTCAATGCCTCAAAGTCTTAGAAGCATACAATACCATACTATTATAATGGTAAATAGACCATGTCAAAGGCTTTGCTCTTAGACACATTCAGTGAATCTCTCGCTAACTATTTTCCATGCTGACAATCCCCTGAGAGATTTAGATATTTAGGAGTACAAATCTCACCCAATTTCAAAAAACTAATACTACTAAATCTGTAAACCCTTTTATATCCCCTGCCTGCAGCAATCTCACAGTTTACCATTATTTATGTTTGGGAGAGCCAGCTTGACAAAAATCAATGTCCTTCCACAAGTGTTGTATTTTCTACAAGTCCCTCCTAGTACTTCTAACTATGTGGTTTTAAAAGAGAACTAGATAGATTATGCAACAACTTTATATAGCGCAGTAAAAGACCAAGAATCATCTTATTCAGGCTCCAATGATAAAAACCAAAAGTAGGTATTAGTCTCTCCAATTGGAAAATCTGTAACTGGGAAGCTGTAATTCAATATGACCTTAAGCTAAAACCACTAAAATCAGAGCAAAAGTTCCCATGGACTTCAATGGCTTTTAGATCAGACCCCTATGTTTAGAACTGGTTACATTGTATAGAAATTCAAAACAACAGCCCCATGTGACAAAGTGTCATATTACTTTCCTTTTACATTTTCAAGCTTGATGTGTAGTGAAGATATTTTATTTCCCTCAGGAAATCAGTCAACGTCCTATGTCAGGGACATACTTTGGGAATACTGGGGGAGCGGGAGAAGGAAGAATATCAATCAAATACCTTAGAGCAGTGCCAAAATATTCACTGACTTCCCAGATATGCAGGATATGCCAGAATACTGTTGAACATTGGAGACTTTTTCCAGAGCACAAGGCTATTGAACTTTGAACAACTCAGAATGAAATTTGAGCTACTTTGTTAGGATTTCAATGTATAACTATAATTTGCCATTTTCTAGATTAGATTACTGAGGGGAAAACTCCACAACTGGAGCAGAACTGATTTGAGGAAACATTGAGAAGGTGATCTAACCAAACTAAGTTCTTTTCTCCACTGTATAATTTTTTCCCCTCAAGACAGGTCCTGGACTTGAGAACTTAAAATTCCTCCTTGGTATAACCATTGGCAGAAAGCACTCCTCTGAAGCCTCAATTCACAACATTCACAAAGGGATGCAGTACTTTCAGCTACATAGACTTCTATTGTCTTTCAACTCTGACCAAAATTAATTCAGATCTATACCTATGAGGCTCCAAATAGAGCTTGTTGGAAACCAGGAAACACTTTCATGAAGATTTGTGAATTTTTCCCCCTTTTATTCTTTGAAATTAAATATTTTTTTCACTCAGATTTAGCTTGGAATGTGATTATCAATCAGCCTCACTCAATACACTGTTTATGGAGATGCCATTACATCATCTGATTTTGGGCACTGGTCTACTATTTCATACATTCCAAGTTGGCAATTGATTTATTATTTAATCTTTTGTAATACATTCTGGAACATGGGACCAAATCTCTGACATAGAGTACTGAATATGATGTCGAGGGCTGGCAATAATCTTATCCCAAATCTAATGAGTGTAACCACCAAGGCCATATTATGGATGTGGCAACATGAAATCTGAACTTATTTTAACTTAAAAACAAAACAATTAATAGTAATGAATAAAGGTTGTATATATTCTGAATGTATATATAAAGTATCCTCGGACTTAACTGTCAACAGAATACTGCTGTAGACTCTGGACATACCATATTTATATAGAAGGAAATCAATCTGTTGCCCAAAATATTATTGGTAGAGCTTGTTGAGAAAACCTAAGTATATTTCCTGAAAAATTTCAAATTAAATTTAATTTCTTTCCATTTCATTAAATTTTTCCATTTTTTTAAATTAAAGAATCATTTTGGTGACAAAAAAAACACTTTAAAAAGTAAACACTTTTTCCTGCAAAAAGGGGAAAAATGAAAAAATGAGAGAAAGTGCTTTTTCTTGCTAAAATGAAACAAATTAAAAATTAATTTTTAATTTGCAAATTTTTCACTGGAACTTTTTCCACAATTTTTTTGGTAGAAATGTTTGAAAAGGCATTTTCTACAGAAAAAAGTTAAATCAAAAAGTTTTCCAACCAGCTCTAAATATTAGCATGTGGACTTTCATTTTTTAAATTAAAGTTGATTACACGAATATGAAGGAAGTTTATCATTTAGAGTTTATTTAATTTGTAAAAATTAAAAGATAAAATTAAGCATTTGGACTATAAGCCTTGCAGGACAGGGATTGTTTCTTTTCTATACTGTACACAAAACCCAACATAATGGCTCATATCTGGCTCTTCCTTGAGTCTTCCATGAAGGAAGCCATGGGTCAGCAGACTGACAACAGCTTAAACAGAACTCTGCCTCTGAGGAAACGTACAGAGGAACCTCCCAGATGGAGTACATCTTTGTCTTTGCCTTTTATTTGACTTGTTCTTCCTCTGCCATCTTTGAAAGTGGGGGAGGTGGGCCAACCTCTGACAGACCACTGGTGAGAGACAACCCCTAGGAGAAGTACTGTCCATTTATGAAAAAAATGAAATGTAGGAAAGAATGTAAAGAAGAAGTAAGAGTTACTTGCTAATTCTGCTTTCCCCCCTTCTTCCCCCACTCCCTATAAAACAACAACAATGGCAGGAAAGCCAGAACTGCCGCAAATTTTCATTCTTGCCACCATTAAAAATTTATATGAAAAAAATGGTTATATTAAGAGTGTGCTAATATTTATATTATGTAATATTTGGCATTCAAAGCCTTGCTGTGAAATCTTTCTGTGCTCTTTGACTTTAGTATTTCAATAGCTGTTTTGTTTTGCTGCATGATCATTTGGGAGACAAAGCTCAATTGTGCTGAGTCTGTCATTTCTGCTTCCACCATGCTTTATATTCTCTTCATTGCCATATTTCTCTCTGGAGCATTCTCTTATAATAAATGACACAGACATAAAAAAATCTCTAAAGAAACACTGCCCTCCCCTCATTAACTAATGTAAAATTTTTGCAAGACGTCATAGGACAATTTTTTTAAAATTGTAGAAGACTCGGCAGCTAGGAGAAATTCTTAGCAATTAAGGGTAGCCAGTTAGACTTAAGTAAAAAACCATAGGGTTAGAGACAGTTTGATTTTCTGGTGTTACTAGCAGCAACTTACTGCTAATGCCTATATTATTGTAATACTCTTACTTTTCACGATTTCTGGTTTTTACCTTTTGCACTTTGCTGAATTTAGCCTTCTGACTTTGGGGATTAAAGTCAAGTATGAAATGAGTCTGACAGTCTCAGAAACACAAGCAGAAAAAAATTCCAACACTTTATTATTTGTCCTTCCCAAAACTGTTGTTGTCCACTATCCTTTGAACAAGGAGAAGTTTATGAATGATCACGTTTCATATTTCCTTGTAATTTTGATTATGTTTTGATAAAAAATAGGAAACAGAATTCTAAAAGTAGTTCAAGACATACCAGATTTTAAAAACAAACAACAAAGAAGCTCCTAGGAATAGGTTTAACAATGATCCCAACTCCACTATCAAAAAGCTTTCATTTTGGATCCACAGCACTCTAAAATGGTGCTCCCAGCCACCTGCAATTGCCTCCCCATATGATCCACCTCCCTTCTGCCAATTCCCACCTCCATTCTGCAGTACCACAGATGCATTTTGCCTAAACCTACCTGGTACATTTCAGCACTATAACAGGCACATTCCACCTTTAAACAGAATTTGGCACATTCTGCAGCAATCAAGTTAAAAACAGTGGAAGTGATAGGACAATTGTGTGCATATTGGGAAGGGAGCACTTTAACTCTTTACATACCCAGGATACAGCACACTCACGATTTTCCCTTTTAATTGCCTGCCCATTTTTTTATAGATGGACATGTAGGACTTATTACACCTCTGTATGTACTTCTGTGTACAGAGTAATGCAGGTGCTGCTACAGCACAGCACTCCACAAATATTGATCTACGTAAGCAGCTCCTGTATCTTATCAAATGAGTACCATGTGACAGGGGTTGCCATGGTACTTATAAGCATGACATTTTTATAGAATAGTATAGAAAAAAGGCATGTAATTCCTGTGCCACTTATGGATGTGCATATTACAGATGTTTCACTACTTTTAAAAATTGAAAATACATATTTCATTCACAGTCTCAAAAGAACATTCTTTGCATTAAAACAATTTGTCCTTTTTACTACCAGACAGATTTATAAGAATACAATTAAAACAGTATACAGCTTTTTTTAAATGAATAGAAGCCAGTAAGATGACAAACTATTCTAAATCTATATGTTTACTAAATTAGGTAGATAAAAACATTTTGATATATAGATTAATTATGTAGAAGGACAATTGTTTGTATGACAGACAATAGAAAATAAAAGTGCAGAGAGTGCTTGGCACAGCTGCCTTTTTGGCTGTTATAAATTGTTTATGAAGTGTCTTTCACTATTTTCATCCAATATTGTTCTTGCAGCAGAGATCATGTGGGCTCCTGCATGCGATTTCCCCTCTCTCCTGAGAGAGGAGAATGTGCCGCAGTCTACTTTTCTTGGGTTACACTGCAGTATGATCTGTTTTCTTATGCAGGCAGTATGATAGGTCTGCGTTTCATGGTGCAACAGCTCTTACTTGATAGTGGAGAGAGACAGAAATATGAAATAAGCAAAGACGCCCGCACACTGGATCACAGCGATAAAACTTAGCTATGTCTGAGAAGGAAATAGATCAACACATTTGCACCATCCCCCCACTGAAAATTATGTTAATAATGCAGAGGATTTCCAGCCATTAGATATTCCTGCACTGTAGCTATGTCAGCAGGCTTCTCCTAATATACTGTAAAGCTAGAGAATCCTTTCTGGCTGCATTTTGGGACAGCAATTTAGTAATTTTCTAGGCCCACAACAACCAATAAACTACCATCTTTGCTAGGCAGTTTTTAACGGTACATTATGTTATTTTTGCCTTGCTGATATCTAATCTAGGACAGGTACTTGTGTACTGTTATTTTAGAAGGTGAGGGTCTATTCTTGTACTGGTGCACAGTGTAGCTAACTCCTATTAATACAAACAGAAGTTATGTTTGCAATTCCCTAGCTCATTTTAATAGACTTCCTAAAGCTGTATTTTTGAAATCTCAAATGAGTCTGGCAGCTTCTTACCATTGCAGTGTCAGCACAGCATGAGAGCACATGCTGTTGTAGAACCTAAGCCCATAAATTGCTGGCCCAGAGGCAAAAGTGCTAACAACAAAGCTGCATTGACATATCAAGCAATAGAGTTGTCACATTCTGGCATCATCTGAAATTACTTCACTGGAAAAACAAACTAGGAAAACTATAAATTATATAGCAATCTATAAAATATTTTCCATTATTATTTTTATCATTTATTTCATGTACTAATTCCTTAGTTGCCTAAATTTAAAGAGCAGCCATAATATTGTAATGAATGGCCCTGAGTATGTGTCCTCTATTGGATGGAATCACAAGTACTGAACTATTTGTCATAGGCTCTACACTGGTAACAGCTACTAAAGATCCTTCTTTAGCACAAGCATACGGTGCCTGTGCTTTTTACAGCAGAAGAGTTTGAGTACTGTCCCTGCTTGCAATGTGAATTCTGAGTAGATGTGGTGCAGTATAGTAATATCCACAAAGTCCTAGGTGTCCAAGGATTTGTTACAATATGGTGGCTGACAACATGAATTGAATATATTAATGTAAAGAGTCTTGATCTTTTTAGATTTTGCTGTAAATAGTTTAAAACTGATTCATTTGATGGATATTTTATTATACATTTGTAATTCTCTTTGTAACAGTTTTCTTTCAGCAGTGCAAACTGGTTAAATTGAGTCAAAGAACTGGAATTCCATCTGAGTTAGTTGGTATTAACTTAGCCTTTAGAATTGCACATTGTTCTGATCACAGTAAACACATTTTTATTAAAGCAAAGCCCTAAGCTGACAGAGCAAAAATTTTCACACGAGAAAGTGAATCTTTTGGATTAAAATTAGTAGAGGGAAGTAACACAGCAGGTTCTCTCCATTTTATAATTGTGGATAAATTCAGGACATCAATATTATAAGTTCCTTAACTGTTACATGTGTTTCTTTGAAGAGTAAAGGGTCTTTCCAGCCCAAAGGGAGTTGTGGGAGAGGTATAATTAAAATGGTGGCTCTTCTTACCCTGGTCCAGTGGTTTTGCTTCCAAATCTAGCATCTGATGTGAATGCTACTTGGTCACTTACATAGGTTCTTTTTAAAACCATAGATCTCGGGGATGGATAGATAGAACTAAAATCCTCTTATATCCCATCCCCTTTTAAAATATAGATGAACTCGATTTATGCTAGATGTGTGCATGTAGCTTTACCAAAAGACAGTGATTGTTGTAATGTCTGTGATGTTCAACAATGGCAGGGGAAACAGTAATGAGTCCTCAGAACCCAGGGCTGAAAATAATAAGGGGTGAAATCTGGCTCCACTGAAGTCAATGAGATATTTATACATACAGAGAACATGAGAAGGTGGAAGTAGCCATACCAACTGTAAGAGGCTAATTAATTAATAGCTTCTCTTAATTAATTAGCCTCTTACAGTTGGTATGGCTACTTCCACCTTCTCATGTTCTATGTATGTATAAATATCTTCTTACTGTATGTTCCATTCTATGCATCCGAAGAAGTGGACTGTAGCCCACGAAAGCTTATGCTCAAATAAATTTGTTAGTCTCTAAGGTGCCACAAGTACTCCTGTTCTTTTTGCTGATACAGACTAACACGCAGGGCTGGCGCAACCCATTAGGCGACCTAGGCAGTCGCCTAGGGCACAAACATTTGAGGGGCACCGGCGCCCCGGCCGGTCGAGGAAATTTGGGGGCGGGACCTTCCGCCGCCTAGGGCGCCGGAAATGCTGGTGCCGCTACTGCTAACACGGCTGCTACTCTGAAACCTGAAGTCAATGAGAGTTTTGCCATGGACTTCAATGACACCAAGATTTCACCCAAGAACTTATTCTCTCCTTTTTATCCTAGCAAGGGGATACTTGTTTTCTAGAGGTTTGATGAACTCTTCAATATCAATGAGTGTGTGGGATAAGAGAATCCAGTTACATTGCCAGAGTGGTGAGCAGAAACTGTAATTTGGGCCAGTATAGAACCGGAGTGGGTCTTTCCCTTTTGGAATTAAGGAGGACTTTTCCGTTCACCCTACTTTCACTTTATACTAACAAGAAGAGAACACTGTAGGAATTTCTGGAATCTTGCTATTTCATATAGTGTAAGACACTAACGACCCCATTATGCTGGTGCATCCTCCTTACTACATTAACTTTTTAAAAGAACTGGATATCTATGTTCTAAGGAGTAGCAATTAGGATCTCTTTTTGTCTGCCATAAGGGCAAATACCTTCTAGGTGTGCCAGAGTTACTTCTAAGAAAGATAATGGAATACGCACAAGTATTTGCATACATACTCCCATTACTTCTAATAGGAATTACACAGCAGAAATCCACTTTCCTCACAGACATTTCACTGGAATAAAGGACCCAGATGTTTAGAATTTGGGTTATAACAAAAATAATGAGTAATTTAAGTCTGATTATTATTTCAATAAACATCACAACACCACAAGATTAATGATGACAGAAATGTGCAGGCACTCTTATAGGGCACAATGGTGTTACTAATGACCACAAATAAATGCAAGTGTACGCTAGCATGTTATAGTAGGAAATACACTGTAAAAAAGGGAACGATCATTCCAGTGTTGTCTTAAGAAAACAACGTAGTGTAGGTCATAGACACTGAACAAAGACTGCATCCAACACAGTAACCAAAAACTGTGCATAGTTTAGTTTGTTTGTAACCTGCAATCAATGCACTGAATAGCTGAGGTTTTTAGTTATTTATAGTTGGAATGTATATTTTAAAAAATCTTTATAGTGGAATAAGTATCTATTCTTACTATGATACAGGAATTTTAAAGCAAATTAAATGTGGGGAAAAAAACAAAGTCCTTTTAGATATTGAGCATTTGAGCAGTTGTTCCATTAGTTAATTTGAGCTAATGAGTCAACAACAACAACAACAAAAAAACACATTTTGAAAATGTTAATCAAGGAACTTCTTAGTTCTAATTATTTGAAACTCACTTCTCTGCAAGGTCTACAACTTATAAACCTCCAAGCCATTATGTTAAAGAAGAGAGAAAGAGTAGATGATAAAAAAAAACGTTAAGATTGAATCTTCCCTCTCTCAGGGTATTGTGTTTCCGTCCATGTATTTAGACACCATGAGCTTCTGTGTCTTGCACAGTACCCAAGTACATGGTCAATAAAAATTACTGATGGTTTTCAGAGCAGCCTTGGGCTCTATGAAAGTTGTAAATATCTAAAATAATTATGCAAAGAACAAATATAATTTAACATTTGTTATTTTTATGGCAATTGAATACTTTATTTTCATAATTATTTTTTCTTGTTTTTCCTTAACAGTGAATCTAATGTTTTTGTGGAAAATATAAGAATAAGAACATAAGAACGGCCATACGGGGTCAGACCAAAGATCCATCTAGCCCAGTATCCTGTCTTCCGACAGTGGCCAATGCTAGGTGCTCCAGAGGGAATTAACAGAACAGATAATCACCAAGTGATCCACCTCCTGTCGCCCATTCCCAGCTTCTAGCAAACAGAGGCTAGGGACACCATCCCTGCCCATCCTGGCTAATAGCAATTGATGTACATATCCTCCATGAACTTATCTAGTTCCTTTTTGAACCCAGTTGTAGATTTGGTTTTCACAACATCAGGCAAGGAGTTTCACAGGTTGACTGTTGTGTGAAAAAATACTGCCTTTGTTTGTTTTAAACCTACTACTTATTAACTTCATTTGGTGACCCCTAGTTCTTGTGTTATGAGAAGGTGTAAATAACACTTATTTACTTTCTCCATACTAGTCATGATTTTATAGACCTCTATCATATCCCCCGTTAGTCGTCTCTTTTCCAAGCTGAAAAGTCCCAGTCTTATTAATCTCTCCTGATATGGCAGCCATTCCATACCCCTATCATTTTTGTTGTCCTTTTCTGAACCTTTTCCAATTCCAATATATCTTTTTTGAGATGGGGCAACCACATCCGTGCACAGTATTCAAGATGTGGGCGTACCATGAATTTATAGAGGCAATATGATATTTTCTGTCATCATTTATTCACTCTAATTTAAGGTTTCACGTACCAGTAATACATTTTTACGTTTTTAACATATAAGTTATAATATATAACTAAGCTAT
The DNA here is from genome assembly GCA_003942145.1 of Platysternon megacephalum. Taxonomy (NCBI): domain Eukaryota; kingdom Metazoa; phylum Chordata; order Testudines; family Platysternidae; genus Platysternon; species Platysternon megacephalum. The sequence goes on along the minus strand of QXTE01000009.1, from coordinate 14,030,711 downwards.
TGTTGTATGTAAAGTAAATAAGGTTTTTAAAATGTTTAAGAAGCTTCATTTAAAATTAAATTAAAATGTAGAGCACCCTGGACTGGTGGCCAGGACCCGGACAGTGTGAGTGCCACTGAAAATCAGCTCGCGTGCAGTCTTCGGCACGCGTGCCATAGGTTGCCTACCCCTCATCTATCCCTTTCTTAATGATTCCCAACATTCTGTTTGCTTTTTTGACTGCCGCTTTTTTGAGTGGATGTTTTCAGAGTACTATGCACAATGACTCCAAGATCTCTTTCTTGATTGGTAACAGCTAATTTAGACGCCATCATTTTGTATGTATAGTTGGGATTATGTTTTCTAATGTACATGACTTTGCTTTTATCAACATTGAATTTCATCTGCCATTTTGTTGCCCAGTCACCCAGTTCTGAGAGATCCTTTTGTAGCTCTTCGCAGTCTGCCTGGGACTTAACTATCTTGAGCAATTCTGTATCATCTGCAAATTTTGCCACCTCACTGTTTATCCCTTTTTCCAGCTCATTTATGAATATGTTGAATAGGACTGGTCCCAGTACAGACCCTTGGGGGACACCATTATTTACTGCTCTCCATTTTGAAAACTGACCATTTATATATAGATAGTGTTGGAGGCTGGAATCCTCTTTAAGTTCACAGAATGTGTCAAGCATGGGCATCAGCAGTACAAAAGTCCCCACATTGCACTAGTACCTCAGGCTTAATCTAGAGGGACCTGTGAGGATAACATGGTAATTAAAGTTACCATGCCCATTGAATTCTTGGACCACCTGCTACAACACCCTGAACAAGTGCCTCTTATTATTGTGTTGTGATGCTGTTTACTAAAAATTGAATTGAGACCACTAATTCTTTCCCATAATTTAAAAAATAATCAGATGGTAACAAGTTTCTATCAATACTGACTTAAGCCATATTGTAACTTGTGGTCTAAGGGCCCTTTGCCCCATCACTAAAGCCATTCCCCTTTAATTTTAATAGCAACCCATTTATTATTGTGTATTAATTTTACATAATAAAACACAGATTGAACAAGTACATATGATAAAAATGTAATCTTTATTCTTTTGTCTGGTTAGTAATGTATTTATAGGAAAACATTTTCTGGCATGCAGTTCACCAATACACTACACGTCAATAGTTTTAGTAAAAGAAGGAGTCTATGTTTAACTCTATCTTGTGTAAGAAACAAAAACATCCTGATGTGATGCATTATACAAGTTCATTACTTTGTTCTTATGAAAAAAGATTGTGGATCCCATATTATATTTTGAACAGTTCTAGTGCATCATGAATCAACAAGAACAGTAGTCTATATAAACAGACACTGTGAAAGATCAAGGATTCCATGAATAAGACTACCTTGAAACTTCAGATGCAGGCAGCGCTAGAAATTCAACAAATGTCTCCATTCTTTTTTCACATACAAAGAACAACCTACTCAGAAGCAAGTGAACTCTGGTCCGCATTTTATTTCAAATTATTTCATATTAAAATATGTTCAAGTATAATAATAATAAGCAGAAGCGTACAACTACCTATTCACTTCTTCGTATCTTAAATTTCTTAATGAAAAAGAAGTAGGAATAGAAATGAACAAAAAAGTGACTGACAACAACTTGAGGATAACTGTAGCTGCTTATAGGTACAAAATGCTGAAAAATAAAGTGATTTTTAAAAATAATATAGGTTTTTTATAAAACTGTTTTCTAACCCCACATTTTCAACAAGTTAAGCAGCTTACATGTCCTGTATTCTAATTATACACCGCATATTATTTTTTTAAATTAAAATTAAATAAAAATAAGCTCTTAAATAGCAGCAAACTATTGCTTACTGACATGAGGAATGATGTCTGGTTGAACAATTTGTTTCACTTTTCCACTGACACATTGCTTCCCATATTAGACTTCTGAACTTTGGAAGGCGTAAGATACAGATAAACATGCATCAGTGACAACCTTCAAATTATTTATAATAGTACAGATCATATTACCTGTTGAAAGTTTGCAAACTCGATTTATTAAGGTATATATTTAATGTAATAAATACTGTGGTCAGGTCATTATTTGCTTGCTCAAACATGTACCACTGTGTCAAACGATTTAAATATCAAAAGCCATTTCATTGACAATTACAATGTCAGCCTTGCTGAGAACAGATGACATTTAAAAAATACTGCAGGATAAAGCAGAATAACTACACCTATTTGAACATTTCAGTGTTTAGGGAAGATTCATTTCATATAGCAGAACACTGGACAAAAACATATGGGGACCAAATTCTTCCCTGATTTACTCCTCCCCTGCCATGTCTCCCCTGTGCAACCCTAATAGGGTTGGGTTGTGGGCATAAGGTATAAAGCAAGGCAGTATTTGTCCCAAGGGTGCTTAACGTTCCCATTGATCTGCACATGTTACTCCCTTTATCTTAATGGGTTTTACTCACGTGAATAAGAGAAGTAGAGACAGAATGTAGCTCCAGACCTTAGAGTAAAATATGGAATGCACTGTTGAAATGTAATAGTCTATATTAAAAGGCAAAAAAAAATCAACCAACCAAATGACTGTTCCATTTTTGGGTATTCTTTTTAACTTTATATTTATGATTTTTCTGGATGTTTTATTTCATGATAGTTAAAATACTTCAAAATTAAGAGCCAGCCTGAAATCTGGAAGTAGTTAGGACTCTGCTGCTCTTTGTGAGGTCATGTTTTTGCATGCATGAGATATAAGTACAGCATGCCTTCATGCAAATCACTTCAATCTGAACATGAGAGAGAATCAGAGAATAATAGCTCACCAAATATAGACTTTAAAATAATAGGTAATTTTTTTTTTTAAGAAAGCCAAAAACTAAGTAACCAAAAAGAAAAAAGTGAAACTAATAAACGAATCAGCTCTCTGTGGGAATAACTACCCTCTTCCAAGGGCAGACTCCTCTACTGGTATTTATTGATATCTTGTCTATATCCCCCATAGTCTTGTAATCGTTTTGTGATGGCACTGATCTGATTTAGGTTTAAGGTCACAGGGGCAGGGACCTTGCTTTTTAATTGGCTTGTTAAGAACTATGCACACCTTATCATGCCGTATAAATAGTATCTGACACTTGAATACCTGTGAAAGAGCACTTATCTCCTTTTCCCAACATAAAAGAACCAGATATAACCACATATAAAAATCTGTGAATTAAAACAAATGACTGCACCAACAGAAATTTTAAAAGTAGGACAAATGTGGCTGTTGAAATGCACAGAATGGATATAATTACGCCACTGAAGTATTTGTTGTTAACACACATGCATTTTAAGAATTATAGATTTGCACCCTTTAATGTTCCGAACAGTCTGAGTAGCAATGTTGTGTCTCCTCTTCATCAGCACCAGCTGGTAATAATAATCTCTTGGCAAAGCTGTTACCCTACAGAGTCATAGTTTGATGACGAGGGGTCACTGTCTTGATATAGGCACTGATCTTAAGGGGTGTAGGGGTGTGTGTGTGTGTGTGTGTGTGTATGTGTATATATGTAAAAGCTGTCAGTTTGGCTAGACCTCCTACAGGAGCCCTATTGACATAAATGTCACTTTCTCAAGCTGTAAACAATTTGTGATGAATGGAATACTTTGTTTCCTTTTACTTTTTACTTTCCCTGGTGTCCTTACTTTTGTCTTCTTTTTCTGAATTGTCTTTTTCATATTTGTCTTTGTCTGGCTTTGTTACACTATCGTAGGAAGGTGGAGAGGTTGTGGAGGGGGTCCTATCTGTTTTTTCTGCAGCTGAGTTTTCACTTAGCTTATCCAGAGTCATATCTTTGATAGGCAGACCATGCTTTTCTTTGCGATACATAAATGACACTTTTTTCACTGTTTGCCTTAAAAGGTAATGTCTGTAAGCTCGCTGAATAACAGTAGCGGACACTTCCTCTTGTTTTCGTTTTAATGTGGTTGTAATTGGTTCATAGGAGACTTTAGAAGGATTGGCCGCCATAAAACGATCTTCCATTTGTATTCTAAGTGCATCCAACTCATCACTTTCCCCCAAAACACGCTTTGTAAAAGCAAACAAGATGTCAAGGCAGTGAATTCTGTCACCACTTACTATGGGCAGATCCATTGCAATAAGCTGAAGAGTGTTTGGTTTTGCTATAAGAAGAGGAGGATCCAAAGAGGCTGCAAAATCAGATAGTTTACTGTATTCTATAAACTGGGTGGCATCTGGATCATACTTTTCCCAAACCTCATAGAACATCTCAAAGTCGTCCTCACTCAAGGGCTCAGCACTTTCTTCTGTAGCAACACTGAAGTTCTCCAAAATAACAGCAATATACATGTTTACTACAACTAGAAATGAGATGATAATATAACTGACAAAAAAGAAAATCCCAACTGAAGGGTTACCACAGTCTCCTTTAACAGAGCTTCCTGGGTGAGGTTTATTGGGATCACAGTCTGGTTCTCCACTGTTAAGAATTGGTAACAGCAAACGATCCCAACCACCGGACGTGGTAATTTGAAATAGGCAGATCATGCTGTTGCCAAAAGTTTCAAAGTTGAACATGTCATCAATCCCAGCTTCCTTCTTAACGTAAGCAAAGTTGGACATTCCAAATATAGCATAGATAAACATGACAAGGAAAAGCAGGAGACCAATGTTAAACAAAGCAGGAAGAGACATCATCAAAGCAAAAAGCAGAGTGCGGATCCCTTTAGCTCCCTTAATGAGACGCAGGATTCGACCTATTCTGGCGAGTCGGACAACTCTGAACAAGGTGGGGGACACAAAATACTCTTCAATCACCTTGCCTAGAAACATACCTGTAAAACAAAAGAAAACAAATTTTATAACAATTTAAAATTTCCATATCACAGAGCATAAATGAAGGCAGGCCATATCTATCCTTAGTAGAGATTCTGAATAGGAAGAGAGTCATAATGTGCATTCTTATGTTTTGCATAATAGCATCTATTAAAAGGCTACCATATTTGTTTTGGCACTTTTTACGGTGGGTTATGAAAAACAAATGGATATTAAAATACTAAAGTATTAAGAAAGCCCATTTGCAGTTTCTGAAGTTAAGAATGGTAATGTACAGATTACTATAAATGCTCTAATGCATGTTTCCTGTTTACTGTAGAATCAGGGGAAGTGAAAGCTAAGTAACAGTCTATCTGAGCTTGTAAATCTTCCATTGTTAAAGCAAATTTTTATAACAAATGTTTGCCCTTCCATTCATTAGATTCCTTTTAAATGTAATTATTTCTTACCTACTATGGAGAGAATGACAACCACAAAATCAAAAATGTTCCAGCCTATGGTGAAGTAGTAATAACGGAGTGAAATTAGTTTGAGGATACATTCTCCAGTGAAAAGGACAATAAAGACCATGTTAATCCAGTATAAAATATGTTTCATCTCATCACTCTGGTCATCAGTTTCTATCATCATTGTGACCATGTTGAGGCAGATAAGAATCATGATGCTGATATCAAATGCTTGTTTTGTTACAATATCAAACATCAAACCTTGGAATTTGTTCTGAAAAAAAAAAAAAAGTGAAAAAGTGGGATTTTATTAAATCACACACACACACACACACACACACACACAGAGTAACTGATGAGATCTAGTTCAGAAAGAAAAGCCCTAATGCAGTTTATTTCTTTTTAAAGGAAGGCTTTGGGAATCAGTGAAACATAAAACCTGAAAAAGTAAAGAAAATAAGTCTGCCAGTCTAAGTTTTCCTACAGGACATGGATTGGTTTTATACTTTCTCATATCTGAGAGCTATCACATGAAGAGATTCAAAGATTCTATTGTGACCACAGAAAAATATGCAAAAACAATGAGGAGTCCTTGTGGCACCTTAGAGACTAACAAATTTATTTGGGCATAAGCTTTCGTGGGCTAAACCCACTTCATCAGATGCATGGAATGGAAAATACAGGGGCCGGTATTTACACAGCACATGAAAAGATGGAAGTTGCCTTACCAAGTGAGGGGGTCAACCCCCCGCTTGGTAAGGCAACTCCCATCTTTTCATGTGCTGTGTATTTATACCTGCCTCTGTATTTTCCACTCCATGCATCTGATGAAGTGGGTTTTAGCCCATTAAATCTTATGCCCAAATAAATTTGTTAGTCTCTAAGGTGCCACAAGGACTCCTTGTTGTTTTTGCTGATACAGACTAACACGGCTACCATACTGAAACAGAAATATGCACACATTTCCATTTCCAACTATAACATCCAGAAATGTTTGACACTTAGCTTGCAATTGTGATCTGCTCCCAAATTCAGATGAATGTAAAATAACGTGCATTCTTACCGCCGGTCTAGGTATAGGTTTTTGTGGTTTCTTGGATCCCAGCCTTTTCATTGCATTGTAATATTTCTTCTGTTCTTCTGTCATGAAGATGTCTTCACCTCCAAAGTAAAGAAATGAAAAAACTGGTTACAACCATGCCATTAGAGATGATATTTCACTGGTTATTCAAATATATACGAACACAGAATTTACTATACAGATATTCATTCTTTCAAAAGACAAAATTCAGGGATCAAAATAGATTACATAGAACTGAATTATTTAAGAGTATATGAAGTCTTGCTAGAAAAATTAGGCTGTTTAATGTTGGGGAGAAGGGGTGAAAAAACTGAGCTTTTAGCTAGCAGCACTCATTAAAAGAGCAGACAATTTAGAGATATTTGGCATCAATAAAAATGAAGTCTGATATTCAGGAGATAAAGCTGTATTAGTGATTTCAATATCTGTAAGTTAGTTCGCCATCAACAAGAAATGAGTTCTGAAGTTAAGAAAAGATAAATTTTTAATTAATAGGTCTTCAATTATAATAGACTAGGAATACCCAAATTCTGAATATTTGTAGATTTAATAAAAAATTTCCATAAATGTTAGTTAGTTGTTTACTATAAACAAGCAAATCGTGCTGGACCTTTTCAATCCCAGTTATGTGCCAAATTCACTCCTAGGCTATAGAAGTCCACTTGGATTTCCCATAATCCTCTGACTTTATTTTAAAAACTATCCCTATCAATTTTAATGGCTTGCTTCTTCCTACAAAACCATTACCAGCCTGTGGGGCATTCACCATAAACCTTTTGTCTCTTGTAGCACTGAGCAACAATTTTAGGATTTGGTATCTCTGGTTTGGTAATTTTGCAGCTGACAAAGGCTTCACTGTTGCCTTATAAGGTTTGCTTTCTCATGTTTACTCTTTCTAGTGCTGTGTGGCCTCTTCCTATCTCTCATTCCTTTTCTTACACCAATGGCTCCCTGCATTTCCCATAGCTGTGGTATGGCAACCCCATACTAAAAAAAAAAAGGAAACCGCATGCAACTTTCTGAGCTACAGTTTGTAGTTGGAAAAAGTGCTACTGATAATATTCAGATACCAGTGTAGATTGAAATTCTTTAAACACTTCAAAAATAAAAGACTATTATCTCTTTATTTGGAACAAAATATAAGGGAAGTGTTTTAGTTGGTTTTTTCTCTGCTCTTTTTTACCTCTTTGTTGTGTAATGGTAATCGGATTTTAATCAAATGATTGAAATGTGGGTTCAGGACTGTTCAATGGATTTGCCTTTACCTCTGGTATGGTTGTTTTTCCACACTAAAGTTTTGAAAGACAAACTAGTCTAAAATACTTTTATAGATTTTATTAAAAGAATAAGCAAACAAATGTGAAGCTAAACAAAAGTCACTGATTCACTTCTAGTTTATCTAAACTAATTAACAATAACATAATGCAATACAAAAAATAAAGGCTATAACAGAATTTCAACCTAAGGATAAATGGATTCATTTATCTGGCTCGACAATTACAACAATAAGAGTGGGTCTACATGACACAGTTGGGGAGATAAAACAACATTGCTTAGGGCTGTGAAAAATTTCATGCTGTGTGCAATGTAATTAAGCTGACTTAACCCTCAGTGTAGACAGTTCTAGGCTGATGGAAGAATTCTTCTGTTGACCTAGCTACCGCCGCTCGGAGAGCTGGATTTACTACCGCGATGGAAGAAACCCCTTCTGTTGCTGTAGTGTATACAGTACAGTGCTGCAGCTGGTGCCACTACAGCATTTCTATTATAGACTTGCCCTCAGTAATTAAATCAGCTTGTAAGGTTAACACAAGGAAGAATTACTTTAATACTTCAAAGGAATGTTAAGAAGGAAAACTGTTCCCTTAATCTAATTGGTTGGGCCAAGAAACTGCAAAAGCAGAAGCTAACTCTTGCCTTTGCTTTAAAAAAGTACAACTCTTAGAATGATTTCTTGCAGCTTGTCACTTTGGCACAGGCCGACAATGCCTCCAGAACCTGCACACTAACCCAACAACTGAAATGAGACCAAAGTATTACAACCCAAAGAAGACTACACACACAGAGACTAGAAGGTACTGAGGTGCACCAGTGCCTGAGGCCCCCACAGTGGCAGGGAAATGATTAAATCTGATATGCCAAGATAATCCTGGCAAATGTCCTGCACCCACATGCTACAGAGAAAGGCAAAAAATCCCCCAGCATCACTGCCAATCTGACCTGGGGGGAAATTCCTTCCCGACCCCACATATGGTGATTCATTAGACCCTGAGCATGTGAGCAAGAAACAGCCAGCCAAGCATCTGAGAGAGAAAATGTTCAAAGCCCTAACCCACCCCACAATGTGCCCATCCCCAGCCATGGCCATCCCTGATGTGTCAGAGAAGGAGATGAAAATCCGCTTCCAGAGTACATTGGGGAAAGAGGGGAAATCCCTTCCTGATCCCTGTTGGTGGTTGGCTGAAACCCTGAAGCATGAGCTTTATGAAAATAAGACAAGCAGAAAGTGAGCCCCAGGGATGCTCAGCCCCGCCCCCTACCATCATAAACCACCCCATCATACAATTTCACTCATATATTTGTCCAGCTCTCTCTTACAATGAATTAAGTTGCCTCCACAAGGTACTGGGATGCTGTTGCAGAACCTCAGCTCTGTGATGGTTATAAACCTTCTCCTAATTCCAGCCTGAATTTGTACATGGCCAGTTTATATCAATGTGTTTTTGTGCCAATATTGTCTTGTAGCTTAAATAGCTCTTTACCCTTCTCAGTATTTACCTCTCTGATGTATTTACAGAAAGAAATCTTATCCCCTCTCAGCCTTCTTTTTGCTAAGCTAAACAAGCCAAATCCTTTCAATTTCACAAGATATGCCTACAAATCCCTGATCATCCTACTAGCTCTTCTCTGCACCTGTTCCAGTTTAAATTAATTCTTCTTGAAAATGGGTGACCAGAATTGTACACAGTATTCCAAATGAGGTCTTACCAGTGCCTTTTACAATGGCATTGATATTTCTTTCTATTGGAAATGGTTCACCTAATGCATCCTAAGATCACATTTGCCTTTTTCACAGCAGCATCATATTGGTGGCTCATAAACATCCTGTGATTGATCCACACACTAAGGTCTCTCTCCTCCTCTGTCACTACAAACTGAAGAGATCCCAGCTTGCAGCAGAAATTTTTTATTATTAGACCCCAACCACACGACCTTTCACTTTGTATTATTGAATTTCATCACGTTTTTGTCACTCCAGTCTTCAAGGTCACCCAGATCTTCCTGTATAATGTTCCGATTCTCCTCTGTATTGACGATGCCTCCCAGCTTTGCATCAAGAGCAAATTTTATTAGCACACTGCTGCTTTTAGTGCCAAGATCAGGAATAAAAATATTGAATAAATTGGTCCCAAGACCAATCCTTGGGGAACTCTTTAAAGGCTAACTAGGGGTTCCAACATGTTGACCATGGTTCAATGTGGACCAATCATTTGGTTTCTCAATCTGAGGTTGCAGCAGAAGTTTCCAGTCTGAAGAAAATGTTTTCTTGCAAAATCCATTAGTGACGACAAGCAGATGTCCCTTTATTTAGGGGACACTGAGGGTATGTCTACACGGCAATTAAAAACTTGTGGCTGGCCTGTGCCAGCTGACTTGGGCTCATGGAACTCAGGCTGCAGAGCTGTTTAATTGCAGAGTAGACTTCAGGCTTGGGCTGGCCCACATGCTCTAGGACCCTGTAAGGTGGGAGGGTCCCAGAGCTTGGGCTGCAGCCCGAGCCCGGAAGTCTACACTGCAATTAAACAGCCCCACAGCCCGAGCTCCTGAGCCCAAGTCAGCCGGCATGGGCTAACTGTGGGTTTCTAATTGCAGTGTAGACATACCCTGAGAGACCCATGTGAGAAGGAGCTGGTAACAGATGTCAGTCTAATGATATAAGGCCCATTCTCACTTTGCTAAATATGATTAGCTGTTCATCAGCAATTACCCTTTTGAAGGGTTAAAATCCATGTGCATTTTATATAACAACCTGGCATATGGATTGTGCCAGCTCTTTTTCAGACCCAAAGTCCAGAGCTTGGTTAAGAGACCAGAGGCCTAGCAAATAGTGATTAGCTAAGAGAAAAGCAGAATAAACAGATAACATTGCCTTTGCTAAGATATGTTTGATCAGTAGAAATGCCAGATGTTGAAGCAATAACTAAATAATTGTGTCTTATTCAGAGTTGCAGATTGAACAAAGGATCCCTGTTCCTATTGTGTCAGTCTCTTCTGTAGGGAACAGTCTTCCCACAAATCCAACCTTGAGTTTATGAAAATGGCACATGTCAGTATAAAATATGCCATCCTTCCACCTCCCTTCCCAGGGACTAATGCCCTGCCTTAAGACACACAGAAGACAATCTCTATTGCCATGCACTTTCACTGTTTCTTTGCTTTAACCCCTAGGAATGTACCTGTTGGACAATCAAAGGTGTTGCTCCATTGGACCCCAAATCAGAATTCAACATATATATATATTTTATACTAATAACATTTTATTAAAGTATTAATTAAATGTTAACTTGCTAACTTAAGACCATGGGCGGAGACATTATGTAACCTTTTAACCATTGGCTAATGTGCTATCTTGTCTTGCTGCAAAACCTATCCCGGGGTGTGGAACTGCCTATCCCGTCACTTTCCCCCGCCCATGGAAAATCTATATATTCTATTGTAATCAATTGATTGACAGTGTCTCTGAGCATAATAAGCAAGGTGACACTCCCCCAGCGCTGTGTGTAATAAACTCCTATGCTTGACCTCTACACGGTGTGGATTTATGTCCTTCACCTTTCATACATTTTCACTCACTCCTTATGACAATTAGTAAGAGCAACTTTGGGTGGTGGTGATGGTGGGGTGACCAGGGCAAGTACATGGTCTGCTCTAGTGCCCTTTCACCTAAAGTAAAAAACTGCTTTAACATTTCTTATCAATATTAAACTTCATTTAATAATTGATCAAATAAAGTTATCCAGGCCCAGATTCAAATATGGCCCATGTTCCCTACAACTGTTATGAAAGAGTTCAGATAATGATTTTCGTCCCTTATAAAAGCTGACCACTTGATGTTTAAATCATTTATTTTATATTCAGCTCTTTCTGATGTAGTGATGAAATGCTAGAATACTTATCTTCTTTTTTTGTTGGTTGAAGTTATCTATGATGACACCAATGAAAAGATTCAAAGTGAAGAATGCCCCAAAGATGATAAAGATGACAAAGTAAAGATACATATACAGGCTTTCTTCATACTTGGGCTGCTGGTCTATCTACAAAATAACAAAATAGCAAAACGTCAGCACTAAATACAAAGAGACCAATTGTCTGAAGAGGATGTTTCTAATGCCTCCTAAAATTCTGCAATTATTTTTGTGTTTCAGTGCACACCAGGTACACAAAGCAGGTAAGTGCATACGTGACAGTTGGTACATTAAAATGCAGGTTGTCTGTGCACACTTGCAAGTCATTTTTGAAAACTGGATGCAGAGTGTCAAACTTCATTAACCAAAAAAGCAAGAAAGCCATGACATTTGGCTATTCTGGAGCAGTACTTAAGCATTCTTTGTTAGCCTTTGTTAATCTATTTTTATGTAGTTATTTACAATAAATTTTACTAACTACTGTAAGAAAGCAAGTTGCTCCATCTGAAATGTGCACTTAATTACTTTATAAATTTAATTTGTATACAACATTTGCCATGTTTTAAGCTTTCATTTTCACTGCCATTCAAGTTAGATATTAAAAGAAGCGTTATGTTCACCTTAGAGTCTACCCACTCTAAACAAATAGACTTAGAATATGTACTGTACTTACATTTATGGAATCAACAGCTGCATACATAATATCCGTCCATCCTTTAAATGTAGCCTATGAAAAGGCAATGTGTTAAAATTCTGTGTCAAGCTTCAGGTCAAAGAAAATGTGAAACATTTTACAATCATATTCTTATGAAAGAAAGATCCCCATTTCCCACACCATGTATTTGCATATTCATAGAATAAAAGTACTTAAAGTATAGCAGTGAGAATTTTTTCTGCCACAAATTTTTTTGGGCAAAACAAAATAAAAAATGCAAATATGGCAACACTGAAACATTTCACAAATTCATGTCAGTTTTGCAAAATTATTTCAGTTAGAGAAAATTTTGAAAAAAAACCAAAATGTTACATTTTGACATTTTATAAATGAAATGTTTCAATTTTTCCATCTGAAACAACTTTTCATTTTTAAATCTCCTTTAATTTTATTTCACACAAAAATATTTTTAAAATCTCAAAATCAAAATGAAATGTTTTGTTCAACACAAAGTGAATTTTTCTTCAAAATTTTGATTCTCCAAAAACAAAAAATAAAAAAATTTGGTTTGACCCCACTTTACTTTTTTTTAAAAGAAATTCAGACTTGCCAGTGAATCAACGAATCATTTACTTGCACAGCTCTACTTTAAAGTTAGTATCTTGGAAAGAGATGAGTAAAATAATTCACAAATTAATTCAGCTGCTTTGTTTTATCACAGAATACCCCTGAACAAATTCTGATTTTCCTGGATGTGTTCATTATTATTATGCAAACTCTTCAAAAAATCCATAGATGGGCTGAGTTCTGGTCAACATCTGAGCTAATCAGTCATACAACTAACTCACATGGTAATGTTTCTGTTTCCATTTTCTGACTGTTACGAACATCAGAAAGGCTTTCACAGACCACTGTGGCTTTGAATTTCTCAGGGAGAGGATTGGAACAGCTTACATAGAAAAGGCAGAAAATAAGCAGGCTTGGGAAATGTTATGTATTTAAAACTTTTCATTTTTGGGGCACACAGGCTTTGCGCTAGGCATTGTTCCTAGGGGAAAAAAATCTAACATTTATTGGCTGAAGACAGACAAATTTTCATTTAATTTTCTCTTATCACATTCATATAAAGAAATTCCTATTTTGAGAGGCTATAGTCAGATTCCTGTAATAGCTTCTCCTGCCTCGGCATTGGAAACAAATTTATCACTCTGTAGTTGTGAACACATTGTCCTCTTATCCTGGATAAAATAACTGAACTGCATTTACTGATGTCTGTAATTTTCTGTCTAGCACACAAAAGTTTTGTATATGTATGTGCCTCATGATGGGCATTGTGAGATTCCTGTAATAGCCACTCTGCCAGGATTCAGGACAGCAGTGTTGGTCCTTTTGGTGTGTTAATGTTGCAGCAGCATCCGATAACTAACTTCCTTTTTCTGAGCATCAGCATTCACAGTAAATAAGGCAAATAGTTATACAAACAATGAAGGGAAAAAATCCCTAAACCCATGATTTAGGCACCATGTAAATGCAAGGGAATCATCCTAACATGGGCACACAGTATGATGTCACATAGATAAATGTTTGGGGGGTTTTTTTGGGTGGGGGAGGGGGGCAAAAAAAGTCAGGCAGGGAGTTTTACAGATGATCTGATGCAAGTTGTTGCCCAGTCACAGAATGGTGCACAGGTTGACAGTATATCTGAAAAAGGAGAGTTGGATTTATATGGAGATAATACATTTCATGGTTCTTCTTCTGAGATAAAAATGATGTTCCTCCAATGTTATTCTCTAGGATTGGAGGAAAGGGAACATAAGGGTCATCCTGTGGTGTGTCATAGGATAAATTGTACTAACGGGCAGTAAAGAGACTGCCATAGTATGATGTTAACATTTTACTTCCACGGTGTCCAAAAAGAAAATATTCAAGAGATGGAATATGGGGCTCAGTGAGAAATGCATTAGAATGGAATAGGATAGGCCACAGGGACCAGAAGAGATTATGGAGACTCCCAGGGTACTGCTGTCTCTGCTACTCCATGTAAGCAATCAGAAGTACAAAGTACAGCATCTGATAAACAACAAAGGAAGAAACCATGGTTGTGGAACTATTTTTCCACTGACATCAGCCGTCCAACCAGTGCAACATTTTTGTGTCATGCAAATAACACAAAGCACAATTGCTGCAATATATATGCTAGTCAGAAAAGCCACAGGTGGAGGGAAGCCTTCCTAATAGCCATGTAGTGGATAAGGACAAGTGCCTCCACTTAAGAGGCAGCAGAGTAGCCACAGTGCCAGAAAGAACAGCTCAACCTCAGCAGGGACAGTGTCTTCACATGAGGAACTGCCTCAGAACACTGGACTAGATGGACCATTGTTCTGTCTCTGACAGCATCTAGCGCTACATGCTTCAAGGGAAGGTATGAGAAACTGATAAACAATTACGGAATAACCTAGGACAAATTTCTTTCTAATCCCATCAGCTAGTGGTTGTCTTGTGCTCTGAACAACCAGGTTTATATCTGTTATATTCTGTAACCCACTTATCCATATATATATTTAATCCTTCTTTTATGCCTACCAAGCTCTTGGCCTCAATATTATCTTGCAGTAATGAGTTCCACTGATTATTTATGAAAATGACTAAATGAGATATATTGCACTGAATGTCACCTTGGTTTTGTACTCTAAGAAAAGATAAATAGAAGCCTCAAATAACTTCTCTATATCATTTATTATTCTGTATATTTTTATCCTAGTCCCCTCCTCCCTAAACTAAACAGTCCCAATTTTCCCCCTTCTCCTCACATGAAAGTATTTCCATGCTTCTAGTCATTTTCACCCCTCCCCCGAATTGCTGATTCTTTGGTCAGATGGGGTCACCAGGATGGAACATTGGAACTGAGCATTCCAACTAAGGCTGTACTGCTGAGGAAGACATTATTTTCTATCCCTTTCTTTATGCATCTTAACATTTCATTTTTAAGACCACCATTGGGAAATGAATAGTTTTTTCCATTCAGCTTTCCACAATGATGCCCAGGTTTTCTTCCTGGGTGGTCACAGTTATTTTATATCTAGCAATGTGTGTAAGCAATTCAAATAATTCTTTCCAATGTGTATTATCTTGCACACTGGACACAAAAAACAAGTACTGAGATAATTAGATAATTTAGAGGGGCACCATATACTGCAATCCAAAGCCCTTTTATTGAGTGTATACTGTGCAAAGATGTTGGGATTTGACTTATTCCCTCTACTTTCCTTAAAAAAGAAGCCATCCAAAAGCAAATGGGATGCAATTTTCCAATGAAAAAGGATGTGGCTGAGTTCTATGAAGCAGTGAATGCTTCAGTATAGCATGCCTTTTGGAGCTACAATGGCAAGAGAGGTCCACCCGAGCATAGGCTTTTCGCTCAGTTAATAAACCACTAATCATATATCTATTAGCACAAACTGCCTCTGTCTTAGAAGCAACTGTGGCATGTGTCAGTATACGGCACCATGCCTGGGTGGATTTGAGAAACGCCACATTGCCACCAATATAGTGGAGAAACTGGATTGTCAGAAGAGAGCTGTTGATGAGTTCCTCCCTTCCTCCTGGGTTCTTCACTGGCACCTTCTTATTGTATTTAGCCTCTATTTAGTTGAAGTGATTCTGTGAAGTGAAGTCATTTTCAGTTAACATAAATGTGAAAAAACATTACTCAAATGGTCAAAGACAATCAAGGTGTGACCATGGCTGATGCAAGTTGAGTTAATTCAAATAAATATTCATGAGAAATTATTGTCTGGCATTTGCCCATCTCTTCTGTTAATAATTACTTATTAGATATGTTAAAAACTGGTACTTTAAGAAAAAAGAAACAGAAACATGAAATCAGTGAAACTGTGTCCCCCTAATACTGTAATCTCTACTACATAAATAACAATATTGGGGAAAACAAACCATACAAAAATGTGTAATTTTATAAACTTTACTAGAAACAACATTTATGTTGACATGTTGAATATATGTGGAATTCATATTCAAATACACAGTTGAACCACAGTGCATATAACAGAGGCAGACACACCCAATTGCCTAACCCTCCTTAACATTAAGTGCTGGTTCTTCCAAGAGCAATCACAAAGGTAGCCTGCCAGCAGAGGACTACCAGCTCTAGAGTTTGAGAGAGAATAATTAGCATGTGTTTATGTGCACAAATGTTTTCCTGGAAGCAGATTGCCAAGTGAACCTGATTAGAAATTCATGTTCCTGTCCTAACTGGTTTCATTCTACAGAATGAAAATACTTGTGCTCAGAATCATGACACTAATCAGTTCTTCTGAACCTCCTGGCCTAGAGTTAAACAACCCCTCCCTCCCCCCAAAAACAAACAAACATGGGTAATGGTTGGAAAGCAACTGAACTGGAGAAAAACTGGGAGAGAGCATACAACATGGAGAAAGAGGAAGGTGGTTTAAAACCTTCTTACTTAATCTCTATTTTTAAATCACTAAATTTATCCCCCTCCTTATTTTTTTCTCTGAAAACTGGGCAAGGTCTTTCAGTTTGTCTACTGGGCTACCATGGTAAAAATCACATTTGTCTATGCCCTGCACAATTAGATAAGATAAGTAAAAAAAAACAAAAACAAAAACAACACCAACAACAAAAACCCTCAGGTAAATTTTTAATTTACCTTTACTCTGTGGCATTGGAATATTTTAGTGAAATCTGCAGAGATTTGGGATGAATTTAAACCTTTTTTTTTTGTTCTCAACGGTCCTCTCTTTTTCATTCTATATATTCTGGCTAATAGTAAACACCTCTCCTCTTCCAAAGTTTACACATGAGCATGCCAAATTGATACCAAATACCAATATTAATCTGCTTGCATGGAACAGCATCAAAAAGATAATTAAGCAAGCCACTTATTAATCCCTGATAAAGGTCCAGAATGTCTGCTTTGGAACTACATTTTTGTAATCTCCCTGGAAACTTGCTTTTGGACATCATAAAAACAGTTTCCTTCTCCAAGACTCCCAAATTTTCATATTTTTAATGCACTAACAATTTTCACTAATAGATTATCTATGGCTTTATGGCAAGATAATGAAAATTAAGGAATCCAACTTTGCTTCTATAAACTATAGACAGGGAATTAAACTATAAAAATATATACAGAATTGTCACTTACCACTTGAAGCAGAGAAAGATAGCCAGCTCCAACATTATCAAAGTTTACTTTCACATTTTTCCACAGGACATCTTCATTGGTTTTCATAAGAGTCTCACAATCAGTTTTATTCTGAATCTTTTCTTTTGGAAAAGGGTTACCAGTTGTGGTGTTAACACAGGAGAAGAACTTGCCAGCAAACAAATTTACTCCCATTATGCTGAAAATTAGCCAGAATATAAGACAAACCAGAAGTACGTTCATAATAGATGGTATTGCTCCTAAAAGGGCATTCACAACCACCTAATAAAGAAATACAGGGGAGAAAAGCTTGTAGAAAAACTTATAGCAGCAAAGTAATTATGCATTCTTCTAAAAAGGCTAACAGCAAAAATATTTTATTCCAAAATGTAGTTACAAATTATCTTATTTTTCAAATACTTATTACAAACCACACAATGAATCGACATGAAAAAAGGTGAAGACTAAAATGCCAAGATGAAAAATAAGAATTATTTTTTTTTAAAAAGTGGCAAGACAATCATAAAATGTGTACGCTAGGGGACAAAAGAAATACATGTTAAAGAAATATAACATTCCAATTAATAAATCTGACAAATCATTACTGATGAACATAAACAATGACTGATGATAAGGACTGATTGATCTATAGATCTTTGCAAACAGTACAGAGGTTGACAAAATTAGGACTTCAAGAATTGTAAAACACATAATACCTTTACAGTATATTTATTCATACATTACTATTTTACTCACTGAAGACAACCCTGTCACAGAAATAGACCACCTTGTATTATATGTTCATTTGGATCATTAGAGTACCTTTCAAGCACCATTTATAATAATCTTGTTAGGTATTTCAAATTAAAATATGATTTCATTTCAGTGTATATAAAAGCATGTAAAGTTTCAGCTTATATTATGATCAATATTTTTGCCATTATAATATAGGTAATTAGGGTGGCAGAAAGAAGAGTGCCTCCTGCTGGTTAAATAAGGAACTTAAGTATGGTATCCCATGGGAGAACAGCTTTGGCTCTTCATACCTGATAATTTAATTTCTACAAAAAAATCTCCATTAGTTCTAACCTTTGGGGTTATCGCTCCTTTGCAGAAGAGTCCACAGAGAACTGAAGAGCCAATTTAGACTGTTTAATGAAACTGGAATTTTTTCACCATGTCTCAGCCTTCAGGGATCTTTCTGCCCAGAACATGGGTGTGGATCTGGTGGTGCACTGTGATACCTACTGACTGTAGTTGGTTGGAGAGCACTTAAAATTCCTCTCACGCAATACCTTAATCCAACGAAAATAATGATACTTGAAGTTATCTGCCTTTCTAGTGAAAACTTAGAAAGATGCATGGTGATTGTCTCAGACCCAGCTTCATTTCAGATATGTCAGATCTCTGTTTTATGCTTCCAACTTGTACCTTAGCTAATCCTTTTGAAATAGTTTGGGGCATAATGTCAAATGATCTCCCGAGACACATAGGGTGACCAGATGTTCCGATTTTATAGGGACAGTCCCAATTTTTGGGTCTTTTTCTTATATAGGCTCCTGTTACCCCCCACCCCCTGTCCCGATTTTTCACACTTGCTGTCTGGTCACCCTAGAGACACATGAAAAGTGGAATTTTCTTTAGTGATGAAGTACAAAGCAATCTGCACAACCATTGTGTCATCATCAATTATAAGTATTCTAAATAGATAAAACTTTGAGATGCTGCTGCTTTTCTACAAAAGTGACAGCTACAAATAAATAATTTTACATAAATAGATGGCATATGGAAGAAGAAAAAGTGCTTGAAAAAGATTAAGCTAAGGTCTCTTATTGAGGAAAATGAGTCTGATCCTAGATTTGAGCAATTGCTGATTTTGAACCAACATAAACAGTACTAATGTTCATAAAGTGAAGTTGGTTTCAGACCTACCTCCATGTCTTCCTGAAGGTAATCCAATCTGGCCAATATCTGTGATTTACAGGGTTTATGTCTTAACTCTCCAGAGGGTAGTCCATATTCCTGAGACCATAGTTTCTCAGCAACTATAGACAGAGCTGTATTGATGGCTTCCACTTCTCTTTGATTTGGTTATATATATATATGGATTTCAGGAACCTCTCCTATGCTGGGAAAAGCCTGCCCTATAGCATGTCATTATCCATCCCCAGGTGTTGGATTTGCTATACAAGCTAACCGCAGAGTCATCGGATGTGTCTATAAACTCTTGAAATGAGATTGCTTCTATTAGAATGTGGACCAGAGACTACCAGTGCCCGTATCTTTGTACATGCCCTAAGGACTGAGAGACTGAAGAAAATGGTGGGTCCTTAAGAAAACTCTGGTGACAATGGATAGAGACAGAAAGTAAAACTCCACAAGATTGATCAATATCAAATAATTTCCTGGAGATGTTGCAGTCATTGTTAAAGTCAGGTTTTTCATAATGAATTTGACTTTCTTCATTCATTTGTTGAACTGTTTGAGTTCTCGGTGTGACCATGCAGCAGAGTTAGGACTAGTGGCGAATTTTATT
This sequence comes from Platysternon megacephalum, assembly GCA_003942145.1. Taxonomy (NCBI): domain Eukaryota; kingdom Metazoa; phylum Chordata; order Testudines; family Platysternidae; genus Platysternon; species Platysternon megacephalum. Next base: position 14,010,784 of record QXTE01000009.1, on the reverse strand, counting down.
GCTTAGAAATCATATTTCTGATGTCTGCTAAAAGTCAAAAGTACCTAAAAGGTGCCTGATCTGAGGCATCAGCGATACAAGGCTGTAAAATATGTGTGCCCGAGAGGTCTGCCAAAACACAAACTGCAGTTGGCAAGAAACCCAGGGAAAGCCTGGTGACCAGAGGGGAAAAACAGGGGCAATTTTGAGTATAGTGTATCCTTTGAGACTCGTAGCATATGTCTGCTGCAGCTGTGAATGAGCCTCCCAGCCCGGTGAAGACAGACTTGTGCAAGCAGGTCTTGAGCTAATGCACTAAAAATGGCAGTGTGGACGTTGCAGCTCTGGCTGGAGATCAGGATCGCAAGCCTAAGGGGATGTGTAAGTGCAAAATGTTGTCTCTCTCACCAACAGAAGTTGGTCCAATAAAAGATATCTCACCGCCCTTGTCTCTCTAATATCCATGGACCAATATGGCTACAACAACACTGCATACATTTATATACCATGCCATTGTGCTCTGTATGCAGTAGGTGGCAGGAACTAGCTACTGTGGGATCCTAAAGAATCGGTGGGATCCTAGAGAATGTTGCCAATTTCCACCACTGGTGGTGATTCAGTGATACAGTACACTTTGTAAATAATTTCTTTTGAAAGGAAAAAGGGTACATGGATATCAATTAATGTGCCAAGAACAAAGATCAACAATACAATTAAGGGAGTTGGTATTTTAATTAAAGGAATTAAGGATTAAGCTATTGTGGTTGTGCATTCTGGAGTACATTATATGAATGACAATCAGAAATATTCAAATGGATATTGTCAGTTTACGAGTCCTGTTTTAAATAAACCAATTTCCTTAGATAATTAAAACTAAATATATTTTAAAAATCAAATTTACTTTTCAACATTTATATTCTGCGTACATTTCACTCAGTGGACAATGATAATAGACTGGCTAATTTCACATTTGTTTAGTCAATTTCATATTCTGTCTCTACAGATCAGGGATTAAATTAAAAACAAAAACAAAAATAACCCCAAACATGAAAAAATTTCTAGTAATAATTGGATTTGATAAAATCTACTGTCCTCATAACGAAATGTTAGGCCTTAGCTACTTGTGTCTACTAAAAAGTTGGGTAAGGCATGTTTCCCAAACCTAGGAGAAAAGTGATGTAAAATTGTGTTTTCTACGGTATTACCCACAATTGATGGAAATCACAAGTGTGTTGGCAGAAACTTTGAGCATGAGCAATGGACCAAATGGTTATTGTCAGAAAGATTTGGGTGTTTACATTGATTTCCTGCTACAAGAGTCCTAATAAAGTGAGTGGATGGGGAGAAACTGTATAGAACTGGAAATAAATAGTTTTTCTACAACTATCAATCTCGGTATGCCTTACAGTACAGAGGCTTATAGTATACCTTTTAAAACAAAATGACCAGCTTCACATATGTAGGCAGGCTATATTAAAGACAGGGGAAAAGACTGAATAGGCCCTGAATGGCCAGTGGGTCAGGTGAGTGGGAACACATGGGAGGAATGAAGAGATCAAAGAGACCATGACTCAGGAAAGAGCTAAGGAGTCAAGACTTAAAGGCTAGATTGGGTGGAGAAGACTCAAAGCTGCTCAAAAGGAAACTGAGAAGGACTTGGGGAAAGATTATAGTGAAGGCTGAGACAGCTGGAAAGATGGGATAAGAGTCTTAGGGCAAAGATGAAAATGGCTGGGAGCTCATTCATGAGTGCAGGCCTATCGGAAATGTTATAAAGCTCATGACCTTGGAAAACCTTGTTTGTCTGAGCTTGCTGCCAGTTGAACTCATTGATGCAAGTCTAGATAGAATAGAAATCAAAAGATATGCTACCATTAATGTTAAAGACCAAACCAATCTACTCTACAATCTTAGGTGAAGTTCTAGTCATATAAATATAATACAAATATTATTTAATTAATGCATTTGCAAAATAGTTAAATAAAATTACCTCAGGTTGTAATTATCTGCGTTAACTATCTGAGCGGAGATGAAAAACTAGTGAGTTGGATTTTTTTCTCACTAAAGAAGAGACTCTGAGGTGAACTGGAAGTGGCATTCATATTTCTGGGAAGACAAACTGCTTGTACTGATGAGAAGCTCTAATGTGACTGGTACCATCTAGAAATTAAGATAGTGGGGCCATATTTTCAAAAGCAAGCGCCCATATTTTCTGCCCACAAATTTTAGATGCAAATAAGTGTGGGACAATTGTGTGTCCAATATTATTCTCATTTGGATGACTATTTATTCTATTTTAGACACTGATTTGTGGACACAACCAGTTGCTCTAGTGTCCAAGTGACCTAAGCTGAGAGTGAAAATAGGGAGGCCAGGTGAACACCAGGCTAACAATGTGACCCCTTAAAAGTAAATAGGAAATGTATTAATATATAGACTAAGTTACCAAGGAAAATTTGATAAAGTAACTAATAAATATGTTTTAATAATAATAAATATTTATTATGGATATATACCACTAAGTGCAATTTGTGCTTGACAATATATAGGTTGTACTAAACAAAGAGGATGCTCTGTCCCAAAGATCTTACAATCTAGAAAGACGCATGTGGTTACAACACAATATTTAAAAATACATACAGGTACCATATAGGCAAACACGGAATGAGGTGCCATCATTGAAGCTGGAAGGCTTCACAGAAGGTTTTGATGAAGGACTCAAGGGAGCAGACTTACAGCAACCTATAAGAATGGTTCACAACTAAAAGGATTATGGAGAGATGTTAGTCCATAGTTAAGGTTGCAAGCAGATTTTCAATCCAAGCCTGAGTTTGCCTCACAATCTTACTTTTAAAAGAGGCTTTTTAACTTATTATTTAGTATGTACAGTCCTTGGTCAAATGCTAAGGTTGCAAAGTAAAGTACTCAAATATTAGGAAATGCCAGAATTAAGGCTGCCTGTGCAACCTTAATTCCACCCCGTTGTGCATGTGCATTACAATACAGAGTTGTTGTTTTTTTGTTAACATAATCACATACTACTTTTCCCATAAACTTTACTAAAAATCCACCCTGAGGCAGACCCCTAGAATGGAATATTTCAGTTTACACAGTTACATTTTGACAAAGTTATAAGCAACTGAAAACTGAGGCTTATAAAAGAAAGTAGTGGGCAATCCTAACTGTAAGCAACACTACTTGTTTCTGCCCTATCAATGGGCTAAAGATCAGGTCTTACCTAAGCTGTTTTTTGCTTTATTAATAATAAATAAAAGGAAACATAGCTCACAGACATGTTCAATAGGTTTTTCATTTCCCACTTTCTATTACAGTATCATCTGGAATCAGAATCATCCTGCATGGGGATTTCTTTCTCTCTCTCTCTCAATTTGTTTTTTCTTTTTAACAACCTCTCCCCTGCCATCAAACTTCCACACAATTTCTCTTTCCTCACCCTGGAAAACAAAGAACATTTATTAATTTATTGATGTTCTAAGGTGTGCACTGACCTTGCAATGGAAAGCATTAACAAGAGAAGAGGGCTCCTGCCAACAAATGTCCTATGATTCTGAAACTGCTAAGAATGAGAATTCTCACATTTGGTCTGCATCTGAAAATAAGACCTTGTGTTCCCATGATTATCATAACATGGATAGTGGTCCTTTCTGGGCCACCATATCCCCAGAAAACAGCGCTAAGTCACTTTATAGTAGCTATTAGAAGACTGTAACAGCTGCACCTCATTACAGACTTTGGAGGCAGGCTGCATCTGGAATCCCAAAAAGGAATTTGCTCCTGTGAAGAGAGAGCCCAGATCACAACCCAATCACATTGGGAAATACTAATTACAGTATATCATGGTCCTAAGCAAACTCAACGGAACTCTGTAAGAACAACTATATGAACATACTTTCTTCCTACTAAGTATAGGCTAGTGGGTCACAACAAGGACAATCAAGAAGAATCCTATGAAGAATATCCAATTCTATTATAATACAGGTTAGATGTTTTCATTGGCACAAGGGACCAAAACAAGGTCACTTAACTTAAATCCAATAAAGGTTCCTAACCCTGATTAAAGTCTCAACTAAAGTAGGTCACTTTTCTATCATACAGCTTCTAACTCTACCTCTGTGGACCTCACCACTGTAGAAAGTGTACACATCTAGTCCTCAGCTACTAAGGACAAGGCATCCGGAAAGAGCTTATAAAGATGAAAAAGAGGGAAGGTTTCCCAGAGAAACACACAGTCACACGCATATGATGAACACTACAGAAATCCTTCTTCCTAACAGCAGTATTCCAACTTTCCCTCCCTCCTCCTCCACGCTATCAAACTCCTCACAACATATAAAAGCTCCTGCACATTCTCAGCTGGCTCACCTTGGTTCCCTGCCCCCACTCCATTACTGACATCTTATCTCATGAAGAGAAACATTCTCTTCCCTCTCCTACAATACAAGAGAGATTCCTCAGAGAATCCTGGAAGGAGCACTGAGGGTATTTTTATTGTTTTACGCTCACCCAGAACCTGGTGTTTCTGCTGAGAGTCTAGGCTTTGGTGATGAGGTGGTGGGCTAGGAGGTGCTCTCAGAGTTCTGAAGGAAAGAGAATGGCTGGTGGAAATGGAGGACTTTGTTTTTAATCTGCTTCTGAATGTGAAAGCAGATACAGGTACTGCTGCAGGAAACCTGAGCTTTTCTTGCCCCCTTTTTTTTTTAAAGCAACCAGTCTAAAGCAACTAATATTTACCACCTATTCGTAAGTTATTTCATACTCTTTTTCTGGTGCACATGAAAAAATATGCTTCCTCTCTGAAAAAACGGTTACTCACCTTCTCGTAACTGTTGTTCTTCGAGATGTGTTGTTCATGTCCATTCCAATCAGGTGCGTGCGTGCACGTGCATGATGGCCGGAAGATTTTTCCCTGAGCAGCATCCGTCGGGTCGGTCTGGGCGCCCCCTGGAGTCACACCCTCATGGCGCCTAATATATAGCCCTGCCGACCCGCCACCCCTTCAGTTCCTTCTTGCCGGCTACTCCAACAGAGGGGTAGGAGGGTGGGTATTGGAATGGACATGAACAACACATCTCAAAGAACAACAGTTACGAGATGGTGAGTAACCGTTTTTTCTTCGAGTGCTTGTTCATGTCGATTCCAATCGGGTGACTCCCAAGCAAATTTAAAAGGTGGAGTCGGAGTTGTCCACTGGAATACTGCTCTACCAAAGGCTGCATCATCTCTGGCCTGCCTAGTAATTGCATAGTGTGCGGCAAAAGTGTGTATCGATGACCACGTCACCACCCTGCAGATTTCCTGGGTGGGGACTTGAGCCAGGAAAGCTGTTAATGAAGCTTTTGACCTTGTAGAGTGCGCCGTTATCGGGGGTGCTGGGATTCCTGCTAGATTGTAGCACTCGGTAATGCAGGCCAAAATCTATGATGAAATGCACTGTGTCGAAACAAGCTGACCCTTCATCCTGTCCGCTACTGTGACAAAGAGCTGTACCGACTTCCTGAACGGTTTCGTCCTTTCGATATAAAAGGCCAGCGCTCTGCGGATGTTGAGAGTGTGGAGTCTCTGCTCCTTGCTACTCGCATGAGGCTTGGGGTAGAAAACTGGGAGGAAAATGTCCTGGTTGATGTGTAACTGTGATACCACCTTCGGGAGGAAGGCTGGATGGGGTCTGAGCGGAACCTTGTACTTAAAACACACGGTGTAGGACAGGGGTAGGCAAAGGCGGCACGCAAGCTGATTTTCAGTGGTACTCACACTGCCCGGGTCCTGGCCACCGGTCCGGGGGGCTCTGCATTTTAATTTAATTTTAAATGAAGCTTCTTAAACATTTAAAAACCTTATTTACTTTACATACAACAACAGTTTAGTTATATTATTATAGATTTATAGAAAGAAACCTTCTAAAAACGTTAAAATGTATTACTGGCACGCGAAACCTTAAATTAAAGTGAATAAATGAAGACTCGGCACACCACTTCTGAAAAGTTGCCGACCCCTGGTGTAGGGCGTCTCGGACGTTAGAGCCCTGAGCTCAGACACCCTCCAGGCTGAAGTTATTGCCACCAGGAATGCGACCTGGTAGGAGAGGCAGAGCAGGGAGCATGTTGCTAGAGGCTCAAAGGGATGCTCCATGAGCCTAGAAAGGACCAAGTTAAGGTCCCAAGCAGGAACTGGTTGGTGGATGTGCAGGTACAACCTGTCGGGGCCCTTCAGGAAGCAACTGGCCAGGGGGTTAGCGAAAACCGATCAGCCCTGTACCCCCGGGTGGAAAGCCGAGATGGCAGCCAGGTGTACTCTTATAGAAGACAAGGAGAGACCTTCCTGCTTTAGGTGGAAAAGGTAATCCAAAATCTGGGGCACTGAGGCTAGCGCCGGGGCAAAGTCGCGTTGAGCTGACCAGATTGAAAATCTCTTCCACTTGGCCAGGTATGTGGCCCTAGGGGAGGGTTTCCTACTGCCCAAGAGAACCTGTCTGACTTGTTCTGAACAGAAGAGCTCGAACATATTCAGCCATGGAGCCTCCAGGCTGTGAGATGCAGCGACTGCAGGTTCAGGTGCTGGAGCCACCCGTGATCCTGCGTGAGGTCCGGGAAGAGCGGCAGGGTAATCGGGGCTCCATCTGACATGTCTAGGAGAGATGTGTACCAATGCTGGCGGGGCCAGGCTGGTGCTATGAGAATGACCTGAGTCCGGTCTCTGCGGATCTTGAGCAGGACCTTGTGGATGAGCGGTATGGGTGGGAAGGCGTATAGAAGCGGTCCCCCCCAATAGAGGAGGAACACGTCCGCTGTGGAGCCCGGATTGTGATTCTGGAAGGAGCAGAACTGCGGACACTTCCTGTTGCGTCACATGGCAAAGAGGTCGATCAGGGGACAGCCCCACCTCTGGAAGAGCGAAGATGCGACGTCCGGGCGAAGGGACCACTTGTGGCTGTGAAAAGATTTGCTGAGGTAGCCCGCCAGCTCGTTCTGGACCCCTGGAAGGTACAACGCCTGTAGATCGACTGAGTGCTCTATACAAAAGTCCCATAACCCAAGGCACATAACTTCCTGGCACAGGGGAGAGGAGCGTGAACCCCCCTGTTTGTTGATATAGAACATTGCGGTCGTATTGTCTGTCATGACTGATACACATCGACCTGCTAGATATGGGCGGAATGACTGACATGCTAGGCGTACTGCCCTGAGCTCCCTGACATTGATATGAAGATGGAGATCTGTCTGGGACCAGAAGCCCTGCGTCCTGTGGTCCCCCAGATGAGCTCCCCACCCCAAGTCTGACGTGTCCGTCACTAGCATCAGGGATGGTTGTGGGGCAGCGAAGGGGACTCCTGAGCACACCTGCTGAGCGTCCGTCCACCACAGGAGCGAGTTGAGGATAGGATGAGGCAGGGTCACGATCCTGTCCAAGCTGTCCCTGGCAGGTCTGTACACTGACGCAAGCCACGACTGAAGCGGCCGAAGCCTGAGTCTGGCGTGCCGAACCATGTACGTACAAGCCGCCATGTAGCCGAGAAGTTTGAGACAATCTCTTGCAGTGGTGCTGGGGAACTGCCTGAGTCCCTGGATCATGGCGTCGAGGGCCTGGAATCTTGCCTGCGGGAGGAATGCTCTGGCTAGGGTTGAGTCCAGAACCACCCCTATGAACTCAGGGACAGAGTTGATTTCGTCTCGTTCAGTAGGAGGCACAGATTCTCGAAGGTGGCTCTGATGAATGCCACCTGAGCCCTGGATTGGCCTTTGATCAGTCAGTCGTGGAGGTAAGGGAACACCTGTATCTGAAGTTTTCGCAGAAAGGCGGCGATGACTGCCATGCACTTGGTGAAGACTTGAGCTGTTGCTAACAGGCCGAAAGGGAGGACAGTAAATTGGTAATGGGAACTGTTGACCACAAACCTGAGGAACTTTCTGTGGTTGTGCGCGATTGCTATGTGAAAAAATGCATCCTTCAAGTCGAGAGCGGCATACTAGTCTGCTGGATCCAGTGAAGGGATAATGGAGGTCAGGGAGACCATGCGGAACCTGAGTTTCCTCACAAACCTGTTGAGGTCGCGCAGGTCCAGGACAGGCCTTAGGGCCAGAGGGCAGTTTGGGCTGGCCTTGATTAGCGGAGGGAAGTTGCCTTCTCCTACCGCTCCGGTTCCTCCTCCTAGAATTGTTCTGGCTGTTCTGCTGCTGGAACCTGTGAGGAGGTTGTGGGCGGAAGTGTCTCTGCTGTGTGGCGGGAGTATGCAAGCCCAAGGATTTGAGGGTGGCTCGGGAATATTTTAGGCTGTGGAGCCGTTCATCTGTCTTCTCTGAAAACAGAGTCTCACCCTCAAACGGGAGGTCCTGAATTGTTTTTTGGACTTCGTAGGGTAATCCTGAGACTTGCAACCAGGCCCCTCGCCGCATAGCCACCCCTATCACCATGACTCTTGTGGCAGCGTCTAAGGCTGCCTGCAGTGAAGTGCGGGAAACTAATTTCCCTTCTTCCACCAAGGCGGTAACTCTGACCGAGAGTCCAAAGGGATGAGCTCCGTGAACTTAGCCATGGAAGCACAGGTTTTATAAGAGTACCTGCTCACAATGGCCTGCTCATTAGCAATACGGAGTTGTAAACCACCAGTGGAGTAGATTTTCCTACCCACGAGGTCCAGGCGTTTAGCGTCCCTATTCTTTGGGGAAGGACCTTGGAAACCTTGTCTCTCCTGCTGGTTAGCCGCATCGATGACCAGCGAGTCCAGAGGTGGATGGGAGTAGAGATGCTCAAAGCCTCTGGAGGGGACGAAATACCGGCGCTCATTGCATTTGGTGGCAGGGATGCCGGCGTCTGCCATAGAGTCTTGGTGGTGTCCACCACCGTCTTTATGAGGGGTAAAGCTACCCGTGAAGGCCCCAAGGTTGCTAGGATGTCCACCATGGGATCTGTGTCCTCAACTACCTACTCGGCCTTGATGCCCAAACCTTGGGCAGCCCTGCGGAGCAGCTACTGTTGTCCTCTAATGCAGAAGCTATGGCCGTCCCTGCCAACATTTCGTCCGGCGACGAGGAGGAGGAAGCATGTGCCAGTGGTGGAAGCTCCCTGCCATCTGCCCTGGACGGGTCACGTGACTCCTGGGGCAGTGTTGGAGGAGGTGGTGCCGATGATGGTGCCAGGGCTGTAGGCATCGTAGCCAACGTTGGCGTTGGCATCAGTCTCACAGGAGGGAGCTGCATCGGCACGCTCACAGGAGCCGCCGGGGTTGGGGGGTCAGGTGCTGACATCGGCACCTGGGCTGTAGGTGCCTGCATCGAGGTCAACGTCGACAACGGTGCAGGTGTGGGAGACAGGTGTGTCGCGAAGGCCGGTGCTGAAGTTGGAGCCAAGTACAGTGCTGGAGGGAAAGGCGTCGGGACCGTAGGTGCTGGGTGCGTATGCACAGCGGAAGGCGGCACGAAAGTGGCGGAGGCAACTGAAGACGTCGCTGAGCGTGAGCCCTGGGTTCCTCCCTGGCCCTGGTGATAAGCCCAGGGAGTCCAGAAGGGCCACTGAGGCGGGTTCTGCCACTGCGGAGGCCACGCCTGATGCTCCCTTCTGTCTCTGCTTGACCTCGCTCTACGGCTTCTGCTCCTACTTGAGTGATAAGAGTCAGGCTCCGACTCCGAGGTCTCAGACACTGAAGACCACGGAGGAGCCGATCCTTGGTGCCTCGAACGTTGAGAGCTCGGGGAGCAGGAAGGCTCTCTGTCAGAGTGTGTAGGTGCCGATGGACAAGGCGAAGGGGAGTGCCTCGACATCATAGCTGGCTTTCCTTTAGGACGGGGCTCCATCGGCGCTGGACAGGAGTTGACACGGCCCTGGAAGGAGACGCCGAGGAGTGGTCCGCCTGGGGTCACACTTCTCGAGGCTTAGCTGGAGGAGAACAGTCGTCCAGCTTTTTCTTCTTTTGAGGCGCTGGCGAATGGGAGCGGTGTCTACTATCAGATGGGCCCTGTGAGGCGCCGTGGCGGTGCCGAGCGTCCCTAGAGGAGTCCTTCCTCTGCGCCGAAGTCACCAACAGCGCTGGGGCGCTCCGCATTGAGGACGCCACCGTAGGGTTCAGGTCTCTCGAGTCCGGGTCGGAATGGGGGCACAAGGCTGCCTCCATGACGATCACCTTCAGCCACTGTTCCCATTTTTTAAGTGTTCTTGGGCGGAACTCACAGCAGATCTTGCAACGATCTTTCTGATGGGTCTCCCCCAGGCACCTAAGACACGATGAGTGCGGATCACTCTTAGGCATGCGCTTGGCGCAAGCCACGCAGTTCTTAAATCCTGGGGACCACGGCACCGGGGCCAGAGTGGGGGGGGGGGAACCACCAACCACTATACTATACTAAACTCTAACTGGAGTACTACTAACAACTAACTAACTAACTAACTATATACACGGAATAACGGAGAAACTTGTTGAGCAAGAGCCAAGGGAAGTTCCAGCCACCGTCACTGGCGGTAAGAAGGAACTGAAGGGTGGCGGGTTGACAGGGCTATATATTAGATGCCATGACGGTGCGACTCCAGGGAGTGCCCAGGCTGACCCGATGGATGCTGCTAAGGGAAAAATCTTCCGGCCATTGTGCACGTGCACGCGCGCACACACCTGATTGGAATCGACATGAATAAGCACTCGAAGAACTCTTGTCACTCAGGCAGAGTGCTACATATGTTCATCTGTGTCACTACATAAATATATCCAAGCAGGAAAGAATGAAACAAGGTTTATATCTCCCACAATGCTGGGTCACAAACATGTTGACAGTAGTTATTGCAGAAATCATAAAAGCACACTGAATATGTGTTTCACATAATGTTAGATGGGGTGTCTTCATGGTACCTTACAAGAGAGAAAAACAGCAACAGAAGGAAAATACTAATCAAATCTGTATTTTTCTTGTGTGATACATATATTGTGCAATAATTCAATTTCTGTAGAAAAGAGAACCAAATATATTATATGTAGGTACGCATATTTGATAAATGGCTCTTACTACAATCAGGATATTTTAATTATTGTGATTAACTTCCTAATAAAGAAAGGGATCATTCTGTCCTTTATTCCCTGTAAACTTCATCTGACAGCCAATAGAATAATAAAAATAGATTTAAACACTTCTCATTCTGTTTTTTCTATACCTACATGAAGCCATTCTGCATACTGTATATAAAGTATGCAAAATATATAAAGATTATAAAGCTATATAAAGATTCCACTATATAAAGATTACTTTAAAAATAAGCTAATTATGAGAAAAAATATAAATAGAATCAATTTACTATTAAATTTGTTACAGCTAAGTCTGCTAGGAACTGACAGCTAAAAAAACTTCTGAAGATTAATTAGAGATTAAGTAACCCAAATGAGCACAGCTAATGCATACAATTGCATATGGTTAGAAACAACATAATGAAACACAGTTCTGTAGAACTCCATAACAGAGGTGCAATAAAGAGTGAGTACAGCATTCCTATTTTTTTAAAATTTCTTGTGCATGTTTGTATGAATAGTCGCTTTTTATGAAATAAAGAGTTCAGGTTCTTTTATTTTATCTTACCCTCATTCCTTCAAATCGTGACAAGGCTCTCAAAGGTCTCAAAGCTCGTAGCGTTCGAAGTGATTTAATTGGACCCAGTTCAGAGTAGCCCAAGGCATTAGCTGTTAAGCTAATCAAAGAAACCTACACAAAAAAACAAAGACAAATTATTTGTATCTATCTTGTATAGCCCTTTGAAGGATGCAAGATATAATGGCTAAAGGTGGAAAAGTTCAGCCTGGATATTAGGAAAATGTTCTTAGATGCCCTGTGCTTCTAACAGCAAGAGCAACTGGGTAGTGGAAAAAAATGGAAAAGAAGTTGTTAGTGAATTTCTGAAGTTCTTAGTCTCTTGATCTATGATACTATCATTACATATATACATGAACAGGTTAGATATAGGAAGTACCTTTGCAAAATACAGGTTGTGGGCTGGACTAAAAAACACAAATAGTGTTTTTCCTGACATTACTGCCCTTGAGAAATCATGGTATGGAGGAATCATAACATTCTCAGGAAAAATAGTAAAAGGTTGGATGACTTTCTCCACAATTCTTACTAACACAATATTTTGACTGTGACAGTGTTACTACCTTACTCAAAAATGTTTCATAAAGGGCATCATAGTGAAATCCTGGTGGCACAAAATTTCTCATACATAAAGTTTGTCATGCTGATGAAATCTTGTTAGTGTAAGAAACCCTTTTGACTTATTTTGCTATAAATTTAGCTGAAGAGAAGCTACACCAAGTAGAAAGAACCTATTGAAAAGCAAAAAAGATAAATCTATACAGTTTGTCAATGTGTTTATATTTTAACCAATTTGCCTTAAAATCTTACAAGAGCCTTATTAGTATCAATCAGGGGCCTGATCTGGAATCAATGGAAATTTTGACATCAGCTTCAGTGGGAAAAGGATTAGGCTTAAAGTCCTTAGAAACTTATAGTAGTCATATTCTCCAAGGCCCAAACACCACAATGAAGAAAAAAAACTGAAAGTCTGTTGAGAATTCAGGATACTATTAATCAAGAGTTGATGTGTCAATGTGTAACTCAGTAATTAGTTTGTGCGATCAATCTTGTGTTTTATTAAAGGCTTTATATTCAGTGTTGCATGAAGAAGCTTGTGCTAAAAAGTTATTTATTGAATTCTGTAGCATCTTTCACAAGGATCAAGGTACACTAAAAAGTAATCAGTTGTAGGCTACTCAAGTTTGTGCAAGAAAAGGTGTTTCTCTTTCTCTGTGAAGCTTCCTCAGCTCCATAGAAGTCTTCCTGCTATGGCTTACCTCCCCCTACCTATACAGAGGACTGTTCGAAGTAAGGCTGCTTGGAATGATGATTCACAGATCTGAGTATTACTTAATTTATTCATATTAGGAAGTACTTTCCCCCTCCTAATTGTCAATACAACAAGAAAATTCTTGCATGATGTGTTTTCTGCCAGGACTGTCTCTTATCAAACTATGCTAAAACTTCGTCACAAATTATTTTGAATACCTGGGGCAAGGAGCCCATGTTTGGTTTTGCAAAATCTTGGTCAGACCACAACCAGAGGTGGTTTGGAACTGACTTCCATTTTTATCAGTGCCATCCAGGTTTGTAGGGGATGAGGATTTGGATGAAAGGCTCTAGGTTGACTCAACTCTTCACCAAACTCAGAAAACAAGCCACAGAAGTTGTCAAGCACCTGTAATTTTCTCCCAAATGCAATATGAGCTGTAATTTTCTCAGAATTTGACATTAAATGAATATAAGTATTAGAAAATCAGGAAACTTGAAGAATCTAAGATAACATCCATTTAATCAAAAGATTTTTCCACTTAGTTTTCATTAGTTGGATTGACAAAATGTGGCATACAACCATTTGTTTTTGTTACTCTCTTTTCTGGGAAATAATAATCTACATTACAACATAGATCTGGTGCAATTATTAATTCAGCTCTTCAAAGAAGAGCCACAAGAATGATTAAGGGATTGGAAAACATGCCTTTGGTGAAAAACTAAATTGACCGAGCTTCTTGAGTCTATCAGAGGAGATTAAGTGGTGATTTGATCAGCCTATATAAATACACACATGGAGAACAGAATTTGATAATACACGGCTCTTCAGTCTAGCAGACAAAAGGTATAAATTGTGCTTACTTACCTTACAGTAACTGGAGTTCCTCAAGATGTGTAGTCCTTATGTGTATTCCACTCACCTGAGACCAGAAGATTTTTTGTTGGCTGTGTTTGTTAGTCCACATATACACCCTTTACTTCTTTGTGCACCAAACTGAGGGCACAAGGGGCGGGCAGACCAACTGCCTCTTCAGTTATCTTTCTACTGTGAATAGTCCTAGGATAAGGCCCCGCAGTAGAAGGGAAGGAGGGTGGGTAGTGGAATACAGATAGTGACCACACACCTTGAAGACTTCCAGTTACTATACAGGTAAGTAATCTTTCTTTCTTTGAGTGATGGCCCCTATGTGTATTCCACTCAAGGTGATTCATAAGCAGTATTCGTCGAGGACAGGGGTGCAAGAAACCATGCTGTACCACAGATTAAAGGACTGCTCTGCCAAAGGATGCATATATGTTTTGCAGAAGTGTGTACAGAGCCCCACCATTGCCACTCTACAGATGAGGGACATTTCTAAGTGAAGCCACTGATGAGGATGGGGCTCTGGTCGAGTGGTGGGAAGGTTGCCACTAACTCGTAACCAAAGCAGGATGCAGCTGAAAGCCATTTGCACAGTCTCTGAGTAGGTGACTTCTTGTCTCATACATTTGCCAAAAGAGTCAAACAACTTAGGAAATTTCCTGAAGGGCTTTGTCCTCTGCAGATACAAAGCCAAGGCTCTACAGACATCCAGAGAGTGTAGTTACCTGTCCTTTCTGGTGGCGTGTGGCTTTGGATAGAAGACAGGTAAGTGGATGACCTGGTTTTGATGAAATTCAAGGGTTATTTTTGGGATGAATTTGGGGTGCAACCTCAGGGAACCTTTTCATTGTGGAAGACTGTCTAAGGTCAGCCATAAGGGCCCCCAACTCACCTATTTTTCTGGCTGAGGTAATTGCAACCAGGAATACAACCTTCATAGATAGGTGAGCAAAGAAACACGAGGGTAAGGGCTCAAATGGACCCTTCATTAGTGATGACAGGGCTAGGATAGGATCCAAGGGGCCACATTAGAATCAGTGTAAGGGATTACATTGGTAAGGGGGTGGGGTCCCCCTGTGGGGAGAACCACTGATTCTCAGCAGTGTAGTGTGCTCTATGGGAGTGAGAACGTGCCCAAGAAGCTCTGGAATCTATATCGGGAATAACTTTCTTTCTGTCTCAGTACAGTCAGTAGATTTGTCATCCAGGTCTTGAACTCACCTGAGGAATATAAATCCTCTGAATAAACAGGTGGAGTCGTTGGTACCCGCTGTCTTATTATGCCCCATCTTGTTGACTGTACTGATGAGTGGTGGATCTGTGGTGTGGGAACCTCTCTGCAATGACTGGTTCCAATAGTATTGGTGACTCTGGGTCAGCATATGCAGCCAGGTCATCAAGAACAGTATACCTGACTCCTGAGGCTGGAAGGGCTTCTGCCTCTTGGTGGAGTTGACAGTGCTGGTTCAGACCAGGTGGTAAGTCACAGGTACCGATGACTCCTCCTTGCTGCTGTGAGTCTGTACTGTTGGTGTAGGGGGTTTCCACTCTCTTCTTTCCCTCACCAGTACAGAGGCTGAGTCTGTCCCATCCATGACTGAGGTTTTTGGCACAGTTGAATCTTGGTACCAATTAGCCAGACCCAGGCTCCTTGTAACCTCCTGACACACCCGTACCAAGATGCAGTCTCTCACTTGATTTGGAGGATGTAGGGGAAGAGATCCTCTTCTCAGATGAACACTTTAGAGGGCATTTCTCTCACTGTTTGTGAGAATGCTTTCTCTTACCCTCCTCCTCCTGTCAGCTCTGCCCTCTGTGATTCCGGAGTCAGGGAAAACCATGGCGACCCAGGGTCAGACTGGAATCTCATTTTGGCAATGAAAGCAATACATTTTCCTCTAGGAGGAAAAATTGTGTGTGGGGTCCTTTTGATTTCTTCCTCCTCCTGTTGCATATTTAAGACTATAATGGACTGCCTTCCATCCCCCACAAAAAACTGGCATCAGTTCTGAGCTCAAATGATATTGCACTATAAAAGCATTAAGTGTAATAGAATTCTATGATATAATTCTGGAGAAAGCAAATTTCTAGGTACATTTACCAATGTTTTAATTTCTTAAGAGTTATATTTTATCTAATGTAAGATTATTTACCTAATACATTTCCTTTCTAAAATTGGCATCTACACCAATCATTCCAGTGCATTCCTTTTATATGTGCAGAGATTAGGTGCAGTTCAAATGAAATCAGTTTGTCTTAGAGGACACACCAACTCTGGATCCTACCAAAAAGTGTAGAAACTTATACATTATTAAACAGACATCTATAGGAAAATTTCAAAACAGAAGTCTAAAATGTTTTACACTACAATCACAAAAAAGATTATACCTCCAAAGAGTTAAACTCTAGTGGTAAGTGTAGGAAAGATGTCAGACAATGAATGCATATTGCCAAGTAAGAAAGTCTCCATTCTATCTCATGAAATTTGCAGCAACAAGAAGTATCCAGCAGTAAAGAACAGCAGAAGAAAACATTCCATAGCCAAGAGTAAAATAAAAATATGTAAAAGCATGAGAACATTGGAGCTGGCAATGCTTTTCAAAAATTTAACAGCTAGCATTGTTATCAGATAGTTATGCTTTTTCTTTTTGTGGGTAACCAGGACCCTTAACTTATCTGGTTTTCTAGGTGTACTCCCCATCCTACAAGGCTGGCATCTGTTATGAGAATTCTGGTCCAGTTGCAGCTGAAGAATCCATTATAAGACTCCTCCTTTTGGTTCAACAGTGAGAAGTATAGTACTGCTGGTAAAGTTTATTTGGGAGCATATCAACTACTGAGTGATTTTAGCGTTTACACTGGTAACTTTCTTATGTGCAGTTAAATCTATGATGGGACCTCAATGCATGAAACCCTCAAGTCCAGTTGAATGCATAGCTTTATTGTGCATTTGGAGCAGTGTAAAAGTAGCTCTTTCAAACTTCAAATGGGCCTGAGATGTGCAAGGCATAATCATGCTGATGTTTTGATGGAAGAAATTTCAGCTGAATTTTGCCTGGGACTTCTCCTGAAGCTTCTGTTCCAATATCTACTTCTTGTAGAGTCAGAATACCAATGGAATATTTATGTTGGATACAGTTACTAGAGGACTACCAGCTCCTGATCTGTTCAGAAGCTTGGAGAGAATGCTTATGCTTCTTTGTATTTTCTGCAGCTATTTATTCCAACTTTTCCTGAAGATTTTAGATTCTATGAACTATGAAGAGCACACACACACACACACACACACACACACAAAAGTTCCATCTTAACTAAACTGGTGCCTGGCAACTGAGTTGGCTGCAAAGTTCTCATAGCAAAACACTTAGAACTCGACTATTCAAGAAGTGCTGAGTGAAATATTATGAAGCACTGTGAGGATTTCCTCATATTTAAAGGGAACAATACAGCTTTATGGTTATCATAAGAATATAAGAAGGACCATACTGGGTCAGATCAAAGGTCCATCTAGCCCAGTATCCTGTCTTCTGACAGTGGCCAATGCCAGGTGCTTCAGAGGGAATGAACAGAACAGGCAATCATTGATTGATCCATCCCCTTTCATCCATTCCCAGCTTCTGGGAAACTGAGGCTAGGGACAATAAGAGCAGTTGGGATCCCTATCCATACTGGCTAATAGCCATTGATGGACCTATCCTCCAGGATCATACCATATTGTTGCTGTGTTGGGAAAAGCATCTTAGAAGCCTCAGTTTATCTCTAATACATTTTGCCTACTGGGTTTCTGAGAAGCCACCATGTCTTTCACAAAGGAAGCCCCTGCTTCATTAGTTTTTCAGAATTTTAATTATATGACACTGCATTTTCTGACAATTGGCTCTTTTCCCTTTGTCTTGGTTTTCCTACTCTCAAAGATAATGTCTTAAAAAGCAAGGGTAGGGGCAGTCCATGTATCACCTTACTACCAAAGGATGTCTCTGGAAAGGTACTTTATCTTCATGAGATGCAGGGTGCAGGTTTTTTTTAATAGAGATAGAGATACTAATTCCAAAATCTGTGTTGGGGACTGTGGGGGAGGTAGTATCTATTAAAAAGCAGGCCTTGATGGACAAATAGAAATGGAAAATTAAAGATCATAGGTTTCTGGAGATACAGTGTGTGGAATTCTACCATGACACAGCAATCCTAGCAGCTGAGCCATGGATGAGTATAGCTGGGAAACCACTAGCTTCCCATTACTTATGAAATTATCCAATGTTTTCATTTAACATTTTAGTTTTAATCAGCAGTCCCCATTTGGATCCTATGCAGTCTTCAGAGGAGAATATGAGAATATCTTCTTCAAACAAAATTAGAAACAGGTTGTTTCCCTTATTTTGAAACCTCCTTCCTCTACTTTTATGTGGTTAAAGGCACTGTCTTGTGGGCATTAGTGTTACAGCATGCTCCTGACTGTCCAGAGACTGTGGTCATGGCACAAACTGATAGTTTCCTCACCTGAAGAACAGAGCTGTTGGAACAGGAAAGAGGGGAAGGAGTCACAGCATCTGTTTTAAGTTTCTTATGAGCCACTGCCCCTGTCTCAGAAGGGGGAGTTAATCTTATGCTTTTTTTTGCAGTGGTGAGGGAGGGACTTTACCTAGATAGGTGGGCAAAGGAAACCCAGAAGAGAAGGTTAGAGTTTCAATGCTCTAATGTTTTCTCAGCTGAGGAGAGAGGAGTTAGAATCTGAAATGAGATAATTATTGTGCAAAAATGAACAAAAATTAAAATTCTAAAACAAATAGATTGGGAGAAGCTGAATTACTAACTTGCTTTGTCTGTGGAAGCAAAGAACATAAACAAACATAAAAAAAGAGAGACCCAACAACTAAAAACCAAAGTATTTACAGGAAAGGAAGGGATATGCTTGAACTGCTGCTGGTCGCAGATTTAAAACTTTTGGCAGGATTCCAGAGTTTGTGTGGCCTTGTCAGTTTGTTTGAATTTTTCCCAATGTCTGCAAAGACAGAAAGAACTCATGAGTATGAACTCATGTAGATGTCATAAAATAAAATATATGCATGGGAGTTTTGAAAGTACCTAAATGACTTTGGAGTGCAAATCCCAGTGATTAGTGCTCCTAAGTCATATAGGTGCTTATGAAGATACCAATCTATGTTTTTATCATAGCTAGCAGTAAAACAGTAATTCTATTACCCATAAAAATAGATTACTTCTGTTTTAAAAGTACAGTATTCAGAGAGACAATATAGACAAAAGCTAAGCCAAAACTGAGACTGAGGAGAAAAGCCAAGCCAAGCCAAAAGAAAGAAAGATTTAGTTCCCAATATAAGCTTTAGAACAGTGGTGGGCAACCGCATCTCCCAGTGGCTGCAGTTCACTGTTCCTGGCCAATGGGAGCTGTGGGAAGCGGCGGCCAGCACATCCCTGAAGCCCGCGCCATTTCCCGCAGCTCCCATTGGCCGGGAACGGTGAACCCTGGCCACTGGGAGCTGCGGGCGGCCATGCAAATATAAACAAACTGTCTGGCAGCCCGCCAGCGGATTACCCTCACGGCCCATGGGCCACAGGTTGCCCATCACTGCTTTAGAAGGTCAGGAGTGGCTGAAAAATGGTGGGGTTATATTTAAAGTTATCTTGCCACCTCATGAGGATGACTGCTGAAAACAAACAGAAGATGCGGAATGAAATGGAACATACAAATGAAGTTTTAATGAGTCATTAAATAACCACAAGGCATCAGGGAAATGTTCACCAGTTGTGATTTTTTGGTCATTTTTAACCCAGAGTACTGTCCTCATTATACATATGACTAACAATGAGTTATGTAGGATGGCCAACTTACAGAAGAGTAAAAATAGGTTATTCAGAAAATACAGTACATACATCAACAATCAGGAAGTCCAGCCAGCACCAGGCATTAGTGAAATAGGTTTGAAAACCATAGGCCACCCATTTTAGCACCATTTCCAGAATGAAGATGTAAGTGAAGACCTTATCAGCATATTCTAGCACGGTCTTGATAGTCTTACGCTTTTCAATATATATATCTTCAAAAGCCTGTGAACAAACAAATAGTATTCAAGTTCAGTATTCATAAGCCTTTGCAAATTACAATTTAGGCTGCATGGGCTGAAGATGAAAAGGAAAAGGTAAATCACTTTCCAATTCAGGATGTTTTCTGAAGGTAGTATTTATCACGGATTACAAAATATATTTTTGAGATTTAAGTCTTTGGTACATGGTGATGGGAGTGATCTACAGCAATCCTCCAAAGGTTTTTAGAAAACTGTCTACTGTCATCCCAGACAAAGACCCTGTGACTCAGACAAGCCAAATCTCAATTCAATGCACAAGGCAGTATTAGACACTAATACCTGCAGCTCACAAAAGTATGTAATAAGTATGTGGCAAGAAGAAATGAGGCGCAGTGACCCAGTGCTGTATACTGTAACTGACACATCCCTAACCCTCAAATGACAGCTCATGCAGTGAATAACTATAGGAAATATAAACAGACACTTGTTTCCAGGTGTCTCTTTTTAAAACGCAAGCAGGATACATGATAGAGCAGGGGCGGGAAAACTTTTTGGCCTGAGGGCCGCATCGGGTTTCTGAAATTGTATGGAGGGCCAGTTAGGGGAGGCTGTGCCTCCCCAAACAGCCAGGCATGGCCCAGCCCTCAACCCTTATCCGACCCCCCCACACTTCTCGCCTCCTGACGACACCCCCCCGGGACTCCTGCTCCATCCAACCCCCCCATTCCCTGAGAGCCCCCTGGGAACTCCTGCCCCATCCACCCCCTGCTCTCTGTCCCCTGACCGCCCCTGGACCCCTGTCTCATCCAATCCCCCCTCTCCTTCCTGACTGCCCCCCCGGGACCCCTGCCCCATCCAACCACCCCTTCTCCCTGACTGCCCCGGACACCCTGCCCCTAAGTGCCCCCCGCCCCATCCAACCCCCCTCTCATTCCTGACTGCCCCCTCCAGGACCCCATCTCCCATTCAACCCCTCTGTTCCCCGCCCTCTGACCACCCCAACCTCTATCCAAACCCCCTGCCCCTAATCACCCCCCAAACTCCCCTGCCCTCTATCCAACCCCCTCTGCTCTCTGCCCCCTTACCACGCTGCCTGGAGCACTGGTGGCTGGCGGCGCGGCTGCAACAGGACAGGCAGCCAAGCCACCACACAGCACAGAGCACCGGGTCAGGCCACGGCTCTGCAGCTGCACTGCCCCAGGAGCTTACTGCTCCGCCGCCCAGAGCATTGTGCCGGCAGTGCAGTGAGCTGAGGCTGCAGGGAGCCGGGGGACAGCAGGGGAGGGGCCGGGGGCCAGCCTTCCAGGCCAGGAGCTCAGGGGCCGGATAGGACAGTCCCACGGTCCGGATGTGGCCCGCGGGCCGTAGTTTGCCCACCTCTGTGATAGCGTGTCAAAATAAATGAATAGCTTAATGGATTTTTATGAGATTTTGGCAACAAACCTAGAGAACTTTTAAAAAATGTAATCTGGAGAATTTTGCCAGACTAGACTGGGTATGTAGGTGTGTAAAAAATAATGGGAGGGTAAATGGCTAATTAAAGTGAAACTCATATGTTACCTGTTCAAAGAAATTAGGACAATTATGTAACAGTGGTTTGTCCTTATAAAGCATGGATACGAAGATCTGTTTCTAATATGTGAATAAAAAGTACCCTCTTCTAATCAAAGTTACTACTTACACAAATAGAACTTTTCATACAAGAAATTTAATTTGATAGAAATTAAGTGGCCCAGAAGAAGATTGATTGATTTGGTGAGAAGCAAGTTAATGCCCTATACCCTGTTACTGGGTGCCTAGCAAGTCATGAAGCCTAGAGATGACATCAGAAATATCAATTTTAAATTAAAGAGTCACGGCCTAAGGGAAAGGTTGGGATTATAAGAAATACACATCTGTGTAATCTGTATCATAGGCACTGAAAGTTCACAGGGATTCCTTGTCTAGGGTTGCTACACCATNCCTGACTGCCCCCCCGGGACCCCTGCCCCATCCAACCACCCCTTCTCCCTGACTGCCCCGGACACCCTGCCCCTAAGTGCCCCCCGCCCCATCCAACCCCCCTCTCATTCCTGACTGCCCCCTCCAGGACCCCATCTCCCATTCAACCCCTCTGTTCCCCGCCCTCTGACCACCCCAACCTCTATCCAAACCCCCTGCCCCTAATCACCCCCCAAACTCCCCTGCCCTCTATCCAACCCCCTCTGCTCTCTGCCCCCTTACCACGCTGCCTGGAGCACTGGTGGCTGGCGGCGCGGCTGCAACAGGACAGGCAGCCAAGCCACCACACAGCACAGAGCACCGGGTCAGGCCACGGCTCTGCAGCTGCACTGCCCCAGGAGCTTACTGCTCCGCCGCCCAGAGCATTGTGCCGGCAGTGCAGTGAGCTGAGGCTGCAGGGAGCCGGGGGACAGCAGGGGAGGGGCCGGGGGCCAGCCTTCCAGGCCAGGAGCTCAGGGGCCGGATAGGACAGTCCCACGGTCCGGATGTGGCCCGCGGGCCGTAGTTTGCCCACCTCTGTGATAGCGTGTCAAAATAAATGAATAGCTTAATGGATTTTTATGAGATTTTGGCAACAAACCTAGAGAACTTTTAAAAAATGTAATCTGGAGAATTTTGCCAGACTAGACTGGGTATGTAGGTGTGTAAAAAATAATGGGAGGGTAAATGGCTAATTAAAGTGAAACTCATATGTTACCTGTTCAAAGAAATTAGGACAATTATGTAACAGTGGTTTGTCCTTATAAAGCATGGATACGAAGATCTGTTTCTAATATGTGAATAAAAAGTACCCTCTTCTAATCAAAGTTACTACTTACACAAATAGAACTTTTCATACAAGAAATTTAATTTGATAGAAATTAAGTGGCCCAGAAGAAGATTGATTGATTTGGTGAGAAGCAAGTTAATGCCCTATACCCTGTTACTGGGTGCCTAGCAAGTCATGAAGCCTAGAGATGACATCAGAAATATCAATTTTAAATTAAAGAGTCACGGCCTAAGGGAAAGGTTGGGATTATAAGAAATACACATCTGTGTAATCTGTATCATAGGCACTGAAAGTTCACAGGGATTCCTTGTCTAGGGTTGCTACACCATTGTGGGATTTTTTTTAAGTGTTTGCAAGCATTGTTCCTTAGAAAAAGAAAAGAAGAAAAAAAAGTCTTCTTGTTGCTGTCTAGTCAACCACCAAAATCAAGTGGTTCACCTGTCACCCTCCCATGTCTACCCATGGACTCCTGCTCCTAAATGGAAACAGACAGCCTGGACCCCATTAGTCCTATTCTCTAAAACCAGCTCCCCATCCATGCACTCATCTGCAGTTTCTTATACCAAAAACTCTCCTCCCCTTTCCTTCATCTCGCAGTCCAACTGTTCCTCCCACCTGCTATCTACCAATTTGTCACAATGTCTTCAACTGCTGATGTTTTTGCTACTACAACATTACCCCAGAATTCTGTGTGTGCAGTGGCAGGGAGTAGGCAGAGCTGAAGGTAATATGCCAAATTAAAAGGCAGCAAATATAAAGAACGTGTTAAAATCTATGAGCTCTCTCTATGCAATAAAAGACACCCAGAAGGCTTGGGGAGAGAGAGGAATTTGGCTGGAGGAATCTATACAGGAGTATGGTCCAAGATCCTTGATAAGAGTTTTTACATGTTATTTTATATTTGTTTTCTTTTTCATCTGATCAAACCTTTACAAAATCTGGGTTTGACCACTACTTCCATTTCCCCATAAAGTAATAAAAGCTAGATTGTGGCTGGCCCCGCAGAGGTGCACAAGGAGGGAAAGAGAGTTACACACATAGGGCAGCCACATCTCTGCTACTGTATTCTCAGCAACCAAGGACAGGGCTGACAGAGACTCCAAAGGGGATATGGCTAGATACCGACTAAGAAAAAGAAAGTGGTCTAGTGAAGGTATGAATCCATACATATTTTTGTGTGTATTTTCCCCAATGCTCCTGCAAGTATTCTGTCTGAGCCAGTCAGAATGTTGAAAGAGAACTTCCACACACTCACAACCCGACCCCAATACAAGCTCTGGCCAGAACAGTGTGAAGAACTAATCTCTACTAATGGTAGGATAAAGGAATTCTGGGTGTCCCCATATGGCATTCCAGATACGTGACATTTTTTATTAAAATATTTTTTTTAAATAACTTTTTCCTAGTGGAAAAAGAAAGCTGTGTATACATCTCTCTTTGATTAACCATTCTTCTAAAGGGTGTTTTCTCTCAGAAATAATATGCCTGTTATACATTTCACTTACCAGAGCACCACTGCTGAGGAGAATCATGAAGACAATGAAGGTTTCAAACCAGTTGTGTTCTACTATCTTATAGCAGGTTTTTCGAAGATTCCACCAGATTTTTCCTTTCTTATCTTCTAGGCTGACTTGACAGAACTTGAATTTCCGTACACAGCCTAATAATCAGGACAATAAATTATGACAAATCAATTTGTGATATTATTCTGAAATAGTAAATCAATGCTGACAAGTTAAATTTTGCTAAGTTTCTGCTAGCCTCCTGACTCTACATCAAACCGGGGATCAGAGGCAATGATATAGTTGAGCTCACTTTCATTTACAACTTTTTTATAAAATGTACATACAGAACCAGAAAACAAACTGTAGCTACCAGAGACTAAGGACTGATCCTGTAGACATTTATACATGAGTAACTTCACTCATAGGAATATGTTCCACGTGTGTGTTTTTGTAGGATTGGTCCCTAAGAAAATATAACAGTATTTTTCATTAGAACAGTGTAATTATGTACTAGGATATTGTAAAATGGTCACTGTCTAGTAATTTGGACTCAAAATGTAGCTTTTTGGGGGGAGGGAGAATCAAGTTTCTGTATAGCCTAATATGAAAATAAGTTTCCTTTTGTGGAAATATTTTCTCTACTGAAAAATTAGAGTAGGAAATAAATTAGATATTTTAAAAATGCTGTTTTAATGATATCTACTAAGTTTAAGAACTAGATCCTACAAAGACTTACCAGTTGTAGTGCTTACTACTGTGACTAGTTCCATAGGCAGATTACTCAACAGCAGCAAATAGTGTAGTAAGTGTTTTGTACCATTTATCCCATCGAACCCAATTCTGCAAATATTTATTCACATAAGTAATCCCACTGGATAGAGCGAAGTTATGTATGGCACAAGTCGCTGCAGGATTTGACTTTTAATTAATAACAAACTGTTTTATTTCAAAAATGATTTTACCTTGATAATTCCCCTTTCAATTTCTATGAACCTTTTCCCAAGAGGTTTACTTGAATGCTACAATTTGTAAATAAAAATGTTGTTGTACACATGCGCACGCACACACACAAAATAATAGTGACATTCAATAATGTGTTTTTCAGTGGGGGGGGGGGGGGGGGAAACAGAATTTATACACACGCTAATTATGGTTTCTCCACATCAGGAAATCTCAGCAAGCTGGATGATTAAAATATTCAGTTCCTGTCAGAAATATTTAACAAACTCCTGCATAATACACCTTGGTGCAGACATCAAAGTTAAATGCTGACGGGTGTGAAATATCAGCACATTGCTATCTTTTCTGGCATTGTTCTTTTTCTTTTTAAAATCCTATTACTTTTGACACCAACTTTGAAACTTTTGATGCCCTTCCTTGGTGATTTGGAGTTATATTTCTGCTCACTTTTTTGCTTATGCAAGTAGTCCCATTGATTTTGTTCCTTTGTTGTTGTTTTTCCTCCCAATTTGGAAAACACTATTGTGTTTCCCTTTTTCTCCTACTGAAATAAAAATTAATAAGACTGGGCTATTTTACTTGCCTGATTGTAAATCATCACCAGTGGTGTCAGACTAAATGTGCTCTGAGAACCGTATTCACTAATTTTATGCAGACACAGCACTGAAACCACATTTTGGTGCACCCCCTTTTCCACATCTCCCAGTCATCAACATATTTTGTTGCTCTTGTAAGATAATATTGTATCTTTTTGGAGGGAGAAGGGTTTTGTTGTTGTTTTTGAATAAATCTAGAGGAAAGGGCATGAGTTCATACTTACAAAATGTAACCACCAATTGATTGAGGATGAAAAAATAATTGAGATAGTAAAAGGCATTCCAGATTTCTAATCAAATGTAATACAACAGGAATCAGCCTCTGAATTCATACAGGAAGAGCATTTCTGAAAACTGGAAATCTGTTTATTATATGTCAGAAAATTATCATTTAGTGATTTTGAGAGAAACTCCTCTCCCTTTCGCACATTCCTCCATGCATTTGTATATAAGGAGAGGCCCGCTCTGACTCTCTCCTCTACACGTCATCAGGGAGTTAGGGTATAATTCTTTTTAGTTTAATCAAACATCTTTNGGGGGGGGGGGGGGGGGGGGGGGGGGGGGGGGGGGAAGAGAAGGGTATCTGAAATGTTGACCAGATACAGTATTGCCAATCTCAAGTGTTCCAAAATCATGAGTCAGGCCTCAAACATAATGAGAGTGGATTAAATATCATGAGATTTGAAAAAATAATACATTTGAGGTTCATTTTGTGTCTTCTGGTTTCTGAGTCTTTTGGGCGCACTCAAGCATTCTGCTGCATCTATGAGGGCTAGAAATTAAAAAAAAAAAAAAAAAAGCTGAGATTTCCTGTTAATAACATGACTTAAGGAGCAGGGCGGGGCTTTAAGAAAAACATCAAATATCACAAGAACTGATAACACTGAAGATATCACAACATTCATGCCAGAACAATCTTGAGTCTTGAGGCAGAACTAAACAATAGAAATCTATATATAAAAAGAAAACCTACATAGGCAAGGTAAACTGATATGAAACAGGTTTAAATTGATTTAAGAGTGTTTCCAGATACAAATTTCCACTGATTTAATGAAGTAGTTTGAAATGCAGCTGATACTGGCCACTGTCATACACAGGATATTGGACTAGAACCACCAGTCCAATCCCACATGGCCATGTCCGTTGTGGGTTTGGTGGGGTGTTTTGGTTTTTTTGTTCAAACATACCACTTGTAGAGCAGTCAAAGTGATCTAAAGAAAGTGTACTTTGAGATTTTGGATATTTGTCTGCCAAGTATGCTACCCATACCGCAAGGCTTGCTACCATAGTGACTACGCAAGGGTCTAGAGTGGAAACAGGGTTAAACTTTCAGAACGTTCTTTGTACTTACCTGTTCCACAAAGGACAATTCGGATGCCATCTGAGAATGACACCTAATGCATTGCATTGCATCAGGAGTGTGGTTCCATGACCTCAAAAAGTGATTCTGAGAAACCCACTCAGGGGATGAAGCCAATGCATGGCACTAGCAATCCTAGCTTTGGAAATAATAGGTTATGGATGACTTCTGCCAGGGAATGATCAATGCAATGACATTTTGGATCTTTGCAATTCTTTGCTGTGTTGGTAAAATTATGGCCAGAGCTATGTCTGTTTTGACCCATGGGTGAGCAATTCTCTGCATTGGGTTCAGAAGCTCTTCTTGATTTTGAAGAACTAGTGGGCATGAGTCCTTTCCATCAGCTTTCCAGTCATGAGTGGTCAGCTTCTTTGGGCAGGACACTGATTAGCTTATTGTCTATGCAAGAATATAGGTATCTAATTTATGACCTGTACCTTGCTGTGACTACTGCTAGTTGTTACTTAAAATTCTGAGTGCAGAAAGGGTGGATCAAAAGGAAGAGTCTTGTACAGAAATTGTGACCTCTTGTACACAAATGCTCGTTTTGTCTTTGTCATGCTGAGGATATTGATGGTTTGGAGAAAAATTTATCTAGGTTTCCTTGGAAGCTTCTGCTTCAGATTTCTCCCTCTGCCATGGTAATAGTGTCTTCCTGGATACCCTTGCTGCTAGTAGTGACCAATAGATTGCTATGCTGGCTTTGATAGTGAGGTCTGAGGCTCTCTGTATTCTCAGCTACTAACTTATCTGAAGTTTCCCCAAACTGCTCTTTCTGATCTGTGCATTTGGATGTATAAGGTATCTGTTTAGGATGATGATTGCTACTCATGGGTGTCACATGGCTTCCTTGCAGCCATTAAGTTAAAAGCCATTGCTCTTGTCACAAATCACATCAAGGGTTTGATCAGGAAAGAGCCCAAGATATCTCAAGGATTATACCCCTAGACGATGAGCTACTTGCTTGCTACTGAGTAGACTTTCCTTACTAAATATATGAAAAACCTTTGGTCTGAATGGTGATAGCTGCAACTTTGAAACTGCTGTGTAGTATGTCATCACTCTTATGATTTATGGGGTCTTTTGGAAGGAATTTTCCTTCTGAAGGTGTTTCACTGGTGAAGCTACTGCTGCACCAAACTTAGGCTCCCAAATCTTATGAAATTTCTTTGTTTTCATATCACATTTTAGTTTAACACTTGGTTTTAATCAGATGTCCTTTAGAACGCATCTGCCAGAAACTATGTATTTAACATTGCTTGAAAGGGAAGGCATTTAACTAATATTAGTAAGTTCCTTGTAAGCCATTGGCACCCTGTCCTGGGAAAGTCCTGTAGTTTCCTTCTCTCCTTTCCTTCTCTCCTAATGGTGCATGTGTGGCAGTTCCTCTGGCTGTTTACACAGAGGGGAGATAGCATGTTATTCATCCTGGCCTGGGGACCATACCACCACAGTGGGGTACTGGTACAAATACTTCAGTTGTGGAAGTTGCTTGCTAGATGTCCCTAGGAGTCTAAACGGTTGCCTCCCTGCTCCCCCAGGCTGGCAAGCACCCAAGTAAGTACTGCAGATGCAACCTAGTACCACTCAGGGCTTTACTCAGTAACTCAGGGGGCCTTTTGAACATTGGAAGGGATTCCCCATTTACTCCTCTAATGGTGCAGTTCTGTGGTGTGTGGAATCCTCATGAGCCTGTGTTCTGGTCACAGGCTGCCTGACATGCTCCTTATGCTTTAGTGTGAAGCCAGTCTGTGGAGTAGGGGAGGGGTGGAGAGAAAGACCCTTTCCCAGCCTTTCAAACTCAAAGCCCCCTTCCCTGAAGAAAAAAAAAAAGGATTACAGTTGATGACCAAAAGACACAATTCCCATTCTGCTGCTGCCTGAAAACTGAGTCTCTTTACCTGGCAGAGCAAGGTTCTTGGGCTGAAACTCAGACAGGCACAATTCCCATTACACTACTGGCTGAGAAAATGCTGCACAGGAGTAACAGGCAACTCTGCATGCCCACACATGCTGCAGGGTGGAGGAGGGGCTGAACCCAGTAGCGGCGCCGGCTCTTCCGGCGCCCTAGGCGGTGGAAGGTCCCGCCCCCAAATTTCTACGGGCGGCCGGGGCGCCGGCGCCCCCAAAATAGCAGCGCTCTAGGCGACTACCTAGGTCGCCTAATGGGTTGCGCCGGCCCTGGCTGAACCACTGATTTTCACCCCACCTGTTAATTAACAACACTAATTGCTGCCTTGTGAAGAACACATATGCTTTTGTGCTGGGGTTTGCAAGACTTACCCCTCAGCATCATGAGAATCCTCCGATTCATAGTGGGAGGAAAGGGAGCTGAGTAGGAAAACTACTTCTTCCCCCAAGAGCTGAGGACCCACTTCAGTATCCAGGAGGGAGGGTTTGGGTCCTTTCAGGGGTTCTCTCCCCCCTCCAGCCCAAGTTTGAGCTGAAGGGAGGGCTTAGTCCTGGATCCCCCCACAAAAAACAGTGGACCTCCTCTGAATTCCAAAGGTTGGTGGCGCTGTCATTAGATGAATGAAGAGAGAAGTTGTGCAACAGCAGATGGATGAGAGCCACAGGTAAGAGGTAAATGGACAAAATTACAGGGGGAGGGGAGCAGGTTTTGAAAAATGCTGTGAAGGTATGTTTGCAGCAGATTCCCTGCTAGACTGCTAGTGTCTGTGGCCCTACCCTGCTATGGAAGGGGAAGACAGTGGCCAGGCTCCGGCACTGGGAGGATCTGCAGCCTCTCCCTCTTTGGCCTCCTTGATTCCCATAGTGTTAGTTTTTAGTATTCTCGTAGTTCCCGCTGTTTGCCAGAAGCTGGGAATGGGTGACAGGGGATGGATCACTTGATGATTACCTGTTCTGTTCATTCCCTCTGGGGCACCTAGCATTGGCCACTGTAAAAAGACAGGATAGATGAACCTTTGGTCTGACCCAGTATGGCCATTTTTATGTTCTTATAGTGCCTTTCCCTTCAGTTTATCAATTATACAGCTGTTAAAAATGCCATCCTCATCTGTAGGTGACCCCACAAGTCTCCCCTCTTTGAACCTTTCTGCTGCTTCTTCGTACCCTACTTTATCAACTTTTTGTCCTTGCCTTTGAAAGATATGCAGCACCACCTCACACATCTTGGATCCTGTTTCTTATTGTGTCCTCCTCACTCCCTCCTCTCCAACAACACCAGCCTTGCCACTTTCTCTCACTAACTCACAGCCTTGTGTCTTCCTCTATGTAGCCCCTCTGCATGAAATAATAATCCTAGTGTGAAAGGCCCCCACTCGCTCCTCATTCAAATGCCTCCAAAAGACTCACTACTTCCATGAGGCCCACAAATGTTAACCCTTAGAGAAAATTATCAAGCCTAAGAGTGACATCTCAAGACTAGGCAAGATAAAAAGACCGAGGAAACCCCTTTCCTCCGGTTTAAAAACTATCCTCTGGGTCTACCAGTGCATTTTAACTTATCTGTGTCTGTCTTTTGGAATAGAAACTTCTTAGGGCAAAGACTTTTTTGCCTTGTACAGCAATAAGCACATTGCCAGCACTTAAGTTATAGATATCATAACTTGGAACACTTATTAATCTCAAAATAAAGGAAACGTGTTCTACAGGATTTAACAAATAGGATGTATTAACGGCGCAATTTACAACTATGATAATTATTTAATCTGTATATAGTTTTTATTGATTTATATTGTCTTACTGGTTCTACCCAAGACAAGTTTGGGAAAATATACTAATTTCCCAAATAAATATGATGAGAAAAACAATAAATATTCTGATTAGAACAAAAGTAAACTTTTCATGAAATATGGGTTTGTAAGAACCATCTATGGTAATATTTCCCAGATGGTGCTCCTGACCCGGTTGCAGAAAGGTTCTAGATCATAGGGCTGGTGTGGAGAGGAGGCCGTGGAGTGTGTGTGTGTGGAGTTGGATAGTGAGCATGGGCCCAGCTTCCTGCTCTAAGCTTAGGGTCCCTGCATGGGGTCACAACACCTATGATTTTTGCCCACCCAGTTTGGACCCTGAGTGGGTTGCAAAAGAAGACAAAACGCAGTTGGTGGGTTACCTTAGTAAAAAGTTTGGGAACCACTGATCTGTATAGTCCACTTCCACCGTGGAAAGCTCTGTTTTCATTCTGAGGCCTGAAGGATTTAGTTGTGTGAATTTCATATTCTAGCAGAGCCCAAGAGCTTTCATGCCCACTTGGTCACTAGCACTCTTCCCATTCTTTTTAAGAGATTAGTCAAACATAAAGTATCTTAAACCATTTTAATGACCCCAGAGGTAAAATCTTAGCTCTCCCTGGAGTGTCATTAGTTCCCATGATGATCTGTTACACAGAGATAGAGCTCTACCAAATTCACAGTCCATTTTGGTCAATTTCACGGTCATAGGATTTTAAAAATAGTAAATTTCATGATTTTAGATATTTAAATCTGAAATTTCATGGTGTAGTAATTGTAGGGATCCTGGTCCTAAAAGGAGTTGTGTGTTTGGGGGGGGGAGGGAGAGGCCGCAAGGGCGGGGGGGTTGCAATATTGTTACCTTTACTTCTGCACTGCTGCTAATGGCGGCGCTGCCTTCAGAGCTGGGCGGCTGGAGAGAGGTGGCTGCTGGCCGGGAACCCAGCTCTGAAGGCAGAACCATTGCCAGCAACAGTGCTGAGGTAAGGATGGCATGGTAGGGTATTGCCACCCTTTCTTCGGCACTACTGCCTTCAGAGCAGGGCCCTCAGTCAGCAGGTGACCCTCTCTGGCCGCCCAGCTCTGAAGACAGCAGCGCAGAAGTAAGGGTGGCATGGTATGGTATGGTATAGTATGGTATTGCTGCCTTCAGAGCTAGGCACAGCAGGGCCAATCAGAGCGGGGGGGCAGGAGGGCCATTTGGCCTGGGCCTCAAGCTCAAAGGGGACCTCACATTTAGACACTTGAATTGCATATTTTTGTCAGTTTTCCTGCATCAGTGGCTTCAGGTGAACGCACCTTCAACGTGTTGAAGCAGGTAAAGAACTATTACTGTTCAACTATGGAACAAGAGCATTTGAATGGGCTCGCCATGCTTAATATCAACTGACATTGCACAAAAGCTAGATTTTTCCTCAATAATTAGTGCATTTGCACCGAAAAAGGCTAGAAAAGCATTTGTTAAATAAAAAAATATTCAAATCATGTCTCTCTCTTTTTTGGTGCCTTATTTTGTTTTCAAGTGTCATCATTTTTAAATTTTATTATGGCTAGGGGCCTCAAAAGCTGGAAGTGGCCCGGGCCCCTCTAGACCTCTGAGAGGGCCTGGCACTCAGCCAACAGCCGCCGCTCTCTGGCTCTGAAGGCAGCAAAAAGTAAGGGTGGAAATACCGCGACCCCCTTTACAATAACTTTGCAACCTCCCTGCAACTCCCTTTTGGGTGAGAACCCCCAGTGAGAGAAATGCTGGTCTCTCCCATGAAATATTAAAGAGTAAAAGCACACAAAAGACCAGATTTCACGGTGGGAGACCAGATTTCACGATCCGTGATGCATTTTTCATGGCCGTAAATTTGGTAGGATAGACTATATTGTATTTCATCAGCTCACATAAAAATACTACATACTCCTGCAACTTTTACTGAAATGACCAAGAGCATATACTTTATAACCCCAATAATCTCATCTTGAGTTATTCAAAATGCCTAGTTATCTAAAAGTTGGTCACATCCTTGACAGCAATGCACATCATGCATTTAGATAAAATGTATTTGTAATAAAATGTGAAATACTCAAAAATTTAGTGGGTTTTTTGCATTTCATTAAGAATTTGAAAATGGTCCTGAGTTGCAAAAATATTTATGTTTGTAATTTTTTCTTCTTGAAAATGGGTTCATTTTCACATGATAGAGAGAACATTTCTAAGTCACAAGGGACCTAATTGGAGCCAAATGTGGATTTGAAGTTCTAATTTAAAAGCTTCAAAGTTGTTATGAAACATTTGAATTTTGTAGAAAAATAGAAGTGCAAAAATTGTCCAAAGTGAAATGGTGAAAACTTACATCGAACTTTCAAACTTTTTGGAAAACTAGGACTAGGCTGTATGGATTTTGCCCTTTGTGTTTGTAAAAATGGGGATAATGATAGAACCTTTATAAAGTGCTTTGAGCTCTACTGATAAAAGCTCTATATAAGAACTCCATATTTTTATCAGATTTTGCACATTGTTAAGCAGTGTGTACATTTATGGTGCTATACAAATGAAATTCCAAAATATCACCTTTTTGACATCTCAAAATTTCTGAATGTTCAGATTTTCCTAATTTGGCCCTTTGAAGTTTATGGACTTAACTTCCTTTGCCTCAATCGCTCCCCCCTCTCCAATATTTTAAATCTACATTTTCTGGTAAAACTAGGTTTTTATGAAATGGGTATAATTTAAAAAACTGTAATTAGAATGTCATAAAAGAATAACCAGTACCATTTTAAACATTTCCTTTTATTTTATTTTTGAAATGTTATTAATGGATTGAGAGGACCGGGCAGGACTTTCAACAAGTTTCATAATGACCCAACATGAATGAAAATATGTCCAAAGAGTGCTAAAAAAGTTTTTAGTCATAAATTAAAGAT
This sequence comes from Platysternon megacephalum, assembly GCA_003942145.1. Classification (NCBI taxonomy): domain Eukaryota; kingdom Metazoa; phylum Chordata; order Testudines; family Platysternidae; genus Platysternon; species Platysternon megacephalum. The sequence goes on along the minus strand of QXTE01000009.1, from coordinate 13,977,270 downwards.
TAAAATTTAGTCCCAAAATATACTAATCAGAAATCAAAAAGATGGTAAAATATTGTAAGATAACATACAAAATTATAATTATGCATTGTGAGATTTCATTAGGGCCCAATTCTGCAAAAGGATACACCCATGCAGAGTTCATTAGAGTCAATGGGACTCAGTGCAGGATGAGAGTGTGTGGGCAGGCTTCTTTGCAGGAAAGCAGGCTGAGAGGCTTGATCCTGCAGTTTTTACTCATGAGAGTCTTCATTTGACATCAAAGGCACTACTTACATGAGTGAGAGTTTGGAGGATTGGATCTCTTAAAGTCTTAGGCCTTGATCCTGGAAAGACTTGTGCATATGCTTAACTTTATATACCAGGAACACTCCCATTGAGTTCAATGCGACTGTTAACAATGTGTAAATTTAAGTATAGGTATAAGTTATTGTAGGGTCAGGGCCCTAGGTTGCCTATACTTTTAGAATATCCTATTACCAGCAGACGGCCCACCATAGAACCCTCTTTATTTCGGGGTTCAGGTCTACAGCCCCTTGTCATCTAGCCTAATTTAAGCCTGGACTATATAACTATAGCAGCCTGCAATAATGGGAATTGATAAACCAAAATGTTCTTTCCATACCTTCTGTAAAACAGGCCTTTGGTTCTAGTGCTTCTTTTGATTCAATATCTGCTTTTTCTTCTCCAAGGGAAGTTATATCAATTGTACTACCTTCAGATGAGCTGTAAATATTTAATTTCTGCAAATGAAAGCCCAGAATATAGATTTTATTTTTATCAGTATATTTATTTTGAATTGTAATTAATATTAAGCATGCAACACTAGGTGCAAGGAATAACAAACATTGGTATATGTGGCCAAAGATACATTTCCCCCTGCTCCCCAACACAGTCATCACTCCACAAGTGTACAAACGATGCATCTTTATATCTGTAAACCGTAGGGCATGCTATTTTAGTTATCACATGGAATTATAAAATGTTTGGAGTAAAAATAGTAAGGAATTTTTTTTTTTTTTACCAAACTCTGGATTTTTACTGAGTGACCTTTCTGATGTGAAGTCCATTTGAGATTGGTCATTTGCTATTGTTTTCTTACTATATTTTTCTCCTATTACATTTTGTATCAGTACAAATTACACTGTGCGCTTCAGGATCATTTAGGAACCAAAAGATGATAGCAGCTTTCATCATACCAGCCTCTTCAACCATAACACTGAAGATCCTGATGGTAGACTCTTTCAGGTTGCCAACCATCAGGATAAAATTGTTCTCCAGAAAAATCTGGTATTTTAAAAAAGTTTTTGTTGTTATTGTTTTGGTTTTTTTTCTGGCAGGAGCCATTTAAAAAAAAAGTTTTTATAATATAAAAGGAAAAATTAAATATATGATTTTTTACTCTAGGTTTTCTGCTATTTCTTGAACATCAGGCTGATGCAGCTAAATAGTTCTGATTTATGTGACAAAAGATTTATAAATGGATTAGAATTACCATTGACCTCTCCATTTTATAGAAGATACTATGTCAATTTGCCTTAATACTGTAAATGAGGTCACAAAATTAGAAACAGCACAATTTCCCCCAGTGGAAACACTTTATATTGGGCATGCAGACATGTAATTTGGCCACTAAGATAAGCAACGTATAAAACTGAAATTAAGCTTCAATAATATTAAAAGAGTATTTTAATTATTTAAATTATTCTCCCACTCTGACTATAATACAGATTATATTGTGAATGGCACATCTGTTTTTTCCAGCACTATGACCAAACCAAAAGAAGCCGCACAGAAAGATTTGCACAAATAGAAAAATATGAATTGACAATTCTTAATTTAAAAACTTTTCATAACCTGCAATCATTGACATGTAAACATATATTACGCTTTTTCAACAATACCTTTCAGATTTCTGAAATTTCAGAAAGGAAAAAAAAAAGCATATTAATTTAATTTCAATAGCCATTATTTTACATTCTCTGTTACTAATGCACGTGTGTTTTCCTGTGCATTTTGAAACTACTTGTTACTCTGGTGCTCATATGTGCCCTGTCAACATACAGATATATATGTATCAATATATTTCTTATATAGATATATAAAAAATAAATATATATATATTTAGAACAGCTAACACACAATTACAGTAGTACTAAATGAAACTGTAATATAAAGAAATGTCTGAATTTGGTGTTCCCCATTATTGCAAGATCACTTGTCCAAACTAATCAAAGTTTGCATCCTGATAATTTAAAAAAGCATGGAGATGTACTGTATAGTTAACCTGAGCCAAGTTTGAGTACCAAACTAAATCAAAGTAGTTTTCATCACATCATTCTCTGGCTTATTACAATGTTATTACCATGTAGTATATAACATCAGTAATGGCTGCACTGATACATAGCTAAATGTATGTAGGGAATGATGTAAGCACACTTAGTACAACAAAAAGTCAATTGTATGGAACTAATATTAATGAATGTATGCAGACTTGTATCATTAAGAGAAACTTTCTATACCTCAGTAGTGCCAACAGAAGAATTAGAGGCATTATTCCAATTAAAGGCGTTTTTAAAAAAAATGTCATGTGTGAAAGCAGAAGTAGCAAGCAAATTATATTTATACATTAATTCAAACAAACTATGGCGATAGTATAATCTCCAGATATTGGAGGATAGTTATGTTTTTAACAGATGTAATTAAGTTATAATATTAGACTATTTAATTGTCAACATCTGGATTCACATAAAAGTGTGAGTTGCTCAAAGAGTAAAATGTTATTTTAAATCTGTGTCTAGGGTATGTTCAGTAGAATCCTGATTTTATGAAGATGTAAGGGATACCCCAAACCTTTGTAAATATATTGTTTTTCTATAGCTGGGAAAAGTAACTTTGCTGTATTTGTGAGAGAAGATATGAACTTAATGACAGGGTGTAAGGCAAGCTACTGTGATCACTTTTAACAACATAATTGAACCAGTTATTTCCTAATTTACTATTTATATACAATCTGAATATCTGGAATATTGCCTCTAAGCTATTAATATTTATATATAATGTAGTATAGGTGCCTATTTCAAATTTTTGTAAGAGTATTAATTAAAATAATTGCAAGCAAGCAGCATCAATATAAACTTTTTGCCCACAACATTTCTGAAACTGAAGAAAATACTGTTTCTTTATATTACCGTATTACATCAAGCTTTTGCTTTCATCATTCCATCATGGATAGCATTTATATAGCAAAATGCTGCAGCAATGAAAGGGAAAACCCAAATTATGAACGGGATTATAAAACAAATTAAAAGTCTTCAAAAGTACTGATGTATTATTTTAAAAAAGTAAAAAGTAAAACAAAAATGAGATATGATATTGTGTTGTCATAGTATATTACCTATTCGTACCATTTAGTAGAAAATAATTATAAGATAAAATAGTTTCCTGTCACTGGAACTGTGAGTTGCTCAATTAGCTACTTTAATAGATAATGTTGAATTCAAAACAGATAATTCAGGATCTCAAGCATCAACACAGGACAAGACAAATCATCATAATTACAAAAAAAATCTGTGTATATGATATTTGAGTTTAATTTATGATAAATTAATCCTAGCGGTTACTACTTAAATCTGGAATGTTTCTTAATTTACATTATATTCATAGTACTGTATTTCTATGTAATAAGTATTGGTATAACCTGTTTTTGCACCACAGAGGGTTTTATGGCTTGCTTTCCTTTCTGGGGGGAGGGAGGGAGGGATAATCCTGTCTGATTACTGTGTGTTACAAAAGAAGTAAAAGCAATAAAATATGATGTATCTAATTAATAATGAAATCCCTTACGTTATGCCTGCATTTCTCAGAGATACAACCACTGCAGTCGTTACGAACTTACCAGTCAACCACACACCTCATTTGGAACCCAAAGGCAGCAGCAAAGACCAAAAAACAAAAACAAAACAAAAAAAACACCCACCAAAGACAGTACAGTACTGTGTTAAACTTAAAGTACTAAAAAATAAAGGGAAAGTTTAAAAAAAGATTTGAAAAGGTAAGGAAACTGGTTCTGTTTGTTTCATTTAAATTAAGATGGTTAAAGTAGCATTTTTCTTCTGTATAGTAAAGTTTCAAAGTTGCATTAAGTCAATGTTCAGTTGTAAACTTTTGAAACAACCACTATAATGTTTGTTCAGAGGTAAGAACATTTCAGAGTTATGAATAACCTCCATTTCTGAGCTATTCATAACTCTGAGGTTCTACTGTAATTGCTAACAACATAAAGTAACAAAACAGAGCACAGCATTCCTATAGTGTGTGGGGAAACAGAGCCAGCTTTTGGTACTGATTGATAATTGAACTATATTGTTTACCATCTACAGATTTTGCACAGGGCTAACTGGTTCTGCAGAACGTGGCTATAACCAGGAAGTCTAGGAAATATATTGCTGCCCATATAGAAGGTTATAGATACATGGGAACATACCACTAGAAGTTACCAGGATGTTATCCTGCTTAATAGCAATGTGCTCTCTCTAGTTCATAAAATGGAGGAAGGGAAGAAAATGTTCTTGTCCTTTTACTTCCCATGCTCTTACTCAAAATTACACCATGCAAAGCCTTCATGTACTGAAATATACCCCCACTTTTCTTGCCCCTTTAACCTTTAACTTTGCCTGGTGTTCCTAGCATAGAGAAATAGCTTATATGATGAGAAACCGTACATTCATAGTCTCAGTTTCCACAACTTCTTGTTAATATTCCCATTCCATAAAGACAAGTATTCTGAACATTTCACACGTTGGCTATGTCCTCTATTTTAGCACAGTTAATTCTTAAACATTTGCCTAGACATTAGAAGGGTCAGGAAAATCTATGTGTAATTTTCTTGTTGTCTGGAAGGAATTCTAATTTTTACAGGGGACAGTGGTTAACACATACAGAATCTAACTGATTATTCATTAAAGGTTTTAACTGATTTCTGATTAAATAATCAGATTAATATCCTTACATCAAAAGCTTTAAAGAATCCTTCATTTTTATAAATTTGTTCACACAACTGTTGCCATTAGTGTCAGCATTTACTAATAGTTATTATTCTGTGGTTTCCAAGAGACTGGAAATTCTACCCTTATCTTAGAATAGGGAGCAAGAGGATGGAGCAGTTTAAATCAAGGTGATTTAAATCACTTGATTTTATTTTTAATCATTGATTTAAATCAGGTTGCGCCTTTGCAAAATTAATTTGAAAATCTGTGGCATTACAAAGTTAGATTAAAATTTACAATGACATAAAAAGTGCCGTTTTGTTGTTGTTTTTTTTAAGGAAGTGCAACTGCTGGTAGAATCCCTTATTTGAATGTACACAACTGCTATATGAAAACCCAAAATACTGAAAATTAAGACCCTGATCCTACAAACATTAAAACAGAGATATAATTTTCCTCACATGAATAGTCCCATTAACAACATGAGTAGATATGCTGAAGTCAAAGTTACCGGTAATTATGTACATCAGGGTTTGCAAAGCCAGGTGTAAAATTGTATTTTTGCTAAAAAAGCTTTGTGGCATAAAATCTTTGTCACTTCAAAACAAAACTGCTTAAAGGTTAACAATAAAAATTTACTTAGACTTTCAATAAAACAAAGTGACTGTGAATTCTGTAATATATATACAGTCCAATATTTGCAAATATAGGAGCTTAAAGTTAGGATTTTAAAATGTATATTTCAAAAGCACCTAAGCCCCTATCCCTGCAAACACTTATGCACGTGCTTAATTTTACTACTGTGGGCAGTCCTATTGATATCATTTGATGCTACTGACAGTAGTAAAATTAATGTGTGTAAGTATTTGCAGGATCAGGGCCTAAGGCCCAGCTCTCTCTGTCTCTGCAGCTGATGCTGTTCCACAGTATATAAATAATTAGTTAAATATGCATTAGGCCACAGAGAGTGAGACTAACTCTATAGTCTAGTGCAGAGGTTGGCAACCTTTCAAAAGTGGTGTGCCGAGTCTTCATTTATTCACTCCAATTTAAGGTTTCGCGTGCCAGTAATACATTTTAACATTTTTAGAAGGTCTCTTTTTATAAGTCTATAATATATAACTAAACTATTGTTGTATGTAAAGTAAATAAGGTTTTTAAAATGTTTAAGAAGCTTCATTTAAAATTACATTAAAATGCAGAGCCCCCCGGACTGGTGGCCAGGACCCGGGCAGTGTGAGTGCCGCTGAAAATCAGCTTGCGTGCCGCCTTTGGCACTCATGCCATAGGTTGCCTACCCCTGGTCTAGTGGTTAGGGTACTCACCTGAGAGGTGAGAACCCCAAGTTCAAATACCTTCACCACATCAGGCATGGGGTGGGAGGTCAAACACCAGTCTCCCACTAACTATAAAGCCTATAAGGGAGGCTATGTCCCTTTCCTTACCTCCTCTTCCTCCTAGGTCCCCCCGCGCCATTTTGCACAGAGTTAGATGTGCACCACCACCTTTCTTCCAAGAAACAGCTTAGGCGGCCAGTTTCAGCAGAGGATTCATGGCTGTGAATCCCAAATGGAGACTGGCACCTCCCTCCAGCCCAGACTTGCCTAACTCCTTGACAGTGGCAAGGCTTAGGCCTCAGCCCTCTCCTCAGCATCTGCAATTGGCTTGTTTAGACAGCTCCCTGCTCAGCTTGCTGGCTTTTGTGGATCCCATTCTTAAGCACCCATTCCTCCCCATGCATTGTACCGGGAGCCTACGTGCATAACTTGGGGCTGTGGATTCCACTGGGTGGCTAGGTGCCTGAAAGTTAGGCACTGCAATGCTGAGTGAGGCAGCGGCTAAGTCCCTATTGGATTTAATCCTAAGTGATTTAGGAGCACAGCCCCATGGAGGAGTGTAATGTAACTGAAGGATTTCAGCTGTCTTGACTTGTTTTATATATGAAAAGAGTGTGGGTGTAAAAAAGCATGTGATATTTGCCTATCAATTTTGTGCTTGAGTTTGTGTTGTTCTCAGAGTAAGGATGTCAATACGGCCCTGGACATGTTTTCTTCAGCACATATGTGCATTTTAAGTGTGAAAATTCTTCATAGAAAAAAAATCTCTGTAAAATCTGAAATTCTAATAATTCAGAAACAAAGAAAATTACAAAATATCCAATTTGGCAATTAAGACTACATAAAAAGAAGTAAAGAAATAAAAATGGTGTAAATAAAAAATCTGATTTAAATTAAATAGATTTAAATACTAAAAAAAATAATTAAAAAAAAAAATCACAAAATATTTTTAATTATGATTTTATCCACCCTGGGAAGCAACTGAAGTGTGGTAGTTGTTAGTAAATGGAGACTTGTTAGTGATGATCACTTTAGATGCAACAGCAAATGAGAAAACGTGTGAAATACTGAAGATCTATGGATTTATAAATGTTTGTCTTAGAAGCTATTAAATATTTAATATTTAAATAATGATGCAAGTGGTACAATCTACTGTGATTTAGGTTTTAGAACATGAATAGTTCACATTTTAATATTCAGAAAAGCAAATTCCCCACACAATTGCCAACCTCCAAGCTGAAGAACATGTGTAACAGCTAGCAATTGCTATACAAAAGATAACAGGAAAAAGATGCTATTTTATGCCTAGCAGTAAAAAAATACTGCTTGGAGAAAAACAAGCAAATTAGTCACCATGATGATCTTAAAAGGAGTCAGAGTGAAGAGTGAGGAAGCAGCTCACAATTATTCATGCAGGACTCTCACTCTTCAGGCAAATATGGACTGGGAATGCTGCCAAAGAAACATGCTTAGTCCAGGTGAGTGCTTTGGTTCTCTCATTTGATGCTGTTGTAGTCACTTGAGAAACTGCTTTTCTAATTGGCTCCAAGTGAGCTGGATCTAGTCCTAGGATGGTGACTGGAGTAGGGGGGAAAGGAAATTACTTAAAATGGGAAACATATATCCTCAGGGTTCCATAAGGGATGCTAAGGACCTCTCAGGAGAAAAAAGTATCTGGTTATACTCTATTACAAAGTGGAGACAGAAATGGAACACTTAGAATGCCTCTCTTATTCTCTCCTCTTTCGATCTTTCATCCTTGGAATATTTTCTTACTTATTCAGCTCGCTCTCTCATTTCAGAGGGAAATGCTGCTTCTACTTAAAAAATTGAGCTGTCATCACAGGCTCTTTCTAATTGATGAGACCAAATGGAAAGACATGACAGAAGTGTATCATTTATTTACTTAGATCCAGAATCTGCCACCCTGACTGAAACTGAGCAATACTTTACTCCATTAATTAGCCTAATAGCTAAATAAGGTACTAATCAATGTAAGTAAAGGTGGCAGAAAAACCGGTTACTCACGTCTCGTAACTGTTGTTCTTTGAGATGTGTTGTTCATGTACATTCCAATCAGGTGTGCGCGCACGCACACGTGCATGGTGGCCGGAAGATTTTCCCGCTAGCAGCGTCAGGTTGGCCTGGGCACCCCCTGGAGTTGCACCTTCATGGCACTCAATATATAGCCCTGCCACCCCTTCAGTTCCTTCTTGCCAGCTACTCCGACTGAGGAGTAGGAGGGTGGGTGTTGGAATGGACATGAACAACACATCTCAAAGAACAACAGTTATGAGAAGTGAGTAACCGTTTTTTCTTGGTCAAGTGCTTGTTCATGTCCATTCCAATCAGGTGACTCCCAAGCCAAGTTCAGGAGGTGGGGTTGGAGCTGTCCACTGATTGGAGTACTGCTCGTCTGAAGGCCATATCGTCTCTGGCCTGCTGGGTAATTGCATAATGTGCAGCAAAAGTGTGTATGGAGGACCACGTCGCCGCTCTGCAGATTTCCTGGGTGGGCACCTGCGTCAGGAACACTGTAAATGAAGCCTGCACCCTGGTAGAGTGCATAGTAATCGGAGGTGCGGGGACACTTGCCAGGTCGTAGCACACACGGATACAGGATACTATCCGTGATGAGATGCGCTGGGATGAAACCGGCTGACCTTTCATCCTGTCCGCCACTGCCACAAATGACTGGATTGATTTTCTGAACGGTTTAATTCTCTCGATGTAAAAGGGCAGCGCCCTGCGAACATCCAGAGAATGGAGTCTCTTCTCCCTGTTGCTGGAATGAGGTTTAGGGTAGAAAACCGTGAGGAAGATGTCCTGGTTGATGTGAAACTGTGAGACAATCTTCAGGAGGAAAGCAGGGTGAGGCCTGAGCTGACCCTTGTCCTTACAGAACATGGTGTAGGGAGGGTCTGATGTCAAGGCCCTGAGCTCAGACACCCTCCTGGCCAAGGTTATTGCTACCAGGAACACAACCTTGTAAGAGAGGTAGAGCAGGGAGCATGTTGCCAAAGGCTCAAAGGGAGGCCCCATGAGCCTAGAAAGGACCAAGTTGAGGTCCCAGGCAGGGACCAGCTGACGGACATGAGGGTATAACCTGTTGAGCCCCTTTAGGAATCGACTGACCATAGGATTAGCAAATACCAAGCGGCCCTGCACGCTCTGGTGGAAGGCTGAGATGGTGGCTAAGTGCACTCGTATTGAAGACAATGAGAGACCCTCCTGCTTCAGATGGAGAAGGTAGTCCAGAATGTGCGGGTACTGAAGCTAGCATCGGGGGTGAATGATGCTACGCCGACCAGATTGAAAATCTCTTCCACTTGACAAGGTTTCCTCATAGAGGGCTCTCATAGAGGGTTTCCTACTGCCAAGCTTCCTCACTGTGTGGAAGCTACATGGTTAAATCCATTGGAGCTTTCCTACTGTCTAACCTGTTCTGAGCAGGAAAGCTCCAATGGATTTAACCATGTAGCTTCCACACAGTGAGGTAGAGCAACTGAAGGTTCGGGTGCTGGAGATGTCCGTGATTTTGTGTGAGAAGGGCCGGGGAGAGCAGCAAGGTAATTGGGGTTCCCAGGGACGTGTCTAGGAAGGATGTGTACCAGTGCTGATGGGGCCAGGCCGGTGCTACCAATATGACCTGAACTCGATCCCTGCGGATATTGAGCAGCACCTTGTGAACGAGCAGTATTGGTGGAAAGGCGTATAGGAGAGAACCTCCCCAACGGAGGAGGAATGCATCCGCGCTGGAGCCCAGGCTGTGATTTTGGAAGGAGCAGAATTGCTGGCACTTCCTGTTGCATCACGTCATGAAGCTGTCTATGGGGGAAACTGGAACATTGAAATTGCGACGTCTGGGCGAAGGGACCACCCATGGCTGTGGAACGACCCGCTGAGGTGGTCTGCCAGCTCGTTCTGAATCCCGGGGAGGTACGACGCCTGCAGGTGAATTGAATGTTCTACACAGAAGTCCCACAGCATGAGGGCTTCTTGGCACAGGGGAGAGGAGTGTGCACCCTCCTGTTTGTTGATATTGTCGTATTGTCCGTCATGACTGATACACATTGTCCGGTTAGGTAAGGACAGAATGTCTGACATGCCAGGCGCACTGCTCTCAGCTCTCTGACATTGATGTGGAGACATAGATCTGCTTGCGACCAGAGGTCTGGAGTCCTGCGGTCTCCCAGATGAACTCCCCAGACCAAGTCTGATGCGTCCATCACCAATGACAGACGGCTGTGGGGCAGCAAAGGGGACCCCTGAGCACATCTCCTGAGCGTCCATCCACCACCAGAGGGAGTCGAGGACCGGGCGTGGCAAGGTCACGAGCCTGTCCAAACTGTCCCGGGCTGGGAGATACACTGACACGAGCCACAACTAGAGTGGTTGAAGCCTGAGTCTGGCATGCTGCACCACGTAGGTACAGGCAGCCATGTGACCGAGAAGTTTTAGGCAGTTTCTCGCTGTAGTGTTGGGGAACTGTATGACGCCTCGGATTATGTCGTTGAGGGCCTGAAACCTTGCTTGTGGCAGGTATGCCCTGGCTTGGGTCGAGTCCAGTACTGCCCCTATGAACTTTATCCTCTGGATGGGAGACAGAGTCGATTTCGCTTCGTTTAGGAGTAGACCCAGGCTCTCGAAGGTAGCTCTGATAAATGTGACCTGAGTTTCCACTTAGGTCCTGGAGCGGCCCCTCTCTACCGTGTGGAGCAGACAGCGGTCTGAAGTGATATGGGACCATGCATGGTAGAAAGGGGCTAGTCGGGAGGAAAAGGTAAGGCGGGGTAAGATCCAGTCTGTGATCTGGTGCGCCGTCCTCAACCTTACCTTCAAAAGGCCAGTTTGGGGTCAGAGGGCGGCTTGGGCTGGCCAGAGGCCTGGCCTGAGGATGGGTGTTGCCTCCTCCTGCCACTCCTGTTCCTCCTCCGAGAACTGTCCTGTCGGTTCTGCTGATGGAATCTCGGAGGAGGTTGCAGTCGGAAGTGTCTCCACTGTGTGGCGGGAGTGTGCAGGCCCAACGACTTGAGGGTGGCTCGTGAGTCTTTAAGACTGTGGAGCCTCTTGGCTGTCTTTTCAGAAAACAGAGTCTCGCCCTCAAATGGGAGGTCCTAAATAGTCTGCTAGACCTCGTAAGGGAGCCCCAAGACTTGGAGCCAGGATCCCCTCCTCACGGCTACCCCAGTCGCCATGACCCTAGTCGCGGCATCTGCAGCGTCCAATGCGGCCTGGAGGGAAGCCCGGGAGACTAGCTTCCCCTCCTCCACCAAGGCCAAGAACTCTGTTTGGGAGTCCAACGGAAGGAGCTCTGTAAATTTGGCCATTGCCGCACAGGTGTTATACGAGTACCTGCTGCTGATGGCCTGTTGGTTCGAGATACGGAGCTGAAGACCCCCTGTAGAACAGACCTTTCTCCCAAGAAGGTCTAGACGCTTAGCCTTCCTGTTTTTTGGGGAGGGCCCTTGGAAGCCCTGTCTCTCACCCTGGTTAGCAGTGTCCACAACAAGAGAGTGAGGGGGTGGATAAGAGTATAAATGCTCTAACCCTTTGGAGGACACAAAATAACGCCTCTCATTGCACTTGGCAGTGGGTGGCAAGGAAGCTGGGGTCTGCCACAGGGTCTTGGTGGTGTCCACAATGGTTTTAATGAGTGGAAGGGCAATACAGGAAGGTCCCGAGGGTGCGAGGATGTCCACCATGGGATCAGCCTCCTCGACTATCTCCTCGGCCTTAATGCCCAGACCCTGAGCACCCCTACGCAGCAACTGCTGAAGCACCCTGTTGTCCTCAAGCGCCGGGGCTACGGCTGTACCCGCCAGTGCTTCATCAGGTGATGAAGTGGAAGCATTTATTAGGAGCGGATGCTCCCTGCTATCCACCCCCAGGGGCTCCCTAGATTCTCAGGGCAGCATTGGTGCTAGTGGTGCACTGGACCAAGTGTTGGTGCCACGATCGGTATGACGGGAGGAACCATCGATGGAGCCGGTGCTAATCCGCTCGTAGGCTCCTACGAAGATGGAGGGCCTGTCGCCGGCATCGGCGCCATCGGAACCTGCGTCGTAGTCGACGTTGACAACGGTGCTGGCGTGGAAGATGGGTGCAAGGACGTTGCCAAAGGTGTTGCCGGGGTCAGTGCCAAATACGGTGCCAGAGTCGATGACGGTGCCGCTGTCAGAGGCATTGGTGTGTGAGCAGGTGCCTAAGGCAGATGCGTAGCCAATGGCGGGATAAAGGTGGCTGAGGTCACAGAACATGTCACGGAGCGGTGACTTTGGGTTCCTCCCTGTCCTTGGCGAAAAGCCTAGGGGGTCCAGAAGGGCCACTGAGGTGGGTTCTGCCACTGCGGAGGCCACATGCCTGGGGCTCCCTCCTGTCTCTCCCGGATCTCGATCTGCGGCTCCCGCTGCTCCTGGAGTGATAGGAGTCACTGAGACTGAAGACCACGGAGGATCCTAGCCTCGGTGCCTTGAGCATCGAGAGCTTGGGGAGCGGGTAGGCTCTCTGTCCAAGTGGGCCGGAGCCGAGGGACATGGAGAGGGGGAGCGCCTCGATATCATAGCTGGCTGTATAGGGACCGGTGACCGAGGGGGGCCCAGACTCAACTGCCTCACCTGGGCAGGAGTTGATGCAGCCCCAGCAGGGGATCTGGAGCTGTGGCCTGCCTGGGGTCTCACTTCTCTGGAATTAGCTGGAGGAGAGCGGCTGTCCATCTTCTTTTTCTTCTGAGGCACCGGCAAGTGGGTTCAGTGCCTGCTATCAGCTGGGCCTCATGAGGTGCCATGTCAGTGCTGATCATCTTGGGACAAGTCCTTTCTTTGCGCTGAGCTTGATGACGGTGCCGGGGAACTCTGCGTCGAAGACGAAGTGTTAGGGGTCGGGTCCCCTGAGCCCGGGTCGGAGTGGGAGCATAGGGCTGCCTCCGTGAGGATCACCATAAGCCACTGTTTCCTTTCTTTGAGAGTTCTAGGGCGGAATGCGTGGCAGATCTTACAGCGATCCTTTTGGTGGCCCTCCCACCAAACACCGTAAACACGAAGAGTGTGGATCACTCTTTGTCCTGCGCTTTGCGCAGGCCACACAGTTTTTAAACCCAGGGGACCGCGGCATATCACAGCTCCGGGGAGGCAAACCCCAACAACTCTATACTAAGAACTCTAATGCTAAGAAGACACTAAGGTAACTATATACATTAACTACAGAATGCGCTTGCTAAGCAAGGGCTAAGGGAAGTTCCAGCCAACCGTCACTGGTGGTAAGAAGGAACTGAAGGGGTGGCGGGTTGGTGGGGCTCTACAGTGAGCGCCATGAAGGCGCGACTCCAGGGGGTGCCCAGGCCGACCCGACGCTGCTAGGGGAAAAATCTTCCAGACACCGTGCACGTGCGTGCTCACACACACCTGATTGGAATGGACATGAACAAGCACTCGAAGAATTGGGCCTTCAGATAGAAACATTCAATTGATACATTTCTTGCAAATCTTGATTAAAGAGCCAGAGCATTGTCTCTATAAGACAGGTTGTAAGACATTATCCATGCTAACAGAATCAGGTATAAGACTTCTATAGACACAGACAACCCATTTACAAGTATTCACAAAAAACCTCTCTCAAAAACTATGCAAAACTACAGACAAAAAAGTGTTATTAAGAGGTATATCTATTTACCAATGTAACTTCAACAAACATACTTAGAACATTATCAAAAGAAAGATGGCAGGTAATTTGGAGTTAAAATTAAAAATCCAAAATGTTTGTCCAGCCAAAGAATTAGAAATCTATCATTTATCATTTCACAATTTGGGCTAGATTTATTGCTTTGATTCCCGGGCAGCTAGAAGCAGGAGCAAAGTGGCATAATTCCTCTACCACCCTATGCCAATGGGTGGTCTGGAGCTGGCTAAAACTGCCCACTAAAAAGATGGGACCAAATAAGGAGGCACTCAGGAGATGAGTTGCATAGGAAGCTTCCTTTGGTGGTGCTTCCATAAAGCCCCAAAACAGAATTTAAAATGAATCTTTGTGAATTAACTTCCTGCACCTGCAGGTGTGAATCAAGACCATTATCTACAGGTATAGGATTAGACTCCTGCTTTATATATTTTGCTTTATAGATTCTCTCTATACTCAACATAAGCTAAATGGGAGAGTGCACAGTGTTCCACAGGATTACACAACCAAAGACTATGAGCACAATTCTCAATTGCATTTCAACTTCCACCAAGTGGCAGTAAGTGAAATTCCCCCACCGTTATGGAGAGGATAAATGAGGGTGAGGGAGCACACAGCTTGACACAATTAAGGTTTGTGTTGTATCCTTAACTATTTTCAGAGGTTTAGGGCTTTTGACCTACAATCTTATTTCCTGACTCTTACACATTTGCTCGTAATCTTAACTCTGAATTTCCTTATTTTCAAAATTATTATTTATTACTTGCATTATTGTAGTGCCTAGGAATCCTAATCATGGACAAGGATACCATTGTGCTAGGTGCTGTACAAACACATTGTTCCAATGTCCACACTGTAATATATTACTTTAAATTAACATATCTATTTAAACATTAACTCTCACTTAAAATCTTGTGTTTGTGATGAAGTTTTGTCTCTCTCTGAATAAACCTACTCAGCTATGTTCACAGGGACACATTTAGTGATGATGACAAACAAAATGAATATGGACGTTTTCCTAGGGACTTAGGTTCTGATCTTGCAAACACTTCTACTAGGGCTGCTGATAAATCGCAGTTAACTCACGCGATTAACTCAAAAAAATTAATCGCAATTAAAAAAATTTATTGTGATTAATTGCACTTTTAATCACACTGTTAAACAATAGAATACCAATTGAAATTTATTAAATGTTTTTGATGTTTTTCTACATTTTCAAATATATTGATTTCAATTACAACACAGAATGCCAAGTGTACAGTGCTCACTTTATATTATTTTTATTACAAATATTTGCACTGTAAAAATTATAACCAAAGAAATAGTATTTTTCAATTCACCTCTTACAAGTACCGTAGTGCAATCTCTTTATCATGAAAGTGCAACTTACAAATGTAAATTTTTTTTGTTACATAACTGCACTCAAAACCAAAACAATGTAAAACTTTAGAGCCTACAAGTCCGCTCAGTCCTACTTCTTGTTCAGCCAATCGCTAAGACAAACAAGTTTGTTTACATTTATGGGACATAATGCTGCCCGCTTATTTACAATGTCACCTGAAAGTGAGAACAGGTGTTTGCATGGCACTTTTCTAGCTGGCATTGTAAGGTATTTATGTGCCAGATATGCTAAACATTCATATGTCCCTTCATGCTTCAGCCAACATTCCAGAGGACATGCTTCCATGCTGATGACACTTGTTAAAAAAAATGCATTAATTAAATTTGAGACTGAACTCCTTGGGGGAGAATTGTACGTCTCCTGCTCTGTTTTAGCTGCACTCTGCCATATATTTCATGTTATAGTAACCTCGGATGATGACCCGGCACATGTTTTAAGAACACTTTCACTTCAGATTTGACAAAACACAAAGAAGGTACCAATATGAGATTTCTAAAGATAGCTACAGTGCTCGACCCAAGGTTTAGGAATCTGAAGTGCCTTCCAAAATCTGAGAGAAATGAGGTGTGGAGCATGCTTTCAGAAGTCTTAAAAGAGCAACACTCCGATGCAGAAACTACAGAACCCGAACCACCAAAAAAGAAAATCAACCTTCTGCTGGTGGCATCTGACTCAGATGAGGAAAATGAATATGCATCGGTCCGCACTACTTTGGATCGTTATTGAGCAGAACCCGTCATCGGCATGGACACATGTCCTGTGGAAGGGTGGTTGAAGCATGAAGGGACACATGAATCTTTAGCGCATCTGGCTACAACAGTGCCATGCAAACACCTGTTGTCACTTTCAGATGACATTGTAAACAAGAAGCGGGCAGCATTATCTCCTGCAAATGTAAACAAACTTGTTTGTCTGAGTGATTGGCTGAACAAGTAGGACTGAGTGGACTTGTTGGCTCTAAAGTTTTACATTGTTTTATTTTTGAGTGCAGTTATTTTTTTGTACATAATTCTACATTTGTAAGTTCAACTTTCATGATAAAGAGATTGCACTAAATTATTTGTATTAGGTGAATTGAAAAATACTATTGCTTTTGTTTTTTACTGTGCAAATATTTGTAATAAAAATAATAATATAAAGTGAGCACTGTATACTTTGTATTCTGTGTGGTAATTGAAATCAATATATTTGAAAATGTAGCAAACATCCAAAAATATTTAAATAAATGGTATTCTATTATTCTTTAAAAGCATGATTCATTGCACTTTTAATTACGTGATTAATTTTTTTAATCGCTTGAGAGCCCTAACTTTTACACATGCCCAACTTGGTGCACTGCGCATTACCACTAAGTTCAATGGGACTATTCACGTGCATAAAGTTAAGCAGGTATGTGAATGTTTGCAAGATTGGGGCCTTATTCCTAAAATTTTGAAAGTTTTAATTTTTCTTAAAGGAGAAAACTATATTTTAAATCTTAAAAGTTAAAAGCAACTAAAAAAAATTCAACATATCCTACCAAAATATAAACATTTTTTAGCAATCAAATAATCAAGGTAATAAAAAATATTTACTTAAATATGCATTCTAGGAATGAATGTGATCAGAATGTTTGTAATTACAAGAGATCTAAAAGTCTGTTTTAATACAACAATAAAGTTATAAACAAGTTTCAAATAAAATATTTTTGTATTTTTTAAAAAATGATAATCTCTTAAAACGTAGTGTTCTTGTCACTTTATAATCCTAATTTTTAAAAAATATCTACAGAGCATATACTTTTTATACCACTGAAATATGATACATAAAGTACCAAGATGATGTAAGGAGAGAGAGAATCATAAAAAAAATGCTTACAGAGCAGCTGTGCATATTTCTACTGCATTGCAATGGATGGGGAAGGAATATATTACAGCTAAGTAGCATGCATTCAATATTTATTTAAAAAGTGATTATATATGTATGACTTGTTTAGGTAACCTGTGTAAGAGTGCTGACCCGTAGCTCTGCCTGGTTAAAAAGCACCAGAGCTGAATTCTTGACTGATCCAGGTTGAATTTACTCCTGTGAGAAGTAAGAATGGTAGGAAATGAAGTACAAAATACAATACCTCTGATTTTGTGTGTGCTGGAAACAGTTCAAATATGGCTTCCAAAATATTTAAAAAAACACGTTATCTAGCTATGTTACAAATTTCCAAAACATAAAACTTATACATTGGTTGATTAGTGACTTCTGCAGATGTATATAAGAAATAATATAAGCAGACTGACACTGATAAATGTACATTAGACTTGGAATTGACAGTTTTAAAAATTATGACACACCTACATCCACATTAGGTCTTTAAATAGTTTTAGAACATCATCAAGTGTTAATAACTAGATATTTAAAAAAAGCAGAAAATAATTTGATTATTCCATCCCTCTCTCTTCATTACATTCTATCCACTAAAAATGTATTTAGTATACAGTTTCTGAAAATGATCACAGAACAGTCAGTCACAACAGGCCAAATTCAAATTCTCAGGTATGAATTTTGCCTATTATAATCATATTCAATATGCGATTGCATTTATTTTAGCATTTTTGAAGTATGTAATTGATAGAAGTACATTTAAATATAAAATTTAATTCTATATTATAACAGATATAAAACATTGTTAAAATGAAAGTCTAAACCTAGAGATAAATCTGTGATCCTCTAGTATGTTAAGTTTCCTTCGCATCAGTCTTCTGGTGCAAATCAGATTAAAAACCAGGCAAAACCCCTCCCCTACTAGGTTTTCTCCATCATAGAGGAAACCTCAGTTGGCATGGAGCTACCAAAACTCTTCCTATGCAACCTACTCCCAGCCATCTGAATATGGAGTGTGATGGGAAAAAAGCAGTGTGGGCTGGGCATCTCTACACTCTAGCGATCCCTGGCTGCAGCCAGCCCAGTTAGGACTGTGTGCCAAAAGACCAGATTCCGGATGTGACATATCATCTCCGTAAACTCTCTAACAAAAAGACAACCAACTTCCCTACTGATTGCAAACGTATTGCATATAGAAGATATAATTCTTCTAATTGATGTCTCTCATTGGCCACTCTGATTATCTGAGCCACTTTCCCCAAATTGACTAAATTAAAAGAAAAGCAGATAACAGCACTTAAGAGTAGCTTACATATATGTTTAAACTTGAATATCAGTGGTGAGCAGCTCTGGAATTTGAAACCCAAAATATAAAAGGTGGGTAACAATGACCTCTTCAATAGCTTGGGGGTAACAATTTCTACAGTGCAGTCATCAAATTTAATAAAGTGACATCAGAACAATATAATGATATCTGGAAACATCCAACACTCCCTCAAAGAAAAACCTAACCAATATCTACCAAAATCCAATGTCCATTATTCAGGTTAGTAATAAACAATATAGTTTCGTTTATATAGCACCTATTGACCAAAACATTTTAGATACCTTACAAAAATACAGTGCCGTTAAAACATTAAAATGTGTTATAAATATTTTAAAAATAAAAAAGGTCTTTCATAACTTTTAAAGGGGGTAATGACTTGACACTTTTCATGCAGGAGTACTGTATCCTAGAGGGTAGAGATGGAAGGGGCAAAATTACAGGCCCTTCTAATTCTATATAACCATAAATTAAAAACACACATTTTCCTTTAATTTGAGAGATGAAGATGATAGATAGGTTGTCAGATGCCCCATAAAATACATAGAACAAGTCGAATTTTGGTAATTGGGTTGTTTCTACAGCAAATGAATACAATAATATTTCATCACTGTATATTAAGCCACAAGAAAATAGAAACATGTATAAAACCTATCATTATTTAGTCTTTCAAATTAAAGTCTAATTCTGACTACACCTTGATACAGAAAATTTATTTCAATAACTTGTTTTAAAAGAGCACACACAAACTATTTTCACATAAAAATTCAGTACATTAAATTAATGTGTGATCCACAAATACTTGAAGTCAAAGAAGTTACAGTAACAGGGATGAATTTGGACCAGGGGTAGGCAACCTATGGCACGCGTGCCGAGCTGATTTTCAGTGGCACTCACACTGCCTGGGTTCTGGCCACCGGTCCGGGGGGCTCTGCATTTTAATTTAATTTTAAATGAAGCTTCTTAAACATTTTTAAAACCTTATTTACTTTACATACAACAATAGTTTAGTTATATATTATAGACATATAGAAAGAGACCTTCTAAAAACATTAAAATGTATTACTGGCACGCGAACCTTAAATTAGAGTGAATAAATGAAGACTCGGCACACCACTTCTGAAAGGTTGCCAACCCCTGATTTGGACCATTGTGTTTATCAGTTCAGAGCTGCTACAAATGACAGGCAAGAAATTAGTTTAATACTTTAGATTTGCTATTTGGTTATTCTTATGTAAAATGTTATTGGAGATGTTCCAATTATAACACGTATTGTTTTCTTTAAGATATTTTTTCAGTTTTAACACTAGGTACGGGAAAACTGATCATCAAATACTAAAAAAAAAAAAAGCAGCTATAGTCCATTGTATACCATTAATGCTGCCACTGACTGACATCAAAGGGCTTCAAATCAGAGCCAAATTGCAGAAGTTCTAATAATTTTCAGATGTTTTAAATATGTAAAATTATTTTTTTAAAGTGATACCCCTGATGACTTCATTAGAAATTGGCAGGCAACAATACACAAGATTGGGTCCTATTCTACGGGCTGGAGTACTGTGGGGAAAAGAAGGAAGTACTTTACTGCTCCTCATAACCAATATGACTTGAAAACATCACCATAGGGAGCACTGAGAGGCCAATATGGCTGCATCAGGAACTCTTTAATCCCCTGCAAATCAAAAAGGAATCCTACAAAAAGTGGAAACATAGACAAATTCCTAAGGAGGAGTACAAAAGAATAGCACAAGCATGTGGGGACAAAAATCAGACAGGCTGAAGCACAAAATGAGAAGGGATATAAAATACACTAGGAGCAAGAGAAAGATGAAGGAAAAGGAAAATCCACTACTTAGCTGGGAAGGAGAGATAATAACTAACGGACTCAAGAAGGCTGAGGTGTCTAATGCCTATTTTGCTTCAATCTTCACTAAAAAGGTTAATTGTGACCAGCTGCTTAACACAATTAATATTAACAACAAAAAGGAAGGAATACAAGCCAGAGTAGGGAAACAACAAGGTTAAAGAATACTTCAATAGATTAAATGTATTCAAGTCAGCAGAGCCTAATGAAATCCATTTTAGGGTACTTAAGGAACTAACTGAAGATATCTCAGAACCATTAACAATTATTTTCAAGAACACATGGAGGATAGGTAAGGTCCCAGAGACCGGAGAAGGGCAAATATAGTACCTATCTTTTAAAAGGGGAACAAAGAGGATTCAGGAAATTATAGACCAGTCCGCCTAACTGTGATACCCAGAAAGATACTGGAATAAATTATTAAACAATTTGAAAGCATCTAGAGGATAATAAGGTGATAAGGAATAGTCAACATGTATTTGTCAAGAATAAGTCATGCCAAACCACCGTCTTTGGCCTAGTCGACACGTGGAAGCAGTAGCTATGCTATATCCTTATTTTAGTAAGGCTTTTGATACGGTCCCACATGATATTCCCTTAAACAAAGTAGGGAAATATGGTCTAGATCAGTGGTCCCCAACCTTTTTCGTCTGCTGGGCGCCAAAAAAACACACAAAAAACCCGAGCGCTGCCGGCGGAGCAAAAAAACCCAAAAACCCGAGCGCTGCCGGCGGAGCAACAGAAAACAAAAAAGACAACCGCTATGCGGGCACACTTAGACGCCCCGGCGGGCGCAATGGCGCCCGCGGGCACTGCATTGGGAACCCCTGGTCTAGATGAAATTTCTATAAGGTGGGTACAAAACTAGTTGAAAGACCATACTCAGAGTGTTTATCAATGGCTCACTGTCAAACTGGGAGGACATATCTAGTAGAATCCTGCAGGGATCAGTCCTGGGTCCAGTACTATTCAATATTCTATTAATGACTTGGACAGTGGAGAGGAAAATCTGCAGATGACACCAAGCTGGGAGGGGTAGCAAGCATTCTGTAAGGTCAGGATTAGAATTCAAAATGACCTTGATAAATTGGAGAACTGTTCTGAAGGCAACAAGATGAAACTCAATAAAGGTAATTTCAAAGTACAATATTTAGGAAGGAAAAAAAATCAAATGCGCAAATACAAAATGGGGTATAACTGGCTAGCTGGCAGTACTGCTAAAAAGGATCTGGGGGTTATAATGGATCACAAATTGAACGAAAGCCAGACATGTGCCACAATGTGAAAAAGGCAAAATGTAATTCTGGGGCATGTTGTACCCAAGACATAGAGCGAACGGTTTTGCTCTACTTGGCACTGAGCTGAAGTATTGTACCCAGTTTTGGGTGCCAACCTTTAGGAAAGATGTGGACAAACTGAAAAGAGTCCAGAGCAGAACAACAAAAATGATACATGATTTGGCTTGTGAGGAAAGGTTTTTAAAAAAACTGGGCATATTTAGTCCTGAGAAAAGAAAACCAAGGCGGGACCTGATAGCCTTCAAGAATGTTAAGGGCTGTTATAAAGAAGAAGATGATCCATGTCCACTAAAGGTAGGACAAGAATTAATCGTCCTAATCTGTAGCTAGAGAAATTTAGGTTAGATATTAGGAAAAAACTTTCCAACTATAAGGATAGTTAAGACCTGGAAGAGGTTACCAAGGGAGGTTGCTGAACCCCCATCATTGGAGATTTTTAAGAATGGGTTAGACAAACATCTGTCAAGGATGGTCTAGGTATACTTGGTCTTGCAGGAGGAAGGACTAAGATCCATCAGCNCGATTAATTTTTTTAATCGCTTGAGAGCCCTAACTTTTACACATGCCCAACTTGGTGCACTGCGCATTACCACTAAGTTCAATGGGACTATTCACGTGCATAAAGTTAAGCAGGTATGTGAATGTTTGCAAGATTGGGGCCTTATTCCTAAAATTTTGAAAGTTTTAATTTTTCTTAAAGGAGAAAACTATATTTTAAATCTTAAAAGTTAAAAGCAACTAAAAAAAATTCAACATATCCTACCAAAATATAAACATTTTTTAGCAATCAAATAATCAAGGTAATAAAAAATATTTACTTAAATATGCATTCTAGGAATGAATGTGATCAGAATGTTTGTAATTACAAGAGATCTAAAAGTCTGTTTTAATACAACAATAAAGTTATAAACAAGTTTCAAATAAAATATTTTTGTATTTTTTAAAAAATGATAATCTCTTAAAACGTAGTGTTCTTGTCACTTTATAATCCTAATTTTTAAAAAATATCTACAGAGCATATACTTTTTATACCACTGAAATATGATACATAAAGTACCAAGATGATGTAAGGAGAGAGAGAATCATAAAAAAAATGCTTACAGAGCAGCTGTGCATATTTCTACTGCATTGCAATGGATGGGGAAGGAATATATTACAGCTAAGTAGCATGCATTCAATATTTATTTAAAAAGTGATTATATATGTATGACTTGTTTAGGTAACCTGTGTAAGAGTGCTGACCCGTAGCTCTGCCTGGTTAAAAAGCACCAGAGCTGAATTCTTGACTGATCCAGGTTGAATTTACTCCTGTGAGAAGTAAGAATGGTAGGAAATGAAGTACAAAATACAATACCTCTGATTTTGTGTGTGCTGGAAACAGTTCAAATATGGCTTCCAAAATATTTAAAAAAACACATTATCTAGCTATGTTACAAATTTCCAAAACATAAAACTTATACATTGGTTGATTAGTGACTTCTGCAGATGTATATAAGAAATAATATAAGCAGACTGACACTGATAAATGTACATTAGACTTGGAATTGACAGTTTTAAAAATTATGACACACCTACATCCACATTAGGTCTTTAAATAGTTTTAGAACATCATCAAGTGTTAATAACTAGATATTTAAAAAAAGCAGAAAATAATTTGATTATTCCATCCCTCTCTCTTCATTACATTCTATCCACTAAAAATGTATTTAGTATACAGTTTCTGAAAATGATCACAGAACAGTCAGTCACAACAGGCCAAATTCAAATTCTCAGGTATGAATTTTGCCTATTATAATCATATTCAATATGCGATTGCATTTATTTTAGCATTTTTGAAGTATGTAATTGATAGAAGTACATTTAAATATAAAATTTAATTCTATATTATAACAGATATAAAACATTGTTAAAATGAAAGTCTAAACCTAGAGATAAATCTGTGATCCTCTAGTATGTTAAGTTTCCTTCGCATCAGTCTTCTGGTGCAAATCAGATTAAAAACCAGGCAAAACCCCTCCCCTACTAGGTTTTCTCCATCATAGAGGAAACCTCAGTTGGCATGGAGCTACCAAAACTCTTCCTATGCAACCTACTCCCAGCCATCTGAATATGGAGTGTGATGGGAAAAAAGCAGTGTGGGCTGGGCATCTCTACACTCTAGCGATCCCTGGCTGCAGCCAGCCCAGTTAGGACTGTGTGCCAAAAGACCAGATTCCGGATGTGACATATCATCTCCGTAAACTCTCTAACAAAAAGACAACCAACTTCCCTACTGATTGCAAACGTATTGCATATAGAAGATATAATTCTTCTAATTGATGTCTCTCATTGGCCACTCTGATTATCTGAGCCACTTTCCCCAAATTGACTAAATTAAAAGAAAAGCAGATAACAGCACTTAAGAGTAGCTTACATATATGTTTAAACTTGAATATCAGTGGTGAGCAGCTCTGGAATTTGAAACCCAAAATATAAAAGGTGGGTAACAATGACCTCTTCAATAGCTTGGGGGTAACAATTTCTACAGTGCAGTCATCAAATTTAATAAAGTGACATCAGAACAATATAATGATATCTGGAAACATCCAACACTCCCTCAAAGAAAAACCTAACCAATATCTACCAAAATCCAATGTCCATTATTCAGGTTAGTAATAAACAATATAGTTTCGTTTATATAGCACCTATTGACCAAAACATTTTAGATACCTTACAAAAATACAGTGCCGTTAAAACATTAAAATGTGTTATAAATATTTTAAAAATAAAAAAGGTCTTTCATAACTTTTAAAGGGGGTAATGACTTGACACTTTTCATGCAGGAGTACTGTATCCTAGAGGGTAGAGATGGAAGGGGCAAAATTACAGGCCCTTCTAATTCTATATAACCATAAATTAAAAACACACATTTTCCTTTAATTTGAGAGATGAAGATGATAGATAGGTTGTCAGATGCCCCATAAAATACATAGAACAAGTCGAATTTTGGTAATTGGGTTGTTTCTACAGCAAATGAATACAATAATATTTCATCACTGTATATTAAGCCACAAGAAAATAGAAACATGTATAAAACCTATCATTATTTAGTCTTTCAAATTAAAGTCTAATTCTGACTACACCTTGATACAGAAAATTTATTTCAATAACTTGTTTTAAAAGAGCACACACAAACTATTTTCACATAAAAATTCAGTACATTAAATTAATGTGTGATCCACAAATACTTGAAGTCAAAGAAGTTACAGTAACAGGGATGAATTTGGACCAGGGGTAGGCAACCTATGGCACGCGTGCCGAGCTGATTTTCAGTGGCACTCACACTGCCTGGGTTCTGGCCACCGGTCCGGGGGGCTCTGCATTTTAATTTAATTTTAAATGAAGCTTCTTAAACATTTTTAAAACCTTATTTACTTTACATACAACAATAGTTTAGTTATATATTATAGACATATAGAAAGAGACCTTCTAAAAACATTAAAATGTATTACTGGCACGCGAACCTTAAATTAGAGTGAATAAATGAAGACTCGGCACACCACTTCTGAAAGGTTGCCAACCCCTGATTTGGACCATTGTGTTTATCAGTTCAGAGCTGCTACAAATGACAGGCAAGAAATTAGTTTAATACTTTAGATTTGCTATTTGGTTATTCTTATGTAAAATGTTATTGGAGATGTTCCAATTATAACACGTATTGTTTTCTTTAAGATATTTTTTCAGTTTTAACACTAGGTACGGGAAAACTGATCATCAAATACTAAAAAAAAAAAAAGCAGCTATAGTCCATTGTATACCATTAATGCTGCCACTGACTGACATCAAAGGGCTTCAAATCAGAGCCAAATAGCAGAAGTTCTAATAATTTTCAGATGTTTTAAATATGTAAAATTATTTTTTTAAAGTGATACCCCTGATGACTTCATTAGAAATTGGCAGGCAACAATACACAAGATTGGGTCCTATTCTACGGGCTGGAGTACTGTGGGGAAAAGAAGGAAGTACTTTACTGCTCCTCATAACCAATATGACTTGAAAACATCACCATAGGGAGCACTGAGAGGCCAATATGGCTGCATCAGGAACTCTTTAATCCCCTGCAAATCAAAAAGGAATCCTACAAAAAGTGGAAACATAGACAAATTCCTAAGGAGGAGTACAAAAGAATAGCACAAGCATGTGGGGACAAAAATCAGACAGGCTGAAGCACAAAATGAGAAGGGATATAAAATACACTAGGAGCAAGAGAAAGATGAAGGAAAAGGAAAATCCACTACTTAGCTGGGAAGGAGAGATAATAACTAACGGACTCAAGAAGGCTGAGGTGTCTAATGCCTATTTTGCTTCAATCTTCACTAAAAAGGTTAATTGTGACCAGCTGCTTAACACAATTAATATTAACAACAAAAAGGAAGGAATACAAGCCAGAGTAGGGAAACAACAAGGTTAAAGAATACTTCAATAGATTAAATGTATTCAAGTCAGCAGAGCCTAATGAAATCCATTTTAGGGTACTTAAGGAACTAACTGAAGATATCTCAGAACCATTAACAATTATTTTCAAGAACACATGGAGGATAGGTAAGGTCCCAGAGACCGGAGAAGGGCAAATATAGTACCTATCTTTTAAAAGGGGAACAAAGAGGATTCAGGAAATTATAGACCAGTCCGCCTAACTGTGATACCCAGAAAGATACTGGAATAAATTATTAAACAATTTGAAAGCATCTAGAGGATAATAAGGTGATAAGGAATAGTCAACATGTATTTGTCAAGAATAAGTCATGCCAAACCACCGTCTTTGGCCTAGTCGACACGTGGAAGCAGTAGCTATGCTATATCCTTATTTTAGTAAGGCTTTTGATACGGTCCCACATGATATTCCCTTAAACAAAGTAGGGAAATATGGTCTAGATCAGTGGTCCCCAACCTTTTTCGTCTGCCGGGCGCCAAAAAAACACACAAAAAACCCGAGCGCTGCCGGCGGAGCAAAAAAACCCAAAAACCCGAGCGCTGCCGGCGGAGCAAAAGGAAAACAAAAAACAAAACCCGAGCGCTGCCGGCGGAGCAACAGAAAAAAAAAAAGACAACCGCTATGCGGGCACACTTAGACGCCCCGGCGGGCGCAATGGCGCCCGCGGGCACTGCATTGGGAACCCCTGGTCTAGATGAAATTTCTATAAGGTGGGTACAAAACTAGTTGAAAGACCATACTCAGAGTGTTTATCAATGGCTCACTGTCAAACTGGGAGGACATATCTAGTAGAATCCTGCAGGGATCAGTCCTGGGTCCAGTACTATTCAATATTCTATTAATGACTTGGACAGTGGAGAGGAAAATCTGCAGATGACACCAAGCTGGGAGGGGTAGCAAGCATTCTGTAAGGTCAGGATTAGAATTCAAAATGACCTTGATAAATTGGAGAACTGTTCTGAAGGCAACAAGATGAAACTCAATAAAGGTAATTTCAAAGTACAATATTTAGGAAGGAAAAAAAATCAAATGCGCAAATACAAAATGGGGTATAACTGGCTAGCTGGCAGTACTGCTAAAAAGGATCTGGGGGTTATAATGGATCACAAATTGAACGAAAGCCAGACATGTGCCACAATGTGAAAAAGGCAAAATGTAATTCTGGGGCATGTTGTACCCAAGACATAGAGCGAACGGTTTTGCTCTACTTGGCACTGAGCTGAAGTATTGTACCCAGTTTTGGGTGCCAACCTTTAGGAAAGATGTGGACAAACTGAAAAGAGTCCAGAGCAGAACAACAAAAATGATACATGATTTGGCTTGTGAGGAAAGGTTTTTAAAAAAACTGGGCATATTTAGTCCTGAGAAAAGAAAACCAAGGCGGGACCTGATAGCCTTCAAGAATGTTAAGGGCTGTTATAAAGAAGAAGATGATCCATGTCCACTAAAGGTAGGACAAGAATTAATCGTCCTAATCTGTAGCTAGAGAAATTTAGGTTAGATATTAGGAAAAAACTTTCCAACTATAAGGATAGTTAAGACCTGGAAGAGGTTACCAAGGGAGGTTGCTGAACCCCCATCATTGGAGATTTTTAAGAATGGGTTAGACAAACATCTGTCAAGGATGGTCTAGGTATACTTGGTCTTGCAGGAGGAAGGACTAAGATCCATCAGCCTGACATTTCTATATTTAAATACTAACTTGTCATATATGTTCCTTGAGAATTACATTTAAAAACCCTGAGCTTGTGGCATCCAAACAACAATGTAAGCCATAATATAAAAGAATATAATTGATGCCAAAATTGAGGGCAACCACAACTGGCTATATAACACACACACACACACACACACACACACACACACACACACACTTATACAGCATAAATATTTTCAAGTCGTACCTCTTTGCTTTCCTCCAGCTCTGACTCACTGCTAAACTCTTCTGTATTTAAATGTTCAAAATCCGATTCCCCAATAGCAATTGGTACGGTCACAGTAAGGCTTGGGTTGTGTATGAATGATGTATAATCACGGTTGCCTACAACACCAGTGGTTCCATTATTATCTTTGCGATTATCCAGATTTCTATTCATTTCAGCTACAGTATGGTTGGTAGTGTAGTTGTTTTCCTTGTTGTTTAGCTGACTGATTGATTCTATTTCATCTACATCTTTTTGTCCTCTCACAAAGGTTTTTTGGGCACATTCACGTGCTTTTCTTTTCACATAATCTATTCCCCTCTGAATCCTTGCCACAGCGATCTGCAGATTGTTCGTTTCATTATCGTCATCTGTAGCAGCAAGGTTGTCTGAACTAAATGAGCTCAGCAGCAAGGCCAAAAACAGGTTCAGTACCTAAAAACAAAGAGACACTGCTAGATCTTTCCCCTCTCTTTTTCTTATTAACAAAAATTACTATTAAACATAATGCTTTCATATTACTGTACTTTTGATAAAATTTTAGTGTGTGCAGGGATTTCCCAATAACAGAACAGTTGTGAGGCTAAATCTCTGCAAACCACTTTGAAATGATATTTTATTATTTAAATACTTAAGACTTATAGAGCACTTTATATCTTCAAAGAGTTGTACTAACATTAACTAATTAATCCTCACAACACTCCTGAAAAGGTAAGTAAAGTAGTATAATCTTCATTTTACAAATGGAAATTTAGATACA
The DNA here is from genome assembly GCA_003942145.1 of Platysternon megacephalum. Taxonomy (NCBI): domain Eukaryota; kingdom Metazoa; phylum Chordata; order Testudines; family Platysternidae; genus Platysternon; species Platysternon megacephalum. Next base: position 13,948,373 of record QXTE01000009.1, on the reverse strand, counting down.
GACTGGTTAAGCAACTTTCTCAAAGTCATACAGTAAATCTGTGGTAGAGATGGATTTAGAACTCAGGATTTTTTTGAGCATATAAATGGTCCTGTATACATAAATAAAAAACAAACAAACAATCTCCTTTTCAACTTCTGGTTTTCAATACTAACGTAAATACTTTTTATTTTTTGTTTCCATACACTAATAGTATTGGTATTTTCTTAATCCTATTATGCCATCTTCCTTATACCACAAAATGCATTGAACTTCATGTATTAAAAAAATAAGACCATCATAAAATGAAATTGTGGTAAATAATATGAATATAGAATGTGACTATTCTAAATAATATAAACGATGTACACAAAGGGAAGGAAATCTGTAATTGCAAATATTGTGCCTTCAGTTCTTTTAATGAAGCACAAATGTATAAGACTATGAAATCTGCAATAGAACTATAGGAGAATGATTCTATACAAATTTTAACTGGCATACTTTGGCTTTTCCTGGTTTATTTAAAAGTAGGAAAGCAGTTTGGTTTTGATTAAATAATGTTGTGCATTTTTGGCCCAAGAGGGCAGAAACAAAAAAAAGCACACTAGGCAAGTCCACAGATTCACGTCCAAAGACCTAGGAAGGTTTATCCTACCCTAACACCTCCAAGACATAAGTACATCCAAAATCCACTGAAATCAATGGAATGACTTCAGCGGGCTTTGGATCACGCTTGTAAAGCCATACACTCCTCTTTCCTGCTAAAAAATGCATTTTAAAAACCAAAAGCATCTTTTCTTTGATTTTGATGACAGAGAATTTATCATCTTCTTTGGGGTTTAACAAAGTAATGTGCTAGCTGAACAAGGAAAAAAAAACCTTCAATTTCTTTGTTCGAAGAATTTTTATAGTTCAGAATTCCATTTTTTGCCAGAAAAACAAAGTACTTTCAATTGCACGATTACATGCAGGCACATGTGTCTATGCATGTATTATGCATCCCTAATTGTAAAAAAAAATCTCACTTTTTGGAGATTTTTTCATGTCAGCCATCACAATGATAACTCAGAATTGTCTGCATATATTTTAAACTGAGTTCTATATTTTGGTGTGACAGGATGTATTAGGCCCAGAGGCCCCCTGCTGGAGGCCTTGTAGTCCTACCACTCCCTGTTCCAGAAAGGAGCAGTGGAGAAGTCCTCCAGGCCGCTCCCTGCAGCCAGTGAGGGAAGTTGCCAATGAGGGAGCAGTCAATCAGGGCCCAGCATGCTCATATAAAAGGAGCTGCAGGGCCAGAGTAGTCAGTTGCTGGGTGAAGCTAGAGGAGAGAGGAGTGTGTTTCTGGCTCGCTGAAAAAGCAGCAGGACCACAGACAGCTCAGTGCTGGCAGGGACTGGGCGAGCAAGAGAGAGCTCCTGGCTGGCTGCTGGGACTGAGCCCAAGATAGTTTGCAGACAAAAAAATGTTTTGGGTGTTACACCTGACAGCAAGAGCTTAAGGGCAACTTTTGTGGTTTTGTAATCAGATATTTTTATTTTTTTTTAAATATGTTCGCACCTGTGTATGACTGGCAGAACCTGAACAAGATTTCTCCTAGGACTGATGTTTTGATGGGAAGAGGGGAGTGATGGGAAGAGGGGCCAAAATCTGTATGTTGATGGAACAGATCAAAGACAGTCGCTCCTCTAGCACAATGGAACTTTCTACAAGAAGGGTAAAGCTCATTTATGCAGGGAACAGAGCTTTCCCAAGGACTGGCCCAAGATTGTAGATGTCATGATGAAGAAAAAACAGAACACAAAATAACCCTAGGAACAGGAACTAAGGACCATCACAAACCCTCCACCTTCTGCTTTAAGCACAAGGCACATTTTTTGACCTTGCCTTCTCTAACAAACACATAGCAATGTGTGTATGCATATATATACAAACACACACACATAAAACATATATATATAATTAATGTTACACTATATAAAAAAAATTCCAAAACAACCCTCCCCCCCCCCGCATTTCACTGCACACATTTCTCCATTGGAAACAGGATGAGAGAACACACACATGACACGTTAGTCACATTAGTGAATGCACTACTGGAAGGCGCTCAGATACTATGGTGATAAGCGCAGTATAAGAACAGAATATAGAACAGAATATCTATCAACAAAAAATATACAGTACGGATCCTGTAACCATAATGGGTGTTCCATCCCTTGAAATTTTTGGTTACATACCACTAGATTTCCAATCACCATGACCATCATGAAAACGATAAGACACATGGCTTGGCCGGCAACCTCCATACAGTCCCACATAGTCTCTATCCATTCTCCACACAACACTCGGAATACTATCAAGAAAGAGTGGAAGAAGTCTTGCATGTGCCAGCGTGGAAGTACACATTCCTCGGAGATCTTGCAGACACATTCCTTGTAGCTTTTACCAAACAGCTGCATACCAACCACAGCAAAAATGAAGACAATGATGGCCAGCACCAACGTCAAATTTCCCAAAGCCCCCACTGAGTTACCAATAATCTTTATCAGCTTGTTTAGTGTGGGCCAAGATTTTGCCAACTTGAAAATTCGCAACTGGAAAACAATAAAGAAGCATCATTAGTACTAATTACAACAGAGCTGTAGAAATGTACTTCAGACCATAGACTATGAGTAGTCAATGCAAAAAATTGTAATGTTTTATCTTTGTGGTTTCTATTAATTTACCATTAAATTACTCCACCACCTAGGGATGATCCTCCAAATTCCACAACTCACTCACAATCAGGTCTTATGGAAGTCCACAAAATTCTACAGATTTACAACTGACCCTTCATCACCCTGTCTGTGGCAGAAATTGAAGTCATGCATCCTTCCACTGCCCAACTTGACATAGCAAGTGGAATGCCCCACTAATATAACCTGTAGGCTAGTGAATATTGAGCATGACAGGCTATTAGCATCATACAGGGGAAAGGGTGGAGAGGAAACAGAATGCATCACACTAACAGACTAAGACGGAGACCTTTTAAGATAAATTTCCTCAAAACACTTAAGATAAAAAAAATGTTGATTAGAAGAATATTCTTCAAACAATGTAGAAAAGATCTTCGTGGGCATAAATCTGGAATGAAAAGCTAAATATAAAACAGACAATATTTGTAGATTTGAGGAAAGAACATAAATGAGAGACCCTTGTAATATCTAATCCCTGATCCAGCAAAAACTTAATAAAAATATTTGATTAAATCCATTTTTATTCTCAACTACAAAAAATCATGTTAAGTCAGACAGAAAAAAGAGCCTAAGATAGTAATGCCTCAGCTACTCAATTTATCCCTTAAAATACACAGCTGAACTTCACTACTGATGAAAGTCAGTTTCTTAAATATTTAATATTAACTTTTTGTAATTTTAGTCATTGGACATAAATCCAATATTTGAAAAGAAAAGTTCTATTCCTTTGACATAACAGTATGACATAAAGATAAATAAGGATTGTAAGTAATTTCTCCCTATAACTTTTCTTATGTACATCTTTGCCCAACACACACTAAATATATAAATTTTCTATCAGTGAGCTATAATGGTGACAATAGTGAATTGCACAGTAATGACGTTATTATGCAGTCATGATAATGCAAATTACTTTGTAATTACCATTGCCTCCATTTGAATTACTGTTTATCTGTTTCTGAACCATAAAATTACATATATTACTTTGCAATAATAATATAAATAACTTTTGGTAGACCTGAACCTAAAGAGGTGCATCTTTTGGCACTTAAGAGAAATTACATGTGCAGTGAAAATGCTGATAAACTTATGTAAACATAAACATTTGTAATTATAAAATTAATGTATTAACTGTAACTGTACATTGTTTAGTAATATATTTACCAATCTGAATGATCGGAGAACTGATAGTCCATCCACATTTGAAAGAAAAAGCTCCACCAAACTAAGGGTAACAATAAACCCATCAAAAATATTCCAGCCTACTTGGAAATAATAATAAGGATCCATGGCAATTAACTTGAGAACCATTTCTGCTGTGAAAATCCCGGTAAAAACCTAAATGAAAGTGTAATTTGTTAGTGTTACATAGCTGTAAAACAAGTAAAATTAGAAACAAAGATTGAGCAATAAGTGATATCTTTATTACAGCAAGGTGTCAGTAATAAAAAAAAACCTCGCAGAAAATACAAGAATATCCTGGATCAAACTAATCCCTGGTGTAACTCCATTAACATCAGTGGAGTTATTCAAGGGCTGAAGTTAGCCTGTTACGAAAAACAGAGCACGGATAGAATATTCATTGTTTCCATTACAAAGGTATACAGGAATTATAGTAAACCCCTAATTAGTTAAAGTGGTTGTCCTCACTCTTTATAAAGAAAATCTATATAAACCTGTTCGGGAAAGTATTAATCAATTTTGAAAAGAAAAAGTTTTTTTTTTGTTTTTAATAACTGAAGTTGACTAGTACAAACTAGGAAGGTTAAAGACCTTAATACAAATATTCTTTTGCTTATATTCTGGCCCCAGTGAATTAATAAAAGTCAGGCATTACATTGATATCTCCCTCTTTTTTAATATTTGTTGATAGTGACTAAAGTATAATTTTAAAATATTGATTGCAAAAGTAAGGATTTGAGATGTGCTACTGCAACATACATTTTTTAATAAATAATAACTTTCGTTACAGTCCACAGGAACAACTTAAACTTTCACTTTTTCAGAGTTTTTGAGTTCACTCCTGATTGAGAGAGGGTCTGATATTGGATAGTAGAGGAGCAGAAATTGAGAGAGCCTGACATGAATTGGCAATTATGAGGCTAGGAGAAGAGAAGCAACAGCTGAAGTTAAATGCTCAAAGGCTCAAAGGCAGTAGAGCCAACCTTTCACCTTTCTCCTTCTTTCCAATGCAGGCTGGAACACTATAGGAACTGGACGTAAGAGGGAGCCGGGATTCAAATATTTGGCCTAAGTAGGTACGTTTGAAAAATTATTCAGTCAAAGCAGACAATGAGAATTCTGACCAAAATTTGGTTGAATATCTATTTGAGGCCAAATTTTGATACAGATCTGTTTGGTTACCCTCCAATTCACCCCAACAATTCTTAATTACTGATTGTGGACTACCTTGCACAGTGCCAGATGTAATGTTCTGCAAAGCCACATCTAACATAATTTGTAGAGAACAGATACTTACCATACAGTAAATGAAGGGTACTTACCTGTAACTGGAGTTCTTTGAGATGGCTCTGCATTATTCCTACTAATGGGTACTGCACCTATTTTAGCAGTGTCAGCTAAAGTGTTCTTGCACCCCCACTCCTCTCTTCAGCATCATGATGTAGTGAAGGCGAGGCTACATAAGGGACAGAGTGCCCTCCCCAACTCAGTTCCTTCCACTGCAAAGCCAGAAGCAGAGGTCGGCACCACCATGTTGCGTGACGGACACTTGACAAAATTACCGTACTTGGTGACGGACATTTTGTGTGTGTGTGTGTGTGGGGGGGGGTGTTGTTATGTCATTCCATTTTTTGAAAAGTTACCACGGACCTCAAATTTTTTACCACGGACACTTGTGTCCATGTATGGACACGTTGCTGACCCCTGGCAGGAGCAAAATAACAAGGACTCTGACAGAGAGGGGAAGGAGGATGGGAAGAGAGGGTTACTCACCTTGTGCAGTAATTGAGGTTCTTTGAGATGTGTGTCCCCCCATGGGTGCTCCACTGTAGGTGTGGCAGTGCCTTTGCATCTGGGGTTGGAGATCTTCAATAGCAGTGCCCGTTGCTGTGCATGGGTAGTATAAATAGCGCTGTGCAGTCCAACCGCCCTCAGTTCCTTCTCTGCCATAGAGCCCAAACATTATGCTCCAAAGCAGAGGGGAGGAGGGCGGGTAGTGGAGCACCCATGGGGACACACATCTCGAAGAACCTCAGTTACTGCACAAGGTGAGTAACCCACTCTTCTTCAATATGGGTGCTCCAATGTAGGGGACTGTAAAGCAGTGCCCCTAGCTGGAAGGTTGGGGCTTCGGAGTGACTGGTATCACTGAGGATAGGACCATACGTCCGAGAATGGTTTCTGTCAAGGAATCCTGCAAGATAGCATAATGTTGCTCAAATGTATCAGAGGATGCCCATGTGGCAGCCCTACATATATCTATTATGGGAACATTATTGAGGAATGCAATGGAGGTTGAGAGCACTCATGTGGAGTGTCCCCAGATAGAGGTGGTTGCTTACTGTGAAGTTCGTAAGACAGAGGTATGCACTGTGAAATCCATTTAGAGAGGCATTGTTTAGATATAGCGGAGCCTTTAGAGCATTTGGCAATGGATATGAACAAGCGTGGCGAGGTCCTGAACGGTTTGGTTCTATCCAAGTAGAACAACAATGTACGTCTCACATCTAAGGTGTGGAGAGCTGCTTCTTGGTAATTGTTGTGTGGTTTGGGAAAGAAGGAGGGAAGGTATATAAGCTTGTTTAGATGTAAAGACGTTATAACCTTTGGCAAGAATTTTGGGTGGGGACAGAGGGTCACTTTGTCCCTATAAAACATTATATATGGTGGGTATGCCATTAGGGCTGATATTTCTCCCATGTGTCATGCCGATGTAACGGTGACAAGGAAGGCCGTTTTCATTGCTAGATGAAGGAGTGCCATTGGGTCAAATGGAGGTCTTGTCAGAGAGCATAGGACTAGGCTGAGGTCCCAGGATGGGGTGGGGGGACATATGTCAGGGTACAGGTTTCGAATACCCTTAAGAAAACGTTTGACAAGGGTGTGTGCAAATACTGAATATCCTTCAGCAGGGCAGTGGAATTCGGTAATTGCAGCCGAGGTGTGATATGGAAAAGAGTCAGCAGATGGCGGGGATCTTTTCGGAGCCATAGCTTTGGTAGGAGTTTGCAACCCTGCCGGATTCTTTCTCAGAGCCGAGAGCTTCGGTGCCGTGCGCAGCGTCGGGGCCGAGGCTTCACTGGAGCTGGCTGTTTTGCCGGTGCCGATGGTGACCTCAGCGCCAGAAATGGACCTGGAGCCGCTGAGGAGGAAAAGAACTCGCTTTGGTCGCCCACAACAGGAGGTGGCGCCGCTAGCTGCTGTTTTGCCCTGGCACAGTCCTTAGACTTACTCTCGGGGGCTGAGGTAGTCAGTCTAGGAGCAGCCTTGTGCCTCTTTTCAGAAGCCGTTAGTCCCACGGGTCTAGCCGGGGGCGGCATTTCTGCGCCTTGCGCCTCAGGAGCGGAGGGAGGGGCTGCTCTTTAGTGTCAGCCCAGCCAGAGGATGATCTTCCCTTACTCGGGCAAGGGGAGTGAGCGTTGCCAGGCGACCTTGCAGAGCGTGAGGGTCTCTCCGGTGAGGAGCAAGAACCAGGGTCCGATGCTGGACGCAGGGACTTTTCCATGAGGAACAGTTTGAGTTTAAGGTCCTTGTCTTTCCTTGCTCTTGGCTTTAAGCCCAGACAGTGGGAGCATTTCTGGGAGATGTCTCTGTCCCCCAAGCAACGGATACACGTGCATGGCCGTCCGTTATAGAGAAGGCAGCCCTGCATGACACACACGCTTAAACCCGGAGGAGCCAGGCATAAGGGTGAGGGAGCAGCTTCCCTGACGTAGGGTGGGTGACCAGATGTCCCAATTTTATAGGGACAGTCCCGATATTTGAGGCTGTCTCTGACATAGGCACCTATTACCCCCCACCCCGTCCCGATTTTTCACACTTGCTGTCTGGTCACCCTACCCTGATGGGAATTGGGGAAAACAAAACAAAAAAAAATTTTTTTTTTAAGGATGAAAGAGAAGAAAAGAAAATGAAGGAGCTAACTATGAGAGGGAAAAACAGATAAGAGACTATCTAAATAACAAAGTGAGTTCTGCTAACTGTTCTGTTCCAGACCGCATGTGGTAGAGAAGGAATGAGGGTGGTCGGACTGCACAGCGCTATTTATACTACCCACGCACAGCGCTGGGGAGGGAAGGTGTGCATGTGCAGTCCAACAGGCACTGCTATTGAAGATCTCCGACTCCAGACACAGAGGCGCTGCTGCACCCATGGGGACATCACTCGAAGAAGAAGTGTGAATATGCAGAGCCCTCTTGAAGAACTACAGTTACAGGTAAACGACATTCATTTAATCTTCAACTGGCTCTGCATATTCCCACTTACGGGAAATATTGATAAGTCATGCTAAGACTAACCTGGAAGTGGGAACAGAATAAAGACAGAAGCACTGCCTTGCCAAATATAGCATCTGCTCTAGAAGACAAATCCAGAGCACAGCACTTGGTGAAGGTGTATACTCAAGTCCAGGTGGCAGATCTGCAGATCTCAGCTACTGGCATCTGCCTCAGACAAGTGAAAGAAGTAGCCATAGCTCTAGTAGAAAGTGATTGAATCGAAGCAGGTACAGGAACTTTTGCTAGAGTGTAAAACTCAGCAATACATTTGCTTAATCCAGAGAGAAACTGCGGGAAGAAACCGTATACCCCATGTTGTTCTTAGCATATTAAACAGTCTGGATGTTTTATAAAAACTCTTGAAGGGTGAGAGCCCTTCAAGCATCCAATGTATGAAGAACTGATTCTCTTAGAATGTGGCTCAGGGGAAAAATGGTAAATTAATAGACAGAATAATGTGAAAATCAGACACCATCTTAGTAAGAACTGAGGATCAGGTCTAAGGACTATCTTGTCCTTAAGAAAAGTAGTAAAAGGTGGATCTGCCACAGATACACTCTGCTGGCTGATGTCATTGCAATAATTAAGGTCTTTTTCGTAGATAAATGATGAAACAAAATACTCAGCTAATGGCTTGAATGGAGATTTTACCACCGTGGTCAAAACCAAATTGAGGTCACAGGAAGGGACAGAGTCTCTAACTGGAGGATACATATTTGAGAAATCTTTCATAAATTTTTTAACCGAAGCATAAACAGTGATCTACCATCAACTAAAGTATGATACACAGAGATGGCTGCCAAAAGAACCTTTAAAGAAGAGTTAGACAACCCTTGATTTAAATACATTAAGTAATCCAGAATACACGGAATAGAAGCTGATAAAAGAAAATGAGACTTCCTCTGCATCCATACCTGAAATCTGGACCATTTCAGATGATAGCAATTTCTAGTGGACCGTTTTGTAGAGTTAACTATTAAGTCCTGCACAGATGAAGAACATGACTGCTCAAGCACAGAAAGAATCAAAGTCTGATCACTCATCATGACAGGTGAAGAAACTGTGGGTCTGGATAAAAAATCCTGCCCCTCTCCTGGGACATCTGGAGATGCATAAAGACTCTTTCAGATAGCTGAAGTAGAACTATAAACCACTGCTGACATGGCCAGGCTGGGGCAATGAGTTTCCTGATACACCTTTCTTATCACCTACTGTACCAAGAAAAAGGGAGGCATAGACATTTAGGCATATCAGACCCCTCCCCCAGTGCAGCAGGAAAGCATCTAATAGAGAGAGACTGTCCCTACCTGCTCTGAAACAGAAACAAAGACATTTTCTGTTGAACCTCCTTGTGAACAGATCTACAATTGTCGACCCTACCTGGAAAATATGGTCTGTACCAACTAATCCTTCAAGGTCCACTTGTGCATCTGATCTGTCTCCTCTGACAAATTCATTGCTACAGGATAAACGTTTTGGTGGATGCACTAATTCCAGTTTTACTGCCTCTGCACACAAGGGAGTGGAGCAAGCAGCCCCCTGCCTGTTGATGTAATACACCACCAATAGACTGTATGTTACTACCTGTACAATATTTCCTTGCAGATGCAGAAGGAATGATCAGAGTCAGATGAACAGCTCTTAGTTCCGGTGCGTTGATGTGCAACGTTCCTTCCTTAGAAGACCAGTGCCCTCAAACTGTTATGTGATTGGAGTATGCCCCCAACCATTGCTTGATGCATCTGAAGTCACTGTCCAGGATGGACCCAGAGGATTGAACTGCACACGCTTCAACATGTTCATCTTGCTTTATCACCAATCTGGAGAGACTGATATTCTGAGGCCTGGTGATCAATAACTGAAGACTGTCCCAACCTGGACTGTAGACCTGGGACATCCAGTGCTGCATAGGTCTCATTTTCAGATGGGCAAACAGAGTCATGTGGTAGAACCTTATCTTCTGTGTGGGGCAACTTTAATAGACATTGCCTCATTTTGAGAAATCTGTCCTCTGGCAGAAAAGATCTCCCATCTACTAAGTCCAATAAGTAATCCCTTGTTTAGGACAGAGGATCAACTTTGGGATGTTAAGAAAAAAACTAGGTCTGAGAAAAGATTGGTCATGGTGACTATGTGGCTCAAAAGGTCCTCATGCACAGCATCCTACAGTAGCCAATCGTCCAAGTAAGGGTAAACAAAAATACCCTGTTTCTTCAGATATGCCTCCACAATGGAGAGGCATTAGTAAGTACCCTGGGTGCTGTGGAAAGGCCAAATGGGAACACCTTCTGGAAATGGCAGCCAGCCACCACAATTCAAAGATACTTTTGATGGTTTTGGCAAAATGCAATACAGAATCAAGTGTCCTTTAGATTAAGAGTTGCGAGCCAATCCAGAATTGACAGCAAAAGGATTATGGAGGCCCGGGTCAACATATGGAACTGAAACTTCCAGATGTACTTGTTCAATTCCCTTCAGTCTAACATTGGTCAAAACCCTCCATCCTTCTTTTGAACCAGAAAATATTGGGAGCCTGACCCCTTCCATAAGTGGGAACCCCTCAACTGCTCCTATCCAAAGCAACTTTCCCACTTCTGCAAGAAAATTCGCTTTATGAGAGGGGTCCCTGAAGAGGGAGGCAGTCTTTGGAATTCTACAATCTTTAAGATCCATTGGTCTGAGGTAATCTGCCTCCATCTATGAATGAAGTGGGCTAGCCTGTCTCCAAAGGAAGGGGTAGAAAAGGGCTGCTTCTAGACTCTCGATCGTCTTGTCAAAACTGAGACTTGGCATTTTGGGACCAGGGCGCTGACAAAGCAGCGGACTGTTTGGATTTGGATCCTTGTTTGAAAGGCCTCTTTCTATAATGGCTCTGTGAGTCTGCAGTTTGTTGATATTGTTGTCTGGTGACTGGACAAAGAGTAGGACACTAAAAGCCAGGAGTAGTGCTGTCTCTGTTATTGGAAAGAGGAAGTGGAGGGGGGCCTCATTTGAGTAGCTGGGATCAACCCCAGAGACTGAGCTGTTGATCTCATGTCTTAGTTTTTCTAATAAATTGTCAGTTTTTTCACTAGAGAGACTCTCCCTTTCAAAAGGGTGATCTTCCAGCTTACTTCTAGTGTCCATAGCTAGAGAGGAGGACTGAAGCCTCCTAATAGTCATGGCTGATGCCAATCCTCTGGCAGCAGAGTCCAAAGCATCAAAGGAGGCCCTGAGGGAAAGTTTGGCTACATTCTGATCCTCCAATAAGATGATGTTGGCCAACATTTTTTCCATAGATGGAATTGATAATGTGCCATGACTGCCTGATAATTGACCACATCAATACAAAGGGATGAGGAGAACACCCCTCTCTTCAGTGAATCAGTCGTTTTCCCCTCTGTCATTTGGAGTGGAGTGTGATTTTCCTGATCCTGCCCTATTGCTGGCAGCAGCCACTACCAGCGGATTGGGTAGGTATAGAAATAAGAGAATCCTTCAGAAGGTATCTGGTATAGTTTGTCCTCCTTCTTAGAGATGAATTGACAAGAGACAGGATTGGACCATACAGATTTGGCCAGCTGTAACAACCCATTCAGGATGGAGCCTATTCTTGGCAGTAGCACTGAGGATATCAAATATCGGGTGGGAAGTCTCTTCCATCAGTACCACTCGGAGACAAAGTGGAAACCATATGATCCACCAAATCGTGAAAGTGCACAGCATTCTTGGAAGGAGAGGAGGTAGGAGCCACCCTCCACAAGTTCATCCAGTGATAGGTCAGGCTCAAAGTCTGTTTCTAAACTCTCTCTGTCAGTCTCCTGACACAGAGTATCAGGAATCACTATCTGTAGTGTCAACTGATCCAGATGAGTCGGATCAGAGGATCTTTATATTTTCAGATTCTTTGTAGATAAAATGTCACCTTTCCATCCAAGTGGAAGATAAATGAAGAGGTCCTGAGGAGGCTCTCAATAAGGCCACAGGCCCTGAATTTCCAGTATGTCCAACAACTGGAGGTTGGGAACATGCCAACAGGGCGTGCACAAAAGGGTGGTCCAAACTTCGCTACAGGTTTCTGCATTCTTCCTCTCTCCTCCTCCTGGAAGGTTCCATGTCAGGATGTGAGAAAATACATACTGGGGATAGTAACAGACCAGGAGGGAGGGATCCAGCTTTTTGGGGAGACCCTGTAGGCGTCCTAAGAGAAGGGATCAGGAAATGTTCTGGGGAAGAATCAGCAACTGGTCTCTTCTTCCTAACAGGAAACAAAGATGATGACCCTGGAACCAAGGAAACATCTCCTCTTAGGTACTGTGTGCTTTACATCCAAATCTAAGGCATGCACTGGAGCTGAAAGGTGAACTTGGACTGCCACAGTGACAGAACTTTCTGGAACCGAGGAAGTAGCTGGAAACAAAACAGAGACCAGGTCAAGAAACAACAGTGGAGCTAAAGATTTGGACATCATCTGATCTGGTGGGCTCATCTCCTTCGTTACTGAAGCAGAAGATGGAATAGATCTCTGCTTCAGAATCATGGTTGCCCTATCAAAATCAAATGGATCCAATAGCTCTTATGAGCAGGAAGCGACATTGCTAACATTGGCGGTTTTGCTTCTATTGTTTTTCCTTGGTGCCACAGGATCTAAGACTGAAGGTGCTGATGGCCCTAGTTCAGAGGCACTACTTACATCCATCCTCCAGGATCCAGAAATGACCCTGGTCCTACAGCCACAGGGATTATGTCAGGATCAGATTGCTCTCAGAGCACTGGAGAGGGTGGCTGAACTGGTCCTTGACTTTTCTTCTGGAACCAGGATGGTTGGATCCAACCATGCTACCCTCAGTTTGGACATGTATTGGCTCAGAAGGATTGACTGAGGGAGCACAGGAACTGAGTCTGGGCCCAATAGGTGCTGTGGCTTCTTGGAACCCTTCAGTTGATCAGAACCAATGGAGGGCACCAGAGCCAAGGCTGACTCTTTAGACCTTGGAGCCGAAGTCTGAATAGGTCCAGAGGGCCCAACCTTGAGGACTCCTTAAGCAGAAAGAGTTGCATACGAGCCTCCCTGTCCTTATGGTCTCTGGGGTATGAAAGTCTGGCAGACTGAACATCCAGAAGGCGAGCGGCCTTCTCCCAGATACTTCAGGCACTGCATGTAGTCATTTGATATCAAGAACACAGCCAGGCAGAAAGCGCACATCTTAAACCTTGGCTTTTTAGCTTTTTCATTTTCACCATACCCTGAAATCGTAAAGATACCCTAACTATTTATTGACTTACTATAAGCCAGTGGTTCTCAACCTATTTATCACTGTGGGCCACACATATGGCCCACAATGTGTTACCTGGGCCACAGATTGAGAACCACAGCAAGCCCCTCCACGAATCCCTTCCCCACAGACCCCTATGCCCAGTGCCTCCTGCCCAAAGACCCCCCCACAAAGTGGGGCCAGGAGTGGAGCCCTGGGCGGTGCGGTCGGGTGGCAGGGACTCTGGACCCTGCTGGGTGGGGCAGGGCGGTAGCCCCGACCCTGGACCTGGCCGTGCGGGGCTGGGTGGCAGCCTAGACCCTGACCCCGCAGAGCTGGCCAGCAGCCCCGACCCTGGACCCTGCAGGGCTGGCTGGCAGCCGTGGGGTCGGCCGGCAACCCCGACATGCCAGGCCAGGAGCCCAGACCCCCACGCTGGGCGGCCAGGAACCCAGACCCCACCCTGGGCGGCCTTTAGCACACAGCTGGGCCGCATGCGGCCCAATGGGTTGAGAACCACTGCTATACGCTATCTCCAACTATCTTGGAAGAAACAAGACTCTGGCTTCAAAGAGACAAGAGGGGTTTGCATCTGTCCTGCCAGATGGTTGGAAAAAACTGAGGTGGGGAGGGCGCTCCACCCACTATATGGCCTTGCCCTCTGTATGTCAGAATGTTCAGGGGACGGGTGGGGGTGCGAGAGCACTCTGCTAGAAGAGGGTTCTACTGCAAGGCACCACAAGCTGATGCAGTACCCATAATCTGTAGAGCCCTTGAGAAAGAACTGTGGGTTCTTTAGATGTGTTGTCTACACAGATTCCACTCATGGCCTGCATGTGTCCCATGAGCACAAGACTGGATTCTTTCTGACCAGCAATGTTTGCTGGGGCCACACCTATGCCTTCCTACCCCACCTCCCCCCAACCCCTCCCCAGTTGCTTCATCATCCAGAATTCCAGAGGAGTTGGACTCTGTAGTAGCAGAGAAGGTGGACAATACTTTTTGAAGAACCAGTTACTATCAGTAAGTAACCATTCAATCTTCTTTGAGGGATTGTCCATGTGGATTCCACTCAGTAAGTAACAAAAAATTGTCTATTTTCTGGGAAGTAGGTATAAGAAATCCTATTTCACCCAATATGAAAACATGTACAAGGTAATAGTGAGTGGTAAATGGGTATACGATTTCCACACAGGTGCTCTACATATTTCAGGTATGGAAACATTCCCCAAAAAGGCATGCTGCCTCTACCATAGTGGAATGAGCTCTAATATGACTGAATGAATCCTGGATGACTAGCTAACAACAAGTTATTATGCTGCTGGAGACCCACTTGGATGATCTCTGTGGTTTAAATCAGTATATGCACCCAGCAGACACCATATGGACATGTCCTCCTGCCTGAGTCTGAGGAGGACTGGATCAATTTCTCCCACAGCAAGACTTCTTGCCTCCCTGGCTCTCTGGGTGTGCTTGAAGAAAGAATGACACATGAAAAGAACAACACATCAGGCATCGAGAGTGTCCATTCTTGATAGGCACTGCAGCATCACACATGGACACGTCATAAATCCTGATGACCTTGTTTCTGCTATGATTTTATTACCCTTGTCTGGTGGGAGTGGGGATGGGATAAGGGGGTCCTAAGCTAAATAAAATGTAAGCTAGGTATATATGTTTATATACCATTAAACGAAACAACTGCTAACTATACTAAATCCTAATAATAAAAGATAAATTGCTCAGTGCACGAGTGAAACAGACACTACCAAGGATTGTCTTGAAGCCATGGGTAGTCGGAAGGTACTGAGCCCACTCCACCCTTTATATCCGCAGATGGGGGGATGTAAGGGCAACTCGGACATAGTGTCCATTGGGGTTGCACCTATTAGTCAAAAATAAGCTGATCTCATGCACCTGAGGTGCATGTCCATGAAGAATGGATTCTGGGTGGACAATCACTCGGAGAAGAAGATATTCTTAAAAATAAAAAGTCAATTAAATCCATTACTGGAACATAAGAAAGGAGACCAACTACAGTTGAACATACTAAAATTCTGAAGGAAGTCTAACCTGTCAGCTTAACATCTCCAGAAGAGTATAGAAACAAGCAACAAACTGCTCACAGTTATGGGTTCTAATTTTAAGAAGTGCTGAATCTGCAACTCCACTTCAACTAAGTTGTGGGTGATCAGCATTTCAGAACATCAAGCCCTATCTTTTTAAATATAGTGGAAGTAATTGCAACAGGCTCAGCCAAAATGAAGTCACAGAATATATGGCACATACAAGTGCAAAGCAAGATATTAATTATTCATTGTTTTAGCACCAAGGGATGAAAAAAAAAACCTTTTAAAAAGGTAATGGGCAGAAGAAAGCTAGAGTATTTATGGGCTATAGGATTTTTTTTTTTTTTTTTTTGCAATAAGAAGCATACAACTCACAAAGCAAACCTGCAATGGCTGAGTTTTACCTAAGTACGTGGGTAAACATGGAACCCTGACAGTATGAAGAAATACCTATTTTTGCACATCTCACAATTAGATCATTCATACTTAGCTGTTACTTTTAGTGGGTCTGTTCAATTAATTACTGATATCTGGGATTCATTTTTCCTGGATTTGGGACAGACACATAATCACAGAAAACCTGTCACAGCTGTTAGCCCTCAATATTTTCCTTCTCCTCAAAATGTAATCCTTATCTTGTATTTTAGGATCAATCTGACTACCTCTTACAAACTTATTTGTTACTTCAAATGCAGACGAGACAGCTGTACTTTGTCTGGTTTGGTTCAAGGGCTTGATATTCAGTTCATGCTCAGCAGCTCTAGACATGGTGCCAACACATGGTGACAATTTACAAAAAACTATTTGAGATTCAAATAATCCATTGTGTGTGCTCTAAATGGTGGTTTGCTGCCCCAATTTGCTTCTCACAGTGAGAAGAGTTAGAACACAAAACAGAGTATTTCCTCTAAAAATCAAATATAGGTGGGTAGTTCTAGAAAACCAACAAAAACAACCAGAATAGCACATAAGACCAGAATTACCCATGGGTTCTTCCTCTTCTAGAAGTCAAAGTCAAATAAATGCTTCAAGGTATATCAGGAAATGTTCTTAAAGGGACTATGTAAAAGTGACACCTTTTTGTTTAACAGATCTGCCTCTTGTGGGTAATCAGTAAGATCTACTTATTTTAACAGGCAAAGTAAATTTTACTTTGTTTCACTCCTGTTAGCACTACGAGAGAATGAATTAAGGTTCTTTTCTGCCATGTGCATCATTCATGGAATCGCTAACTAATTTCCAGTTGCAGAACCTTTATTCATGTCAGAGCTAGAAACAACACAAACTGACTTTCAGATCCCTGGTTGAGTTTATAGGGCGGTGTAGCCAGGGGGTTGCCTCCCAAGCGCCCCCTTGTGGCCTGACATTGTTCTGCTGCACCCACCTCTGTTTCCTTGTCAATGAGGTAACATTGAGTTCCCTTTGGTAGCCCACAAAGAGAAGCTAAACACTCTGCTTTACATCAGCGCTTTTCTCTTTACTGGAGCCTTCTGGAAAAGTACTTTAACAACAGTTTACGGGTTCTTACCTCAGAACCCAGCCAAAACTTAAGAGTCCTAAAACAAAAGATCTCTGGTTTCAGCAACAGTCCCTTCTGTAAGGCCTCGGGCTTGCTCAGGGTCTCTCTCAAACCTCCCTGCCTGGAGAGTTTTGAAGTATTTTGCCTGCCTTTTCAGTCTCTTTCAGTGCTCCCCCTGCCTACAACAGATCTGTAGTCCCTTCTCTCTCTCTCTCTTTCTCTCTCTCTCTGGAGCTCTCTGTTGCTTTTTTATAATGGAATCACCTGATCCCTCTGGGGTGTGCCTGCTTAGTAACTAGAGTTGGCTGGCCCTAAGCCTCTAGCCCTTAAAGGGGTACAGACAAACTGTCTCACTGTTACAGACTGGCAGATGGATGGACAAACACACACATGCACCCTGGCACGTGGGATTTTCAAAAATGCCTAATTAATTGACTTAGGAGTACAAGGTCCACTGAAAGTGAAAAGTTTTTGTAAATCCTACCAAACAGCTAATACTTGTAACCTATGCAAACATATGGAAATCATATAGTACACCTCAAAATGCTTTTTAGAGCCACTTTTCACAGTATAATCATAATTTAAAATCTGTTTTGTAAGATAAAATAAATCAGAAATGAATTCTACTTTAATTAGAAGTTGTATTCACATATCACAATACATTTTGACAGACTTACCAGGTTTCCTACTGAAAGCACATTGTGGAAGTGTTTAGTCATTGGATAATATTCCATGGCCATAAACAGTGTGTTTAAAACAATGCAGATGGTAATAGCAAGATCAACAAATGGATCCATCACAATCAAACTAACAATATGTTTTACTTTTAACCAAGGAGCCCAACAGTCCCAGATCAAGAAAGTGTTGGCAAATTTATACCAGCATGGTGGGCATTTTTGCCTGGATTCTTCAAGTTCTAAAGGAAGAGAAATGTGTAAAAACAAAAGTGAAGATAAATATCTACTGATTCTACTTTTTATTTTTATATCTCAATTTAAGGTTTAAAAGTGGGGAAAACGCCAATGAAAACTATGGGTTGAAATTTGCAAACTAAATTCAAATTTTTAAGCCTTGCATACTTTGAGGCTTATCTTTTAGGGCTTGGCATGAGATGTGTGAATGAGGAATTGAGTCATTCTAATCAGTCAATGAAAATATTTGAATCAGGAAAACAATGGTACAAGTAGCAATACTACATGTGGGGGATGCTGCAATGCTCGAAACAAGAATATGGTGATGGGTTCAAGAGGTAGGTTGGAGAAGCCTTGTTAGGTTTTGAGTATGGTATTAATGTTGCAGGTGTAGGCAGTGTAGGAATAGGAAAAAAACAAAAAACAGAAAAGGGACCTGGAGGAAATAGGTTTAAATTTATCTTAATTGAAGAAACTTCTGTTTTCTTTTGCGTTTCTCTTTTCTCTTTTTGTTATTTTACTTATTTAATTTAAAAAGTTCTTCCATTCTTAGATCAAAATGTTTCAAGACCAGCCTCCAATACTTCAATCCATTCAGAAATCTAAATTACCTACTTACATGAAACAAACAAACAGGAAAATAGGGCTGGATTAACTTCACTGAGGTTTTGTAAACCTTTCAAACTATTTTGGGGAGTTGCAAAGCTAGTTTCATTTCATTAACATTTTCTTCCTATTAGTTTAATCCATGTTTTTTTACTTTCAAGAATATATTTAATTAGTAGAAACAAACCTTTTCCAGTTAACAGGAATCTTATGCTAATTATTAGGAGCAGACACCATCCCATGCCAATAACTAGGCTAACAGAAGTGGATGACCAATATAAAGAAGACACGCTTTAATCTATTTCGAATAATTTTTTCTTCCCCTCTATTCCTCCTATCATTTTCACTGTATCCAATTTTCACTATGTTCATTTGTTTTTAATAGGATATTTCTTCTCTGCCCCTCTTTTTAGTCTCCCCAATGCAACCATAAACTTAACACCTTTGCTTAATTTCAGACTCAATTGAAAGTACATTCATCCATCTGTGGTTTTGTTCGTGTTTTTTTAAACACACCTTCCATTGTGTTTGTGAGTATGCTGGCTATACTCATTGCTCGGTGCCTTATAGTTGGATCTTCCAGCAAATCCAGTGATATTTTATAAGAACTTGACCTCCTCTTCTTTATTTCTATTTCTGAAGTGGTGCTCTGCAAATTACATATAGATTAATTAAATTAAATTCAGAAATATTGTAAGCAGACACCAAACATTTCTATAATGAATCTGAGCTCCAAGGAATTCATGCTACATGCACCTTCATATTTATGCAATGTATTATGTCAGACTTTTATTTGTAATATTAACCTACCATATTCAAAAAGTATTGTTCAGTTATTTCCAAAGTGTATTTCTGGACACTACTATTACTGATAACTTATACAGCACTTCACATTGTTAAAGTGCTACACAAACATTAACTAATTAATTCTGAAATCAGTATTATTAACCCCATGTTGCAGATGGGAAAATTGTAAAAGAAAGAAGTTAAGCAATGTGGCCAAGGTAACACAGCAAGTCAATGGCAGAGCTGGAATCAGAAGTCTGGAGGTTTCTGGCTCCCAGTTCCAGGCTTAGTGCACTAGATTAAACTGTCTCATTTTACCCTCTATTTCCAGACTGGATCAAAATGCAAGATACACATGGAAACTAAAATCTCATGTAAGCTAACTTTATGTAATAATTATTTTTCTCTCAACTGAAATTTGTAACATTTTTCTGTCAGTTTATTATTGCACTCATGACTAGGGCTCCGTGTCTGTTACAGAGGTCGCGGAAGTCATGGCTTCTGCAGCGACCGGTGCAGCTGACCCCAGGGCTGCCCAGGCAGCTGGCCCTGGGAACAGCCATACCGGCTGCTGCTGGAGTGGCTCCACAGCCAGCCGCACTGGTACTGCTGGTGTGGCCCTGGGGCCAGTTGCACCAGCCAGTGCCCAGGGGCAGCCAGAGCAGCTGCTTCTTGGTGGCCCCTGGCAGCTGGTGCTGCTGGTCCCCCCACCCCAAGTAGCGCCCCTCCCCTCCAACTAAGATTTAGTCAGGGGTATATAGTGCAAGTCATTGACAGGTCACGGGCCGTGGATTTTTGTTTATTGCCCATGATCTGTCCATGATTTTTAATAAAAATACTGTGACAGACCCAGACCAGTGGATTACAGGAGTCTGGTAGAAGGCAAATATACTGGCCACTGGATGAATAGTTTTCTGTCCCCTGAGTGACCAGAGCAGGGGCTGCCCTAGAGCAATCAGGAACCTGCTAGAACCAATTAAGACAGGCAAGCTAATTAAGACACCTGGAGCCAATTAAGAACTTACTAGAATCAATTATGGCAGGCAGGCTAATCAGGACACCTGGTTTAAAAAGGACCTCCCATAAGTTAGTGGGGGGGCACACAAGGAGGAGGGAGTGAGGTGGTGTGCTGCTGGAGGACTGAAGAGTACAAGCGTGATCAGGCTTCAGGAGGAAGGGCCTGCAGTAAGGATAAAGAAGGTGCTGGGGGGAGGCCATGGGGAAGTAGCCCAGGGAGTTGTAGCTGTCACGCAGCTGATACAGGGGACATTGTAGACAGCTGCTATCCACAGGGCCATGGGCTGGAACCTGGTGTAGAGGGTAGGCCTGGGTCCACCCTCTCATCCCCCCCAACTCCTGATCAGACACAGGAGGAGTTGACTTGGTCTGTGAGAAACACCAGAGGGGAAGGTCTAATTTGGAAAGGGATCTGGCCTGTCCCTGACCCACTAGGTGGGGGACAGAGACTGTGGGGATTGTTCTCCATTTCCCCAGGCTGGCCAGTGATGAGGTTAGCTAGGTGAACGGCAGGTTTGAGCCTCTATCAGAAGTGGCCAAATTGAGGGCTGCCGTGAACCTCTGAAGTGAGCAATTCCGCCAAAAAGCGCAGGACCCAACAAGGCAGAGGAGGAACTTTGTCACAATACCCATGATTAAATTGTAGCCTTACTCATGACTGATTCTTCTTATGAGATATTCACTGTAAAGGGTATCTACTTTTTATCAACTCAAATTCAATTACCAATAAAAGTCTGACTGAACTGAGCCCAAGCATGCCAATTTATTTTTAAGTAAGGAAGGGTAGGGAGGATGAATCTTGAAATTAACACACTGAAGGTATACCCGTACTTGCAGTCACACCCTGCATATACATATAAAGAGACATTGTGTGTGTGCAAGCGTGTTTGAAAATTTCTACACTAAAATAAATAAATATTTCTAAGAAAATAAAATAACACATGGAGTGCATGATAAGGCTCACATTAAATTGATATAATTGTCTAATGGTCTGATTTTCTGAATGAGTAAGAGTTCCGGAAAAAAATATTTAATTCCAAGGTCATGTCACATTCACAAAAAGGCTGGACATAGGCGCCGACTCCATGGGTGCTCTGGGGCTGGAGCAACCATGGGGAAAAATTAGTGGGTGCTCTGCACCCACTGGTAACCAAGCTCCCCTCACTCCCAGCCCCTCCTCCTCCTCCTCCCCCCTGAGCGCGCCGCGTCTCCGCTCCTCCGCCTCCCTCCCGGCCACTGCCAAACAGCTCCAGGAGGGAGGGGGAAGGAGCGGGAACATGGCGCACTCAGGGGAGGAGGCGGGGAAGGGGCAGGGCAGGGATTTGGGGAAGGAGTTGGAAAAGGGGCAGGGAGGGGGCAGAGTTGGGGTGGGGACTTTGGGGAAGGGGTTGGAATGGGGGCAGGGCAGGGGTGAGAAGAGGCAGGGCAGGGTCTCATGGAAGGGGTGGAGTGGGGGTGGGGCCAGGGGCAGAGGAGGGGTCGAGGACCCAGGGAAAAGTGGGGAAGTCGGCGCCTATGTCTGTGGATACAAGGAGCGGTTTATTGTTCTGTATTGTTTGAAATGATAGAGGACAGGGTGGACAGATTTTCCCAATTTTACCTGCTATAGCATGCCGCATATGTGCTTTCAAAAGATATGCACAGGTTCTGGCATTTGGGATGGGGCCGTTGCAGGTTGGATTTCATGGTTACGGTCTTCTAACTAATTATGATCCTGTCCCTCCACCTCACACATGCACAGTCCACACACCTCCCTCCTATGGGCTCTGATGGCCTAAAAGCTCTCCTCCCTGGTTTCAGGATCCTGTCAGAGGGTCCTGGTGCTATGGGATTCTGCCGGACCTTGGTGCTGTTGCTACCTGTAAAGATTTCCTTTGACTAGAGAAATCCCAGGATGAGGTTCTGCAGAACACATTGCACACTAGATCCCTTTGTTCATCCTTCCCTCCCCATTAAAATCTGGCATGCTTCTAGGCAGCGTAACCTTAGTGCGAGAAATTTAATCAGAGCATTTCTGAGACCATGTACACACACATTTGTACACAGACATGGGAAGAGAGAGGAAAGTCTGGGGCTAGTAAGAAGCTTGTCAGGAAACAGAGACAGAGGGAGTTTGAGAGTGAAGGAAATAATTGGACGTAATGAGAAAAAGGGAAGGAGGGGATACACTAAATGTTTAGGAAGCCAAATGTCTGAATTTTGGGTCCTGAAACAGAACTAAAAATAGCCCATTATGCATGCTATTCAGTATTCAGTTCTGTACACATCCTTACTGCATACATAGACACTAAATGTTCAGTAAATTTGGTATTTCAGCCTATTAGTTCAGAGTGTGTTTGCAAGTACATGTAGTAAGTTCCAGATGAATATATAAAATCATTTTAGACCTATTTTATTATACTAAAAGTTATTGCAGGATGCAGTAACATTCACAATTTGGTAAACCAGGGATCATTCCCAAAGGATTCCATTCTGTAGAAACACAGGCTGATGCAGTAACAAAAGGCCATCATGCCTGAACTATTTAAAACTTCCTTACATTGTCATCAGTAGTTGGTTTATCTATTATCACCTCTGGCAGAAGCTGTCCAGTAGGCGACAAGAGTGATGTTTGTCCACCAACCAAGGAAACCACTCCATTGCAGTCCACAGTACTATGCATCTTTCCGTTCACTGGAAGCCTCCTTGATGACCTACTGCCCTGACTAATGTTACTATTGTGCCGTTCATGTCTGAGTGGCACAAAAAGAGAACCTCTTCTGCTATCATTATCTTCAAAAGTGCTATGTTCATCATCAGCAAAGTCATTTTCTGATCCTACATCCTTTACTCGACCTCTAAAGCTGAAAAGACTCGTTCTGCTGTTGCGCCTTGGGGAAAACAGGGAGTCACGAATGCTCAGCAAAGACTGTAGGAAAACATAATTAAAATTATTTGAAATTTTTAAATATATAAAAACACGTCAAGGTAAAACTAGTTAATATGCCCTAAAAAGTCTTCTCAAACCAGATTTAAAAAAACAAACACATTTCTGGGGTTGAAATAAAACAGAGAAAGAGTACAGACATAACCCGGTGATTACTGTTCATCTGAGTTTCTAAATTTAAACCAAAAAGTAATTATTTGAAAAAATCTGCATTAGGCTATGTTACCTTTCACACTATTCTGAGTATCTGGTAAACCAAGATTTCTGGAAATTCTAGAGACCAGTTTGTATTATGCATCCAGGAGGTGAATGCATGGCTGGGCAGATGGTGTCACCAAGAGGGCTTCTGCTTCCTTGACAATGGGGTGATGTTCTGGGAAGAACTGCTGAGTGGAGATGGGGTCCACCTATTGAGGAAGGGGAAGAGTATCTCTA
Organism: Platysternon megacephalum; assembly: GCA_003942145.1. NCBI lineage: Eukaryota > Metazoa > Chordata > Testudines > Platysternidae > Platysternon > Platysternon megacephalum. Next base: position 13,924,700 of record QXTE01000009.1, on the reverse strand, counting down.
GATACAGACTGGCTAACTTAGTGAGGGAGGGTTTTAAACTAGGTTCATCAGGGGATGAAGACAAAAGCCAACAGATAAGTCCAAGACATGGAGCCCTAGGAGGGTCAGAATCTGGGGGGAGCATGGACCATTATAACAGAGACAAGGGAGAGACAAGAGGGAACATAGAGGGGAAATCAAATCAGTATCTTAGATATTTTTATATTAATGCAAGAAGTATGGGGAATAAACAGGAAGAACTAGAAATACTGATGAATAAACACAACTATGACATAGCGGGCATCACAGAGACTTGGTGGGATAATACACATGACTGGATTATTGGTACTGAAAGGCACAACTTGATCAGGAAGGGTAGGCAGGGAAAAAAAGAAGAAGTGTTGCTTTGTATATCAAGATGTATACACTTGAACTGAGGTTGAGACAGAAATAGGAGACAGACTTGTTGAAAGTCTCTGGGTAACGATAAAGGGGGTAAAAAAAAAAAGGGTGATGTCATGGTAGGGGTCCACTGTAGATCACCTAACCAGTAAAAGAGATGAATGAGGCTTTTTTAAACAACTAACAAAATCATCCAAAGCACAGAACTAGGTGATGATGGGGAACTTCAACTACCCAAACATCTGTTGCAAAATAATACAGCAGGACACAGATTATCCAGCAAGTTGGAGACCATTTTTTTTATTTCAGAAGGTGGAGAAAGCTACTAGGGGAGAGGCTGTTCTAGATTTGATTTTGACAAATAGAGAGGAACTAGTTGAGAATTTGAAAGTGGAAGGCAGCTTGGGTGAAAGTCATCATGAAGTGGTAGAGTTCATGATTCTAAGGAATGGTAGGAGGGAAAATTGCAAAATAAAGATAATGCATTTCAAGAAGGCAGACTTTAACAAACTCAGGGAGTTGGTAAGTAAGTTCGCATTGGAAGTAAGTCTAAGAGGAAAATCAGTTTGAGAGAATTGGCAGTTTTTCAAAGTGACATTATTAAAGACACAAGAGCAAACTATCCGACTGTTTAGGAAATATAGAAAGTATGGCAAGAGACCATCCTGGCTTAACCAGGAGATCTTCAAGGATCTGAAACTCAAAAAAGGAGTTCTACAAAAAGTGGAAACTAGGTCAAATTACAAAGAATGGACTATAAACAACACAATCATGTAGGGACAAAATTAAAAAGACCAAAACACAAAATGAGATTAAACTGGCTAGAGACATGAAGGGTAATAGGAAAACATTCTACAAATACATTAGAAGCAAAAGGAAGACTAAAGACAGGGTAGGCCCATTACTTAATGAGAGGGGAAAGACAGTAACAGAAAACGTGGAAATGGCAGAAATGCTAAGTGACTTTTTTGATAATGAAACAAATAAGCAATCAATTTGCCAACACTGAAAAGATAATAAGGTGATAAGTAACAGTCAACATGGATTTGCCAAGAACAAATCGTGTCAAACCAACCTAATAGCTTTCTTTGACAGAGTAACAAGCCTTGTAGATGGGGGGGAAGTGGTAGATATGGTATATCTTGACTTTAGTAAGGTTTTTGATACTGTCTTGCAAGGCCTTCTCATAAACAAACTGGGGAAATACAGCCTAAATGGAGCTACTATAAGGTGGATGCATAACTGCTTGGAAAACCATTCCCAGAGAGTAATCATCAGTGGTTCATAGTCAAGCTGGAAGGGCACATCAAGTATGGTCCCGCAGGGATTGGTCCTGAGTCTGGTTCTGTTCAATATCTTAATGAATGATTTAGATAATGGCATAGAGAGTACACTTATAAAGTTTGCAGATGATATCAGGCTCGGAAGGGTTGCAAGTGCTTTGGAGGATAGGATTAAAGTTCAAAATGATCTAGAAAAACTGGATAAATGGTCTGAAGTAAACAGGATGAAATTCAAAAAGGATAAATGCAAAGTACTCCACTTAGGAAGAAACAATCAATTGCACACATACAAAATGGGAAATGACTGCCTAGGAAGGAGTACTGCGGAAAGGGATCTGGGGGTTATAGGAGATCATAAGCTAAATATGAGTCAACAGTGTAACACTGTTGCAAAAAACTGAACATCATTCTGGGATATATTAGTAGGAGTGTTGTAAAGAAGACACACAAAGTGATTCTTCCACTTTACTCCATGCTGATAAGGACTCAGCTGGAATAGTGTGTCCAGTTCTGGGTGCCACATTTCAGGAAAGATGTAGACAAATTGGAGAAAGTCCAGAGAAGAGCAAGAAAAATGATAGAAAACATGACTTATGAGGAAAGATTAAAAAACAGGTTTGTTTAGTCTGGAGAAAAGAAAACTGAGTGGGGGACATGATAATTGTTTTCAAGTACATAAAAGGTTGTTAGCTGAAATAGCTGTTGATTCTGTGGAAATGAAATGATGCATTCAGCATTACAGTAAAGTGGTAACTGAATGTTGAAAAAAGAGAAAACAAATCACCTTTCTAGGTATAATGCAGTGAATTACTTCAATATGAAAAATGCATACATTTCCATCATTTCGTGAACCTTTAGAGTATTATAAATTTGTGTATAATGAATATGGACTCATTAAAATAAAAACAAAAGAAGAATTGACAATGGTTATCGACTACTAGCATTAAATACTACTACATCATCCTAGACCACAAGGACACTAGAACAGCAAGAATGAACAATTCCTGGACTACCTTTTAAGGTATATGAAAGCACAGGTTAGGAGATTTTAGCTGTGAGTAAATGTAGATTTCAGTGGAAAGCAGTGCATGTGTTTATATTATCATAACATCAAGATATTGAACAGCTGTTTTATTAATATTATTTTGAGGAATGTTTTCAGGGTTTACTTAAGTAACACAAAAGCTTTCCCTTAATTATCCCTCTTTTACAATCATGCAGTTAGTCACAATGCTGTGCCTTATATATTACTACAACCTCCATGTCAAACAGATCACTGTGCTAAAAAATTACAATTGCATTAGTTATAACAGTACCTGGTGGGGGGAAGTGAAATGCTTTTCATATGTCAGTCTATTCCCTTCCAAAGAGAAACGGAAACCTTTTCGTCTGATATTGCCTTCTGAATCAGATTTGGGAAGCTTTTCATCATCCAACTTGTCCTCTCCTCCAGAAAGCTCTCTCTGTCTTCTTTTCTTCCTTCTGTTTCTCCTTTCTTTAGCACTCTTTGAGCTCAACTTTGATGCTTCTGAAGAACTCTCCGAGAGCCCACAAATCCTATCTTCGCCACCAAAATCTCTTAACTCAGCTGCCGCTTCTGCTATTGCCTGGCATACCAAAAGGTTGACTACTTATTAAAACACTAAAATATTAAATATGCATTTAACTACCAAATCCTTTACTACTTACTATAAAAATCATTGCTCTTTTAAAACAGTCCATTCTTGTTTTCCCAAATTTACTCCAAGTGGCTTTTATGTACACCGCTACCCCGATATAACGCCACCCGATAGAACATGAATTCGGATATAATGCGGTAAAGCAGTGCTCCGGGGGGGCGGGGCTGCGCACTCCGGTGGATCAAAGCAAGTTCGATATAACGCGGTTTCACCTATAACGCGGTAAGATTTTTTGGCTCCCGAGGACAGCGTTATATCGATGTAGAGGGGTATATGGCCAAATCCTACTAATTTCTGCAAAAATGTCACTTGAAATAATTAGTAAATGCTAAGTAAGTGAGGAGAACAGGATAAAGCCCATAATGTATTATGGAAGTGCTGGTTACAACTTTATAGCTAAGGTTGAGTTCTGTTTTGCACTTAAAGCATTGACTCAATCTCTTTCTTCTGTATGATAAATACAGCATCTGCACCCCACATCAGCATTTGCATACTGGATTTAAAGAGTATTTTCTGAAAATTGGTTAATATTAATTCAAACTTGTGTCCTTTAGGAAATTTAGTATCTGTCTTGGTATTTTCTTTGTCCTGAATGATGTTAACAATGGGAAAAATACAGAAATTCAAGCTCCCCATACAGTTAAAATTAATCAAAACCTTATGCAGACTATATTTGAAGAAATCAGCTTGTAATTAAGCTACATTTGCAGCTTTGTATCTAGTTGTATATAGCATTGTATGTAATTTTTATGATTATAAATAACACAGACACGTTCATGTAACTCTTAGGTGGGCACTTTGAGATATCAGAGGAAACTCAACTAATCACCATCATTCCTCTACAGCTATTTTTGATTAAATCAATTCTATCTGTTACAATGAATCAGGAAGTAAAAGTTAGACTGCATACATGTCAAGAATTCTCACTGGTTGATTAAGTAGTCCCACTGTCTCGGTTCTTTAAAGTTTCTATAGCTGCATACTAGCTTGAGTCCCCAGGACACTGCTTTCTTATCTCCACTATCCATTCAGGCAACACTGCCGAAGGAACTGAGACTGGGGGAGGAGGGGAGACGTAAAACCGCTGGAAAAGCAGTCAGTGTGGTGGATCACTCACCACCTAGGAATGAGGGGTTTAAAAAGGTCAGTTTGGGCCTGGCCCCTCCTGTCATTCACTCTGAACAGGCTGGGCAGCAGAGAGGCTCCGGTGCATGGCTTGCTGCAGGACCTCATGCAGTCAAACGGTGAGCGGGAAATAGGGGGGTGAGACACACCCCTTCCCCATTTCAGGACATAAAAACAGGCAGGAATTGCACACGGTGGCAGGGGGGAGTAGGCACAGGTTCCCTGCTCCATAGAACCCCCATGTGGAAGGAGTGCGGACAATCAGCGGGGGTTGCGGGAGGGAACAACACCTTCCCCCATTGCAGGGCATAAAAGCAGGCAGCAGTTTGGGAGATGGCAGCAGGGGGGAGCAGGCACTGGTTCCCTGCTCCATAGAACTCCCTGCGTGGAATCAGTCCAGATGGTGAACAGGAACAGCAAGGGGGAGCAGCCCCTTCCCCAATTCAGGCCATAGAAACAGGGTGGAGTTGGGACACGGTGGCAAGGGACAGCAGAAACCCCATGTGAGGCAGCAGGGAGGGGGCAAAAATAGTGTTCGATCCACTCCCAAATAGAGCCCGACAGTGTCCGGTAGGGAAAGACAAGAACTCTCCCACCCACAAAATTGCTACAGAAGGGAGAAAGACGGCACTGGAACCAACACAATTTCGCATATAGCCCATACAGAGGGGCGGGGGGGGAGAGAGAGAAGGGGGAAGGGGAGGGGAGGGGGAGAGAAGAGGGGAAGAAACCTCCCACTCTGGGAAAGCAGTGGTTGGGCTGGACTGGGGGATAGGAAGTGGATAGGAGGCTACAAGCCATTCCCTGTTTCAGTCAAGGGAGGTAGAAGGGGCAGGAGCTGGCAAGCAGTCTCTGCATGGCTCCAGGGGGACAGAAAGGGGAAGGTACGGGGTGCACAAAAGGGAAGGCTTAATTCTCCTTTTCCTCTGGCACCAGTGGATCGGGGTACCAATAGGAGAACAGATTCACAAAGGGAGGTAGAGTTCATTAGAAGAAGGAAAAGGGGGAGGGGGGCGCAGAGCGGGCCCCTCCCATAGCAGTTGCAGTGTACATGAATGTTTAGGGAATCATGGTGCAGTTTTTCCCTGCTGTAGCCAGAACACAATGGGATGGGGGGGAATTTGCATCACCTACCTCCCCCCAGTTAGTTTTGTTACCACAGGAACCCAGAAACCAATCAAATCACACACAGGGCGGACCCAGTGCAGTTGGTTGGCCCCAGGTATCCCTATTCAGGGCAGCACTCTTGACAGCATTTTTTGGTGCTTTCAGGATCAGTGATCTAGTGCCTGGGTCCATCAGGGATTCTACGGGAAAGGCTTTGGAATTTCGTGACATAAGCTGGCACAAGCATGCAGTGATATTACACTTGCAAAAGTCAAAGACTGATCAAGTTGGCCAGGGTGCATTTGTTACCCTATGGGAGGGTGACAAGCCTGGGGTCTGCCCCGTTCGGGCGTTGAGGGCCTACATGGCAATACGGTGGAAGGGAGAAGGCCCCCTTTTTGTACACAGAGACGGGAGTCCCCTCATGGCACATCAATTGATTACCATGTTGAGACGGGGGCTAACGAGGTTGGGGCTGCCAGCCCATGAATTTGGTTCCCACTCATTCAGAATAGGGGCGGCTACGGCAGCAGCGCAGATAGGTATGGAAGCAGAGGCTATTCAGGCAATCGGGCGTTGGCAGTCTAATGCATACTGATCGTATGTAAGACCGCAGGTGGAAAATCAACATTAATTGATTGTGTTCTCATTTCAGATATGGGACAGCCGGCTATACACACGAGGGTGCGGATCTGTGGGCACAGTATTGTGTTTTGGGTGCATAGGCATGCATCCAGGTTGCCCGAGGGCTCCCAGTTGGGATTTGGTGGCGAAGCATTACTCAGTTGGCACACGGAGGGGCATGTTATGGGATCAACTGATACCACGGTTGTATGCTGTGTGGGTGTGTCAGCGGCCACTGGATATATTGGTGATACACCTGGGAGAAAATGATCTGGGAACACTTAAAGGGGCGGAGTTAATACTTCGAATTAGGAGGGGCCTGATGCAGATCCTGGCAATTTTTCCAGGCATTAACATTGTCTGGTTGGAGATGCTTCAGTGCAGGGTATGGCGGGGAGCCATGAACTCTGCTGGGTGGACAAAACCAGGAAGTATGTGAACAGGAAAGTGGCCAAATTCTTGTTGCCCTGAGGGGGGGGGGGGGGGGACAGTAATTTCACATCCTGGCATATTCTATGGGGCACCGGAGTTATTTCGGGAGAATGGGGTGCACCTGTCGACTCAGGTGCTGCCATATTTTTGGCTGATATAAAAGAGGGCATTGGGAGATGTCTGGGAACCCAGCTGGGTGTGGGGAGGAGGCAGCCAAGCTAATGTGTTGGATGTTCAGTGCAGGTACTCCATAAATTAAGGCACAAAAGAACGGATAAATGGCTTGGAAAAGGAATTAAGGAGAGGTGCGTGGTAATTGAGCAAGCTGGGGGCAGTTGGGGACGACTCTGATTGGTACAGCAGGGAGCCAACCCCCCATCATTATAGTACACCTTAACCCTTCCTATGAGCGGGGGTGGTCGGTAAGGTCCCAGCAAGGGAATTGCTGGAGGGACCTGGTGGAAGCCCCCCCTCCCCCTCGGAATTGGCTGGAATTGGAGGGTCCCGGCAGTGGATCTGCTGGAGGGACATAAATGGAATGGTGGGGGAAGAGGCTGGAAAAAGCACTCATTGTTCCCGCCCCCCGGTAGGGTGACCAGATGAGAGGAAGAAAATATCGGGACACATGGGGGAGGTTGCCGGTGGAGCAAAAAAAACCAAAAACAACGGAGTGCGAAATATCGGGACAAATTGCGTCCCTACCAAACACAGTAAGATAGGAAATGTACACTTAAGGCACCCAAACAACCCCAACTCGTTTTTTGCTCATTTTGAATCTCCATTAACACTTAAAGAGTTTAGAAATTTCTTGAATGACAGACCCATTCTTAGGTGTACCTCACTAGTACTATCACAACAAATCTGACATAGCTAAAAAAAGTGGAAGCTTTGTTGTTTTCCTAGTTTCCACTAAATTATATACTATCTTTCACTAATTTGTGTGTGCAATGTTATATTTTTAGGTAAAAGAATAAAAATGTACAGATACCTGAGCTGCTTCTTGTTGCTTTTTCAGCTGTTCAAGCATCTGCTGAAATTCTGTCTCCTTCCGCTTTGCTTCTTCTAGGGTTGCTTGATTCTGTTCTTCATAGGCCATGGCAACAACAGCCAGGATCAAGTTAATTAGATAGAAAGAGCCCAGGAAAATCACCAGAACAAAAAATATCATGTATGTTTTACCAGCAGCACGTAGAGTCTGGGGGGAAAATGATACAACCGATTAATTTGAGAATTATACAGAATTTGAGAATTAGGAAAATGGTTGTGTGTCTATATCAAAGACAGTTGTTCATATTGAATATGACATTTATTTTATAAACCAAAGTGAAAATAAATGCAAAATGTGAGTGTGTGTATGAGAGAAAGAGAGAAAAGTGGTGTGATTTAGGAATCCTGTTTTACTTATGGGGGGGATATGAGATTTTAATAATCATCTCAGAGGAGAAGATTCAAAGTAAATAATTAAAAAGAAATTTGTGTGTGGGATTTTTAGGCACTGAAAAAGTATTAGTTGTATCTTCCCCTTTGACTGGCCAGAATACCTAAAAGTAGCACCATCAGTAATATCAACTAAACAATAGATCCTAGCTTATTGTAAGAATAAAGCCATGAATTCGTGGCTATCAAAATAGGACTCAAGGTATTTAAGACAGGACTACCACTTTTTGAAATTATAACAACTATTCACTGCTTAAGCACAGTATTGCAGTTCTGAAGGTAACAAATAATGTTGTGTCAAATGAAACATGATACAATCATGGATTCTGAAAAGCTTCTGTGTAGATTTATACAAAGCATGACAAATCCTGTAGCATGTGTTTCACAATTCTGTATGATCCTGCAAGTTTGGGATAAAGGTCCCACCTTTGAAAATCCTATTAGTCTACAAGGTTCCCCAATAACATTTTATGATTGGGCGTCTTAATTTTTAATGCACCATTATGTAATAAGAAATGTAAAGACCATTCTTTCTGTCATAATTGATTTTAGACCATTAACATATCAAAACATAGTTTTCACTACATTCTCACCAGTTGATAAAGGTTTTCCCAGTAATCCTGAGTCATCAGTCGAAACAGTGACAAGAATGCCCAGCTGAACGTGTCAAAACTCGTGTAGCCATAGTTGGGGTTACTACCAGCTTTTATACATGTATATCCTTCTGGACATTGACTTAAAAAAATAATTAATTTAATTAGATTTTTTTTTTTAACAATGGTAAAGAGTAAAAATTGTCCTTCAATTGAATAACTTTCACTAATGAATAGGAGACTCATTGTGGATTACTAAATTTTACATGTTAACAAGAACTAAATGGGAAAGAGATTAAAGATATTGCATGACAAACTGTACCATATACCCCCCTCACACACACACACTCCCTCCCTCTCCTTGATCTGTCCAGGGCCTGCTGCTTATCTGCTCAGCCTCTGGCTGCCACAAACTTTTCCTCTGCAGCACTGCTCAGAGTCACCTGCCCCCCAACTGCAACTACAGGAGCTTCACCCAGCTGATGCATACTTCTCCCAGAAGCTCTGTGCTATCTTTACAAGGACACTAATTATACAGCTTTATTGGGAGTAACTTTCCCCTTTAACCCAGGAGTTCCATAAAAGATGCTACTGCTTCCCCAAAGAGGACTACAAGGGGCCCAGTGTATGAGAGTATAGCTCATAAATGTAATGAAATTACAGTACTATTAGGTCCCACTATACATATTTACTGCTGAAATTTGTCTGGAAAAGGAGCTGGGACATCAGATTTCTTGGCAATTTGTTGACCAGTCACGCTGGAATTAGTGAATTTCAGAATTGGAAAAAAATGGTCTTACCTGTGGCTTTTCTTTCTAGAACCTTGCATGTCAGTTTTCACAGTGGGTGGTTCCCCATCTCACAGCCACTGGAGGCAGCCCAAATGTCTGCTATTACCCTGTAGGAAGAACTCTCTAGATTGTTAGCTTACAAACCTGAAAGATACTATGTAAAATTTTAAATGTGCCATTCAATTCAAATCTTTTGCTGCAGAGCCTTGGCACAAAATTTAAAGATTTTTTTCAAGGAATACAGTCTTCCTTTCAAATTGTTTAACAAGGGAGCAATAACCAGAAAAAAATCTGGACAAGTGGGGGTCAGACATGGAAGGTCCTAGAAAGAAAATTCATAGATAGCACAGAATTTTTACTTCTCTGTCCCCTCCATATCAGTCTTCCCCTTGGAATATGGAAAACAGTAAATTATCCCTAAAGAGGAAGTAGGATTTAATGTAACCATATAGAAAATTGAAAACTGACTTAAAGATTACGGGGGTAGCATGTTCTGCAACATCTTTCTGCCAAACACTGCATCTGCAGTGAATCTACAGTATTGGGGTATTAAACATACAGCCTGTGGTGCAAATCCAGACCAAATGGTGTAGTTACATGGCCAGCATGACAATCAGAATGTGCAGAAACTCAGGTTTAATTTAAACTATAAATATGTTTCTACTCGTCATGGCTACAGAAATAATCTTCCAACAGAAACAGAGTGTAAACTGATGTAACGAAGTATGCCTGAATCTGCAGAGAGCCAGAAACAATGAGACTGAGGGGGTTAACTCCGCTGTCCCGTATTAATCGGATTGAAGCATCTGCTGTATATCCCAATGACATAACTCTTGACATAACTCTTCCATTTTTGATTTTCCAACTGGACCTGGATGAAAATAGGTTAATCACAACATGACTTGTGATGTTCTGAAAGGGAGGCTGGTCCAGATGACATTCCCTTAGGTCTAATGCATTATCCTGAGCCAGTAGACTCTGACTTTACGTTTCCTTTTACACACAGTAGCTTGAGGAATAGAATGAGAGCTTCTGCCCAGACCATAACCAGATCTACCTTTCCTGAGTTTTTCTGCCTTCCTAGCAGTTTACACACACCATGTTTATAAAGAATCCTCCCCTGGAGGAGGAAGAGTGACAATGATGGATCACAGCATTAGACAGATTATACTCCATGGGGAAATCGTGGCTCTACTATAGTCAATATGGAGTTTTGCCATTGACTTCAATGGAGCCAGGATTTCAATTCATGTCTCCTTCTTCGATCACATCCCTTGAGTCACATAGGAGCCCTGAAGTATCCCTTACATGGACTCTGGAATCCTTGCAAACAACCAGCTTCTCTGGACCCAAAATCAGATAGCTGCTGCTGAATAATACAGATGAATTTGCAAAGAGAGGTTAGTACAGCTCTGGATCAAGATCTTTTATGTAGTGATTTACTGAAGTGGGAGGCTGGAAGTGACTAGAACAATCCAAAGATGCTGAAGTTTTGTAAGGGCTCTGACTGGTTCTTTCCTATTTGCTCAAATACCTGTTCCCAAAGGCATGTAGTGATGGCTGCTAGGCTGTATGTTGCACTGAGCCGTGAAGAGGACCTGATAAGAAATGTACACTTTTATTTGAATGGAGGGATGACATGATCTCTATGAATACTTATAAAAGTCTGATAAAGTAGTGCTGTGCACTGAAAAATGCTTCCTGTTGTAAGAGAAGCTAAGTTATCCCTGATGACTTCTTAATCATATTATTTTCAGCAGACCTCCAGGAGGTGTACCTTCACTTTCTGAAGTCTCACAGGAATAATGCTGTAGTATGGATTTCAGAATTTCCATCTGGAATAATTCCTTTGTGGATTTATTGAGAGACCAGAAATCTAGAAAAACAACCATTTCTCTTTGTATTACAAAAAATCTTGTGCACTTTCCAAAGTATCTGTCTCTCTAGGGTATTGCTCTAATATGTTAGGGATAAACTATTGCATCTTTCATCTTCTGATGTTACAAAATATTTGTTGTTGTTGATAGTGTTGGTTTATTTTAACTTTGGGGAAAGGATAAACTTGTCCCTGGGACAGTGAATCAATTCTACAGAGTGGCCTCCTCTGATAATCTCAAGTACCCATTTCTTTGAATTGGTTGACTCCCATTGAGGGCTTTATAAATTACTTTAGAAACAAAACTGGAATTTACCCCCCACTTCCACGCTGCTAATTCTGGCCTGGTCTAGTCAGTGGAAACTTCCTTATAGCCTGCTGAACCATAAATTCATAGCAATGTAGGACAGGAAGGGACCTCGAGAGGTCACCTAGTCCAGTCCCCTGCACTGAGGCAGGACCAAGTATTATCTAGACCATCCCTGACAGTTGTTTGTCCAACTTGTTCTTAAAAACCTCCAGTGATGGATATTCCATAACCTAGGTAAGTTGTTCCAATGCTTAATCGCCCTTACAGTTAGGAAGTTTCTCCTGTCTAACCTAAATCTCCCTTGCTGCAATTTAAGTCCATTACTTCTTGTCCTGTCCTCAGTGGATAAGCAGAATAACTGATCGCTCTCCTCTTTATAACAACCTTTTACGTACTTGAAGACTGCTAGCCATTTCAGTGCAGATCTTGCCAATGTGCTAGCTGAGTTTCCTTGTCAGCATAGGCCTTGCCAGCAGGGATCTTCATCATTGTTCTGGCAGCTGCCTAGTGTATGTGAGGATGCGTAATGGGGAAACATTTCTTACCCTTTTGGTTCCCTGTGTTGTCTGTCTGCCATTTCTCAGGGGGAGCAGAGGTGCTGTCCTTCAAACCCTCCTCAGAATGCCAAAAGGACATATTTTTTTGTTTTGACAGTTTTGAGGAGAAAAACCTTGAAGACATTTAGTTACAAATCTTTAAGAAATCCTGTGAAAGCTCTGCTACAAAAGGAGGCCCAGAGGCTGCCATGTGTGCAGTTTGGAAGCTGAGAATTCTACAGAGCTCTTCTTAAGCCCAGGCTCAGAACAAAGATCTGATCTCCCTCTAGCTGCTGTGGAGATGGGGAATGCCAACTACGAAGACTGTCTAACAAGGAAGAGATGGAGACAAATATTTTAAGTCATTCATAGTACAACTGCTGTCAGCTGAAACTGAATTTTCAAGTCCAATACAGGTCTCTAGAAAGAAAACTGATATTACAAAATATTTTTATTTTTAAATTTTTCACCTACTTAGTTCAGATGTTTTCTAATATGAAAGAATATAGGTTGATTGACAGTGCAGTTAGCTAGCTAAATGAATTATTTAGGCTGTGTTGCCAAAATGTTACATCTTTTTTATACAAAGCCACAGTATAACATACAACATTTCTTACCCTGCATCAGAGCTATTACCACAAAGCAGGGCATCTTTTTGTCCCTCTAAACTATAAAAATGACCTATAAAAAAAGAATTTTAAAATGTTATAATATTGAACTAAAGGAATGCTGCATTTAGTTACAGTGCGGTACGATAAACATCAGTAGCTGCAAAACCCATTTTGCTAAGAAGAAAATAGACTCACGAAATTTAGTTATTTAAACATAAGAGAATAGGCTTACTTTCAAGATAAGAATTTAAACTAGTGCACTTTAATCAATCAGCAAGAAAATAAGAAACGTTTCTACAACTGTAAATATAGTTTATTGTTAATATTCTAGTTAATATTAATTTCTCATTCATTTCGAACTACCAAAAGGCATGCATGATAGAAGGGTACACAAATATACTCACATATAAAACATACTTGTGTGTTGACTGATTCTAGTACATTATGTTTCATAAAATCTTCATACAACATGTATAGTCAGACAACACAAAGGCCTTTTCCTTAAAGGAAAGGTCTCTGCAAATGAATACTATAGTCACTAGCAGTGCAAGAGAGCTACTTTAAAGGGGCTTATTGGATAGACAAGTCCAAAGGGGGCTTATATCAAAGAGATAGTACAGTTATAATTCAAGTTACCACACATTGTGAAAAATATAAAAGTTTTATTTAGAAAGAATTCTGAGTTTAATGACAGATTTTCAGGGAATCTGATTGTGACGTTGTGCAGTCTATATGGTTTTGTAAAAACATGATAATAAGTGAGTATAATGTAACTGGAATATGCTTCATGCAAAAGGTATCATCACAAACCTTATAATCTACTGAGTCTGATCATCCTATTTGTATAAATGTACCCCTCTTGTATCTAAAACTAGAAATATGAAATGTAACTCTGAGGGCCTATTGTATTTATTCAAAGTGTGGGCCATTAATGGTGGTTTGGAATCTTAATGGCTCCCATCAACCAGGACAATTGACTGGGGCTCTGTTTGCAAGCAAGCCTTCCTGTGAGTCAGGCTGGGAGGAATGAAGGCTTGGGGTCTCGCAGTGACATGTGATCATGTCACCTGAACCGGAACCCATCTGTAACCTGGTGCTTTTCCAGTGAGGGGGGGGGGAAACCCAGAGGGACAAAGGATTCCCGCCTTATGCAAAAGATATATAAAGGGGTGGAAGAGAACAGAGAGGGGGAGGAGCCATCATGAAGAATCCCCTAGCTATCTCCTGAGCTGGAACAAGAGCTGTACCAGGGGAAAGAATTGTGCCCAGGCCTGGAAGGTGTCCAGTCTGAGAAAAAACTTACTGAAGCATCTCTGAGGGTGAGATTA